>CM070609.1:52236512-52836512 GCA_036346395.1 Hsuehochloa calcarea | reverse complement strand
ACAAAGCTGAAGAGCAAGAATACCAAATGCCATATAAGAGGGTAGAGTGTAAGTACCTGAATATGCGCTTAACGGCTTGGCGATGGGAAGTTCTCGGAGACGGCTGAAATCTTGCACAAAGGCATACCGTGAAGTGAATGTCCGGTCTCGAGGCCGTCAGATACAGAAGGGATCCGATCATGCTGCGGTATTCGCATTGATCTACGACTTCTCCTTCCTCATCTGGATCCAAAACAGTTGAAGTTGCCATGGGAGTTGAAATCGGCTTGCAGTCACCCATGTCAAAACGTTTGAGTAGATCTTTAGTGTACTTTGTCTGATGGATAAAGGTTCCTTCCTTGCATTGCTTAATTTGAAGTCCCAAAAAGTAATTGAGCTCTCCCATCATACTCATCTCAAATTCCCTGGACATAGTCTCAGAAAAACTGGAAACAAAAGCATTAGAAGAACCACCAAAAATAATATCATCTACGTAGATTTGAGCAAGCAAGAATTCATTTCCACGCCTAAGAATAAAAAGAGTTTTATCCACTTTACCCATCTCAAAATTATTTTTAAGCAAGAAGGTCTTAAGTCTATCATACCAGGCTCTAGGGGCTTGTTTAAGACCATACAATGCTTTAGATAGCTTGAAAACACGATTTGGATACTTGGGATCCTCAAAACCAGGGAGTTGCTTAACATATACTTCCTCCTCTATGAAACCATTTAAAAAGGCATTTTTAACATCCATCTGATATAATTTAAAGCCTTTTGATGCAGCAAATGCAAGCAGAATGCGAATGGCTTCTAGTCTAGCAACAGGAGCAAATGTCTCATCAAAATCTAACCCCTCAACTTGGTCGAAACCCGAGCTACTAATCTGCCTTGTTTCTAACCACAGAACCATCCTCACCTTGTTTATTCTTAAACACCCAACGGGTTCCTATAACATTATGACCACTAGGAGGTTCTACTAGGTTCCAAACTTGGTTTCTTTCAAAATTCTCTAACTCCTCATGCATGGCATTTACCCAGCTAGAATCAGATAAAGCATGTGATATATCACGGGGTTCAAAAGAAGCAACAAAAACCGATTGAGAGTAGAGATTTGGATCATTATACCTGGAGCGAGTTACTGGCTCATGTAGATTACCTATTATCCGATCCGGAGGATGCTGTTTACAATGCGAAGGAGCGCCCGGTGAGATATCGCTTTCTTCGACCTCCGCAGGTACTGCTGATGATGAAGATGCAGCAGGAGCCTCAACTGAAGGTGAAGTAGACGTAGCAGGTTCTTGTATCAATATGGGCGCCTCAGCAGCAGCAGATGAAGGAATGATATCAGCTTTGTTCTCATCTTCCTCCACAAAAATGCTCTCTGTCACCTGTGAATCATCTGTAACAATTGATCTAGCTCCAGGGCTAGTCTCATCAAAAGTGACATTACAAGTCTCCTGAATAAGGTTAGTCTCAGTATTAAAAACCGAAAACCCCTCGAATGAGCAGGATAACCCAGAAATATCCCTTCAAAAGTTCTTGATTCAAATTTATCTAAGTTGCCTATCTTAAGAATAAAACATTTTGATCCAAAGACTCGAAAATGCGATACAGAGGGTTTTCTACCAAAACGAAGCTCATAAGGAGTCTTGCCTAAAGATGGTCTCAAAAAGACACGATTTGCAATATGGCAAGCTGTAGCAATAGCTTCGGCCCAAAATCTACTCGGTGTGCTATACTCATCTAGCATCGTCCTAGCCATTTCGACTAAGGTCCTATTCTTCCTTTCCACCACGCCATTTTGTTGAGGGACGTGTGGAGAGGAGAACTGATGCTCAATACCACGCTCAGCACAAAAAGAAGCAAAAGAAGCATTTTTGAACTCCGTGCCATTATCACTGCAAATCGCTCTCAAAGCACCAGGAAGCTCAGAAACCAAGCGAAGAACAAGGTCATGAAAATAACCAAAAGCTTCATCTTTTGAAGTAAGAAAGAACACCCAAGTATATCTTGAAAGATCATCGACTATGACAAGAATATACCATTTTCCACCAACTGACCGAACTCTAGCAGGACCAACAGTATCCATATGAAGCAACTGTCCTGGTCCGTCACTCAAAACCATAGTCACAGAAGGGTGTGAGGCGGCAACTTGTTTGCCATGCCTACAGGGCGCACATACAGCATCTTTGACAGCTTTGAGTTTGGGCAAACCTCTCATGAGATCAAGGTTGCTAACTCGTGTCAGATGATCAAAACCAATGTGCCCCAAACGTCGGTGCTAAAGCCAGAAATCAGAAGAAGATGCAAGCAAACATTTAAGAGATCCAGCAAGAGATTCTGAAAAATCAGCTCCAAAAATTCTAGCAACTCTAGATATTCCAAACACAAGCTCACCAGTAGAATCGAGCACACGACAAGCATTTTTCTTAAAAACGGTCTCGTAGCCATCATCAAGAAGCTGAGAAACAAAAAGGAGATTATACCTAAGCTTGTCCACAAGAGCGACATCCTTTAGAATGAATTTGTTGTTAACCCTAATTGATCATGTTCCTTCAATTCGCCCTTGTGTATCATCTCCAAAGGTGATGAAGTCATCACCTGTTGCCCGCGTAAAAGAGCTGAACCACCTTGAGTTTCCGGTCATGTGGCGTGAACACCCGGAGTCGACGAACCACGTGTTCTTCCCCTTTCCGCGGTAATCCTGAAAATCAAGGAACATAAAAACGATGTGTCTCAATACTGGGTTAGATAAACAAGATTTAGGAATCCAGTACTGAGACACACGTCTGCAAGGAGTATACAAACCAGAAGTACTGTCCTTTTTTTTATCTAAACTTCTGTTATGAGCAATGTTTAAATTTATATGGGAATTAACCTTTCCAGGGGTGGTCTGACCGGCGTTGTTCTGGCGGTCAGACCGATGACCAAATCGGTCAGACCGGTGACCACCAGCGGTCAGACCGGCAGCTTGAAGAACATGAGAATTAGGATATCTAGAAACATAATGATTAGCATGTGAGAAAAATCCTAATCCAGGTTTATTCCTTTTAGTGTTACCATGTCTCATAAAAGCTCTAGGTTGCCTGAATGAAATTCTATCAATATTTTTCCTATCATTTTTCAACCTACGCCAACAGAAATCAATCAAATGCCCACTTTTCTTGCAATAAGAGCAATGGTACTTGGTACCACTAGAGGATGCACCATTTGAATTAATACAAGGTTGGGCAAAACCTGCAGATTTAAAAGATGTTTTTGCAGGTTGGGTTTTGAATTCAATTAAACCTTTTTCCAAGACTTGAATAACTTGTGGCTTTGAATTGTCTTGAAAAGAATTGAATCCTAAACCTTGCTTCTTATAAGGAGTTTTAGACTTGTCAAGAATCATGTTTAATTGTTTCTTACCTTTAGAAAATTTGTCTAATGTATCATGAAGGTAAGCATTTTCTTTTCTCAAACTAACACAAGCATTACAAGTTTTATCCATAGATTTCTCCTTATATAAAGCAATTTCAAGCTTAAGAGCGGAACAAGAAGCACAAATAGTATTTTCAATATTGTCCTTAAGCTTAGCATATTTGACTCTAGCAACTTCTAAGATATCTTTGATTTCACGTTCTTTTTCTAAGCATGAAGTACAAGGGCTAGAATCAAACACATCAAAAGCAATCAATTTACTAGATTCTAAACTTTTTTCACAAGGAGCACTTTTAATATCATTTAGTTCAGATCTAGTATTCTCAAGTTGTTGTATAGAAATATTATAAGCAGATTGTAACTTGGCAATTTCTGAATGCATAGCATTACAAGATAAACATTCATCAGGTTCAAGAGTCTTAGCATTTTTAAGCTCTACTTTCAGTTTGTTAATCTTTGACTCTAATTTCTTATTTTTTGTCATGACAAATTCTAGTGCTTCATCTTGACTAAGCAATTGCTCAACTATAGAATCATATTTAGCAGAAAGCTCATCATAAGAAAAAGATACCTCATCATCATCAATGTCGTCAGTGTCAGCCATAAAGCACATGCCAGTGAAGTCCTTGGCCTTCCCTTTCTTTTTGCCTTGAGGGATCTCCTCCTCCTTGTCCTCCTCACTCCCGGAATCCACATCGCTCAAGGATTGATCCTCAAAAGCGGCAAGGACCCGGTGAGCGGCCTTCACAAGTTTATTAGCCTCATACCTTGATTTGTTGAAAGGGGGCTTCTTCCAAGTTGGCTTTCCTTCCTTATGATTGCTCTTACCTTTCAGCTTGGGGCAATTTGCCCATATATGATTGAGCTCACCACATTCATAGCATGTCACCGGACCACCTCTCTTTTTGTTTCTCACATTATTGTAGGCCCGTGTGAATTTTTTAGCTAGGAGAGCTAACTCTATCTCAAGAATACTTTCAAGCTCCTCCTCAGAAATCGCAGATAAGCATGTAAATGAAAAATCAGAAAATGATTCAAGAGTACCATCAGAAGACCTTTTGAGAGGATCAGCTATCAATGCCATGTTCTCTTTCTTAGGATGATCAACTCTTTTAATTTCATGAGTCTTGAGTTTACTATAAAGCAATTCTAAAGTAAGACTTGAAATATCAACATTCTCCTCTATAGCAGTAGCCTTCATCTCCCACTCCTTGGTGTTGATTGTAGCCAAGAGATGGGTGGCATTTTCAGATTAGGAATATTCAATATCAACAGCTTTCATTTGATTAATTACTTTATTAAAGCGACTGAAAATATCATCGATGCTCTCTCCAGGACGCATCTCGAATTTATTGTATTCACGCTTGTAAACTGTTTGGCGCACCTTTTTGATTTGGGACGAACCCTCATGATATGTTTCGAGAGTGTTCCAAATTTCATGAACAGTGGCAAGATTGCAAATGCGATCATATTCTTGTCTACCAAGTGCACCATATAAAAGATTTTTGGCCTTGTTGTTGTTTGCCACAAGAATCGCTGAAGCCGGTGTTGCAATTTCAGGAATAACAAGCGGGGCTCTAACAACATCCCAAATAGCTTGTCCCTCGCTCTCAAGAAAGACTCGCATACGATTCTTCCAATAGGCATAGTCGTGCCCATCAAAGATATGCGGTTTAGTAGAAAACTTATCCATCGCCTAAAGTTCAGTGACCGGTTAAGATCAAGAGTGAACTAACCGGGCTCTGATACCACTTGTTGGACCGTAAAGGCGACTAGAGGGGGGGTGAATAGGAGCACTCTCACTTTTTCCCAAATAATGAATTCAACACAATTTCACTCCAATAGCTATTAGGAAGCTATGAAGATCAATATACCAGTACAACGGAAGACTAGTATTGAATCCAATTAAATTCCCTAAGCAAAATAACAAAATCAACTAAGATTATCAAATCACACTGCACGGGCGGTCTGACCTCTGGACCCAACCGGTTGGACCGATTGCGGGCGGTCGACCATTGTTGTCTTGGCGGTCGGACCGCTCAAAATCGGTCTCGACCGGTCTTGATGGCGATCTGACCGCGAGCTCCGTAACCGATCCAAACAATAAATCACCGATGACGGTTGCAATTAGGTCAAATTTTTGATTCTCAACTCCAATCTTTACGAAACTTTGCACACACCTTCTTTATGCTATTGAGGACCTATTCCAATCGAATATTATGATAATTCTTGGATAGATCCTGAGCAATTGCCAATTGAATAACAGAGGGTCTAAAACCGGGCAAGAACGAAAACTTGATCCTAATGCTTGTTCGTGAGTGATTGATGATCAAGATGATTTTAGATAGATTCACACATATCACAGCAAGCTAATTTACTTGAAAGAATCAATCACAAACTCGCGGATCAAAGAAAGCCCTAAAATAACGAAATTGAAAGCAAGAACGAAAGGAGACTTATCTCAAGCAAACCTTGCATAGATTAAGAACGTGATCGTTGCTGGATTACACCCACACCATCATGGATCAGTGGTCAATCCAAGATCACGAAATTCTCCTCAAACCATGAAAAGCCCAAGCCTCCATCTCAACTCCCCCTAAGCCAATTAGGGTTTTGCAAGCCACAAAAGAGGTGAAAAACAGCGAGAGGGAGGGAGCAGCCCCCACCTCCCATTTATAGTGGAGGCCTAGAACTCTCTAGGGTTTGACTCAATTGGGCTCCCGTTAAGGCCCACTAACAAACGGGTCACACACGCACGCTTCGCAAAGCGCCGTCTTTAACCTTTTGACCTAAACCGCTTCACCATGCGCCATGGATTTGCCAATAGGTCACCCTTGTCCATCTTGTGTCACGCTTGAGTCGTTGACCTCACCCGCATCGCCGATCGCTCGACCTCAACTCTCCAAGTCTAGTCCCGATCCTCCTCGCCGCTGACCGTCGTTGACCACCAAGCTACCTGCACAACCATAGACAAGCAAACACGGATTCGGGAACAAGTTCTTCACAACTTGACCCATGTTAGTCAAAACATGCATCATGCAAACCATATGCCACGATACCAATGACTTTGACCTAACAAAACAATATCGCCACGAAGTTGGCGGACGTTCAAGTCAATACCGGTCTGACCACTCCATGTGAGCCGGTCGGACCGCCCTACCGCCGGTCGGACCGCTCCTGTGAGCGGTCGGACCGCCTTAGGACTTAGCCAAATTCATGCCTCAAATTCAAACCTTCGAAACTTAAATTGAATAGAACTTCTTACTGGAGACTCCAAAAATCATGAGACCAAGTGCATTGGGATCCCCTCACTTGCCTACAACACCTATTTTTGGCCCAGCTCATTTTGACCACTTTTAGGTCACAACCGGTCCGACCGCCGCATAAGGACGGTCCGACCGATTTGGGACCGGTCGGACCGCCGTGCTAGGACCGATCCGACCGCCCCTGTCCAGAATGCCTGAAGCTTTGTCGAAAACACGTGAAACGACAAACCGTAAACACCATTGCCAATTGTCACATCATCCTAAGATCTGGAATATATCCCCATGATATCCACAGTTTTTTATGGATTATATGTGCTCGTTTGAACGGTTTCGATGATATCTACAATTTTTTAGTTGAGGCGATCCCCAAATTCCGAAAGGATGACTGGAAGAAAAGGCAAAAACAGAAACCGAAAACTTGCGACGTGAATTCGGAGTCAAAGATGACCGATTTCGAGGCCCCTGGAGGGCGACAAATGGCTTAACTAGAAACGATGCGCCTCTTTGTTAGCTTTCCAACGTGTACCAGAATGTCCAAAATGGACACCGTATGCAAAAGTTATGCCCGTTTTACTAAAGGTGTGTCGGAAACGGAATCGTACTCGGCTCGAAAATGACTTGGGTTCAAATTTGAAACTGCTATATCAGTCAAACCCTTGGGCTAAACTTGCTGAATTTTTTTGTGAAAGCTTGTGGCTATATGTAGAAGTACTCCACCAATTTTCACTAGTTTTGGCAAAATTTTGACGTGCCTTTCAATTTTTTCTCTTTTTTTATTTTTTCTTCTAGTTTTTCCACTCTTGAACAACCGAAACAAACTGATTATGATTTCCCCTTTTGATTCTTGCTCCTTTCCGAAACTTCAAAACGGCGGCTAATATTGTAGTGTGCCGCAGCAGAGAAAATATTTGCCAAGGCAGGCGTGGCAGTGATGACAATGCAGGAGGTTGTCACGGCGGCGGCGATCATTGCCTGCCATGGTAGAGAGTAGCAACAGTGGCAGGAGGACTTGGGTTGCCACAGCAAAGAAGATCAAGCGGCGACAGGAGTTTTGGCTGCCATGGCAGAGATTGGCAGCGGCTGCAGCTGGGCGGGCTGGTAGCTGCCGCTGCAGGCGTTTTGGAGGCCATAGTGGTGATTGTCAAGAGACGTGGTTTCCGCGGTAGGTGATGTGTTGTGTTTGCTACGGCAGCAGAAGGAAAACGGTGGTAGGCGCTGCGGGTACCGCGGTAGTGAGAGAAATCAGCTGCAGAGCAACATGTGTTCCGTGGCAGGAACGGCATGATGTTTTTGGTGCCACAGCAAGGAAGTGGCGGCGGCAGCAACATGCGTGCTGTGGTGGCAAGATGATTGCCGCGACAAGAAGGGCAGCGATGATGGTGTCGTTTTGGTGCCGCGGCAGAAGCAAAGCAATGGTGGCAAGATTCGTGCGCCACGCGAAGGCGGCGGCGGCAAGCACTTTTTTGGTGCCGCGGCAGGGATTGGCAGAGAGAGGTAGTTGCGGCAGAGATTGTGTTTGCCGAGGCAGCGATGGCAGGAGCTTTTGTTTGTAATGGCAGTGATAGCGGATATTTTTGTTGCCACGGCAGCAAGCAGCAGGAGGTGATGTTTGCCGTGGCAGGGAGGGGCAGCGGTGGCAGAGCTTGTGGTTGCCGCGGTAGCACTGGCATGTGCTTTTCATTGCCGCGGCAGTGATGGCTGCTGGTTTTGTTTGCCGCGATAGGGTGCGGCAGGAGATTTTTTTGGTGTGAAGTCGGACACAATGATGAAGCTATGCAAAGGAACACGAAGATCAAGATGCAAACTAGATAATAACAAGAACTAGAAATCAGCAACTAGACATGACAATGTAACCAATAATTCAACAAGCAAAAATCACTGAAAAGAAAAATTGCAAAGCACAAAGGGCTCGGACAGGGATGAACTAACCCTAATTTTTTGTGGAATATAGGTGAAGGAAAAATCTCACCGATGAACGAAAGCTCTGATACCACCTGATGCGACAATGGGTGTCCCGATCTTTCGATAAGAAGGATAACTCGATTTGGGTGGAGACAACTCTCACGATTCAGCTACCAATAGCGCACGATCAATATGCTTGGCAATCGCTGAACCAACTCCGAGATTGTTATTGACCTTGCTAGAAGCACGATCGACCTGACCACGAAAGTTTATTCCTGCATGCAATCGAAGAACACGCAAGAACAAGATAATAAGCAATCTAAAATTGCAAATAGGATTGAAATATTTGATAAAGTTAGGATTTTGAAGTGGTATTATGGTTGGTCTAATCGACACAAGCCAATACACGAAGTTGCAATGAAGCTAACTTTTAACTAAACAAAATTCAAGGAAAGTAGAGGGGTGTGACCTCCTTATATAAGGAAAGGGAAGCCGCGCATAGCTAAGAAAATAGATGATGGCACTATTTATAGTAATGTTCATATGTGAATAGTGCCTCATGAATAGTACGGCCCGCCTAGGGTGGCGCCTTCCCTTGGCCCAAGCATTACAAGGCATAATTTGGCCCAAACAGGTGACGCAACACCTTCTTTTGGTGATTGTGGAGCCCACAAAAGGTATTTGAAGGTGAGACCAGATTCGTTGGAAACAGAACGAGATAAGCTTTCCATCAAGTCCTAGTGGAGCTCAAACGGACTCCGTATGTGAAAGTTATGCACGTTTGAAGTCAGTGGTGTCTCCGGAGGCCGAATTGGATTCCAAAACGTGTCCAGCTCGGACTCTTGCTTAGCTTGGACAAAAAGTGATGTGATGCTAATAATTTAAGTGAAGTGTACGTTCTCTTGTAACTGGAATAGGAAGCATAGCAAATATGATTATATCCATAGGGGTCATGTCCTCATTAGGTCCATTTGTATTGAGGCTGGGCGTCAACGGGGAATGGTGTTTCCATGCTAGTAAGGGACAAGATCTTTGCGCATGCCCTAGCAGAAAAGGTTATGCCAAGGTCTAGGTGGACATGGTACATGACAATTTCTTGGCCGTCCACTGAAAATCCTCAAACGAAGACATCATAACACTAGGGTATGCCGTGCACACTTTTGTCCAGCGACCCAAGAGGGACATCGCCCTGGACACTTTAGTGTCGCGATTGGAACACGACCATGCCTCTCCAACAAAACTCTCGATAACTCCACCTCAACCTTCGCTTCAGAAGGCCGTCGCATTGGCTCCTGTGGTGACGACGCCGAATATACAAGAAAAGTGTGACGAGTTGTCTCCCATGAAGATGCATGGTAGGCGAGGTGCTAAGGTCAAATCGAAGAAGATTATGGCACCTGTAGTGCCAAAGATACAAGAAAAGCATGGTGAGTCATCTTCCAGGAAGACGTGTGACAGACGAGGTGCTTAGGCAAAATCGAAAAAAAATTAAGGCACCTTGCGAGCCTGAGACATTCTGCCTCAGAAGACCGTTGGTCCCCGACACACTATTACCTCTCCTTGGAAAGGGTTGCATGAGTTTGCATGGCTGGTACATGCGGCACACTGAGATGACAACAGACGCTGCTGGATTCACCGTTTGTTGCACGGAGAACCATTCCTCCAAAAGCTAGACTAATTCGTCGTGGGCTTCCAAGTCTTATTTGAACTATTCAACATCGACGCCCTCAACGCCTTACTTCTACGATGCTGGACATTGTAAATGTGTACAATCAAGTTCTACATTCACAAAATACTGATAAATGTGATAACTCATTGCTTATGTATAGATATATGATGTAACAAGCCCGGCGAGCACGACAACCGGTGGGCTTCCTCAACCAACAGATGATCTCCGAGCAATGCATCAACGAAGACACATCCTATGTCGAGAAATACATAATGAGGGGGTTGCCTTACAACTATGGGTAAGTGCTTCACTACTTGCCATACAGATTTCATTTGTACATTATATGCAACACAAACTTAGCTTTAATTACTATAGCGACATACATGAGTAAGTGGCACTGGATCCTTTTAGTCGTTGTACCAAAGTGGAACAAGGTAATATACCTTTATTCCCTAGTCAATAAGAACCACAACTTCACCCTTGTGCAAAAAGTACGACCGGTATGCTCAATTCCTCCATACACCTTGAAGTGGCCGAGGATAACTCTTTGGAATCATGTAGGGTGTTCAGCGCTTATGTTGCCGAGGGAGGGAAACACAATGAACCGAGCACCACATCGCGACACGAGGATGTGATTTTAGGTACCGCTACAACACAATAATCCTATATCACGCTTTGTAACCTGCCTCTCGAATCGACTATACCTATATATGTAATTATATTTTTGCAATGTCAGCAGCAACTACAACGCAACATATGTGCATTCTACGTTTGCCGTCATATGCAGGAAATCATGAGTGCTAAGTTGAAGGATCCAGAGGTTCGTCAATCTCGCAATAATTATTTCCAAATTATCAATTTAAATATATATGCTTACTACTTTACTCCTAGCGACATCACATGATAATCGAATCAAGTACATTCGATCTAGACAAACTCTCTGACGGGCTCTACATCTTCATCAAGATGAAGATCATTAGCTCGAGCAGAGAGTTTCACTCCGCGACAACCGGTAATACATGTTCAATTGTAATTCACTTTGAGTTATAATTCAATTGTAACTCTAGTGACAATACATGAATATTCTTTTGTAATTGATTTTGAGTTCTAAATCACTATGAGTTGTTCTATATCAAATCAATTGTGATTTATCTGTTTGCTGCTTGCTTATTTTCAGAGGGCATGACTAGCATTTCCTAAGGCTAGCAGAAAAAATGAAAAAAAAAACATTTAGTTATAGAATGAACTATCACATACGGTTTTTGGTATAAACCGTCTATGAAGGCCTACTATCACAAACAACTACCACGAACAACAATATGTGATATGTCGGATATCATAGATGGTTTGTTTACTAACTGCTGCGTGATATGTCTACAATCACGATAGTTGTACATATAACCGCTCTATGATGGTCTACATATCACGAGATGCTTTGTGGTATCACTACTACGTAAAAGGTCTTCGCTGCATAATTCAAAAATATCATCACGAGCGGTTTCATGAGCCGCCCGAGTTTATTGCGAACTATCATATGCGGTTATTGATTCGTAACCATTTGTGATAGTTGACTATCTGTCACGCATTTATTTCATCTTCAAACCGTCTGTGATGGTGATGTATCACAGCGGTTTGTAGATAAAACCGTCTGTGATGGCTAATGTATCGCAGACGGTTTGTAGATGAAACAATGCTGTGATGACTTTTACGATAAAGTCTCCAAGCAATGGTCGCTTGTGCCTTTAAAACTGCTTCTATATATATATATATATATATATATATATATATATATATATATATAATATTGTTTGTAGTCCCCACCACTTTCGGGGGGTCGTCCATGCAGCATGAGGAGGATGAGACAGCAGCTATGTGTAACTTCAAGAAGCATAGATGTCCCGAGAGCACATGGACATCCAATTACCTGGATGTCGTCGACAGGTAATTGGATTTCGTTATGTTCAAAAAATGATGTGGACCTGCAGGTACTCCTACTGGGAAGTGGCATCAGTAAACAAGTCAAACTCAAACCCAGAAATTGAAGCAACAAAAAATGGAAAAATTTGTATGTGTAAAGACTGATGTTTTGTCCCATCCGAACCACATCTCATGAACCAACATCATACAAAGAGGACCCACCCATATCATCCAACCATCACAGAACACCCACCATGGCCCACATCATTGATCACCCACATCACAGAGCAAGGGCAGGGAAAGGGATATATAGAAAGTAAAGAGGAGTAGTTACCCCAATGCAACCAGCAAATTAACCACTGGCAGTAGCTCACCATATTCATCTCCTGCATGTATGCATAAGCAACAACAACCCACATCAGTAAACAAGTCAAACTCAAACCAAAAAACTAAAGCAATAGAGAATGGAAAATTTTTATGTGTAAAGACTGATGCTTTGCCCCATCTAAACCACGTCTCATGAACCAATATCATACAAAGAGTTCCCACCCATATCATCCAACCATCACAGAACACCCACCATAGCCCACATCATTTATCACCCGCATCACAGAGCAAGGGGAGGGAAAGGGATATATAGAGTGTAAAGGGGAGTTATTACCCCAGTGCAACTGGCAAATCGACCACTCGTAGTAGCTCACCACAACCATCTCCTGCATGTATGCGTAAGCAACAATAACCCACATCAGTAAACAAGTCAAACTCAAACCCAAAAACTAAAGCAACAGAGAATGAAGAGGTAGCCAGGGGAGGTCAGTGAAGAGGTTGAAGTGGGGAAGGCAGATATGGCGGTGGGGATGTGGATTTGGCTAGGTAGAGGTCGATTGGACCAGCGGCGGTGGCATAATTGTAGTTGTGTCATGACGGTGACACTGCACACGAATCTTACGCTAAGATTATCTTGTGCAGTGAACCGTGGTGTCACAACCAGTGATGACGAGAAGAAAGGCGGCGTCGGGGAGAAGGCGCAACTTGGGGGCGGCTGTCGGGGAGTTGGCTTCGGGCGGTGGCGTCGAGGTCTGGGGTACATGGGTGGGGAGGGGAACAGGTGATAGTAACAGCGCTGGGGAGTGATGAGTTAGGGCGCAAACCGTAGCGGGCTCCTATTAATAAAGGGATATCATAGACGGTTTTATTATGGAACCGTAAGTGATATGATCTCACATCATAGACGGTTCCATAATAGAACCGTCTGTGATATGGTCTCACATCACAGATGGTTCCATAATAGAATCGTCTGTTATAATATTCATACATAAATGCAAATTCAGAAGTACATATGACATATTCACATATTAGTAAAGAATTTATATGAATATTTGCTAAAACTATGCTAAAACCAATAATTTTATGGCAAGTAGTTCAACACCTCTGCAAAGAACTTGGCATACTCATGCCTAATCCTACATCATCATCAGAGAAGATGACGTAGTCGTCGCACCCTTCCATCACGTCGCGGTGGTACTCGTGCGGGTGGCCGCCTCCGACAACACCCACACCTAGCCCAGTGGCCCAGCCATCTTCTTCCACGCCGCCTCTTATACCATGTCCACAGTGAGCCTCTGGCACCACCTGCACTCCCGATTGGTCCTCTTGGCCATCTCACACCCGCCGCTGGTTGGCTCACCCTCGACCTAGCTAATGTAGTGCTTTTCCACATCGCGTGTCTCGTCGGCCGTGTAAAGGAGGATGCCGAGCATGTATGCTGTGGCCTTGTGGCAGCGACGGTCGCCCGTTCAAGGCACACGACGTGGCACTGCATATTTTGGGGCTCGAAGACAAGCGCAAGGCCAAAGAACAAGCAGGTCTCCGGGTTATTGGCGCCGGTCAAGTGGTTGACGACGGCGAGGTAGCGCTCATTGTCCTGCCACTTCATCGCCTCCTCCCGCCCCAGCGCCACGCGCCTCCCCACGGCGAACTCCTTGGACGTCTTGTATATGGCCTTGTAACTATAAAATTCGAGACAACATAATCTTAATACGAGAATTACTCCATAAGAGAAAATTAAAAGCTAGGCCAAATTAAACTCGTTTTTGCTATTCAAATTTAGTTCAGAACTGGATATTGGACACAAAATGAAATCAACATGAGATTTTTTTGCACCGTATCAACTGATACGACTTTTCTCTTTTTCTCCTTTTATATATTTTCAAAGGAATTACAATCAGGTTCTCTATCGGAACCTGAACCCTAAACGAACACGTGAAGCTTTCTGACAATTAACTAGGATATGATACGCTATAGCCATCTTTAGAAATTAACTCTAAACAAAAATCGAACAGAATATCGACTCCTTCAGACCTACCAAAAACAAAAGAACAGAATACGTACATAGCTCGTAGGCTGCAGAGGTCAACAATGGGCTGAGGAGAGCTCACGACCATGAGGACGATGATGTGGATGACAACATCATGAAAAAAAGCGACGGAGATCGCCAACCTCCAAGCATTGGTCCTTGTCGTCATGCTCCGCGTGCTCACCATGGCGCGCGATAATCATTTTTCTAAAATGTCAAAGAAACGCATCGTAACGTCGACGCGTGAGATGAAGAGACGCATCTTGCGGGAGCCGAAAGATTGAATTATCGCACATGGATATATTTAAAAACCTTATGTGAAGTATGTAATCAAAGACGGTTACCGTCTGTGATGAGCTCTCAAGCTTTAGTTGTAAACATAGAAAAATGAGCATCAACCGTATTTATGAAAAATAATTCCCGAAAAGATAGTGATGCTTTGGTTACCAACAATTTATTAAGAGTAGATTCTAATAAATCCTATCCGTCAGACTTCCGCCTTTATTCATTAATTTAATCTTGTCACAAGTTGTTAAGCCTATAAATAACCATCAAAAGGGCGCACACGTAGAACTAAGAAAAAATTACTTACAAACTTCCCATTTTTTCTTACTTCCATTTCTTGTTAGAATTCTCATCTCGATCCCTACCCTTCTAGCTAGCTAGTAAGGCAAAATTCACAGAATAAATTGACTTTTTGACCATCGTGCATGGAAAAAAAACAAAATTCATTGATGATCTATCGACTACTTCAATTTAGGTGATCGGATAGTTAATTTGGTATATGGATTTGAAGCCTTCAAGAAATTAGTAGAAGATCATATCCCTACGATCAAGTGAGCACTTCACTGTCTATGATGTGTAATTTCCGATCGATCGATCACGTGAAGTACTTCTGCATTCTTCTGTTGATTGGAAGCACTACAAGCCAAGGCAGTGAAGTTACACATAATACGAAACAAGGTACCTATCGGATTACATATCTTCTGCTTTCTTCTGTTGGAGAAATCAGCATCAATTCGACCACTTTAAAATGTCAATCTGGCCCAATCAGGAGTGGTCGGAATCGGTTAATCAGTTGTTTCTAATTATAGACGATTCTAATTAATAACCGTTTGTGAATTTAGTAGTATCATAGACGGTTCTTGTTCAGAACCGTCCGTGATACTTCACAGACGGTTTTCAACACAAACCGTCTGTGATATTACTTATTTACATATGGTTTTTAGTGCATCCTGTGAACTTCACTTGAACGAAAGTTCAGAGACTTAAGTGGCACAATGTCGCAAGTTCGCGAGGCTGAGAAAGTAAAATACAAATTCAGAGAGCTAAGTAGCACAACCTTATAAATTTAGGTGGCTGAGAAGGTAAAATACAAGTCAGTGATATAAGTGACATAACCTCGCAAATTTAGACAATTTTCTTAATAAGGAAACTACATTTAGTTGGTCATGCTTTTTGTACATGTGTAAAATAGAAGACGCGCCAACACTTCCGCTCGTACTCTCGACAAGTTAATTTTTTATATTATTATCCATGCTAATTCACCACCAAACCTTTATAGTGAAGATTCAAAAACCCAAACGTCATGTGTAGACAAATTTCTCAAACCCAATAATTCCGCTTCTAGAATTCTTCCAACTCCTTGCCTTTTCTTACCAAATCTTGGACTCCTTTTGTAACGTGCAATTCTGGATTCTTTCAAGCCTTGCTCGAGGTACATACTAATTAATTAATTTGATAGGCTTTTGGTTCCACATGTCACACCCACTACAAAGCAAGAGCTGGTAGGAAACGTGTGCGACTAGTTAAAAAAAATATAAAGAACGATGATGTATAGCCTATCTCCAATAACAAGATGACAAGTATCAACGCCGGAACAAAGACACAGTGAGAGAAATAAAGATGGATATAGTAGTGCAAACCAAGAGCCTGGTGAAATAATACAAATACTTTTGTAAATACATACAAATGATCCTCTTTATTTTTCTCTTTCTTTTCTTATTTTTCCTTTCACGCGGTTATTCTTCCCCAAAAAAATGCAAATTTTTTTTATTCATGGTATGCAAATATATTTTTTGTTTGAGCATCAAATCAACCTGGAAAGTTTTCAACAATTTTGCAGACAAAATCTATCGACCTTTACAATTGAGGACAAAATCATAACCGTTCAAAATTTGAAGTTTAACCTATAAAAGAGTTGGCAGAAATGAAAAGGAGACTTCCTTTTTTTGCGAGAGAATGAAACGAGAAGTGTGACATGATCAGTAACTTTTGTCCTATCCTTTTTGCCATTTTAATTTAACTTATTCTTTGTCAGGGGTTCTCTTCTTCTTTTTCTCTCCCAGCGCAAATTCAATTTTAGCTTACCTTCGTATTTTTTTAGCATTTTTTTTTGTGTTGATTCCATGCTCAAATCAAAGTTGTTGGCAGGATGGCACAGGATATAGCCCACGTGAACTACATGGATACATGTACAAGTAGATGCTTTTCGTACGTACGTACACACCATCCATGTATACCAGACTAAAGGTGCACACACCTAGCTTATTGAAGTCAACGGAGTTATATTACAATGGATTCCAAACATATATATAATATGCTGTGTATGTCATTTTCAAACATGTATACACCATTATATATATATAATGAGCTGACACGGGTAGCAGTAATTGGAATCACGAGGTGATGAGTGTGTGGTGGTGGTCGTTGGGCGGGAGCATGGGCAGCATGCCTTTCTCCTGGAGGCTCTTAACCGTCTCGTATAGGCACTGCAGCACCGGCACGAAGTCCATCCCCAGGTCCTTGAGCCTCTGGTTCGTGAACTTGTACCCTTTCACCGGAGGGCTCACGTCGTCCTTGCACCTGCACGCACACATGCCATTATATTCACACAAAATAAAGATATATGCAGAAAACGTACTTAATTCCGAGTTAGAGGGATCGTGAAACTACTATATCTGATGCTAAAAAGAAAAGAAATGAAGCTAGCGGATTTACTGATTATATACTTGGTGGGTACGGGGTACTCCGGGAAGAGCTTGGCGAGGACGCGGCAGAGCTCGCCGCGGTGGAGGGTGCTCTCGGCGCAGATGTAGCGGCCGTGCGCGGCCGGGGCCTCGTACACGCGGACGTGCGCCTCGGCGACGTCCTCGACGTGCACGTACGCCTGCGCGGCGTTCACGTACGTCTTGGCCGACCCCGTCAGGTATTTCATCACGTGCTCCGTGCTCGCGTTCACCGTCGGCTGCAGCAGCGGGCCGAGCACCAGCACCGGGTTCACCACGATCAGGTCCACGCCGCGCTTCCTCGCCACCTCCCACGCGCCCTGCTCGGCCACTGTCTTGGCGTAGCAGTACCAGTTCTGCATGCGTGCACGCACAGCACAATACTCGATCTAGTCACCAAAGGGTGACGTTTTTACCTTTTTACAAGTCAACAAGGTTCTCATTTGACTACTAAATTCATATATTTGATAAAATTTATGAAAGTGTAATATTATAAAAATATTTTTTCTGACAAATTCATCTATATCATTTTTATATGTCCAAATCATATGTTTTAAATACTATCTTTGATCGAAGTTAATAGAATTTAACTGCACGTACGCAATGTAAGACATCACTATTTTATGACCGAAGGGAGTATGTTATATATCGTCATGTACATAGTTTGACACTCAATTGCCTTTAAGGTATATATTTTGTCGTGATTAATGTTAATAGGAGTTTGGATTATCTCACTCGAATAATCTGAAACAAAAATGTATATCTACTAAAAACGAACTGAACAGTCCTTAGGTACCGGTTGGTCACGTGTTCGGGCGCACGTTTTCAGCAGTTTCAGGATCAAACATAGTTGGAAATTAAAATAGAATATTTGTAACCTTTTTTATTTGATCGGTGACATGACCTGAATTATTCATATTTAAACGGAGACGGAATGGAACACACGAAACATATTTCCTCAAATAATAAAGATCACAAGAAACAAGCACTTACGGAAATTATCAAATATTGCATTTTTTTTTTATCATGTGAATGAATTAAAAATATGATGATAGTAGTGAGCTCAACTGTGGAGCTTATATATATATATATATATATATAGACACACACAAAATTGCTTAAAAACTGTCGTATATTTTTTTAGAGAAAGCAGTCGATTTTCTGACCTTACAATTTTGCTTGGAGATTCGTGCTTCGGCCGGCAACATCGTTTTCTCCGGAGATTTGCTAAATAACATTCGACTATTTTCTTTTATCAAAATAGTTGAATTTTCATCCGTCTGATATGCTTTGAGATTTGCACTTCTTCTCATACAATGAATTGGGTCCAAATTTATTATATTTTTTTGGACCATAACGGGTTCACCACATTGCCGTATTTTGTTGGCATAGAATTTTATTTTTGTCTTCGTTTTCATCTTTGTTTTTGCTAAATATCTCAAAGTATATGTTAGATTTTGAATCATGTGATGAAAATATGAGTTACTAAGACTTTCGATAATAATTACAGTGATCAAGAACAAAAATTACATACATAAATTGTTGTAATTTATGTATAATAAAGTTGTAAATGAACTAAAATTTAATTGTTTTGGGCTAAGAAAATAATCGAATGTTGTATAGACGCAAAAGTATTTGGATTAGTTAAAAATCAACGTCGACTTAACATGGTTTGGTGAAGTTTGACATGTGTGCATCAACAGAAGCATATTACCAAATCATGAGCAGTAATTGTTACTGCTATGCATCTCCATCTGCCATTTTCTCGAATAAGGTGCATATGTCTGTGTATACCTCTGTCCTCTTGCAGTAGTCGAGGTCACTCCAGCAGGTGTCGTCGACCGGCTTGTTGGGGTCCCGGTAGGGGTTCATGTACACTGTGCCGATGGACGACGTGAACACCACGCGCTTGATGCCGGTGTCGGCGGCCGCCGTGATCGCGTACCTCGTCCCCCGGATCGCCGGCTCGATCATCTTCTCCTGAGAGTTCAGGACGTCGCGATAGTTTTAAATCCGTTAGTTCCAAAAGAAAGCTCTAACGAGTGTCTTCCCATGTCAAGAATGCGCTACTGAACGTACAGGGTCATCGGTGACGGGGGAGGCGGCGTGGAAGACGCCCTCGCAGCCGGCGAACGCCGCCACGAGGCTGCCGGGATCGAGCAGGTCGGCGTGGAGCAGGACGAGGCGGTCGGCGGCGCCGTCAAGCGCTCTCAGGTGGTCATTCTTAGGATCAGCTGAGATTGCGCACGGCAACACAAACAACACGTACGAGTTAGTAACGCTTCGACGTACGCGAGTTGGCTATAGCCTATAGCTAGCTTCTTGCACCTTGCACGACCGATGGGCCTGCATGCACGTACGTACCAGGGTTCCGGACGGTGCCGCGCACGGTGTAGCCCTTCTCCAGGAGGCGCTTCACGAGCCACGACGCGATGAAGCCGCCGGCGCCGGTGACGCACACCGTCCGGCCGTGGCCGGGGAGGGCCGGCACGGCTGTCTCGATCGGCATCTTCACTTTCACAAGGATGAGTAGTGTCGTTGGCTAGTTAGTAGTTGGTGC
Organism: Hsuehochloa calcarea; assembly: GCA_036346395.1. Classification (NCBI taxonomy): domain Eukaryota; kingdom Viridiplantae; phylum Streptophyta; class Magnoliopsida; order Poales; family Poaceae; genus Hsuehochloa; species Hsuehochloa calcarea. The sequence goes on along the minus strand of CM070609.1, from coordinate 52,816,435 downwards.
CTAGCAAAGCTAGCTAGTGACAGGTGCTTGTGTTGAGCTGTTCTCGGCTATTACAAGCTTGTAAAAGTAAGTAGGCATGGGCTACATATGCAAGGAAAAGAGGCACGCATCGTGGCTGTATATATAGAGAGGTGACACGCCGAAAGCTAGAGTGGTTCAAGACGGTTGGAAAGTGTATGGCCCGCATGGACGGGACGGGACACTCATGACCATCTTGCGAGTACTTAGTTGTTGAGAAATTTTGTTTATTTGCTGCTTAATTTGAATTGAACATCCTAGTTAATTTACAGTGCACAATCGAAGATCTGAGAAGCTTCTATGGCTAGGTACTATATATACATGCATGTCAGTATGTGCAGAGACAGAGAGACCTACGCAAAAATGATGATGCTTAAATTCTTGACTGGCCTGCTGAGCGTATTATATGCAGGGTTTTGGAAACCGGTTTAAAAATTAAATTTTACCGGTGGTCACCGGTGAACAACAGTAATTTCGAGCAGTTTTTGTCTGTGTTTGAATTTTACCGGGTACTAATAGAACTGATAATCGGGATATTATCAGTTGATAATCGGACAATTATCCAAACCCTGGTGGTACGTAGGCCAGCAGCTGATCGGGGGTTGGTGGTCAGCTGCCCGGGATCAGATGCACTCGTGATGCGCGCGCAGCAGACGAATTAAAGCATACGGCATATGTGTACTCGTGTTGCGCGCGCACGAGTCATTTAGATGATAAGTAGTTTTGTCTATTATTCATATTGAAATTTTGCTTTATATAATTCACATCTTGCTATTGTAATGAAATACTTTGCTAGTTTGTTCATGCCTAGAAGATATGTGTCATTTAGCTTACCAATATGCTTGCTAAAATTTAAATGCCAACATGAGCGTTTTTGAAAACTTGATAAAACTTGTAACGTTCACCTTTTTTTTACTCTTAATATTTATGCCATGTCTTTAGATAGTCTGAATTTCTATTAGAGTCCCAACAACAACTTGGGCTTGCGCTATTTTGAATCATGTTTGAAGCTTTTGTAAATTTGCTCATAGAAAAAGATGTGAGGTCAACCTCACCAAAAAAATAAATAAATGAATATTAAAAAGATGTGAGAACAACCTCACCAAAAAATGAAAAATATTGAAAATTGCAAAAAATGTGGTTCAATCCCACCTTGCAAAGATTTGGTTCGATCCCACCTTGCAAACAAAAATATGAAATAAAAAGATCTTTAGGTTCTTTCATTAACTTGTAGCACACCAAAAGTATGACTAGATTGAACTCTAGGTTTTTCTTTGCATCTTGGACATAGCTATGTATTTTTAGTTGATATTATGCTAAGAACTTGCTACTTGTATAATTATACAAAACTTGGCCTTAATTTGTGCAAATTGTGTATCTTGCTAGCTAATCTTTGCTTTATGCTGTATATTTGGTCATAAACTAGTTTAGCAAGTTCTAAATTACAGTGGCTTGGTGTAATCCTTTGAGCTTCATATTCATTTGAATAATATACAAAGATTTTTAGGTTTGCATTCCCATGCCATGCATACATGCTCTCTTTTGCGCTCATTATTATTAACTAGTCTCTTGATGACTAAATTGACAAAGGGGGAGAGAAATGTAGGCAAAATGGTAAAATGCATGATTAGGCTGAAAATGAAAAAAAAAATAATTTTTTAATGCTAATCTCAACCATAATTGAGCTTAAATGTGCATCAAACTGATTTTGAAATGAAGTTTAGGTCTTTTGCTTATCATCTTCTTCATTTTATTCTTTTTTGAGCTTAATGTCTTTGAAGCTTTTTGAGCAAAGTTTTTCTTTTTGCATTGAGCTCCCTTCTATTTTGGCAACTTGGTCATGATCTTTTTTTCTTCATTTCTGGGCCAAGTTAGTCTCTACGCAAACTAATTTTATTTTAAAACCTTCAATTTGCATTTTGATGTGATTTGTCAACATATTCATCAAGGGGACGATTCAGAGATATTGTGTGTAACAGTCCAAAATTTCAAATTTCAGTTGAAAATAAAGTTTAATTATTTTTGTGGAATTTTCTAAAATCTTAAAAGCTTTTCCCTAATTGTCTAAAATAATTAGTTTATTTGCAAAATCTATTATTAAGAATAAGTTGGAAATATTTTATTTAAATCCAAAATGGCTTAGAGAATTTTTGTGAATTTTCTTATAATTTTTGGAATTTATTTGCTATTTTCTAAAGCCTTTTTGAATTGCTGGAATTATTTTGATTGGGAAATCATTTAAAAATCGCCCGCACAGTACCTGGGCCGAATTCTCCCGTCCCATCACTATTCATCATGGCCGCTCAGCTTCCGCCCGTGATCGGTGCGGGCCGTCCGATCTAAATCGGACGACCGACGCTTCTCTCGCCCGCTTCTCCTGCGCGTAATCGCCATTGACCATCTGATCTAAATTGAACGGTTCTCTCGCCCGCTTCTCCTGCGCGTAGTACGGTTCAATCTAAATTGAAAACCAGTTAGGGTCACTACTACAAAAGAGGCTATAGCATCCGAGCAGTCGATCAGTTTGGCGCGTCCGATCAGTCGATTAGTATGGCGCGTCCGATCAGTCGACCAGTATGGCGCGTCCGATCAGTCAATCAGTATAGGATGTCCGATTTAAATCGAACGGGCAAGCACCATCCACTCCGTTCCTTTCTTGTTGTCGCTGACAGGTGGGGCCTGCACTACAGTGTGGTCGTCTCCCTCTCCTTCTTCCTCCTCGTCCGCAACCGCCACTATTAGCGCTTGCTCGAGTCGCTCAATTCCACGATTCCCTTCCCCATTTCTCGCGCAATCATGAGCATTAACTGTAACATCCCAAATATGGATTTGTGTTTCAAATGTAAGAAAATAAGGAGAAATTAAAAATTTTCTTGCATCTTGAAGCCCTTGATCATTTCTGTAATTCTTGTAAAGGAATTATGGAAATCAAAATCAAAATCTTTAATTGACTCCAATCAAAAACCTCATGGACAAAGATCTTGTGCCCAACCCACGGAAATATTTTTCCTGAGTTCTAGGGAGGCTTGGTAACACCTCTGAATTATCTCATGATTTTTAGAAATTATTTGTTAATTTTTGGAGGCAAGTCAAAGTTTGGTCCAACCCTACTTCTCACCTTCTGTAATTTTTGGAGAAAAATGCAGTGCATAAAAATCTTTGAAAATTTTATGAGAGGTTGATCCTGCAGTCAGCAGCATCCAGTTAAAATTTCATGATTTTTGGAGCTTGTTTGCTACCTTAAACAATTCCTCAAAAATCAGATGTTTAAATTCAAACCCTAACTGGTTTTCAATGTTCATTAGGTTCGAATCAGACTCGGGCTCGAGCCACTTGACTGGGTTTGATCAACTAACTGCACCTACTCGGTCGTTTGGGCGCGAGCGTTGTGAGTCGTTGGATCGGCATCAAACGGCCCACGATCGTGTGAACGCTCGGACCATCCGATAGCGCCGATCCATTTGAACCGTTGGATTCTGAATCAAAGGTCCACAATCGCGTGAACGTTCGGACTATCCGAACTCCTCGCACAACGTGAACCGTAGGATCCAAATCAACGGCCTAGGTTTGAGCGAGCGATCGAATCGTCATAATCACCCCGTTCTATTTGAACCGTTCGATTTCAATCTAACGGTAGAAAAGTCGTCTCCTTCCTCCGGTCAGCGCACGCGTCTGAGTCGGCAATGGCGTGAGCAGAGGAGAAAAGAGCAGTGTGCAGTCACCTCCTTGGTCGCCTTGAAACGGCTATCTCTGCGCGCATTAAATGCCTGTCGTGCTCCTCCCTCAGACGTCCATTGTTGAACTGCTCCCGTCGCTCTCGCGCGCTCTAATGGCAGTGTTGAGACGAGAGGGATATCACCGTTGCACACTGCCATCCTCAGCTATTTAAGGTCCATTGCTTCACCCTTGGCTTCCTTTAGCACATCCGCAACTCCAGCTAGCACTCACGAGCTTGGTTGAGCTGCAATCATTCGAAATCCATTCGACCGCCATTGTTGAGTTTGGACCTTCAGTGAAGGCGGTACAGCAGGGGCTTTCTCCTTTCAATTTTTACTCCCTCTGCTCTACCTATACTCTCTGAAGCTTAACCCTCACTCAATTTGGTTCTTTTCGTTCAGGGTTGGACTGAATTCGGATTTCCCCATTTTCAGCCGAAATCCGCATTTCTCTTCACCAGCGCAGATTCGACCCTTCTCTGCGCATTCTCTGGGCTCAGGTAACTTCTTATTAGTCCCTAGTTTCTTGGCACCCGCTTCCCTGAACCGCAGCTGAGCTCATTTGCGTTTTTCGTTTTCGGTCATTTTGAGTCATCTTGGTCATCTCTGGCTTGCCGGTGTTCTAGGCTACCGCAGCCAAAACCACTAGTACCATTGGGTGCGCAAGGTTGTTAGGAACCCATTTTGGGCATTTTCTCGCACCGCCGCGGCCAGAGTCGCCGGCGACGACCATTTCTTCCCCGTCGTTTTGTTGGATGAAAACAGGGACAAACGTTTGAACGTGAGTCGATGTGGACCGTCGATCCTTAGATCTACGGCCAGGATCGCGCGAGAGTTTGAATTTATCGCACGCCTTGATCTGTGGACCGTTGGATCCAAAATCAACGGTCCCGATTCGAGTCCGCGTGGGTGGTTGGATCCAAGATCAACGGCTCATGTGCGTGTGAACGTTCGGACCAGTCCGAACGTCCCGCTCCACGTGAACCGTTGGATCCAAATCCAACGGTTAGCGTTTAGGGTTTGTGAATAGCGCGTGCGCCGTTAACACGTGAACTCGGACCGTTGGATCCAAGATCAACGATCCAAGTTCGTCCACGTCGATTTAATTTCTGATTTTTCTCGAAAGGATTATTTGTCAACTGAAAAATGTAGTAACTTGTAAAATGCATAACTACTTCATTTTAATTTCTTTTCGGTTTATTCAAATTTTGTTAGTTATATTTTTAACTAAAATTTAATCTAAAAATAATTCTAACCTTAGTATATCTCCAGAAAATTTTGCTAAAATGTTAGTGCAATGAATAGTAGTATTTTTGATTTTTAAGGCTGAGCAAAATTGTTTTGCTCATATCTTTTGCATTAAGAATCCAAATCAATTGTTTATTATTGCTAAATTCCTTATAAATCATTGTCTTGCTACTGTAAAATTTTCAGAATATTTGGAGAAAGTTTGCTGATGAGTCTTTGTGTTTTCTTCGTTCTTATCGGTTCTTTTTCGCTTTCTCGTTAGGTTCCGAAGAGCACGTTGATAACATAAGTGATCCTCCACAACACCTTGACCCCCAGCTAATAGGCAAGCAGTTTGATCATGTTAATCCCAGTATTTTTCAAGTCTAATACATTGATTTCAACTGTATGTATGCATTGCTATGTTGTTGTTAAATTATGGTTAGCATCCTATAGTTGCATAATCTGTAGGAATTAATTATCCTCTACTACTATGAGCCTAGGTTATTTTCTGTGATTTGAGTTCGATGGATGAGCTCTTGTCACTTAGTAGATTGCAAATTGAAATTGCTTAGAAATGTTTAGTTTCGGTAGTAATGGGCGATCATCGATTTTAGTCGATGATCTTGATCATACATCTATTTATTATTCCATTATGTCCAGCATTTGTGCTTTGTTACTTTGTAAAGTCAAAAACTAAAAATAAAATTATTTTAGACTTGGGCACAATGGTATGTTGGTGTGATCTGTTGGTGTGAATGGAATAGTGCCTAGGTCATCAAGGACCGAGTTACTTGTGTCACTAAGCCAAGCGCTTATGCGTGCTAACCACGCGAGAGGAATATGGGACCTCTCTTGACTAAATATTTTGGCGTGTGTTATCTCCGAGTCGCAGGAGGGGGTTGTGTGTGTTGTGTGAAAAAGGATATGTGTTCTTGTGTTGGGTGTGCGGTGGTGGAGATTCCGGGTAGGCTCTCCACCTCGAGGAGCATCGTAGTTGTCTAAGGCTTTACCTGCGACGGGTAGTTGACCGAGGCTTTACGATGACTCCGACACAACGTATGGGTTTCTATCCATACGGGCGACTCGTAGCTAATGCATAATATTAGAAATATCTCGTAGGACTTAGCTGTGCCGGCATACCAAAGGAAGTGTGCTAATCATGTGGCAAAAAGGCGGTCTGGCGTGTGGGTACATTGGTACACCCCTGCAGGGTATAAAACTATTCGAATAGCCTCGTCTTAGGTTATGGACATGCTTGGTAAGGTCGTGCAAGAACTAGACTACAACATTTTAAATTAAAATTTGACATGGTTGGTATGAATGGGCAATTCATGCTATTGTTGTGGTGACTAATGGGTTAGTCACTTCCAGCATTGTTGTTGTCATCTATCTACTGTTATATGGTTGTCACTTACTGTTATTTGAACAATAAAAACAGATTTGTTAACTTGCTTTTAAATGTACTGCATTATTGCAAATAAAGATTGCTTTGTGCTAAAAATGAAACATACAGCCTCCACTTAAATAAGCTTGCATGTAGCATATGTATAGGTCTGTTACTCTACACGTAAGTCTTGCGGAGTACAATTTTTGTACTCATTTGCTTTGCTTAACTATTTGTTGCAGAGGAGGAGGGTGAGCCCCAAGGGCCTCACTTTTGTGAAATGTGCTGCGGGTTCGACGACTAGTTTGGCGGTTCGGTCGGATGCCTTGTAGGTTAAAGGCACACTGATTGGCTCTTTTGTTTATGGCCATCTTATGGCACTTTTGCTTCCGCTGTTCAATTCTTGTATTTATATGTATTTTGGCCGGTTGGCCGCTCTTTTGTAATAAATGTCCTTTATGTATTTTAACTTCTGGTTTGTTGTTGTGCTTCGGTTCTATGTGAATGAATGGAATTGATGCATAAATTTTGTAAATGGGTGTGTATACTGCGTTTCTGGGAAGTATACATGTCTCGAGTCTCGGGTTATCTGATTTGTGATGCTAGGACCAAGTGGATGGTTAAACATTACAAGTCCGATAAGCCGGGGTCTCATATTAACTCCCCCGAGCATCGCCTCACCCGTTTCCGACAGTTCCCCCCTGAATCGCGTGCATTTACCACGCGATTTATTTACGCGGTTCGAACCGTCATCACGCATTTTCGAACCGTCTATATTTATACGTCTGTGATAACAGCGAGCTACTACGCACGGTTCAAAACCGTCGTGATAACACTTATCACGCACGGTTTTTAACGTAAACCGCCTCGTGATAACCACTTATCACGGACGGTTTACTTTAAAACCGTCAGTGATAACACTTATCACGAGCGGTTTTTAACGTAAACCGCCTCGTGATAAGTGATGATCACGACGGTTTACGTTAAAACCGTCGTGATAATCACTTATCACGCAGCGGTTTACTTTAAAAACGCTGTGATAAGTGAGTTATCACGCACGGTTTTTAAAGTAAACCGTCTGTGATATGTCTAGTATCACGCACGGTTTTCTTTAAAAACGTCGCGTGAAACTATACCACGCGGTTTTATGTTGAAACCGTCGTGGTAATAGTTTTCACGCACGATTTCAACATAAAACCGTCTGTGGTACCGAGCGACCCTAGCTACATTGTTTGTTTGTTTTTGGCCACCTCGAATTGCTAGCCATGCCCTCTCGAAAACAAGCATGTACAAAAATGATACATCGCGAGAGAATCAATTGTTGACAACTCAAATTGACCATTACTCAAAATAAATTAATAAAGATCGAATTTGTTGAAGTATTTTTGCTATAGTTGTACAATTGGATTACAATTAAGTCAATTGTTTGCGTCAATCTGGGTCGGCGATGGAGTGAAACTCTCCTTTGTTAACTATTTCTGTCATGATAAAGGTGCATAGATGCCCTCGAACTTCCACGAGCTCTTGCGCAACGAGTCCATATAAATCTATTATCAAACCCCGCCGCTAGGTCAAGAAAAAATGGTAAGGATATATATTTGAATTTACAATTACAAAAAATTATTTGAGATTGACAAACCTCCTGATTCTTCATCTTAGCACTAATGATTTGTCGCATATGATGGCAAACGAGAATGCACATAGCTCATCATTTTTTGCCACAGATCGCAAAAATAGAATTACATATGTATGTATAGTCGATTGAAGACAAATTTTTATGAAGTATGATATATATAGGATTATTGTGTTGTAGCGCATCTGAAATTTAGTCTGTGTGTTAGTTGGTATTTGGATCCATCAGTATCTTCCTTGTTGGCTAACATAGGAGATGAACGAACTACATAATTGAAAAAGTTATCCTCGGGCATTTCAAACGAAGGAAGACTACAATAGAGTTATGTATGGAGGAAATGATCATACTTGTCGAGTATTCCTTGCGAATCTTTGAAGTCGTGATCGTTTCGACTAGGGAATCAAGATATATCACGTTGTTCCTCTTGGGTATAATGACTAAAAGGATCGATGGTACCTACTCATGTATGTCGCTATAACTATTAAACCTAAGTACAAATGAAATTTGAATAGCAAATAGTGAAGCACTTACCCTCGGTTGTAGGGCACCAAGATGTAGTCCTTGCGATTACGAAGAAGCAATGCCGTCGTTATATAGTTCTCGGCGAAGGTCGCTGTCGCTTGGATGGTTTGCATAGATACCACGTGTGGGTCGAGGAAACCCACGGTTCTCGCCCTTCCCGGCATTTTCATCATGTATCTATACATAAGCAATGAGTTGCGATATTTATCGGTATTACATGAATGTAGAACTTGATTGTACACACTTACAGTGTCCAACATCGTAGAAGCGAGGCGTCGAGGGCTTCGAGATTGAATAGGTTGAATAAGTCGTTGAACCCCACCACGAAGTTGCCCGGCCCGTTGAAGAAATGCTCATCCTTGTATGCGACGGTGATTCCAGTATCGCACCCCTTCTTTGCGGTATTCCGCAAGTACCAGGCATGCAAAGCCTGACAAGCAAATCCAGCGTAGGCTAATTGTGCGTTAGAGCACAACGGTTTTCGATGGAGTACTTCCCGTATACGGGACTTGGGAGGCGGCTTAATGTTCGTCGATTTCGATTTAGCCTTAACGATTGGCAGCGTCTTCCTACGAGACGACTCGGGAACCGATACGGTAGCACGCTTTTGTTGTTCCTTCGGCGTCTTCTCCACGGGAACCGATGAGGTGGCCTTCTGAGGCGAAATATGAGGTGGAGTCATGGAGGTTCCGTTGGAGAGGAATGGTCTGTCGAGATTGCGGCCTTCTGGGTCGGGACGATGTCCGTCTTGGGCCATGGATAAAAGCGTACGGCATCCCCTAGTGTTGTGATCTCTTCGTTCGGGCGAATGTCGGTAGGGCGGCCATGAAATGTTGATGTACCATGTCCACCTCCACCCTTGCGTAACCATGCGCCACTCGACACCGTGCTGCACTGCTCCTTCCTGGTATGGATGCACCATCCCCCGCCCAACCTCAATAGGAATGGACCCAACTAACCTCAGTTGGAGCTTGCGGCCGTCGGCTCCTACAAAGCGATCGCAATTAGCTAAGGCGTCCTATAGGTCTATCTTTGGTGCATTCCATAGATGTCCATTACCTTGATGCGGTCTATCGGTAATTGGTCGTCGTCATGTTCAAAATTATGCGTGGACGCGACACTACTCCGATGTCGAGGACTTGTTCCCGCAATAACGAGGCGGCTTGCGGCGGTTGCGAGTACTTGATTCAATTGATCCCGCAAACTTGCTATCTGTCCTGAAATTACGCCTAAGCGGTTCCAAGCGATTGTCGTATTCGGCCTTGGATCTCTTCCTACTTCGTACATGAAGTAGTCGTCTGCGAATCCATGTACCCAAGGTACGTTAACCCCTTGCCTCGCGTGCGACCGGGTGCTCCTTGTTTCCTAGGGCCGTAGATAGTATATCCTTCTCCTGTGTTCTTGGAAGGAGCCTTGGAAGTTTGGGCAATCAATTCCGCCGCAAGAGGTCATCATGTTATTATAGTCACTATGAAGTTATGGACTTATAAACAAGTAGGTAGTTCGACATATTTACCACACGTTGGGACACTTCCCGTCCGCGGGTTTGGGAAAGTGACGCCATCGACGAGACTTTGCCTCGCTTTTAACCGTGCACGGAACGCGGGTGTGTGATATCAGGAAATAGATTCTCCTCCTCCGCCTCCCATTGCGCGGATTTAGCCGCGTACCCAGCGGTGCCGAGTCTGTGGGGGTGAGTGTTTCGTGCCTGGATTGCTTTGTGCGCCGCACTTTGCTCCTTAAATTCATCCGTCGTCTTCATAGCCACAAAGGCGTTCCATGTTTCCCGCGTCAAGAATGGAAACTTCGTGAAGGCGTCTCACTCTTGTTCACGTTACTGCGTGACAAGAACGCTCTTGAAGGTCCTCCCGCGTGACACATGGAGAGCAAGGCATGCCGTTCGACGCGTTTCATGTCTGTTTCGGGATAGTGAACCCGCTTGAAAGGTCTTCCCACAAGCACGCGCGTCTCTGATCTTTTGTCAGAGACTTCCACTTTGGTGTGGTGATAGGGACCTTTTCCCTTGCAAGTATCCCGCAGATGGTCCGGAATCTCGCCGCTGATGCCGGGGGACTCATAGGGACCCCAACGTCACTGACCTCCGTGATGGTCAGTCGGCCAGCAGGCAATTTCGATATTCCTCTACCATCTCTCTTATGTATCTGCGGCGTCGGTGACGGCGGCGAAGACGGCGCCTCTGCCATGTCCGGCGTCGGTGACGGCGGCGAAGACGGTGCCTCTGCCATCTCGCTTACTTCCTATCTATATAAGTTACGTACGCAATTATTACATAGTATATAATATATGGGAAATTGCACAAAAAATATAAACAAATATAATCAACTGTGATTTGTGTCTCTTTAGCCCGTCTTTCTTATGTTTAGACAAATGAAAATCTTGTTGATTTCGTAGTTGTTTCCATGACTGCATCTTTTCAGTGCTTAAAATTTTCATCCTACATTACGCTATGCTTCCATTAATTTACGAACCGAGCACCTCATTTGTATAAGGTGTATTAAGCTATAATGTGTGAAATCGTTTAATGTACGAAATGGGCGGCAACCATTAAGGAACAAGAAAAGGACGAGTTGACTCTGTGAGTATCGGTATACCGCTCCCCACGTTTCTTCCAGATTAATCTTTTAACAACTTTTATAATGCATATTTTTGTTTGGGCAGATTGTTGAAGCATTAAGCAATGCATATTTTGGACCTGATTACTCTCAGGTACAATGTTTGACCTATACTTGCTTTTCGGATATTGTTAGCTAGATTTGCTTCCCACGCTAATGCTTGCTATATTGCTTAGTTTTTTTGCTTATAAACAATATTTCATACACCAAAGGATCTTTGTCGAGATTTCTCTGAAGGATATTGACCAACCGCCGAACTTCTTTCCCTCTTTGTATGCGCCACATGCTAGAGAAGGTAAGGCACCTTAAAAGTTACATACATTTACTTACGTTGTGATCAGGTTACTTAGTGTTTTCTTTAATTTTGCAGTTGAGAGAAAACCATCATCTGAAGCATGGGGTAGAATTCATTTGGTCTTTTCCTTAAGGTAATAGTTAAATAAATTAGACTGAATCTTTGTTTTGTAAGCACCAAAAAATTATTTTGTTAGTCACATTAATGTACTTCTAACTTAAAAGGGTATTGGAGTTGTTAATCACTCTTACAAATGGCTGCTCGAGATTACACTCCATATTCATGTCAAAAGGTCATCTCTGCAACGCCTGGTGTTGGTGATCACCATGGTTGCCCTTATCGACATTTTGGGTATAATCTCATTCTTATAGTCTCCTTTTAGACAATAATTAACAGAGTAGATAAGCACTTATCTTTTTTGTGGTTACTCTGAACTTTCATTAGCATTAGTTGCTTAATGTGTCTCTCTAATATGTGATAATATGGTAGCCTGGACTTTACATGAAGTTCTTGGGCAAACTCGAATGGCGACATGTTATACCCAAATGAATTCAGGAAAGTTACTAGATTACTCCTGAACTTTGAGCTCTGGGTCCAGTTTTATTTGAAGAGTTTCGAATGGAACATTAGCATTCAGACTTGCAATTTTTCTGATTACAAAATTAGATCCAACAAAAATGGAAGCAACCGAAAGTACATTTTTTATTAACTAATGCAATTCAACATTTGTTAACCATGGTTATTAAAGCGATACCGCCAAAGCTCTTAAGGCCCGCGGTACACACGTTCTAGGCAGCAAATTCTCCCTCCCTCTTCTCTGCACGCCATACGCCATACTACAAAGCAGAGAAGCAGATACCTGGATCTGGAGGGTGGAAGCGCAGCGGAGAGGGCGACGCTGCGAGCAGGTGGCGGTGGCGGAGGTGGCCGGGCTCGGGGAGGCGCCGGGGTCGGGGGAGGAGGGGCGCCGGGTCGGGGCGTTCGAGACAGGCGGCCGGGCTCGGGAGGCGCCGGTCGGGGAGGAGGGGCGCCGGTCGGGAGGAGGAGGGGCGTCGGGGCGGGAGGCGTCGAGAAGAGGCGGGGCTCGGGAGGCGCCGGTCGGGGAGGAGGGGCGCGGGGTCGGGGAGGAGGGGCCGGGTCGGAGGCGGCGAGAGGGCGTTCGAGACGATAGGGTTAGATCAAACCCTATCGTCTCGAACCTATATAATCAACACGCATCACGAGCGGATCTAGAGGGAACCGCTCGTGATGCGTATACATCCTGACGGTTCCCTCTAGAACCGCTCAGCGATGCTTGTCTTTATCCTGACGGTTGCGGGAAACCGTCAGGATGTTAACGCATCACGCAGTTCCCTCTAGAACCGCTGTGATGCGTAAACATCATCTGAGCGGTTCTAGAGGGAACCGTGCTGTGATTTCGCCAGAACATCTAATTCACGCACTACATAGACAAAAAGAGCACTTGGTGATGAAATAGACTTACATATAAACAATAGCTAATTTAAATGAAATAGTGCTAAGTTATATGTCATCATTTTTAGTTAAGGGTCACATGAATAAACCTTGGGCACTTCACTAATGCTTTAGTTATACATAAAAAACAATGCAATATTTCGTAAGGCGCTTTTGGATGAACTTCAAGATGGTGTTTTTAGCATTAGTTAATTATAATGTAAAGCCCAAAAGTTTAGCAAGATTTAAAGCATGCTAGGCAAAAAAAGGAAAAAGGAAGACAACAAGAATTCCAAAAAGCTACACGAATATCTCAACAGAAAAGTTATTGGCATATCGTGCAATAGTATGTTCAAAATGACTCCAAGAGAGAACCTACCCAATGAAGTGAAGTCGTAGAAGGGCTGTATCCTAAGGAAGATAGACCTATCTGGTAACCTGCTGCACGGTGCAATTCCTCCTAAAATAGACTCCCTTACCAATCTAGAATATTTGGACCTTGCCAGTAATAATCTCACTAGCACCATGAATATCCACATTGACATCAATATTAAAGATCACAAGTCCATAACACATTAACACATGACAATGGAATAAATAAATTAATTACAATGGAGTAATTAAATTCTTAATTAAAATACTGACCCTTCATGATGATCGACGCATATAGCTAGCTTCCTCACTGGGTTCTTCCTCGAGCCTGATGCCGTCTCCGAAAGGTGGCAACTCGTCAAATTGATTGTATTCTTCCTCGTCCACTACATTCTCAACTCCGACAATCCTCCTTTTTCCATGAAGAACTACGTGGCGCTTCTTATTTGCCGGTCGGTTACATAGAAGACTTGAACAACTTGGTTGCTTGATCGAATGGTTCGTCTTTGTATCCGACACGTTCGAGGTCCACGGTAGTGACGCCGTGCTTGTCGACCTTCACCGTGGGAGATGGACCCAACGGCACCAAATAGGGGATCTTGAAAAGCACGTAGTCGATCTCCCATATCTCCTCTATTTGCCCATAATACGAGCTCCTCACCCCATCGATCTTGAATGCATCTATCACGGACACATTGATTTCGCCTTGTGCTCTTCCGTATAAAATGTGTACCCATTTATGTCGTATCCTTGCCATGTGACAATTGTAAAATATGGCCCTCTTGCCAACCATAGCAACAGATCATCACTTGATGACCTCCGAGTGATTCGCACCTTTAACCATTCGTTGAGCCGCGGTTGTGCTCTCTCGTGATCCAAACCTCCGGCCGTCCGGATTACATTGGCGTACCATGTCTTTGTGCTCATCGATGTATGGGGACACTTGGGTCATGTTTTGCAAGACCGTGAAATGGGCTTGAGCGTACGTATCCAGATCGGGAGTGATTGATTTCCTTCCGATGGTCCCGATACCATCCAGTCTCCCCTCATGACGAGATAGAGGCACACCAATCGGATCCACCTGAGCCATGTAGTCGACGCGAGAACTCAATGACCTCTTCCATTGCATAACCTTCGATGATGTCGCCTCGGTCGAGATCGATTCCGTCACGTAGGACTTGAGAATTCCCATGTACCTCTCGAGCGGGTACATATGGCGTAGAAACACAGGTCGCATATCTTTATCTCTTTCACAAGGTGAACAATGAGATGGACCATGATATCGAAAAATGACGGAGGAAATACATCTCAAGATGACACAGAGTCGTCACTACCTCGACTGCAGAGCATCTAGTCCATGGGGATCGATGACCTTCGAGCAATTGAGTTGAAGAAATAACACGACCTCAAGATTGCCACTCGGACCTTGTTCGGCAAGATACTCCTAATTGCAACAGAAGCATTTGTGTCATCGAGACACGACAATCATGCGACTTCATACCAATTAATTTCAAATCTTGCATAGAAACAAGTTTCTTAATGTTAGCGGAGTAACGAGACGGGACTTTCACACCGTGCAAGCTCAGCACGCTTCATTTCTCTCGGCCTTGGGCAGAGTGTAGCAAGTCGGGGAAGGTACGTTCGTCTGTATCGGTCTCTTTCGGTGCTAACTCGGTCCTTATGTTCATATCGACCAAGTCACGCCGCATGCGTTAACACCATCCTTTGTTTTGCCACTAATGTTCACAGAAGAGACCAATCAAGCTATCACATACATTCTTCTCTCGTGCATAATGTCGATGCGTTGGCGAACTTCTAAGTACTCCCAATAAGGCAAGTCCCAAAAATTGACCGCTTCTTCGGATGTTCTTCTCACGGGTTCTTAATTTACGTCCCTTCCCAAGCACAACATCGATATCCTTAACCATATCATAGACCTCTTTCCCACTAAAAGCCCTTGAAGTCGAACCGTCTTCCTTATTTCCGTCGAATTGTTTCTTCATCTTGCGGTATGGGTGACTCCTCGGAAGGAACCTACGGTGGCGATATACACGCTTTGCGCGAGTTGTTCACCATACACTCTCCGTAGCATCTAAGCGGTCTGAGGCAGGCTTTGGCTCCTTTTGTCTTGGCCCGACAGTTTACCAAGGCGGGAAAATCATTGATGGTGCAAAACAACATGGCGCGTAAAGTGAAGTTCTCTCGTTTGTACGCATCCCATACCTGTACCCTTCGTTCCACAGTGTCACAAGATCTTCCAACAATGGTGCTAGGTACACATCAATATCATTCCCGTGTTGCTTGGCCCTTGGATAAGTAGTGACATCAAAATGTACTTCCGCTTCATCTGAGCCAAGGAGGAAGGTTGTACATACATAGATTCACGGGCCAGGTGCTATGTCGGCTGCTCATGTTACCGAAAGGATTCATTCCATCCGTACTCAACCCTAACCTTATGTTCCTCGGTTCCGCACCGAACTCTTCGAAGCTCCGATCGAAGTTTCTCCACTGGGCAGAATCAGCAGGGTGTCTTAGCTTTCCATCTCTCTTACGCTCCTCTGAGTGCCAACGCAGCAATCTTGCCTCCTTTGGGTTCGCAAATAAACGCTTCAAACGTGGGATTACAGGCAGATACCACAACATCTTAGCAGGAGGTCCTTGCTTCACCTTAGCAGTATTTTGACGCTTGTATCGGGATGCTTTGCACACGGGACAATAATGCATGTCTGCATACTCTTTACGGTAGAGGATACAATCGTTCGAACATGCATGTATTCTTTCTACTTCCATTCCCAATGGGCAAATAACCTTCTTTGCTTGATAGGTGGTCTTGGGGCAACACGTTTCCTTCGGAAGGATGTCCGCTAGGAGACCTAACAACGCCGTGAAACTCTTATCGGACCAACTATTGCTTGCCTTCAATTTCAGCAGTTCAAGCACGGTTGACAACCTTGTGTATTCCGGCTTGCAGCCAGGGAACAAAGGTCTCACCGAGTCCTCCCTTAAGCCCTCGAATTTACAAAACTCTCTCTCACTGTAGTTCTCTTCTGCATCGCGTAGCATCCGATCCAGTTGTCATCGTGCCCCTATCCTCATCAAAAGCACACCACATCCGCAAATCGTTGACTTCCTCGGCGATGTCGTCATTATTAACTTCGGTATAATCTGCTCTTCACCGTGGTGGTCCAACATGTATACCCTTTTTGAAACCCCTTCAATCAAGTGCGCTCGATCTGCGCGCGTTGTTAAACATCTTGATTACGCAATCAATGCACCAGACGAGACATAAAATTTATCCCTTCTTCAACATATCACCTTTCGTGGCTCTTCTAAAAGCAACCACGCCATTAATGTAATCTTGACTCACACGGTTCACACGTACATCGATTCGATCCATCTACACTACGCATGTAACAAATTAGTGTCAAATTGATTAGCGATTAATTTATAGCAAACGAAAATGTGCAATATAAACTCATTCTCCAACATTTTTATCTAAGGTTATTGAAAGAAAACTCTTCACTAGTTATGTACCACACGCGGTGGCATAGCGTAGCCATGCCTACTGCCACAACCATGATCCCTACCTCTCGACACGATATCTATCTCAATTGAACAATCATGCAACCCAAATATAGGCATCACCTCATACAACACTTATTAACCTAAAATACCGGAACCAGTAAATGCAATATTGCTTGACCCAAACCCCACCGTCATGTGAACCTGTGTAAATTTTATTTTTAAGCCAATTAATTATCCTAACTCAAATTTTAGTGATTATTAGACCTAATTCAATTTTATTAAGTTACCACTCCTAAGTCAAATTTTAGTTCATTAGTTATAAGGTTTCAAAACTAAGATTTGCGGGGCTAATATTATTTATTCCAACATTGACGGTGCAAGATCATGTGCTCATACCAAGATTAGAGGAGGAGCCGCAGTTGGAGGAGCTAGAGGCGGGAAGTGGCGCTGGAGCGGTAGACACAAGTGATGAGGAGCTAGAGCGCGGAATGGCGCTGGAGCGGTATACACAGCAGTGAGGAGCTAGAGGCGAGGAAGGGAAGTGGTAGACACAGCAGATCGCGAGGGGATGTCTCGGCTCAATTTATATGAAGCACAGAAATCACGAGACGGTTCTATTTCGAACCGCTGCGTGATAAACAATATCACGAGCGGTTACGAAATAGAACCGTGCGTGATAGGCCCGCTAACGCAAAACATAGCCTAAACGGACCCAACACGAGGCGGTTCCAAAGGAACCGCCTGTGATAAACCGTCTGCTATAGCCTCTTTTGTAGTAGTGACCCTAACTGGTTTTCAATGTTCATTGGGTTCGAATCAGACTCGGGCTCGAGCCACTTGACTGGGTTCGATCAACTAACTGCACCTACTCGGTCGTTTGGGCGCGAGCGTTGTGAGTCGTTGGATCGGCATCAAACGGCCCACGATCGCGTGAACGCTCGGACCATCCGATAGCGCCGATCCATTTGAACCGTTGGATTCTGAATCAAAGGTCCACAATCGCGTGAACGTTCGGACTATCCGAACTCCTCGCACAACGTGAACCGTAGGATCCAAATCAACGGCCCAGGTTTGAGCGAGCGATCGAATCGTCATAATCACCCCGTTCTATTTGAACCGTTCGATTTCAATCTAACGGTAGAAAAGTCGTCTCCTTCCTCCGGTCAGCGCACGCGTCTGAGTCGGCAATGGCGTGAGCAGAGGAGAAAAGAGCAGTGTGCAGTCACCTCCTTGGTCGCCTTGAAACGGCTATCTCTGCGCGCATTAAATGCACCGCCGTGCTCCTCCTCGACGTCCATTGTTGAATCGCTGCTCCGTCGCTCTCGCGCTCTAATGGCGATGTTGAGGCGAGAGGATATCGCCGCTGCACACCGCCATCCTCGGCTATTTAAGGTCCATTGCTTCACCCTTGGCTTCCTTTAGCACATCCGCAACTCCGGCTAGCACTCACGAGCTTGGTTGAGTGCAATCATTCGAAATCCATTCGACCGCCATTGTTGAGTTTGGACCTTGATGAAAGGCGATGCAATGAGGGCTTTCTCCTTTCAATTTTTACTCCCTCTGCTCTACCTATACTCTCTGAAGCTTAACCCTCACTCAATTTGGTTCTTTCGTTCGGGGTTGGGTGAATTGGATTTCCCATTTTCACCGAAATCGCATTTCTCTTCACCGTGCAGATTCGACCCTTCTCTGCGCATTCTCAGGCTCGGGTAACTTCTTATTAGTCCCTAGTTTCTTGGCACCGCTTCCACGAACCGCAATGAGCTCATTTGCGTTTTTCGTTTTCGGTCATTTTGAGTCATCTTGGTCATCTCCGGCTTGCCGGTGTTCTAGGCTACCGCAGCCAAAACCACTAGTACCATTGGGTGCGCAAGGTTGTTAGGAACCCATTTTGGGCATTTTCTGCACCGCCATGCCGAGTCGCGGCGACGACCATTTCTTCCCGTCGTTTTGTTGGATGAAAGCGAGGGACAAGCGTTTGAGCGTGAGTCGATGTGGACCGTCGATCCTTAGATCTACGGCCAGGATCGCGCGAGAGTTTGAATTTATCGCACACCTTGATCTGTGGACCGTTGGATCCAAAATCAACGGTCCCGATTCGAGTCCGCGTGGGTGGTTGGATCCAAGATCAACGGCTCATGTGCGTGTGAACGTTCGGACCAGTCCGAACGTCCCGCTCCACGTGAACCGTTGGATCCAAATCCAACGGTTAGCGTTTAGGGTTTGTGAATAGCGCGTGCGCCGTTAACACGTGAACTCGGACCGTTGGATCCAAGATCAACGATCCAAGTTCGTCCACGTCGATTTAATTTCTGATTTTTCTCGAAAGGATTATTTGTCAACTGAAAAATGTAGTAACTTGTAAAATGCATAACTACTTCATTTTAATTTCTTTTCGGTTTATTCAAATTTTGTTAGTTATATTTTTAACTAAAATTTAATCTAAAAATAATTCTAACCTTAGTATATCTCCAGAAAATTTTGCTAAAATGTTAGTGCAATGAATAGTAGTATTTTTGATTTTTAAGGCTGAGCAAAATTGTTTTGCTCATATCTTTTGCATTAAGAATCCAAATCAATTGTTTATTATTGCTAAATTCCTTATAAATCATTGTCTTGCTACTGTAAAATTTTCAGAATATTTGGAGAAAGTTTGTTGTTGAGTCTTTGTGTTTTCTTCGTTCTTATCGGTTCTTTTTCGCTTTCTCGTTAGGTTCCGAAGAGCACGTTGATAACATAAGTGATCCTCCACAACACCTTGACCCCCAGCTAATAGGCAAGCAGTTTGATCATGTTAATCTCAGTATTTTTCAAGTCTAATACATTGATTTCAACTGTATGTATGCATTGCTATGTTGTTGTTAAATTATGGTTAGCATCCTATAGTTGCATAATCTGTAGGAATTAATTATCCTCTACTACTATGAGCCTAGGTTATTTTCTGTGATTTGAGTTCGATGGATGAGCTCTTGTCACTTAGTAGATTGCAAATTAAAATTGCTTAGAAATGTTTAGTTTCGGTAGTAATGGGCGATCATCGATTTTAGTCGATGATCTTGATCATACATCTATTTATTATTCCATTATGTCCAGCATTTGTGATTTGTTACTTTGTAAAGTCAAAAACTGAAAATAAAATTATTTTAGACTTGGGCACAATGGTATGTTGGTGTGATCTGTTGGTGTGAATGGAATAGTGCCTAGGTCATCAAGGACCGAGTTACTTGTGTCACTAAGCCAAGCGCTTATGCGTGCTAACCACGCGAGAGGGATATGGGACCTCTCTTGACTAAGTATTTTGGCGTGTGTTATCTCCGAGTCGCAGGAGGGGGTTGTGTCTGTTGTGTGAAAAAGGATATGTGTTCTTGTGTTGGGTGTGCGGTGGTGGAGATTCCGGGTAGGCTCTCCACCTCGAGGAGCATCGTAGTTGTCTAAGGCTTTACCTGCGACGGGTAGTTGACCGAGGCTTTACGATGACTCCGACACAACGTATGGGTTTCTATCCATACGGGCGACTCGTAGCTAATGCATAATATTAGAAATATCTCGTAGGACTTAGCTGTCTTAGGCATACCAAAGGAAGTGTGCTAATCATGTGGCAAAAGCGATGCAGCGTGTGGGTACATTGGTACACCCCTGCAGGGTATAAAACTATTCGAATAGCCTCGTCCTAGGTTATGGACATGCTTGGTAAGGTCGTGCAAGAACTAGACTACAACATTTTAAATTAAAATTTGACATGGTTGGTATGAATGGGTAATTCATGCTATTGTTGTGGTGACTAATGGGTTAGTCACTTCCAGCATTGTTGTTGTCATCTATCTACTGTTATATGGTTGTCACTTACTGTTATTTGAACAATAAAAACAGATTTGTTAACTTGCTTTTAAATGTACTGCATTATTGCAAATAAAGATTGCTTTGTGCTAAAAATGAAACATCTGACCTCCACTTAAATAAGCTTGCATGTAGCATATGTATAGGTCTCATTACTCTACACGTAAGTCTTGCGGAGTACAATTTTTGTACTCATTTGCTTTGCTTAACTATTTGTTGCAGAGGAGGAGGGTGAGCCCCAAGGGCCTCACTTTTGTGAAATGTGCTGCGGGTTCGACGACTAGTTTGGCGGTCCGGTCGGTTGCCTTGTAGGTTAAAGGCACACTGATTGGTTCTTTTGTTTATGGCCATCTTATGGCACTTTTGCTTCCGCTGTTCAATTCTTGTATTTATATGTATTTTGGCCGGTTGGCCGCTCTTTTGTAATAAATGTCCTTTATGTATTTTAACTTCTGGTTTGTTGTTGTGCTTCGGTTCTATGTGAATGAATGGAATTGATGCATAAATTTTGTAAATGGGTGTGTATACTGCGTTTCTGGGAAGTATACATGTCTCGAGTCTCGGGTTATCTGATTTGTGATGCTAGGACCAAGTGGATGGTTAAACATTACAAGTCCGATAAGCCGGGGTCTCATATTAACTCCCCCGAGCATCGCCTCACCCGTTTCCGACAGTTCCCCCCTGAATCGCGTGCATTTACGCTGGATCGTGCTGTCGCCGCCGAGATCCCCGCGGACACGATCCCCTCTCCCGGCCACGCCCCTGCCCTATAAATAGGAGTCTCGGCATCGCCACTCTCCCCTCATCCCAGCGCTACCATCCACCGCCCTCCTCTGTCCCTCTAGCGCCCGGAATTTGAAGTTCTTCGCCGCCGGCCGAAGCTTCATCCACAGTTGATTCCGCCACCGACGACCACGTCCTTGCCGCCCTGACCGCACCATCGGCATCACCTCGACGTCGCCTGCCTCGTGCGCGCTACGGTTTCACCGAAGGACCCTTGGAGTGCCATTGGCGTCGTTGACCTAAACTCGTCGCCGCCTAACCTCGTCGCCGATGACCATTCCACCGCGCCTTCTCGCTCATTTGGTAAGCACCAGATTCAGTGCATCATGCTCGTTCTTTTGCGCCCACTCTCATGCCTCGCCGTGGCGCGTAGCGCCGACGAGGGCGTCGCCGGTGCACCGCCGGCCTCGGGCTGACGTGGCTCCGCCACATCAAAGCCACCTCAACACCAGCTCAGCATTAGGGTTCACATGGACGCCCACGTGGTTGCCCACGTGGCGCTCTTGCAAGCGCACGTGCACCCTGTTACTTGTTCCGTGAGTCAAGTTCACCGTGGACTTTGATCGTTTTGTGGACCTAGTCTATGACTGTGGAACCCACATGTCAGTGACTCATTCTAATTTCCAATAGAAAAATAATTCATCCAAAATTTAGAATTTCCATACGTTGACGTCAGCATGTGCAATAATTCGAAATTCCTTCATAAAAATAAATTGGGAAATTAATAAAATCTGATTGTAGTATTTTTCTTTAGTTTTAAACTTCCAGGAGCTCGTATTTCTTCATGCGAAATCCAATTTAGGTGAATCAAATTTCTAAATTTGTATAAAATCAAGATCTAGCTATCTAAACAGAAATTATTTCATTTTGAGTTAATTTTAATGTTCATTTAAATTTATTTGTATTTTTTTTAATTTAACTTATTTTCACGTATAGATTTCGATGACTCGAGAGAGATTGACCCTGTTGAAGAGTCAGAATACCAAGATTTTGAGCAAGGAAAGTTATACCATTGATCATATTGATCCCAATATTTTAAAGTTATTTAATTCTATTTTTAAATTACGATTGCATGCATAATTTTATTCAACTATTTAAATTTCCTATTTTAAATTCTCAGTTAATCCAGTTCCTTTGTATAGCCAATATTGTATGTTGAATCGTTATTTCCTTGTCACCTTAGCCAAATAAAAATTTGAAAATAAAGGTATGCTTAGACATTGCTTAGATCATCAAATATTTGATTGTGGGGAATTTAGCCAAATAGCAAGTTTTGATTAAAAGCCTATGACATTATTTTGTCATGGTGGATTTTTGCAAATATCTTTGAAAATTAAAAATGAAAAATGGGTTTGGACTTGGGTGGAATGGACACCTGGTGGGTGCAGGTTTATGCACTGCTCGATCTGGTAGGATTGAGGACCGAGGATGTCGCCCAAGTCAATTAAGGACCGGCCTTTGAGCCGTATTTTGCAAAGCTCCACCATACTACCATATGTTCTGGTAGAACTAGGCTTATTAACTTGTCATACCTCACTATTATATGTGTCATTCTTGTTGTATGGGAGTTGGTTAAACATTATTCCCACTTAGCGCAAGAGGGGACTTCCGGTAGGTGGTTAGTCTAATGGAAGTGAAACTTTAGCGGGTATATTAGTAGTGTGGTAGAACATTGAAAATGCCTTGTGATAATTGCCTAATCACATGCCTAAGGAAGCGTGCATTGGCCAACATAACATGTAAATTATCTCGTGTGGGTAAAGTTGTACGCCCTCTGTAGAGTGTAAAACTATTCGAATAGTCGTGTCCACGGTCACGAACATGCTGAGAAAAGCCACTCTAAGTTAGACTTTGTTTTGGTTTAAAAAATGATTTTTGTAAATTATTTTAGGATGGTGAATCCTTGTGGTAAAATTGGGCGGTTAGCCATGTGATAGGAGGATATCCATCACCATGTTTCATATGGAGGTTATCCACTATAAATTTGTAAATCTAAAATCTAATTTTAGATATAGATTAAAAATTATCTTGAAACTTAGTATGACTATTTAAAACTAAAAATACTGCTTTACGCAAATAAACCCTATCAGCCTCACTTGTTTACTTATGCACGCATCATATTTCTTTGTTAGGTGTAACTTGCGAGTACGGAAGTTATGATCACTCTTGCTGAATAATACTTATTCAGGAGAAGACTTCTATCCGGACGATGAGGATCCAGACGTTTAGGACTACGCCTCGCATTTATTGCTGTGGCGCATCGTGTGGTCTACTACTTGTTTTTCTCTTTGTTATTTTAATTGGCCTTAGGCCCATTTTGTAATAAACTTTGTTTCATACTAAATAAATGCGTGATATGATTGTGATGACATTTTTGTTGGACTGTGTACACTAGAAATCCTGGACTAGTGTGAGAAACATAGAGATTTCAGGATTCTTCGTTCCCGGGTTCGATAATGTGGAGGCCCTCTCCATGTTGTGATGAATATTTAACAGTATTTTGGGACTTATTGATGGAGGTTCGATAGTTGTTAAAGTTTGCGAAGTCAAGTTTTGAGTTTCACCTAGGTTGCATGGGATGTTATGATGCATGTTGTCACTAATGATGGTCAAGTGTATGACGCCTGTGCCAAGGAAATGATTTTTTTGTCTTTATTGACTACAGGTTGACTTAATGACTTGGATGATATTCGACGCGGTGTCAAGAGCAAGCATGGATAGATTGGCATTCAGAACGATCATGGTGGTCAAGAAGATTATCGGGGATCAAGTTCGGTCATAGAGATGGAGTCTTCATGAAGATGGCACGAGGCGAGTGCATGCGATGACTTAGGGTGACTTGGTAGTCTCCAAGTGTCGACGAGGCGTTCCGAGGGTGTTCGGAGCTCGAGACACAAGGCGGGGATGTGACAAGTCAAGAAGGAGCGAAGACCGTCAAGGAGGAGCAGTGTGGTAGCTCTAGGTGGCTTATGTTGACCAAAATCAACATAAGGGCATTGATGTAATTGTAGCTTGTCAAGAGGGGTATTCTAGGCAAGGGGTAGAGTTGGCTGAACCCTAAGTGGTTATGAATGAGTGGAGAGAGTTAATCTTAGCCTTTGAGGTGATTCAAGGGTTGAGATTGCTCCCATAGGGCTATAAATAGAGGGGGGGTAGAGGTATGCCTCCAACACCAAGTCTTGGAAAAAGATTTATGCTCCTTTGAGCTTTGCCCACCAAGAAGTGTGGCTTTGTAATCCTTCCACTTGAAGTAATGAAAGTTCCTCTTGAGGCAATGAAAGTTCCAAGTTCTTACATGTTCTGAAATTTATTTTATTTCTTGCAATTTCTAGGTTTTCTTTGTTGCAACTTGGGCTTCTCTTCCCCTCCTTCTACTTGTTGTAGTTCTATTGGATATAGAACATGTAAGAGGTTGAGAAGTTTATCAAGAACATATTCCAACCCAACAAGATCCATTAAAATTCATTCTTGCCCTAGTTGTGTTTGCATTAACCGTGTAATTGAGCTGAAATTGATGTTCTTGATACAGCTTGAACTATTTGCATGAAAGGTTAATACTTTGGGAATATTTGTGCAATTACTTTTGGAATCATAGCCGCAAGATCATTTTCTAATCATGGTTCAAGTTTCATAAATTTTGGTTGAGAAGATCTTGAGTTCTTGAGATTTCTCAGAGGGTAAGTTTCTGAAATTCCAGATTTGATGCAATGTGATCTTGAAGCATGGTCTCTCTCTTGGCCTTTATTTTGAAATTCCTTTTGGATTCATAACCCTGAGGACCTCATCTTGCTATGTTTCAAGTTTCATCAATTTTGGTTGAGTAGATCTTGAGTTCTTGAGATTTCTTAGCGGGCAAGTTTCTGAAATTCCAAATTGATGTAACGTGATCTTGAAGCATGATAGGTTTCTCTCTTGGGCTTTATTCTTCAATTCCTTTTGGAACCATAACCCTGAGGACCTCATTTTGCTATGTTTCAAGTTTCACCAATTTTGGTTAAGTTTAACTTGAGTTCTTAATGTTTCTTAACAGTAGAGTTTACAAATTCATGTTCTGATTTTTTCTGTTCTTGGTGTTCTTGAACCTAGTGTGTACCTCATGGTACTAGAGTTCTAGAGAAGAAATACTTGAGTTTGGAAACTTAGTTTGCACCTATTCTGCCCCCTCTAGGCGTCATAACCGATCCTTCATGTAGATCAAAACCGAAAAAATGCTTTTCAAGATTCCTGACTTTCGATAAGTACCAAGGTATGGTTACATTAGAGCACGAGTACTCTTTTCTGACCTGATTCACGACTAGTTGGGAGTCTCCTCTCATGAGTAGTCGTAGAATCCTAAGCGCTTTCACTGCTCATATGCTAGCCAACAAACCTTTATATTTTGCCACTTCATTAGTGGAATAAAAGTTTAATTGAATAACATATTTTAATGTCTCTCTTGTAGGGGATTCTAGGACCACCCCAGGCCTCGAGCCACTTAGTGTAAGTGACCCATCAAAGTACCTTATCTACGGGTCATGAGATTCATACTAGGGATCCTGAATAGGTTCGGGATTTGTTTATTCGGCGACAAAGTCTGCTAGGATCTGCGATTTAATGCCGCTCTGGACACGAAATGGAGGTCGAACTCCCCAAGCTCAGCCTACCATGTTGCTATACGTCCCGCTGCTTCCCTGTTCTGCAGGACCTCTCAACTCACACAACATAATTATCTTGTGCATCTGAAAATAGTGCCTCAGTTTCCTCGAAGACATGAGGAGGGCATATATCAATTTTTGGACCTGAGGGTTTCGCTCCTTAGGGTCGTGTAAAACTTTACTTACGTAGTAAACTGATTGTTAAACATTTTCATGTTCGACAACCAGCACTGTGCTCTCTACCTGTGGCATGGCAGCTAGACATATTAAGAGCGCCTCTTCTCGTTTCAAAGAAACCAAAACAGGAGCACTCGTAAGATACCTCTTGACATCATTGAAGGCATTGTTTGCCTCCTCTGACGATTCGAAGCCCCCATATTTTCTTAGAAGTTTAAAGAAAGGAGGTCATTTTTCTCCTAGTCGTGCGATGAAACAACTTAAAGCTGCCATATATCCTGTTAGTTTCTGGACTTCTTTCTTCATGGTAGGAGGGCACATTTGTTCAATGACCTTTATGTTTTCAGCATTTGCTTCGATTCCTTGTGCAGAAATAAGGAATCCAAGTAATTTTCTTAAAGAGACTCCATACACATACTTCTCATGATTGAGTTTCAAATGGTGTTTTCTGATGTTGTTGAATGTTTTTTGTAGATAGGAAATATGATTAAGGCACTTAATGCTTTTTATGACCAAATCATCCACATAGGCTTCCAAATTTTTGCCTAGTTGAACATAAAAGGTCGTTAGCCTCAAGTATTGAAAATAAGCGACGATATTTTTTAAACCAAATGACATTTTGACATAGCAAAATATTCCTAATGGCATAATAAATGCGGTCCTTTCTTCATCCTAAACACATACTAATCTGATGAAAACCAGAATATGCATCCAAGAAACATAATATTTCACAACCAGCAGTAGAGTCAACGAACTGATAAATACGAGGAAGAGTAAAATCATCTTTTGGACAAGTTTTCTTAAGATCAGTAAAGTCTACACACATGTGCCACTTACCATTAGACTTTATAACCATTACAGGGTTAACTAACCACTTTGGGTGGTCGAGTTCTCTTTATAAAGCACCTTTAAGTAGCTTGTCAATTTTGATCGATATCATCTTGTCGATCGGTGCAAATCTTTGTAATTTTTGTTTCTGAGTTTCTTGTTAGGGCATAAAGCTAGCACGTGCTCAATCACCTCCTGAGTACTCGGGCATGTTTGATTCTTGTCATGCGAAGACTTCAGCATTAGCTCGTAGGAAGGTGACGAGGGCATCTTCCTATTTAGGGTCGGTAGTAATCCCAATGTGAATAGTCTTTGAAGGCTCCTCTGGGTTCAACCTAACTTTTTTAACTTGATCTTTCGGCTTTGGTATAGCTTTAGACTTCAACTGCTTGGTCGAAGGATGACCTTTGCTTTCTCGAGTTGGTATCTGGCCAGCTATCTCGAGGGATCTTAGGTCGCATGTAAGTGCCATATTTTTATCACAGCAGACTATGTAGCGTCCCGTTTTTCGGAGTTTTTGAAAATTTTAAAAGAGAACCATTTGTTTCTATTTGCCCAAAGCTTAATTTGGAAATTTCAGAAAATCCATTTGCAGTTTAATATGAGTTAATCAAACTTCAATTAAATTAAAGTTGGTTTAATTGAGTTTTCTTGAATTTAAAATCAAAACTTATTATTTTGAGAATTTTCTTGGATTTATTGGATTTTAAAAGGGTTTTCCTTTTCCCGAAATTAAAATTATTTTATTTGTAAAATAAAAGAAAATTTAAAGTTAAAAGTATTTTATTAAGTCTAGAATAATTCAAGGAATTTACGTGAATTTTTCTAGAATTTTTGGAGTCTATTTGCTATTTTCTAAATTGCCTTTCGATTTATTTGAATTTCTAAAATCAAAAATGGATTTTAAATCTTTTCTCTGTCGTGGGCGAATCCTAGCCGCCCATCGCTGTTCCTCGCCTCGGCCCACTCCGCGCCCGCTCCGCGCGCGCCCTCGCCCTCCGCCGTCGGATCTTCATCCGAGCGCCCTCGTTTCGCCGCGTCGCCTCTTGCTCTTGGCCGTTGGATCGAAATCCGGCCGCATCCGTTCGCTCGCGCCCCCTTTTCTTCGCGACCGTCCGATCGCCATCGCACGGCTCGCATCGCCCGCGCCCCTTCCGCTTCCCACCGTCCGATCGGAATCGGACGGCGCCCGCTCATCTCCTCCCGCCCTTTGGACTCCCCACCGTCCGATCGGAATCGGACGGCTCTCGTTCACCCGCGCCTCCCTCGCTCCCCACCGTCCGATCGGAATCGGACGGCGTCCGTGCATCGTCTCCGCCGCGCTCGCCGCTCTCTCTCCCACGTCGCCGCCGCGCCTCCGCCGCCGCGAATCCCGCCCCGTCCCGTCTCGCCGTCTCCTCGCCTCTCGCGCGGATCCGCGCGAATCCGCGCCCCATCCCGTCCGTCGCTGCACCGCCACGCCGCGCCCATCCAGCGCCGTCCGTCGCCTCTCCGCCGCCTCGCCCGCGCCCGCAGCTCCTCGCCTTTTAAGCCGCCGCGGCTCGCTTTCTTTCCCTTTCTTTTCTCTCCGCTCGCTCTCTCCCCCTCTCGCCTTCGGTCGCCTCCGCGTCGCCTCCCGTAGCGTCGCCGCCTTCTCCCTCGCCGACGCCGTCGTCTCCCCCAGCTCCGGCCGCCGCCGCGCCGCCACCCCCGCGTCTCTCTCTCTCTCTCTCTCTCTCTCTCTCTGACCTGCGGGCCCGAGCCCACGTGGCCACCCACGTGGCGCCACGTCGGCGCCGCGTCAGCGTTTTCGCCCACGTGGCTGCTGCGTCAGCGCGCGCGTGTGCGCTGACGTCAAAACCGGGTTTTTCAGTTGGAAAATAAATCCGAAAATCCGAAAACCCTAATTCTATCATTTCATGTGATTTTGAAACTTCTTTTGGCTATAACTTTCACATCCAAACTCCGATTTGGGTGATCCAAATTTCTAAATTCATATAAATTCACCCTCTTTCATTTGGTACTGGTTTTGTAATTTTTGGAGTTCATTTGGTGCTGTTTTATTTATTTGTTGCTATTCTCGCACGTGTAGATTCCGGCGTTTCGGAAGATTTCTTCGACCCGACGACCGAAGACCCTCTCCTCGTCAACGAAGGCAAGTCGTAGGCCTTTGACCATGTTGAACCCATTTTACAAATGTATATTGCTTTAAATTATCATGCATGGCTAGTTTTATTAAAAATGGTTTTGGGAGTAGATAATTACCAAATTGCCATTATGCCTCCTTGATAAACTGAAAATGAAATGTCTCTTTGAATGACATATATCCTTGGACACCTTAGGATGGTTAATACTAGTTGGACATAATTGTATTACCAACTTGGGTGCGTATTATTGCTTAGACATGCTCTAGTTACATGAGACTTTCGATCACATGTTCAATGATTATTGAAATTTGACTAATGGAACTATGGAACAGTGGTGTGAGGCCACTTTTATTAAAAGATGTTGTGCCATGGCAGGGATTGCCATTTGGTCGGGTATGAACAAAAATGTTTTATGCTCGGGCTTGAGGTAGGGAGCTAGAGTGGGTGCGTAATGCACCTTTGGGTTGTGGTAGACTTATGCGAGCGATCAACTAAGGACTTAACTTTGCAAGTCATTGATCCGGGTCACCTCGTGCAACCATAAGTCCGGTATGGGACGGACTGGCCAATTAATTAGGAAAGTTTTGAGTCGGTTCTGTTGTGGTACATTTATTGGCGCAAGAGAAATTTGTGATGGCGAAACCTTAGCGAGGCGAACCGAGGCAAAATGGAACTTTGTAAAAGCCTTGTCACGTGCTCTAGACTACTCACCTAAGGAAGTGGCGGTGGTATCGACGGATGCCAAACAAACTAGAGAATTCGTGTCTTGTGGGTAAAGCCGTACAACCTCTGCGAGTGTTAAAAATCTATTGAATAGCCGTGTCCCGATTCACGGACATGCACAGTGATTTCGCGCAAGGGTAGTATTTTCAAAAAGGTGGTTTGGTTCGATGGAAGCGTTTGGTTGGAATGGTTGGGAAGTGAGCGGATGTTCCTTTGTTTGATTCAAAAGAACTTGGTTATCTATGTATTATTCTTTTGAAATCGCTTTGCCATGTAATTATTGTATTCTTTCGTTAAACTTGCTTTACGCAAATTAAACCATAAAGCCATCCTTGTTTAAGCCGGGCATGAATACTATGTGCATACATTTCTCTCGACTTCTTCGAGTACTTTATGTACTCACGGCTTTATGCCCTTTGTTGATCATCCCAGCAGAAGAACCAGGAATTGTTGAGTACTATGAAGAAGGCTACTTCGAAGACTTCGCGAACTAGGTCACGTCCACCACTCGATTGCCTGTGGGCAGGTCGATTGGGCTCCACGTATTTTGAGATTTCCGCGCGGATACTCTGTTGTTGCTAAGCCACGTGAGGCGACTTTTGTAAGAACTTGACCATAAGGTCTTCGTTGTTTTAAATAATATTACTTTATGCCTTCATTAGTTCGTTGTTGAATGGTTATGATTACATCATTGTTGCAACTGTGCAAGCTAGCTACTGATCATGGGACTAGCTTGGTATGCACAGAGGGTCTCGGGGTTGTGTGACACCCGGGGTCCCGACAGACTATGATTACTCCTTTGGGGCTTGGTATCTTAAGACGTTGATAACCATAATGAGCAGTCATTACGAATCTTGCCAAAGTTGGTCATTTGAGTATGGCATTGTATGACGTGTCGAAATCGACTACCTCAAAAGAGATTTTTTTCTGTGCTGAAGTTGTTTGGAGAACCAAACGTTACAGGAAGAGAGACTTGACTAATGGTTTTGGCCGAAGACCCCGGTACGATGCCATGAAATGAGTATCGTATAGGTTTTACCTTGGTCCTAGGCACTTGCATCTCATCCAGGGTACTTGTAAATAGTATGTTTAATGAACTCCCACCATCAACTAACACATGATTTACTCGATAGTTATTGATGGTGGGGTCGACCACGATCGGAAATATACCTGGTCGAGTAGAAGGGATCATACAATCACCCTTGTCGAAAGAGATGGTAAACTCCAACCACTTCAGTAATTTATTAACAAGAGAAGGGTCAATGTAGTTTTCGAGGAGGACATCCCTACTACTACTACTACTATTTGATGAGGACATCACTTCTACTAATATGAACACTCCTCTTCCTACTACTTTGAATAATGTGCAAGGTCCAATTACTCGGGCATGTGCTCGTCAACTTATTTATCAGTTAAATTCATTTCTAGGGCTGAGTGTATTATTTGAGAACTCTATGATGCTGCCTAACGGAGATGATGTAACACCCCAGACCAACGTAAGCCTGGAATGCTACCACACTAGCATAACTACAAATTAAACAAAGACATTTCTTTCTAAATTTTGGCAAAATCTCCTTTGAATTACTAACCATCACGAAGTCATACAGTAACAATAATAATAAGCAATTATCCAAGCATACGATTTAAAACATAATCATAAGAGTAACATCCATGTCGCTATCCAACTCCAACAGAAGTTATCCAAGACGTAAAGCGTAATGAAACAAATCTCAAACAATTTATTCAAAATCTGAGTTATCGCTCAAATGGTTTATTCAGCTGAAAGTTTGTTTGTGCCAATGTGCGATCAAGCTTAATTCTACTCCCTCCCATGCATGCTGTCCACAAACGAAGTACCTAAAAACACAACATCAGCAAGAGTGAGTCCAAGACTCAGCAAAGTACAATTAGTAAGACAATAACATATGCAACTGTAACCATCAACATCCATCCACAATTCTCAATAATAGACATGTCACATGCTTATGCGATGCAAACTGTTCAAATGCACTTTTCTTTCTCTCTTTTGCATATACCGGTATTGGGGAGTATGCATCCGTCGATGCGTACCCATGCTTGTGCCTTCTAGCACAGGGATCACAACCCATACTCCACAAGTATGGGGACCAAAAGCCCGTCATATTCATGACGGGGACCTCAATCAATGCTTGGTCACCACGTGACACAGCCTCTAATATGATGGCATGATGCACATGTGCAGAACTTTAAATCATCATACAGAAATAAGAATTACTTGTACCTCTAGCATTCATAATCATTGACATTCATAGCATTCTAACTTCTATGCACATCGCAATATTCTCACAATGTAACAGCATGAACAATCGCTCATAAATAGTCTACCACTAACTGTACTTGCCTTTTTCACCTTTCTGGCGCGAAGACGGAGGGATGGTGCCTCTACACCGGAACTCCGCCTCCTACACAAGAATTATGCTAACAATAAATACGCTGAGAAAAAAGACTCCGATTACAGCCCTCAACTCAAATCCTCGAGACCTAGGGCTCGAATAGAGGTTCTACCCAATTCCCCCAGCAGTCTAGCATAAAACTTCCCGGGACAGCAGTACTAAAAATATCATAACTATCACTACGAAAGTAGGAACAGGGTGATCTTGGTCTCTCTGGAACCACGACAAAACTGTCTACAAAAACCTAGTTGGGCAAGTCCCCTGTTTCTTGTGTTCATGAAAACTTTCTGTCTCTGCAAGTCTGACAGTCAGGAAACAGCGGCGGTAAAAATTCCATAACTTTTGATTGCTAACTCTAAAAATTGTGTTCTTTATCAAATTAGAAAGATTACTAAATTATCTACAATATTCATTTTTGGTGGCCTTTCTGATTCGACCTCTAAATAATTCATATTGGCCAGACAAGATAATCTACCAATTCTCGTCAGCTCTCCTGGATAGTCGCAGTAAAACTACCATAACTCCTAAACCGAAAGTCCAAATCTGGTGATCTCGGTGCCTAAAGAAAGATAAAACCGAGGGCTACAACTTTCTAGGAGGTGGTCAGATCAGAAAACGTACATATCTTACCCAAACTGATCAGCCACAGCGCTGAACAAAACTGATATGCTACCTCCTCTTGGCCGGCCCTCCAATGGTAGCCTCCTCGCCTTTCCTCCAATGGACCGCAGCAAGGGAGGTGGTGCCGCTGGGGAGGTGGTGGCGCAGGGCAGGTGCAAGGGGGAGAGGGGTGGCGGCTATGGGGGGAGAGGGGAGATTGGGGGAGGCTAGGGTTGGGGCGCCCCCTCTTTTGGTCAGCCTCCCCTCTTGGGCCTCTTGGGCCGCGGCCTACGGCCAGGTTGGCAAAATTTATAGATAACCCTTTTTTCCAGAAAAATTCTATTCTTTTACTTTGGTTTTCTCCCCCTGGCTTCCTTTTTAATTACCCGATTAAGTTTCGGGGTATTACAGATGATTTATTTGTACTTAGGAATCTAGGACTATGACCAGTTCAAGAAGGTCTACGACCAGTTCTGCAGGGTCTATGACCATTTCAAGAAGGCCTACGACCAGTTTCACCAGTACTCGGCGAGGCCAGGACTCGTTGGGAGCAATCTACGACCAGAGAAGCGAGCACAGTACTCGTTGGACACAATCTATGACCAAAGATAGTATGGACTCCTCAAGACCACGCTAGGACTAGTCCTATGACTAGGTGTTCGACCAGAGATACGCGACATAAATAGTGAATAAGGTGCTGCATCACCGTTTTAGGCCTAATAGGGCCTTGTAAGCGTGTCGAGGTCGGAGCCCAGGTTGTGTACGCCTCTTTCCACGGTTGCACAACCCTAGGTCGACCTCCTCACGCCCCCTA
Organism: Hsuehochloa calcarea; assembly: GCA_036346395.1. Classification (NCBI taxonomy): domain Eukaryota; kingdom Viridiplantae; phylum Streptophyta; class Magnoliopsida; order Poales; family Poaceae; genus Hsuehochloa; species Hsuehochloa calcarea. The sequence continues at coordinate 52,782,701 of CM070609.1, read as the reverse complement.
TATATATACAGTAGTTGTCATAGTTTAGGTTGGGTTTTTCTTTGAGATTATTCTGCTTAGCAGTCTCGCCACGTGTTCGGTTGAGGAACCCCACATTGTGAACTTCATCTATATTCGCAATACAATATCATATTGCAACTTCTACTTTCTTGTATGTGTTCTCGATTCGCATGCAGGAGATAGCCTTCTTGGCGAGGTCAACCGCGTTCGGCGCAGTTGATAACCATCAGAGCAGTGGTGTAGTGATTGCGAGGGGTTCGATCTGTTTGGTCGGAGCCTTTGGATCATCAACGTCGAGATCTCCACAATCGACTTATCAATACCTTTCGAAAGATCGGTCCACGGACTTATCACTACTACAACATCCTCCAACACTCCAAGTGTGAATGAGAAGGTTCAATATGTTGCTCGTGAAGCACCAAAAGGTTCAATGACTAGAGCAATAGTCAAATTTCAAAACCAATAGGTGTTTTTGTTTCTTAATTAGTTTCCTATTGTCTTTAATGAGAATTGACTACTACCTCATGAAAACACTTTGTGCATTCTCAGGTATGAATATTGTGTAGACTTTGGAGCCAAGAGGGAGGAGAGGGAGGCCGGAGCTAGGGCAATGGAGGAGAATCATGCTGGAGAGAAGAAGCCCATGCAGCCAGGAAGGGAAAAGCCCAAGAATCCAAAGCCAACGTTTTGGTTAAGATTTCCAATCCTAATTCGGACCTCCAACAAGCCCAACCAAAATCAAACTCAGAATAAACACATAACTCATTTTGGATTTGGTTCGGGACAGCCCATAGTGTCCGTAATAAAAAGGTCATGACTTTCACAAATGATGTCCGATTGGGGTGCTCTTATGCTTGTTGGAAAGCTTATTACAAGTCCCAAATAATGGATATGGTGCTAGCCTTAGAAACCTTAGGTCATGCTACTATGACCAAAATAATGTGACAGCTGTAAATTTAGGTTTTCTTTTTGTGTGAGTTTGAGTCCAATACATGTAGGGATGAGTCAGAGTCCGTTTTGATAACTTGTGACCGACCCTATGGGTCATATATACCCATGTAGTTATGCCCTTTTGGGATGTACCACATTTAATCTGAAATATAGCAGCTTGCTCTTGTTTCTTTCAAGTATGGCCGAACCAACTTGAGCGGAAATTGGGAGTGCACAATCAATATCGTTCAACCTTTTCGCTAGCAATTGGGAGCACGATAGGGCTTCACTTGGCGGTCGTGAAGTCACTATGAATCAGCAAGCCTCACGTGAGTATCTTGATCCTACATCGAGAAGATTGGGCGACCCCGTATTAGTTTACCTCGTGCTCGATAGCTTGGAGCTGTCGTTTTGACTCGTATGCCGAAGAATAGATGTGGTCGATGGTGTACTTTGGATCCTGAAAGGTCATCTCTTCATCAACGTCTGAGTACTTTCGACCACTTGTTTGCACTATCTCCTTGAGTGTAGGATGGGGTCCTTTGCCAGTTTAGTAGTCCTCGAGTCTTCGTTGGAAAACTTAGTAGTTGTGAAGGTTATGTCCCTCATTTTTATGGAGATGACACCACCTAGGCTTGTCATTCTTCCATTCAGGGTGTTTGCCCTTTCCCTGGTAGAAGTATGGCTTGGAGCCTCGAGGCTCTTTATCACTTATGACTAAGACTTCCTTGAAGCTGTTGACTTGAGGCTTTTGGCCTTTGGTCCTGCTCTTGGAATTCTTGGCATTTTTATCCTTCTTCTTGCTACTTTCGCCTGCTTCTTGAGTATATTTATCATCTCGATCGATGGTTCTGTTCCACTCGACCGCTTCTGTAGCAGCTGCATATTGGTCAGCCATCTCAAAAAGCTTGGCAACAGTAGCCGAAGGATTTAAAGCGATATCCTTTGTGATCCTTCTACTGTGGACTCCCTCCTTGATTGCTCTGATAATAGAAGAATTAGAAACATGAGGTATGGAGTTGCGAACCTGACTTAAATACTTGATTCACTGGTGCAAGGTCTCATGGACATTCTGTCTCATTCTATGCAGGTCATCCCCCTTCCGAGATGGTTCTAGGTGCCATGGAAATTGGCCAATAGTAGATCATAGAGATGTTGCCACCAATAGATCGACTCCAGTGGTTGGTTTAACAACCACGACCAAGTAGATCCTTCGAGCATGGTAGGAAGGTAATTTGCCATGACGTGCTCTCCCCCTGCTGCCCGAACAACAGTCCATAGATTTGAAGAAATTCGATGGGCTTTTGTTACCCAACAAACTTCTCCATGTTCACCGGTCGAAACCGCGGCAGCCAATGAACTGCTCGAAGGTTAGGTGAGAATGCTCGACATCCGGTAATAATATCATGACGCATTCTTTGTGGGAAAGAAGGGTTCATGTCACTAGGTGATTATAAACGATGTTACCCAGTGGCAGGGGGACCTGATCTATGATAGGTCTTAGTCCTACAAGGGTAATACTCCTCATATTTCATCTGTTGTTGCAGATCCCTAGGTAGAACTAGTGAACGATCACCTCCCCTAGGAGCTTGCCAATCACCTGAAGTTCAAAGAAGTCTTCTCCTATGGGAGTTGTTGTTACGGGAGCGACCGGACCTTTTATCATACTGTTCTCAACGAGGAGAGTTATTCGAATGACTGGTGTTCGACGTAGTCGTTCCGGTATGACTACCAGAACGATGTTGGTGAGTTTGCTCAAGCCTGACCATTGCGTCTCGAAGCCTTCGTGCGGTCTCTTCAGCGAAGAGGCGTAGCCTGGTGCTCGTCCAAGCTCTTGACTTGGATTCTCGATCAGGTTGTTTATACATTGAAGTTCTTGAGCTTCCTCTGACTGATATTGAATGCGCCTAGGTAAAGTTCTCTAGGATGCAATTCTTCTCCTCCGAATGGTCTCGGGATCATTCACATATGAGTTTGCTGGAATTTGCCTTAGTGGAGAGCAACCATTTTAGGATTTCTCCCACGCTCATGAAGGTGGTGATCTTGTTCATCGCTAGAGGCATCCTCATGCTTACCACGAGAGCCCGAAGTGAGTGAGCGATGGGAAGTATCCCCAGTCTTGCTTCTTGGAGAGATATTATGATCTGAGGGGTGGACAAAGACCTCCTAGATATCATTTCCACTTTCTCCTGAGCCATCCTAGCTTGAGGAGTAGTCGAATGATAACGCCTTACGACTTCGAGTAATCCCCTCCAAGAAGGGGGAATTATGGGTTATAACCATCTTCAATTCAAGGTTAACCATGTGATGGTACGGTCGAATCCGTAGGAAGAGCATGATCGACCACACACCTCGTCGGGGTAACTGAAGGGTGACAATCACAAGATGTTGGTTGAGTCCTGGAATGATTGATTCCAGGACATGTTGTGCGAGATCGGACGGTCTCAGACGGACTTTAACATTTAGAGGGGGAACCCTCACTATACTCTGTACTGGTCTTGGTGTAGTCCTTATCATGGCTGGATCGACCCTTGCCCTTTGAGGAATTTGGTTCCTCATCTGGACGTAATGTTGTGGGGGAAAAAGATCCCTCATAACTCTGTCTGCGGCATGGTCACCTGGGTCTGGTGAAAGATCCCTGGAGGCAACATTACTGTCAGATGAAATAATACTCTACCCGTATTCATAGTAGGTATCCATGTCGAGTTCTGCTTAGTGGGCCAAATCGAACCAGTTCTCCTCGTTCCACTCTCCTGCCATGAAAGCACCTGAGTTGAAAAAAAACAAAAGAACTTGTTGAAAAGGAATCACCAGAAACTCTCGACGGACAGCGCCAACCATCGATGATCTAGTATTTATCTTACGAATGAATATTTAGGGGTCTCCTAGAATTAGAACCACGCAGGGAAAGACATAAGGATTTAGACATGTTCAGGCATTTTCATGATTGAATAAGAACCTTACACCTGTGTTGATGTATTGACTATACTCTTTACAATCAGGAAGAAAACTAATACTTAATGTCTCCTCCCGATCCGCCCCAATATTCATTGACTTTTGTCTTTATATAGCGCATGAAGGGGTGACAGTTACTCCAGGCCAAGAGGCGCCTCAACGTTTGATCACACGTTGATGAAAGTTATTGTTAGAGATATGACACCCCACGTCGTCTGACAGTTATCATCATAGATAGAGGCGTAGTACATGCAGTTATCCCAGAGGATAATAACGTATATTAATTGCTCTGTATTGATCTACACAGTGTATAAGATTCCCTAGTCAATTAGGCCCACATGTCTGTAGACTTTGCTGACTATAGGGTGGTCTTAATTGACCTGATCGTAGAAAGACTTACGACCATGAGGTGGTCATAGAAAGGCTTACGATCATGAGGTGATTGTAGAACATCTTACGACCATACAGAGTGGTTGTAAGATGGTTTACAACCGATTGTCTTAATCTTCTCTATTATGAACAATAAGGGGTATACTCAAAACTATCATGAGTATATTGTTATCTCTAATAACAATTACAGATAAACAATTTAATTAATTGAGGATTATTAGATCCTCATCAATAAGTCATACAAAAATTGTCTTCATCCTCTGTCTCTCTCTCACCTCTCTTCATTTGTAACAGTGAATTGTTTTGTCAAGATGGTGTTTTGCACCAGTTTAGAGAGTTCGAGGGTGTAAATTCCCAATTTTAGAGTTAAGGGTTGATTTATGATATCAGGACCCTAACATATTGGATATTGTACCAAATTAAAGAATTATACTCAAAGCATAATCTTTAATCAAGACACATTCAGTTCTTAATCAAAAACATGCTAACAGCATAACCTTTCACACGTTACAATTCCAATATTCAGGTTCCCGGATATATGCATTACAATAGTTCCCAGGAATAAAGACTATTGCACATATATCCCTCACAACATTGCATCAAACATATAGGACAAATAATTACATAATTATACATGGGAGTTTACAATTCGGTCAAGCATTACAAAATCAAGTGACCTTAGTCACTACAGAGTCTAGCAGCGGAAATAAACTAAACAACAAAAGCTAAAACCATCAATGGTCCCATCACCCGCAGGCTATTGAGTGGAGATTAGAAATAGCTTCACTCGTTAGCGTCACCCTGATCGGCGCTAACAGGCATCTCATACAAATAACTAGCTTCACCTGAAACAAGAGGTTATAGCCCCTGAGTACGGAAGGTACTCAGCAAGACTTACACAAACTAAATAAAAGAAAGTGTTTAATAGAACCTATACAAAGGATTAGAATTTATATATGCATAAGGTTACAACAGGAAGGTATAATGGTTCAATTTTTGCGTAAAGCAATACATCTTAACCTACAATTGCTAAATTTTGATAAAGCAATTTGGACTAAAATAACAAATAAATAAAGAATAATCATAAACAATAAACAATAATGAAGTGGCTGTACACTACCAACACAACAATTCCCATTTAACCGTTTAACCGAAACACGTTCACCAACCAAATTGGAATGTTAAATCTATACAAAGCGCTAATCAAATTCAAGCGTTGTCCGTAACCGGGGACACGGCTATTCGAATAGTTTTAATCCTTGCAGGGGTGTACATCTTTACCCACACGACTTAGTTAGCCTGTAATACCTCGGAATCGAATCGGGTAATTAGACTATCAACCGGGAGAAGAAAGGGCAAAGAAAGGAGTACAAATTCTGAAACAAGAAGGAGTTTTTCACATTATTTCGACAACTGCATACAGGTGCAACCCGGAGGGGCCCAAGAGGGGGGCCGGCCATGAGGGGGGATCCCCCTCCCCAAAACCCTAAAATCCCTCCCCTCCTCCCCTTTTTCCCCCTAGTGGCCGCCGCCTCTCCCGACCTCTCCCTACTGTGCGCCGTTGCTCGTCAGATTTGGGTACGTTGCTTCATTTTATGACATTCTCACCTCTTAGAAAGCTGTAGGTCTCGTCTTTATCTTTTGTTTGGCACCGAGATCATATGATTTGGATGTACGGTTTAGGAGTTATGGTAGTTTTACCACGACTGTCCAGGAGGGTTGATGTGAATTGGCAGATTGTCTTGTCTGGCCAATTTGAATTTTTTAGAAGCCGAATCAGAAATGTCTCCCAAAATGAATGTTGTAGAGAATTCTGTAAGCTTTCGAAGTTGATAAATAACAGTTTTTTTAGAGTTGGCAATCAAAAGTTATGCAAGTTTTACCATCGCTGTTTTCTGTCTGTCAGATTGTTAGGACAGAGATCTTCACCTAAACATTAGGACTAGTAGAAGGCCGAATCAGGGGACTTGCCCAACTAGGCTATTGTATCTGGTTTTGTCTTGATTCCATAGAGCCCAAGATCACCCTGTTCCGAGTAACGTAGCAAAAGTTATGGTAGTTTTGGTGCTCTGTCCAGAGAACCCGACGTAAAAATTGATATTCTGTAGATTGGCTTGGTAGGGATAGTTTATAGCAGAATCAGAAGGGCTCCCCGACTAAGTTTATTTAGGTAATTTAATTACCTTTCCAGAAAGTATGAGAACACGTAATTTGGATCCCGGTAGTGAAAGTTATGAATTTTATAAGTTGACTGTCCACTGAGGGGACAGATCGACGTTTAGGATTTGGGGTTGGAATCGAGTTAGACCCTTTCGCAAGTTCCAGTAGGTTGTTATATATTTTTTGCTTTGGCCTCTACTGTCGCGTTAGTATGCGTTAACTATTTATTCAAGTGGTGGACAGGTCCCGGGGGCAGCGCCTTCTGCACGTCCCACGTTCTCTCGCGGTTAAGGCAAGTGTGATTATGGTTATATTAGATATTATCGAATGACTGGACCGATACATTCTATGGTTATTTATATTGTTCATGATTGATTTGGTCATATGTCTGGTATTGAGCATGGACTCTATTGTTATGAGTTACGTGTTTATCATGGTTGCATTGAAGGTTGGAAGGACTATGTTTGTGTGTTTTGTAGTATGAGTAGGATATTATATGCAATGTTGTTATGGATGTATATTGTTGTCAAATGGAGAATTCATACATATGCATCATGTAGTTTATTAAAGTCTTGGTCATGTGTTGATGAAGCCAGAGTTGGGTCCCCGTCATGTTGGTGACGGGCAATAGGTCCCCATGCTTGAAGAGCATGGGCAAGGGTCCTCATACTTGCAAAGTATGGGCAAAGGTCCATGTGTCAGATGGCACAGGCATGGGTGTGCATCGACGGATACGCACTTTGCATTACCGGTAAAATGCAAAAAGACAAAGATAAAGACAAAGAGCATAAAGAGCATATGAGCAGGTTGCATGTCATATGTATGTGGTTTATTCGGTGAATAGATTTGTGATGTATAATTGATGGGTTTCTTTCTTATACTGTTGTTACCAATTATTATGCTTGCTGAGTCTTTGGACTCTCCCCTTGTTATTTGTTGTGTTTTAGGTACCTGTATGAGATCGGCATGCATGGGGGAAAGGAAGGGTTAGGGTAGTTGCATGCTCGCACTATATACACACATGAGAATAAAAGGAAAATTATTTCAGTAGATGGATGAATTACCTAAATTCTGCTTACGATCATTACTTGATTGGATTAGACTGTAATAAAGGAGGTTAAAATTTGGATACTTATGATCTTCTTTCAGATGTCTATTTGATAAAGATGAATAGCCTATGTGGGTTATGTTTGGATCATTTTTTTGTACTAGACTACCTCTTGTTATATTTGCTTGTGGGAACCTCCAGTATAGTAACTATACAAAGGAGGTTCTGTCGGAGTTTGGTAAAGATTTTTAGTTAATTATGTTTATCTTGTTATTTTAGTAGCATTCCAAGCTCATGTTGGGCTGGGGTGTTACATAGCCCGCAAGCCTCCAGAATAATAGCACACTGCCTTTGGTATGCCGGCCGGGTAAACTAAGATTTGGTATTTTCAACAAGTTGACACTATTGGTGGAGTACCCATGTGTGACTTATCCCGCTCGATACAAGTTACTAGTAGAACACACTTACCAGGGGCACACATGTTGTGTCGGGAATGCCGATCCGATAACAGAAATTAAATGACAGAAAGTAGAGATGTGCTAGCTGCACATATTAATTCGCAATCAGAGCCCTTAAGGTACATACATGTGATGGAACACATGTATGACATCACCCTCCTAAGAACATATGATATAGATATGCAATCAAACACATATGTCCTGACTTTCCTGTTTTCCAACTCAATAGCATTAACCCTTTACTTAACCAAGCAAATACCATACACGCGTGTGGAAGTACGTTGGGGCTTGAATCATCCAGCCGATGTTCAGTCCTTAATCAATCCAGACAAGACAACCACATTTCTCAGTCTCGTGCACTAAGGCACCATCACTAGCATTCACTTGTCCGGATTTGAAATCAGATTAGCAAGAAGGGTTTAAATTCATTTCTGATTTAAAGAGACTGACAAAGAAACAAATACTTAAGATTCAATTGTGATTTCCATGTTTGACAAGATAAGCTTGCCAAACACTACCGGTCTATGGACTGCATGGCTAAGCAAAATTCTAACTCAAGTACTTTAATACAAACAATACCTTAATTTGAGTGTATGATCAAATTTAAGGTAAGCCACAAGTGATAGGTTGTAACTAGATACTAAACATATCACAATTAATTTTTAAGGAATTAGCATGCAACAGTTATCACTGTATTTTGTAAATCGACAGTTCCAAAATTGGGATCAATATGGTGCAGAGAGGATGCTTGCCTTGGTAATAATAGATCTCTTGTTCAGGTTCTGGTTGTTCAATAACAGATTCAACAACTTCGGAAGAACTGTAATCTAAAATCATAAGAATCCAATAAACACCAAAACTGACAGAGGGCAAAATATTGAAAAAGAATGCATGATCAAGATGATAATGCATGGATAGCAATATGCTTAAGCTATATCTACCCCAAATAAGGTAATAACCCATATTTATCCTCTACAGATACTAAGTGTCCAGTTTGGAGTTTAATTTAAGACTAAAGTTACAGATGTTTGAAAAGCTGAAATATAGACAGATTACAAAAATGAAGTTTACTGTTTTAATAAATCAGCACAAGTAGATAGCTCAAGAACTATTGAAGTCCTTAGGGTGCTCAGGGCGACAAGAAACAAGGTCTAACTTACCAGCTGGAGAAGAAAATATATGAAGTCATGTCCTGGCCGAGATAGCAAAGACCCAAGATCCTTTGCACTGGTCTGACCAAAACGACAACAAAGAAATCTTAGACTCTAAAGATCACCCTACCCGTGCTTTGCTGGGAGACAAGAAGCCTAACTCACTGGAGCAAGATACTACCCACAAGGTGCTCCAACTGGCTCGGGTCAGCAAAAGGGTAACACCCTGGATCAACCTACAAACGATGCCCAAATTCACATCAGCAGGTGAATTAAGCACCGAGAGAGATGAGCATGCAAAGAGAGCAAGGTATACTTCACTGGGAAGGAAATGGGGTGAAGATCACTACTTCGATCAACAATAGTAGAGCTCCCAAAAGTGGGATTTATATAGGATTTGTCCCACCGAGCAACCGAGAATTCTCTAGAGGCGATGAGTTGGCTATCGATGCTAAATATCAAGGGAATATTCGCATCATTACCGTTAACGCCTCTACTCGTGACAAAGCCGGCGGTGGTCTGAAGAGAGGAGGAAGAGAGGGCTCACTCGACAAGTAGGGCTCCGCTATCATCCGGGGCAAAATACGACAACACAGCCCACCGTAAGCTCCAAGGATTATCAGCCGTTCGATTTGGTATTCACAGCTGAGATTCAAAGGGTGCTGAAGCCGGTCCGGTCCGATCGGCCCAAGCAAAGAGAGGCGTTGGATCCAAATCCAACGGCTACTCAAGAAAGGGCAGCGCCAAGTGGTTTTGAACTTAATCCAGCGGGTAGCGTTGGATTTGAATCGCGGCTCGAGTTGGGCTTAGTCTCACACGGTCCGAGCGTCACCGCCCGCCTCGATGGTCCGATTTAGATCCGACGACTCAGATTCAACGTGACGTTCGGATGATCCGAACGTTCACGTTGATCGGGGCGGTCCGTTTAGGATCCAACGGTGGATATCACATGGCGCGTTCGGACGGTGCGAACGGCCCAATGCATCAGGCCCGTTCGTTGAGATCTGCGGCTACGATTTAGGTGGCGCTAGGGTTTTCAAAGCCATGGTGACCACGGTTGGATGGGAATCCAACGGTGTAGATCACATCGCACACACGGAGGGCTCGCACGGCGCTGCGAATCACGACCGTCCGCGAGGAGATCAACGGCTCGAAAACACGGGAGATGGGGCGCACACTTGAACGCGACAGTGCGGCCCGGTTGCCCTGATTGGGACTCAAACTCGTTGGGTTCGAGCCACTCTGATGCCAAAGAGGTTTAGGTAGGAGGGTTGACCAAGCCTAATTCAAATCTTCAAGAGTTTGACCGAGGTTTTAAAATAGCAAATTAATTGGAAAAATGTGAGATTTTGCGGAGGGACTCTTTGGGATAATATATGTCTGAATAAAATTTAAAATCCACTGTTTCACCTTTTAAAATACTTAAATAATTTACTTAACCGAATAGATTTTGTTTATAGAATAAATATTTTTCTCAACATGTAAAATTTCAACAAAAAATATTTTTGGCCAAAATAATTCATCTAGTCTTTATTAAAAATACTTCTCGGTAATCATACCAATATTGATTTTGTATTTTCTTTTGAAGTTTTAACAAACTTGGGTTTAATGTTAGAAATTGATGAAGTTAGCTTGTAACATATTGCCTAATTTGCCGAAATAAACAGTGATGCTATGAACAACATCTTATTACTGTTTATTAAAGCTGAGGCTGTTACATATGAACTCGGGCAAGAGTTGATGGAGGGTAAAATAGACTTATTCCAAGTGTAAAATATGTGGATGAACTGACTTTGTTAAAAGAACACTGGTAGAATTTTTTAAAAAGTGAAAATATAAGATGTACCCAATTCCACCAAAATCACCAAAATCGCAGTGGAAATAATATCAAAATGCCTCAATTTTGTTAATTCAGTGGTGGTCACGTGCGCACACACATATATATAGTGAACGTATCTAGTGCAAATGGGTATTTGAGCGGTACAGTGCAAATATGACCAAGGGTCGTCAGATCTATCATATGCGGTTGGGATGCAGATGGGCGAAGCACCACATCCACTTAAAGGAAATATACGAAAACACCTCCGCTCGACTTTACAAAATTTACAAAAACACCAACAGTCGGCACGTTCGTTCGTTCCATCTCTTAAGCCGTCGATCTGCCTCGCCCCTGGAGCTCCCCTCCTTTCCTTGCCGCTCGGCGCCCGCGCTGCCCCCTTGAGCCGTCCTCCTGGCTTCGACGGCGCCGCCTGCTCCCCTTGCACCGACCGCCGCCGCCTGCCCTGTCTTCCTGTGTTGGCGCCGACTGCCCCCCTTGGGTCGCCGCCGCCCACCGCTCGGTGCCCGCGCTGCCCCGACTCGGTTTCCCTCGCCCCTGGAGCCGCCCTACTTCCCCCTCCCGGCTTCGACGGCGCCGACTGCTCCCCTTCCACCGACTGCCGCCGCCTTTCCCGTCTTCTTGTGTCGGCACCGACTGCTCCCCTTGCGTCGCCGCCGCCCGCCGCTCGGCGCCTGCTGCAGCTCAACCAAGACCAACCTAAACCAACCTATCTTCATATTCTTGCCAGATGTGTACAGAACCCTCATTTTGAGGAAATGGATTAGTAGTATTCATTGGATCAAACCACCAATTTCCAAAAGCAACAAGTAAATCACGATGGATTGATTCATAAATGCCTTGCTGCAAATCAATGTTATGTCATATCTGAGCAAGGGACAATTTATGATTTATAACATTGTTTTCGTTTGGTTTGAATATACACACTTTTTTTAATAGAGTTTTTCTTCCTGAAATTTCCATGTAAGGATATTACAGTCTGTACAGTCTTTTGAATGATCTCCGTATCATGCTTACTAAATATTTCAGGATGAAGCATGGCTGTCGCGGAAGAAGGGAGGCACTTCTGGGTCATTCACAGGTAGAGCAAGCAAGGTACATTCTGCTCTGGCACAATCAGCTTCCTGAAGGCCTGCCTGGATACCTCAGCTGGGAAAGAAGGCCACCAGTAGTTGATAATTGGCACAACTAGAGCAGCTCCTGTGCCCCTGCACCAATAGAAATTGTAGCTTTACAACTCAGCTGGGAGTGTATGCAGTCTTGTAGTAGCAGAGATGGCAAATGAACATGTCTATAGTCTTGTAAAGAAAATTTAGTTTGAGGGAAAGGATTGTATGCTATCTTGTAGCAGTAGAGATGGCAAATGAACATGTCTGTAGTCTTGTAAAGAAAATTTAGTTTGATGCCTGACCTTGTAATATTGCTTCTGGCTACTACTGATGAAAATTGGTTGGAAGTGCATGATATATATTTTTCTCTTAAGTAGTTTTGATCTAAGCTATTTGTCTTATGGAAATGATGAAACTGCATGATGCAGTTTATTATGCATCACCAGAATGCACCATAAAGCAAATATGTGCAGCATGGTCATCTCAAATTAAGCAGATTATTATGCATCACCAGAATGCAAGCATGAATTATATCACCAGTTGTATAGATCTTCAGGAATGTAGCTCAGGCAGTGAAGATCGATAGGTCAATGTGACAGAATTGCTACACATATTGCTAAAACAGTGTCAAGAACAAAAACAGTGTCAACTATGATCTTCGCTGGTGACATAGAACCTTGATATCTTAAACCGCCATGGTCCATAGAGAAGGAGCAGAACATCACATACATACATGATGGCCATGCTCATCCCATCAATACACAAGTAGCAGAATATCACATAACATGATTGGCACAATATGAGACAACGTGAAACAGCTAGCAATGTTGGCTAGCATCATAGTACATATAGCATCATGGCACATAGAAATTCATAAGGTTCTTGAGTGAACATAGAAATTTATAAGGTTTTTCACCAATACACACAAGAATTTCTTCAGCTTCTTGAGCCATAAACAAAACATAGAAAATGAAACATCATGAGTACATTAGCCTCCTTCCACTCAACTCCTTTGTTTCATAGAACATAGAACCTTGATCATCGTGTTGTACTCCTCAAAATGGCAATTGGATACATTAGGATCTATTCACCAATAACAACCTAAAACACAAAGAAAGTCAGTGGCATCCTCACTAACTCTAGACAAAAAGTAAACCAGCACATGCGTGGTACAAAATTTATCATTACCTTGCTCAATTTGCTGCCATCCTCAAAGGGCAATTGTGGTTATCATGGTACACGATCTCTTTACATGACCTACACATGTGTGGCACCCTTGTTTTGTTCTCCACATTCTCATCTTTCTTCACATCTGTCTTTACCTTCATTACGGCTTTATTAAGCACCTACCCTTGGAGTTAACATCGTTTGGTGGCTTTATGCTAACTTCCTTAGGGATGGGACAACCTGCAAATACTTCAATCTCTTCAACTCTACTTGCAACATTCTTAGGAATCAGAGTAGTCACTTCTTCCTCGAATGTGACAAACCGATCCCTAAGAAAATTCAAGCCTTCATTTGTTCCTCCAGCCCGGTGAATTAATTCCTCCATCTTGCTACGTATTTCCGATGCCAACTTGTCTTTACATGTTTCTATCGCACTCTTTGGTTTTTCTTGCAACAAATTGCCCTCTACATTGAAGACATCGTCCTTACTTACCATTTTGGTCCACCTGTTTAACACAAATGGACTTGGTATCTCCTTAATTGATGGACTCTACAACACACAAATGATATGGCAGCAAGGAATTTCAAATGACTCAAAGAACATGCAGGAGCATTTGGCATCTTTTGTTGTAAGGTTGCAGCGTACCTCTCTTACCTTGTTTGAGTTATCGCTAACTATTGAGATTTTGTACTCTCCATCACTTTCCATGTTCTCCACATTGCAATGCTCCCGAGCAGCAAACACCTCTTTCTGAAACTCAGTGAAGACAGCGAACATGAAGACCTCACATCCATGCTTCTCTATTGGCCAGGTAGTCTGCAACACAGGCATTGTGTGTAACGTGTGTAACATCCCAATTTTCAGAGTTTTAAAAATCTTTTAAACAATGGTATTAAGAAAATTCACCATTTGGATTTATTTGAATTTTAATTTAAAAAGCTTAATATGGACTTTAGGGACAAACCGATTTAATGAGCTTAATCCCAACATTAACAATTACCAAAATTATTTTATTTGGATTCTATGAGCTTGGTTATATTTCCTAGAATTTTCTGGAATTTTTCCAAGTTAATTTGCTATTTTCCATTGCTTATTTAAATTTCTGCTATTTTCTAAAAAGGAAAAACTAAATTAAATCCCCAAACAGTCGTTGGGCCGAATCTCTCGGCCCAACACTCTCATCAGCCCATCTCTCCGTGGCCGTCCGATCGGGATGGGCGGCGATCTCGCCCACGCGCTGCGTGCTCGCCTCCCGTCTCACTGCCGGTGGGCCCCACCGCCGTCCTCGCCGCGTTCTTCTCGCATGGGCGCCTTGCCAAGCAACCGCCATTGGCGGTCAACGCCGAGCTTCGCGCGCGGGCGCCTCCAACCTCCCCGATCCCTCCGCGTGTGCGCGCACGACTCGCGCCCACCGCCGCCACGAACCCCACCCCTTCTTCCTTCTTCTCCGCGGGTATGCGCGCGAGGCCGCAACCGCCGCCCACGACCTCCACGCCGCCACGCCGCTTCGGACCTCCCCAGGCCCTATAAAGGAGAGCCCCGGGCGCCCCTCGCGTCACCCCTCCCAAAGCCGCCACCCACTCCCTCTCTCTCGCCCGGTGTTCGCCGGAATCGAGAATTCCCCGCCGCCGACACCGAGGGCTTGGAGCTTCGATTGCGCCGCCTCCGTCGCTCCTGCGTCGTCGTAGCCGCCACCGTTGGATTCGCCGTGACGCCGCGAAGCTGGTGCTCACCTCGCATTCGCCGGAGGAGCCCTCTAACGCTGTCGCCGTCGAGCCGTACCCCTCCTCCGCCAAAGCCTGCCGCCGCCCGCCTCGCTCGTCTGGAGCAGGGAGCACACCCCTAGGTTCGTGGCGCCCTCTACCCGCCGGTACCACCCACCTCACGGAGAGCTCATTCGCGGAACCCTTGGTTCCGTCTTGCGCCGCCTCGCCGCCGTCCACGTCACCTCCACCTCACGCTTTCGCCTCAGTGGCGCATGCGTGGCGACCACGTGGCGCCGTGTCGGCGCCACGCAGCGCGCGGTGCGCCACGCCAAAGACCGATTCAACTCCGGAGGGCTCGGTGGACTTAGTCCACCGTGAGCGAGTCAGCGACATGTGGGTCCCACATGTCGATTATTTCTTTAATTATTTTAATTCGGAAAATCCTCCGTGACGTCATGCTTGCGCAATAATCCAATTTTTCTATTGAAAAATAATTCGAATTCGATAAATCCTATTTTAGGGTTTTCTTTTGATTCAAACTTTGAAACCTTATAACTTTTGCATCTAACTCCAAATCCATCCATTCAAATTTCTAAATTTGTATAAAATCAAGATCTATTTATTGGAGATTTTTAATTATTTTTATCAGAGTTATTTACTTCTGTTATTTATTTTCTTGTTGGTTGCTTCGTTACGGGTAGACTTCGACGATACTTCTGGAAGGTTTGAGGAAGAAGGAGCTTTCCAAGACCAAGACCAGCACTTGAACCTATTCCAAGGCAAGCTATACCCTTGACCATTTTGCTTCCCAGTTTTATAAAAGTATTTTAATTCAAATTCTGCATCTTAATTCAAGTATTTATTTAAAAGCTTTTGGGTGCAGTAGTTAATCCTACATTGTTATGCCATCCTTGTTAATTGCTATGTCCTGATTCCTTGTCACCTTAGTTGGTATTTAGTTGGTAAATATGGTAGCACCAACGTGGGTTGGTTAGTTGCGTATTAGATTGCTCAGCCATGCCACGAATCACTTGTCATGTATCTTCTTTGTTATAAATTGACTAAGTGAATATGAAACTAATGTGAACAAGCTGTGTGTACTATGTGTCTTTGTGGCATATGATGCACTTAAATCAACGAGGTGGTAAAAGGATTTGGGTGAGGCAAGGGTGGATCTTGTGTGAAAGGGTGGATGTGGTGTGTGATTAATACTAATCTGTGTGTCTATGTGGTTTGGTTAGTGGAAGTCTTGCCTTGGTCAATTAAGGACCTCACCATGTGCGTCATTGAACCGAGCTTCTGTGCGACCACATGCTGTTTTAAGACAGTGCGCATAGTAAGATAAGGTATCTGAATTGCTTTGTTATGCTTAGTGTTAGCTACACTAAGTGTATCTTGTGGGTAAAGTGTACAAACCTCTGCAGAGCGTAACTTAATCTATTCGAATAGCCGCATCCGCGATCATGGACAATGCTCGGGGATTTCACACTAGGGGTAGATGTTTTCATAAAACTGTGTGGGAAGGGAGCTATGTGATTAAATCATCTAGCTATGTGAATAACCTGTTAGGTTGTGTGTGTCTTTGTGAAATAACTTGTTAAGCTTATTATTGTCTATTGGTTTTACCTGTTTCGATCTATTAATTGTATTAAATTGCAAAGGTTGCATTTATGCAAAAGAGCCACAAAATGCCTTCCCTTGTAAAAAGCCAGCATATATACATTTTGCATCTCTGTGGTGTGGCTTGCGAGTACGGTGTGTACTCACGCTTGTTTTGACGAATCAAGCAGAGGAGGAGTCTTCACCAGCATTCGAGGACGAGTACATCGAAGGTGCTTAATCGTGAGGTCTTGATCCCAGTTCGGTTGCTGTGGTGAATCGATGGGGTGCCACTACCTTTTTCGTTTCCGCTGTCGTTTATTTTCTCTGTTAGCCCTGCGTGGCTCAGTAATTGTAACTCGACCTTAAGGTCAAAACCATTATTTATTAATCAAAGTTATTCGTTTATGTTACTATTAAGCTTGTATGGATCGATTTCCATCTTTGTTAACCTTGTGTGCACTAAGCGTGATCTGGGCTAGTGCATTAAACCTGAAGGTCTGAATCTGAAATTTGGGTCCCGACAAAAGTGGTATCGAGCCATCTTGTTGTAGGTCTAGACCTTAGTTAGATTGGCCGTTCAGTGTTCAAATTATTTTCTAAAAGAAAATTTAACTTGCAAGACTAAATGAATTGCTTAACTCCTCTTATATCTCTCTTGACTCATCTATTGCTATAACTTCTTTACTCTCCCATTTGTTTTAACGTGGTTCTTACCTCTGTCTGTCTTGGCAGGATGCCTTACCTTCGACCTTCGGAGATAGCAACGGAGGACTTGCCGCAGAGTGTGGAAGCTATTGCGGACACTTGGAGGCTTCGATCCCGATGTTCCGTGGCGGTGAGTACATAGTCAGCAGACGTGATCGTGGTATAGTCTGCCGTCGACAATCTCGCGGGAGGAACACTAGAGGTAGCCGACCTTTGTACATCTCGATCGGAGGATCACCTTCACACAAGGAATCCGAGTCGTCACGGTGGCCATGCTCCGAGTCTGCCACATTTACGCTGAAGAGCTGCCACACACCGTCTTCCGCTATCATCCCAGAGCTACTTCAGGGGAGATGTCTGCGCGCTTTCCGTCTACAAATGGAGAAGGCCATGCCACAGTGGTGCATCTTGCAGTTCCACCGTGCCAGAGGAGTCGCTGGAGATGGCCGCCACCGAGCTGAGGTGCGCCTATCAGGCCTGGGAGGAAGCCGAGGAAAGGATCGCCGTCCTAGAGCAAGCTCTCTACGGTCAGCATGAGCTCGAAGATGATCAAAAGGAAGATCCGGAAGAGCGAGAAGAAGCCGAGGAAGACCGAGAGGAGATTCTAGAGGATCTAGTAGAGGTTGCCTGGGAGGAGGAGCCAGTGCACTGCACCCGGACGCATGCTCCTGCGCACGATCCGGGGCATCGAGAATCGATTCGCGAGATGCGGCTCACTTGAGTCTACACCAGGCAGGAGCGTCGCCGTGGATTTGGAGGCTTTCTCGAGTAGTTTGTCTAAGTTCTAGTTTAGTCAGGCTTAGCGAGTTTCCTTTTCAGAGTCGCCCTTTAGGCGGTAGCTTGTGTGCTTAGGTTCGCTTCATTTTCCTGTGTGCAAGTATGAGCTGCAAAGGCCCTTAGGCATTTGTTGCAGCCATGCTATTAAGTTATTAATGAAGATTATTTCATTGAAGTTTCTTGAGTGTGTTTGTTGGGTTTAATCTATCCCTATCTAGTTCTTAACTCACCTTGTGCTCTCTACCTTATCTAACCCATGGAACTTCACGGATGGTTCGGACTCGCCATACTGCGCAAGTGGGCGGAGCTCAAGGATCGAAGGCAATGAGCAAACCACTACGGAGCGGTACCACCCCAAGCACCTCCTATTGACTTACGAACTTTGGAGCCTTCATGGCGGCCTGAGCCGAGATGATGTACACCATGATGAACGGATGCGAGGCCATGAACAACAACCACAACCACAACCATCATCGGGAGGCCCGGTTGCTCATAGTCATCGGGGACCATCCAAATTGGTGAATTCATGAGGACCCGTCCGCCAACTTTCTCCGGACATGTCTCGCCATGAGAAGGCGATGATTGGCTTGGCGTGATTGAGAGGAAGGCTGCGATCACCCAATGCAGCGATCATGAGAAGGTTTTGTATGCCACCCATCGGTTGGAGGCATAGGCTGGCGAGTGGTGGGAAAACCTGCGCAGCGCATGGAGCACCGCAGAATATCACACAGGAAGAGTTCTCATGACTTTTCGCCGATATCATGTACTGAAGGCATTATGGATCCGAAGAAGGATGAGTTCCGCTCTCAAGCAAGGGGTATGTCGATGTTGATTACGAACAAGTTTTCTCGGCTAGCTCGCTATGCTCCGAGAAGACGTCGCTCTTGTGAGTCTCGCGAGTCGATTCTTGAAGGGTGCGAACTTCGGGACTACAAATCAATCGCTTGCCCACACCTTCCCGATTTCGGGAGTTGATTAACAAGGGGTTGGTTATGGAGGACAAGCGCAAGGAGGCGGAGGATTACATAGCGTAGGATGATTCGGCGAGGAGCCACCGGCCACAACGGCGGAGGGCAAGGATAGTGCCACAATAGTTTAATCGTTTCCCGCCATAGAGTTCTTTGAACACACCGCCCTTGACACCTCGTCCTTTTGTTGATATTCTCGTAACCCTACACGATCAACCCCACCCAGAAACAACAATCGTCGAGAATGAACCAAGAGTGTGTTACCATTGCCGTCGGCCAGGGCATTTCGCTGTCGGTGTCCTCAAAGGAACTATCACTCCGATTCGCTTCAACCTTGGAGCAACACACGCCAAGACCCGATGCGAGAACAACCAAGGAGTTTCTCGAGAACGATCAACGGGAGGAACGCCTCGGTCGGTGGTCGAGGTCGTGTTAATCCGTCACTTTGGAAGGAGCCGGGAAGCACGGAAGTTGTCTTGGGTAAGTTCCTAGTAAATTCGATACACTGCTTGATTACTTTTGATTACGGAGCTTCGCATTCGTTTGTTTAAGGTTTTGCAACCAAGAATAAATTGGAAGTTATGCACCTTAAGCGTACTCTGTCGGTCCAGTCACTGAGCGAGCTAAGTTCTAATTTGGGTTGTTTAGGGGCTAAGTTACTCATAGCTGGAGTTGAGTTTCTAGCTAATCTGGTTATTCTAGACACCCAAACCATAGATGTCATCCTTGGCATGGATTGGTTAACCAAGCACAAAGCCGTGCTAGATTGTGGCCGAAGAGCCGTTACAATCGAGGATACCAAAGGAAACAAAGTGGAGTTCCTATCTACCTCAGTACGTAATGGACATCTGCTAGTCAATAGCCTGAAGACTGTCGCGTTGGAAGATGTGCGATTGTCAAAGAGTATCGGATGTGTTTCGGAAGAGTTACGGGAATGCCACCGATCGTGACATCGAGTTTGTCATTGATCTAGTGCGAGGACAGCACCACTCTCAAAGAGACCTTATCGGATGCGGTAGATGAGCTAGTAGAAATGAAGAAGCAAGTAGAAGAACTTTTGGAGAAAGGTTTTGTGAGGCCTAGTTAAATGCGCCATGGGGGCGCCAGTTTTGTTCGTCAAAAGAAGGATGGAAGCATGAGAATGTGCATCGACTACGGTCTCTCAATGAAGTCACTATTAAGAATAAGTATCCATTGCCGGATAGATGATCTATTTGATCAAATGAAAGGAGCCGAGTGTTCTCGAAGATCGACTGCGATCGGGTTACCATCGATTGAAGATCATCCCAGGGATATACCAAAGACCGCTTTCTCAGCGCGATGCGGACATTATGAGTTCCTAGTCATGTCCTTTGGTGCGACCAATGCCCTGCCTATTTCATGAACATGATGAATAAGGTATTCATGGAGTATCTGGACAAGTTTGTAGTTGTATTCATCGATGATATTTTGGTCTACTCAAAGTCGGAAGAACAACATGCTTAGAACATTTGAGATTAATTCTAGAAGCTCGAGAGAACATCGGTTGTATGCTAAGTTTAGCAAGTGTGATTTACGGAAAAAGGAAGTGGATTTTCTTGGTCATGTGATGGCAATTGCGGGAGTAGCCGTGGACCCGATAAAGTTAAGCGGTACTACAATGGGAACGACCCAAGGCATCACTCAGTTCGTAGTTTCTTGGGATTGGCGGGATACTATCGTCGTTTCATTGAAGGATTCTCATCAATTGCTAAACCTCTTACGCAATTGTTGAAGAAAGAGAAAAGTTTACTGGACCCGACTTGTGAAGAAAGTTTTCAAGAATTGAAGAAATGTTTGACTTGACCCGATCTTGATTTTGCGGATATTCGCAAGGATTTCGATATCTATTGCGATGCTTAGCGTCAAGGATTAGGATGTGTCTGATGCAAGAAGGAAGAGCTGTCGCTTATCGTCAAGGCGATTAAGGCCGCATGAAGAGAACTATCCACCCATGATATGGAGTTAGGCTGCGATAGTGCATGCCTTGAAGATTTAGCGTCATTACCTCGCCGGTAATCGGCTGCGAGGTATATCAGATCATAAGAGCTTGAAATATATTTTCACTCGATCGGATCTGAATATGAGGCGAGAGAAGATGGCTAGAATTGATAAAGGATTATAACCTTGGAATCCATTACCATCTGGTAAAGCCAATGTCGTTCTGAGACGCTTTGGCCGTAAGAGCCACCGCAATGCCTTGGAAGTGAAAGAGCTTTGTTCGAGAACTTCAAGAGGAATTCAGTGAAGCTAGAAGTAGTATCTAAAGGATTCATGGCAAATCTGGAAGTGCAATCTACTTTGGAGAAGCGATTCGCAAGCTCAGTAGAAGGACTCGAGTTCTCAGACATCAAGGAGAAGATGACGAAGGAAGTTCAAGGACTTCACGGTAGATGATCAAGACATCTTGTGGATCAATGGGCGTATCTGCGTCCCGGATATTGATGGATTGAGACAACTAATTTTGAAGGAGGCCCATGACTCAAAATATTCGATTCACCACAGGTAGTACTAAGATGTACGGGATGTTAAGAATAAGTTTTGGTGGCCAAATCTGAGCGAGAAGTCGCGAGTTCGTTGCCTTGTGCGACGTGTGTCAAAAAGTTAAGCGAGCATCGAGGCCAGCAGTGCATTGCAACCTTTGAAGATTCGAAATGGAAGTGGGAAGAAATCGGAATGGATTTCATTCTTGGGTTACCAGACTCAATCGATTACGATTCGATTTGGGTAATAGTGGATCGTCGACTAAAGTTGCCCATTTCTTACAGTCAAAACCACTTACTCGGAGATCGTCTGCAGCGGTGTACATGTCGAAGATCGTCATTTTGCATGGTGTGCCTAAGAAGATTGTGTCGGATCGAGGATCTCGATTCACCTCCGATTTTGGCGAGTTTACATGAAGCCTTAGGGACTCACACGAATTTGATCTGCGTATCACCCCGAGATAGATGGGCGGTGAAAGGGTTAATCGATATTGGAGGATATGTTGAGAGCACATGCGGTGGCAAATCTTTGCTCGTTGGGATAAGAGTTTACCATATCACGAATTCTCGTACAACAACGATTATCAAGCCGGTCTACAAATGTCACCATTTGAAGCCTTGTATGGTCGTACTGTAGAACCCGTTAAACCGGTGAAACCGCTGAGCGTCTGATCTTTGGTCGGATATTATTCAAGAAGCGAGAAGAGCAAGTGTCAATGATCGAGAGAGATTAAAGATAGCTCGATCGAGCGGAAGAGTTATGCCGACAACAACCGTCGTCGTGATCTCGATTTTGAGTCGAGAAGATTTTGTGTATCTTGATTCGCCCCTCGAGAGGTGTGAAAAGGTTCCACGCCAAAGGAAACTTGCCCCTCGGTATGTCGGTCCGTTCAAGATTTTGGAGCGTCGTGGAGAAGTGGCTTATCGATTAGAGGCGCCACAATCGCTAGCGAGTACGATGTCTTTCACGTCTCACGGTGAAGAAGTGTCTTCGTGTGCGGAAGAACAAGCAGTTGGATTGATTGAACTAAAGAAGACCTCACCTACAAAGAGCGGCGGTCAAGATTATGGATGTCGCGAGCGCGCACGGAAGCAAGACCGTTCGTTTACGCAAAGTCGATGGAGTAACCACTCGGAAGGAGAAGCAGCGTGGGAGCGTGAAGAAGAGTTGAAAGCCGAGTTCCTAGCCTTTTCTCTAGCTAGCTTTGAATCTCGGTCGAGATTCCATTAAGGGGAAGGTTTGTAACATCCCAATTTTGAGTTTTAAAAATCTTTTAAACAATGGTATTAAGAAAATTCACCATTTGGATTTATTTGAATTTTAATTTAAAAGGCTTAATATGGACTTTAAGGACAAACCGATTTAATGAGCTTAATCCCAACATTAACAATTACCAAAATTATTTTATTTGGATTCTATGAGCTTGGTTATATTTCCTAGAATTTTCTAGATTTTTCCAAGTTAATTTGCTATTTTCCATTGCTTATTTGAATTTACGCTATTTTCTAAAAGGAAAAACTAAATTAAATCCCCAAGCGATCGTTGGGCGAATCTCTCGGCCCAACATCGCTCATCTGCCCATCTCTCGTGGCCGTTCGATCGGGATTTGGGCGGCGATCTCGCCCGCTTGCGCATCTCGCCTCCTCTCGCTTGCCGGTGGGCCCCACGCCTTCGTCCTCGCCGCGTTCTTCTCCATGCGGGCCTGCGCATGCAACCGCCATTGGCGGTCAGCGCCCGGAAGCCAGCGCGGCACCTCCAACCTCCCCGATCCCTCCGCGTGTGCGCGCACGACTCGCGCCCACCGCCGCCACGAACCCCACCCCTTCTTTCCTCTTCTCCGCGGGTATGCGCGCGAAGCCGCAACCGCCGCCCACGACCTCCACGCCGCCACGCCGCTTCGGACCTCCCCGGGCCCTATAAAGGAGAGCCCCGGGCGCCCCTCGCGTCACCCATCCCAAAGCCGCCACCCTCTCTCTCTCTCCCGGTGTTCGCGAATCGAGAATTCCCGCCCGTGACACGAGGGCTTGGAGCTTCGATTGCGCCGCCTCCGTCGCCCCCGCGTCGTCGTAGCCGCCACCGTTGGATTCGCCGTGACGCCGCGAAGCTGGTGCTCACCTCGCATTCGCCGGAGGAGCCCTCTAACGCCGTCGCCGTCGAGCCCGTACCCCCTCCTCCGCCAAAGCCTGCGCCGGCCCGCCGCTCGTCTGGAGCAGGGAGCACACCCTAGGTTCGTGGCGCCCTCTACCCATTGGTACCACCCACCCTCACCGAGAGCTCTTGTCGCGGAACCCTTGGTTCCGTCTTGCGCCGCCCTCGCCGCCGTCCACGTCACCCTCCACCTCACCGTTTTCGCCTCGTGGCGCATGCGTGGCGACCACGTGGCGCGCGTGTCGGCGCCACGCGCGCAGTGCGCCACGCCGGACCGATTCAACTCCAAGGGCTCGGTGGACTTAGTCCATGTGGTAGGTCAGCGACATGTGGGTCCCACATGTCGATTATTTCTTTAATTATTTTAATTCGGGAAAATCCTCCGTGACGTCATGCTTGCGCAATAATCCGATTTTTCTATTGAAAATAATTGAATTCGATAAATCCTATTTTAGGGTTTTCTTTTGATTCAAACTTTGAAACCTTATAACTTTTGCATCCTAACTCCAAATCCATCCATTCAAATTTCTAAATTTGTATAAAATCAAGATCTATTTATTGGAGATTTTAATTATTTTTATCAGAGTTATTTACTTCTGTTATTTATTTTCTTGTTGGTTGCTTCGTTACGGGTAGACTTGACGATATACGGAAGGTTTGAGGAAGAAGGAGCTTTCAAGACCAAGACCAGCACTTGAACCTATTCAAGGCAAGCTATACCCTTGACCATTTTGCTTCCCAGTTTTATAAAAGTATTTTAATTCAAATTCGCATCTTAATTCAAGTATTTATTTAAAAGCTTTTGGGTGCGATGAGTTAATCCTACATTGTTATGCCATCCTTGTTAATTGCTATGTCACGATTCCTTGTCACCTTAGTTGGTATTTAGTTGGTAAATATGGTAGCACCAACGTGGGTTGGTTAGTTCGTATTAGATTGCTTAGCCATGCCACGAATCACTTGTCATGTATCTGCTTGTTATAAATTGACTAAGTGAATATGAAGCTAATGTGAACAAGCTGTGTACTATGTGTCTTTGTGGCATATGATGCACTTAAATCAACGAGGGTGGTAAAAGGATTTGGGTGAGGCAAGGGGTGAATCTTGTGTGAAAGGGTGGGTGTGTGGTGTGTGATTAATACTAATCGTGTGTCTATGTGGTTTGGTTAGTGGAAGTCTTGCCTTGGTCAATTAAGGACCTCACCATGTGCGTCATTGAACTGAGCTTCTGTGCGACCACATGCACTTTTTAAGGCAGATGCGACATAGTAAGATAAGGTATCTGAATTGCTTTGTTATGCTTAGTGTTAGCTACACTAAGTGTATCTTGTGGGTAAAGTGTACAAACCTCTGCGAGCGTAACTTAATCTATTCGAATAGCAGCGTCATGATCATGGACAATGCTCGGGATTTCACACTAGGGGTAGATGTTTTCATAAAGCTGTGTGGGAAGGGAGCTATGTGATTAAATCATCTAGCTATGTGAATAACTTTGTTAGGTTGTGTGTGTCTTTGTGAAATAACTTGTTAAGCTTATTATTGTCTATTGGTTTTACTGTTTCAATCTATTAATTGTATTAAATTGCAAAGGTTGCATTTATGCAAAAGAGCCACAAAATGCCTTCCCTTGTAAAAAGCCGGCATATATACATTTTGCATCTACGTGGTGTGGCTTGCGAGTGCGGTGTGTACTCACGCTTGTTTTGACGAATCAAGCGGAGGAGGAGTCTTCACCGACATTCGAGGGCGAGTACATCGAAGGTGCTTAATCGTGATGTCTTGATCCCAGTCGGTTGCCTGTGGTGAATCGATGGGGTGCCACTACCTTTTTCGTTTCCGCTGTCGTTTATTTTCTCTGTTAGCCCTGCGTGGCTCAGTAAGTGTAACTCGACCTTAAGGTCAAAACCATTATTTATTAATCAAAGTTATTCGTTTATGTTACTATTCGCTTGTATGGATCGATTTCCATCTTTGTTAACACTGTGTGCACTAAGCGTGATCTGGGCTAGTGCATTAAACCTGAGGGTCTGAATGAAATTTGGGTCCCGACAAAAGTGGTATCAGAGCCATACTGACTGTAGGTCTAGACCTTAGTTAGATTGGCCGTTCGAGTGTACCCATGATGCACGGATTCGGTACCGAGTAGCCAGCCACTTATTGGATTCCAAACCAAAATCAGAAATAATGGAAGAAAATCGTTCCTCAAATTCCTCTCGAGTTTCTAAGGCCCACACACATGAGTTAACACGTTGGTCCAATAAATGGTTTTACCTCAAATGTAGCGGTACCTTCACTAGAAACGTTTGCAAAATGTGCCACATGCATAACCTATGCGTGCTATTAGGGAAAATAGTGGAAATTGCAGTCTTCATGCCAATATCTTCATCAGTTATTGTAATAGCCCAAAATCCCTAAGTTGGATTAGTTAAGCATCTAATGTGCATTTGTCAAATTTTGGACTTTTTAAAACCTTTTGTGTAACCCATATATTGAGAATCCTGTAATATTTGAAGACTAGAATTTAAAACCTAGTACTCCAATACATCGTCTCCCATTCAAAAGCTCAATTAGAAGTCAGAGAAAAACTAAAAGGATTTCAATTGTGAGAATATTTTAGTTGGATTCTATCTTCTCTATTGTGCATGTTTGAATTCTTCTGGAATTTCAGGAGGTTATTTGGTTCCCTATTTATTTTGCTTGTTCAATCTGGAAATTGATTTTAAAACGCAAACTTAATAGATAAATAAAACAAATGGAATTGAAAATTTATAATTATCAATTTAAAATCTGCATAATTATTCTAAATATATATTGAGGAATTAATTAAAGCATGTTTTGAAATTGTCGCACATCAAGTAATAATAATCAATATTAGATCGAAGGTCTAAAAGACTGTAATTAAAATTAATTATTTTCATTTCTTGATTCGCATACATCACAAAAATCATATCATTATGCATGTATTAGTATCATCATTTTTCTTTTTCGGATCGACCGACCGTAGGCGAAACACTTGTGGGCCCCGTCTTTCCGGTCATCTTTTCCGTGTGCCGTCCCTACTAACTACTTTCGCTTCTCTCCTTCAAATGTCATCCAAAAACTCAAAACAAAGCCATACATGTCATACCACCGCGATCAGCATCGCACGACCGACCCGATTCTGCAATTTGTTTTCGCATGCGTGGTAGTTTGAGCGAATTCGCAAAAAGGAGAAAAGAGTTAGCAAATGAAACATCTGCGTGTCCATTCTTTATTTTTCCAACTTCTCTCCTCGCAACCACTAACAAAAATCAAGAATTTGACAACGCATGTTATACCGCTGTGATCGTTGTCTCGAGCGCAATCTATTCCTACCTTTAGTTCTCGCATGCGAGATCATTTGATCGAGTTGGAGAAGTTGAGAAAGAAATGCATTGCTATTTGTCCCACATGCATTTCTCTCCTCAGCCCAGCCGAAACCCCATCATTTCACTGCCATACACCACAAAGGAGTTTGCTGCCATACACTATCCAATGAAAAGCCATTTCCATTTCTCTATTGTCCCATCACCCCCAACCCAACTGAACCATTCGACCATTTCTTTTCACAGTAGAGATTCTCCTCCTTCCCAACACCACACCTCCCCATTATGTCCCAGCCGAGCAGAGCGCTGCCCAAGGCACCAGGCCACTGCCATCATATTTTTTCCTTGCCCCAGCCGAACTCCCCCTATTGCTCCTCTCCCCTGCCATCTTTTTTTTTTTCCCCAAAAAGCACTCCACGCCATTCCTTTCTCTCCCAACAGGAACAAAACACTTAGTCATCCAGGAAACAAACTTTTGTGTGGTTCATCTCCTCACCTTCTCTCTTTCAAATCTCCTCCAAAAACAAAAATCCCGCTGATGCATGTTATACCATCGTGTTCATCGTCCATAGAGCTTCCCATTCATACCACTAGTTTCTGCATCCAAGAATTTTTGAGCAACATGCAAGAATGAGATAGAGAGAGATTGTGAGGACCCCTGGGTTATCTCCTTAAGACCGAGACTAAGCATGGTCTTAGGGACATAACTCTGGACCTCAATTAAATGGATTCCAACTTAACTCCATCCAAGCTAGAGACTCAACCGCAACTAGAGCCCCAACGATCATGCGCGCTGCTCCTTTGCGAGTGCTACATGATTGTCGGTTCTCCAATAAGCCAAGCCCTCCACTTAGTGTGTTAAATGGGAAGCCACGAACAGCGAGCATGGACTCATATTGGCTCCCAAGATCAGCGACCAATATGCTCATACTCTCATGCAATGTTGATTACATCCATACAACAATCATACATTAATAGTCCAAAAGATATACGACATAATAGTTAAGGTCTACGACTATTACAAGTGGCCGACTGGCCAAATTCAAATAAGAGTATTAAGTAGCAGCGGAAACAAATAAATAACCAAAAGACCAGTAGTGGTATGCCCCATAACCCATCGGCAACCGACTGGGAGTTAAATGAACGCATTACTCGTCAGCGTCGCCAAAATCGGCGCTAACAAGCTCAACGGGCTCATACCCTTCCTCACCTAAAATTGCAGCAACCGGGTTGAGTACAAAGGTACTCGCAAGTCTTACACAAATAAAAATTAGTATGCTAGAGACTGTTCCAAAGGATGGCTCATATTGGCTTAGTTTTGCAAAAGAGACGCAACAGTTAACAACCTACACATACTAGTTTTTCAGGTGCCAATTCTAAATCAGATTTGAAGTAGGAATAAAGTATGTGAATAAGTAATAAATTGAATGACAAATGAATCATACAAATATCAAAGTGGCGGTCCACTTTGATTCAACAACAAGTGCACAAATAACAAAGTGGCGGTCCACTTTGCTACAACAACAAACATGAACATACTATTCATGACAATACCAAGTTTTACCACAATTTAAATATATCAAAGCCTAACAATAAGCAGCCACAAACTCAAGCGGTCGTCCATAACTGCGGACATGGCTATTCGAATAGATTTATACCCTGCAGGGGTGTACTACTTTACCCACAAGACTTGATTAGCACGTATGCCTCCAGATGCCTCCGAAAATAGCATACTTCCTAAGGTATGCCGGCCGGGTAAACCAAGACTCAGTATTTTTCAGCAAGTTGACATTACTGAGTTGAATCTCCCATACGCGACATGATCCCACTTAGGGTAGGTTACACCACCCACCAACCAAATGGGCACGCAAGTTGTGCCGGGAACACCGACCCAATTGATAAAGCTTAAATAGTGTTACCCACACAATAAAATATTACAATCGGCACCCTACGAAACATATATGCGATGGAACACATATACGTCCTCACACCACTAGTCATCAACTCAACAACACCGACCCCTTACTTAACCAAGCAATGCCCATACACTGCGTGTGGTAGCACGAGTTTTGCTTGAACCGCAGGTACCCAAAGTTCGGTCCTTAATTGTCCAGACAAATCCAACACTTACCCGAACTCGTGCGCAATTGCACCTTCACTAGCATCCACTTGTCCAGACCAAAAATCATTTCAAATGACAAAATTTTAACTCATAAAACAGATACGAAGATCTAAAATAAACCAAAAATTTATAAAGTTTCTGTTTCCCACAATTGTCGGGTTAGTCCCGACAATCAAACTACCGTTCTAGACTTGCATGGCTAAGCAAACACATACCACGTAAGTCACACAACTTATCTTAAGCATCTCAGTACTGGAATAATTCATGGATAACCACAAGGACGAGATAATAGGAGGTGTCTAACAATTCATCATAAAAATAGCGACATTTAACAAAATAACATGCAAGCAATTAACATTGCACTAACTTAACAAAATCTGGGATCAAAATGATGCAAAAGAAAATTCAAATGATGCTTGCCTTGTTGGTATGCTAGCTGCTGTCCCTCAGTACCGTATAGGTCAATATCGATAGGCTCGGAATCTATATAAGTACAATACCGAATAAACACCTGGAAATACTCAAAAATTCAAAGTGCTGAAAAATGCATGATTTTTCTACAGTAGCTAAGTCACGATTTTAGATGAATTGAGGTGAAATATTTACTCCATTTGGATTTAGCATGTGAAAGTTATAAGGGTTTGAAGTTTAGATTTCAAAAAATCCCATTTTAATATAACCTGTCACTATTCATTGAACTTAAATATTTGGGCCAAATTTGTAGCTCAGTAGTGAGTATAATGATTATGTAAATAAAAAGGTAATATTAACACAACTCCAAAACAGTTGAGTTTAACTCTTTTTGAGTTCCTAAGATTTAGTTATGCATTTACAAAGTTATCAGCATTTTCCTTTGCAACAATAAAGATTTTAAAAGTGCATTTTTCAAAATAATACTCTCTGGTACAAAGATATGCTTGAAACCAGTTTTAATATTAAGTTTATCAAAAATGAAAAGTAACAGAAGTGGTTTCATCCATTTTGGAGTTGAAATGAATTAGTTATGATTTTTCGAAGTTAACATGTTTAATAGTGTGCAAATTAATACTTTCTCAGATTTTATAAAGCGATTAATATTTTTCTCACCGAGCTTCGCGCTAGCCCGAGCTTATTGTCGATGGGACTGCAGACTCCACTCTCTACTCGCACTTTGTGGTGACAAGTGGGCGAAGAACGATGGCCTGGCGCGATGCTTGCGTGATCCTAAGTCACGCTCGCGAGCCGTTGGATTAAAATCCAACGGTCCACAGCTGAGGCGCGTTCGGAGTGGTCCGAACAACCCATCGAATCTCGACCGTTCATTTGACATTGCACGACTAAGATTCGCGGCGCGTTTCGGATGGTCCGAACGGCCCACTAAATCAGAGCTGTCGATTAAACATCCTACGGTCAGAAACGATCCAAGCTATCTGAAACGGTACGTTTTATTTCGTGGACCCACATGTAAGTGGCTCATTAAGACGGCTAAGACAGCGATTAAATGCTAACTCAATCATTAGACTTTAATGACCATCATTTGCCGTAAATGGACAGCTCGATGGCTGCCGCGTCGACAACACGGCCCGTCTTGGTTTGTGCGGTGGTTCGCCGGTGCTACACGCCACGGCGGAGCCGGCCAAGGGTTGGGATATATGTGCAATAGCAATGCGCTTCTAGGGGTGGTGGTGGTGACCTCCACGGCGGCCAGTGGCACGCCGGAGATGAGCGGCGGTGTCAACACGGCAAATGTGCACAGCACAAACAAGCTCAGCATTGTTCAAAGAAGCGGGTGCCCGAGCAACTAAGAACTAAGAAAGAGCTACGAGTCTTTGGAGAGGGTGGGAGTGGTGGAGGTAGCTTGGCGCCGAGGTGTCCACAGGGCGACAAGCTTCAGCGTGGAGAGTACAAGCTGGAGCAAAATGGTGGCAAATGAATGGTGCGAGTAGCTGACATTATCGTCAATGCTACAAGTGCAAAGAATCGACAAAAGCCTTACCAGATCATGGTGGGAGATGAAGGGTTTGGACTACGGCCGATTTGGTTCAACTCCCAAATGCACGGGTTCCTGGCGTGCATTGCATAAATTAGTTTATGATCGGTGGTCTAAAGCACGTAAGGTGACGCGCTAAAGAGAGCATAATACTCACCGGAGATGGTGTTGGCTCAATGGTGCCACTCGGGTGCGCACTCTGGACACGGCAGAGAGCTCGAAAACGCACTGAGATCTACAAGCAAATACGCGAGCCGAGGTTAGCCAAAATGGGAAAGGCATCGACCACAGAATTGAGAAGAACCATGCGGAGGAAGCTTACCCGAGTAGAGAGCTCAAACAAGGCTCCCTCTCCTCGGTCAACAGAGGAGAAGTGAGATGAGTTTAAGGGGTAGAGGGGGTATTATTCCTGGGGAGATGACGGAGTGGAAGCGGTGTTAGATGGAGAAGCTCCAGGAGTGGCCAATGGACCCGGTGGATTGACGGCGTCGACGGAACGCGGAAGAGATTCGCGGCCGCGTGGCGAGGGATTCCTGCGCGAGCACTAGCGAGAGGTAGGAGACGGTTCTGACGAGTGGGCCCCCTTCGTCAGCTGCTCAAGCGCGCGAGAGCCCGCGTTAAGTGAGTTCACGCAGATCGTTGGATCTGGATCGAACCATCAGCATTGAGTGGAACGTTCGGACCGGCCGAAGGGTTACGAAATCTGGATCGTTGATTTCTGATCGGATGGCTCTCCCGCGGAACACTTAGGGGGTTCGGTCGAGCCGTTTTGCCGGGTCGGACTCGAGCCCAAGGAATAGTGCTGACGGTTAGGGTTAAGGGTTTGACTGAGAATTTAAAATGTTTTCTCCACTTTGACCAGTGTGCTAAAAATAGAAATAAATTTCCTAAAAATGTGAAATAAATCACAGGGGTTCCTGGGATGGTCTAGTATTTATAAAAATTATAATATCATGCTGCTCGTGATATAATTTGTATTTTAAAAATTCAAACTTAAGCTAGGTCATAAAATTGTGTTTGAATTTTAATAGGGTATAAACCTATTCCAAAGATTTAGCAAAAATTATATTAATTCAAGATAAATAATATAGTATTTAAATAAATTATTTCCAGGGAGACTTCAGTAGCATTTGTTTTGATTTTTTCCTTTGGAGTTTCATTTACAATATATATGTTTAATCTCTTTCACAGATTTTCCAAGTGCAATAAATAATGTAGATGCTAGAAATGATGATGCATGCTAATGAGATGCATAGTAATCCTCTTTATTAATCTGGGGATTTGACAGAGATTAACTGTAGCAACTAGTAGTTCATTTGGCTGTGCATTGCTCGGCAGTGGGCAAGTGTTAGCAGTCCAGTGCATGCTAGTTGCAGCCGACAGAACATGCAGCTGGCAGTTGTAGCACTGGTAGCAGTTGGACAGCCGAGTGCAGCACCGGCCTAGCTGCGTCCTAGGCGCAGCGACGGCACCAGCTCTGGACTGGCGGCAGTTGTGTTCGGCAGTGCTCAAGGTATCAGAGAGCTAGCAGCAAGCGGCGCGGCGGCCAGGCGAGCAGTTTGGTGGCACCGGGTGCATCATGCTGTTCCAGTCCAAGCAGAAGCTTTGGTGGCTCCAGGTGAGGCCGGCGTGCAGTAGGAGGCCTTCAGCTCCAAGCGGTAGCAGCTAGCGCATGCATGTCTTCTCGGTTGCGGCTGGAGGTAGCAGGCGACGGCCGGCAGCAGCAGGGGGTGCACTGCACTCCAGGCAGTAGAGCATGCAGGCGGCAGGCTGGCTAGCCGGAGCAGCAGCACTGCAGGTACGGAAGTTGGCCGAGCCAAGGAAGCACTAGAGCAGGCGCATGCAGCTGGCTGCCGCTCCATGCAGTCCGGTGGAGCAGGCGCACGTCGGCAGCAAAGCAGCAGCAGACGCGCGTCAGGCCAGGAGGCATCAAGGCGTGCGGCAGCACAGCACCATGCAATGTATGTTGGAATTAATCTTGTCATTAGTATCTTTGTATTTTGATTTGGTATGTATTAAGTTGCATGAGTTATCTAGTCTTGCAGGTAGCTAGTATTGCATGTAGCTGCATGCAAGAATGCCACTTCATAAATTAGTTGGGCACATTAGAGTCTCCTCCACGAGAACCGGTCAGTGGGCATGAGAACCGATCAGTAGGCATGAGAACCGGTTAGCCGGCGGTGTATGCGTGTGATGGCGTGACCTGTGGATCTAGTTAGTTAGTGCTGGTGCATGAGGTGCTAGCTAGTTAGTTGGTTGGATCGCAAGTGTTTACCTCTGTATAAATATGCAATTCAGTAATGTGAAGAGAGTGGCCAGCAGGGGCACTAAGAGCCTTCCGTGGCTACCTTGAGTCGGTTTGGTGTGAGTCCATTCACTTCCATGCGTTTATGTGTGTCCACCGTATGCGTATGTATACATCTCTGTGAGAAAGAGATTGAGAGATAGGAGTTGAGTAATTCTAACTCCAACAATTGGTATCAGAGCTCCTAGGTTCATACCCAAGATCATGCCGCATTCGTCGGGGAGTGTGACCGGCGACGAGGCGATGTCAAGAACACCGGCAAGGGAGGGATTTGTGACCCTCCATTACCCCATGCTCACGGAGAGCAATTACGGGGTGTGGGCGGTGAAGATGAAAATCATCATGCGTGCGCAAGGAGTGTGGGCGGCAGTGGAGGGCAAAGAATTGGTCGATGAGAAGAAAGACCAGATGGCTCTCGCCGCCATAGTCCAAGCCGTGCCGGAGGCCGTTGTGATGGCCATATCCGAGAAGGAGACGGCAAAGGAGGCTTGGGATGCTCTCAAGGAGATCTTGGCGTCGGTGAAGATCGCGTCAAGAAAGCGCGCACACAAACTCTCAAGAGGGAGTTTGGCGTATGTACATGGGGACTCGGAGACAATCAATGAGTTAGCCACAGAAGCTCACCACCACGGTCAACGAGATACGTGCTCTCGGTACCAAGGTGGAGGAGAGCGCCGTCGTGGAGAAGCTCCTACGCTCTGTCCCCGACAAATTCCTATCCATTGTAAGCACTATTGAGCAATAGGGCGATGTATCGGCTATGTCGGTGATGGAGGCCATCGGACGCTTGAGGGCGTACGAGGAGAGCTTGAAGGGGCGACGACGCGACAAGGAAGAAGGAGAGCATTTGCTGCTCACGCGCGCCGAATGGGAAGCCAAAACCGCTGAAGAGAAGAGGAGCGGGGAGGACTCCGACAGTAGCACAAAGAAGAATGGTCGCCGTGGTCATAGTCAAGATGGCGGCAAGAAGAAGCACCGCGGCAAGTTTGACAAGTCGAAGATCCAGTGCTTCAATTGTCGGGAGTTCGGCCATTTCGCGTCCGAGTGCGATGAGCCAAAGAAAGAACGGGCATATTTCGCCGCGGTGGATGCGGATGACGAGCCAGCATTGCTCTAAAGCTCGTCGTGGAGGTGCTCAAATAATGCATGACAAGATTAAGGGGGTGATTGTTGGAATTAATCTTGTCATTAGTATCTTTGTATTTTGATTTGGTATGTATTAAGTTGCATGAGTTATCTAGTCTTGCAGGTAGCTAGTATTGCATGTAGCTGCATGCAAGAATGCCACTTCATAAATTAGTTGGGCACGTTAGAGTCTCCTCCATGAGAACCGGTCAGTGGGCATGAGAACTGGTCAGTGGGCATGAGAACCGATCAGTAGGCATGAGAACCGGTTAGCCGGCGGTGTATGCGTGTGATGGCGTGACCTGTGGATCTAGTTAGTTAGTGCTGGTGCATGAGGTGCTAGCTAGTTAGTTGGTTGGATCGCAAGTGTTTACCTCTGTATAAATATGCAATTCAGTAATGAGAAGAGAGTGGCCAGCAGGGGCACTAAGAGCCTTCCGTGGCTACCTTGAGTCGGTTTGGTGTGAGTCCATTCACTTCCATGCGTTTATGTGTGTCCACCATATGCGTATGTATACATCTCTGTGAGAAAGAGATTGAGAGATAGGAGTTGAGTAATTCTAACTCCAACAATGTATGCATGTGTTTGCTCGGCAGTGCACATGCTTGAAAGCGGCAAGTGAGCAGCGGCTTGGAGCTGCAGCAGCCATCGGCGACCGGCCCAGCATCATGGCTCCAGGCAGCGATAGGCTCGGCTCGGCGAGCCCGAGCACCGACATGGGCGCTTGAAGGGCGGCGGCAAGCGGCCACTTGAGGCGTCTGCGGAGCCGTGCATGTGGCAGCGGCTTGCGTGGCGCATGCATGCGTGGGCAAGAAGCCGAGCGTGTCACTGCGGCTTGTCGGCGATGACTACGGCGAGACGAGCACCGAGAAGACATCATCCGGTGGTTGTCGCGCCCTAGTGCGTCTTGGTAAAATATTTATTTAAATTACGTTATTGCATTCGATATTACTTATCATGTGCATAATTATGTTAAGCATGTCCTTTTATTAGCCATGCATGTTTAAAGATAATTAACAAATTGATGATTTATTTTAATCATTACCTAAGTGATCACTCAAATATATTTACCAAATGCATACATAGCAATATGTCTTATTTCGTCAGATATATAGATTGTTAGTTAAGTGATTATTGAATAAGTGCTACAACTGTCAAGTACATTAGTGGGTCAAATCAATAGAGGATTAGTAGAAATGAATAATGCCATCATAGTTAATCAATTCCATGATTGAACTAGTTATAGTTGATCAAGCATAATAGAAGCCTGTTAACTGTACAATTAGTAAAAGAATTCAGATGGTTAAATCAAGAATATAAGAGGATTGATTTTGACTGTATGATAATCATGGATGTATACATAGAATGACTAGAGAGAATGCTTGTGAGTAATAGGTGTCCTGTTAAGGAAAACAACACTTTTAGTAAGCAAGAATTTTGATTAAACTTCATAAATTCCTAATTAATTGAAATGAACTTCAATTGAACTAAAAATTATCACCTAAATGCATCTGAAATTATTTTATATCTTCGGTATTAATTTCATAATTGTTGAAGACTCTTTGGAATTTGGTGGTTATTCAGTGTTTTAGCTTTATTGGTACTTATCGTTAGATGATGATGATTCGGGAATGCAACAGAGATGATCGTGTGATTGTCCAGAATTCCAGCAAATAAAGGCATGTAGTTCTTCTTTTGATGCATGTTGATCCTATTACATTCAAAAACTATTATCTTGTTTGCAGCTGTATGTATGCATGCTTTATTTGTCAAATTATGTTTGCAATTAGAAATAGTTAATCCTTTTGCATGAATTCCCTATAAATGTTCATTCCCTACCACTAGCCTAAGTTAATAATTGGCTGGTGAATTAGAGCCCGGTGGATGTTATATGGTCTAATTATGCTTATTTGATGTC
Organism: Hsuehochloa calcarea; assembly: GCA_036346395.1. Classification (NCBI taxonomy): domain Eukaryota; kingdom Viridiplantae; phylum Streptophyta; class Magnoliopsida; order Poales; family Poaceae; genus Hsuehochloa; species Hsuehochloa calcarea. Next base: position 52,746,303 of record CM070609.1, on the reverse strand, counting down.
ATGCTTAGCAATGCTTAGTTTCCGGTAGATTGGGCGGTTATCGACTTTGTCGATAACCCTGATCACATGAATCATTACTATTATGTTATATCCAGCACCCTGTGCTATTGTATTTGCAAAAAATGGAAATGAAAACAAAAATATTTGGACTTGGGCGCAATGGTTGATGGTGTGATCTTAGGGTGTGATAGAATGGTGCCTAAGTCAATCAAGGACCGAGTTACTTGCGGCACCGCACTGAGCATTTTGCGTACTAACCACATGAGAGGGATATGGGACCTCTCTTGACTTAGTACTTTGGTGTGTGTTAGCTCACTACTACATAAAACCTTATCACAGATGGTTCGGAACCGTCATCACAGACGGTTTTTGAACCGTCTGAATTTTTATGTATGTGATAACAGGCGGTTATCACAGACGGTTTTTCAACCGTCTGTGATAAGTTTATCACAGACGGTTATTGGTTTAAACCGTCTGTGATACTTAAATATCCTGACGGTTTTTAATAGAACTGTGCATGATATGCAAGCCTCCGAGCGGTTCTTGGTTTAAACAAATGCGTGATACTTGATATCCTGAGCGGTTCTATTAAAAACCGTCAGTGATATTTCGATATCACGACGGTTTAAACCAAGAACCGTCTGTGAGGCTTGCATATCACGAGCAGTTCTATTAAAAACCGTCGTGATATGTCCTTCCACTAACTAGTTTTTGTCGTATTTTCATTAGCCTCGGGAATTGCTAGCCATGCCCTCTGAAAACAAACAAGCGAGAATGGCTACATCACAGTTATTGTTGACAACTCAAAGTGTTCATTTAACTCAAAATCAATTAAAAAGAATGTTTGCGATATTGTCGCTAGAGTTACAAATTGAATTACAACTAGTCAAAGTGAGTTACAATATTGAATCAATTACAACTAGTCGACGATGTGAAACTCTCCGTCGGGTTAACGATTTCCGACTTGATGAAGGCTGCAGAGCAACCCTCGAACATGTGTGACCTCGTTCTTACGGAGTGCTTTTAACTCTAGGTTCAAGTCACGTCGCTAGCAAGAGTAAAGTAGTAAGAATATATATTTAAATTTATAATTAGAAAATAACTATAGCGAGATTGACCTACACGGGATCGTGTGTCGTGGAATTAATCAATAGTCGCATATGATGGCATACGTAGAATGCGCATAGGTGATCTTATTTTCTTGGCGGCTCGCAAAAATGGATATACATATATAGGTACAGTCAGTTCGAGACGCAATATTTACGAAGTATGATATATTATTATTGTGTTGTATCGCGTACCGGAAATCGCATCTTGTGGGTTAGTGTGGCGCTCGTTCCCTTGTATAAACCTCCCTCAGCAACATAGCCGATGAACGCCCTACATGATTCCAAAAGTTATCCTCGTCCATTTCAAATGAAGGAAGACTACAATACAATTATGTGCGGAGGAAATGATCGTACCTTTCGAGTATTCCTTTAAGAAGGGTGAAGTCATGGTTTTTGTTGAGTAGAGAATCAAGGTACAAAACCATGTTCCTCTTTGGCACAATAATCACAAGAATCCAGTGGAACCTACTCATGTATGTCGCTATAGTCATAAACCTATATATGTTCAAACGAATTTTGTGTAGCAAGTAGTGAAGCACTTACTTCTGGTTATACGGCACCATTATGTACTCCTTGCCGTTCTGAGCAAGCAATCCCATTTTTATGTAATTCTCGACGTAGGATGCGTCTTGGTTTATTGTTTGCTCTGAGATCACGTCGCGGTCGAGTAAACCCACCGGTTCGTTGATTCGAAGGGCACATTTCATAATGTATCGTATGTAAGGAATGAGTTGTGATATTTATCGTTATCACGTGAGTGTAGAAATTGATTGTACACACTTACGATGTCAACATCGTAGAAGTGAGGCGTCGAGGCGCTTAGGTTGTATAGGTCGAATAAGTCCTCGAAGCCCACGGCGAAGTGCCCGCCTCGTGATGAAAATGCCCGCTCCGTGTTGTGGCGATTCGGTATGGCTCCCTCCTCTTGGGTCTTGCGCATGTACCACTCATGCAAAGATTGACAAGCTAGTCCGGAGCCGGTTAGTTCTTTGTCGAGACCAGCGGATATCCAAGGGAGTATTGCGGGCTTGGCGGTAGCTGAATCTTCTTCGATATCGATTTGCCCGTAATGACACGCCTGCGGTACATCTTCTCTGGAGATGACTCAGGGACTGATATGGTGACACGCTTGTCTTGTCAATTCGGTGTCTTCTCGGCGGAACCGATGAGGTGGGCTTCGAAGCGAAGGTGGGCGGACTCATCGAGGTCCTATTGGAGAGGCGGTAGTCGTGGCGATATCAGCGTCCTGCAGGGTCGAGCGATGTCCTTCTTGGGCCACTTTGGATAAAAGTGTGCACGGCATCCCCTAGTGTTGTGATTTCTTCGTTCGGGGGAATTTCCAGTGGGATGGCCATGAAATTGTCATGTACCATGTCCACTGCACCTAAGCGTAACCTGCGCCACCGGGCACGTCTTCTGCATGCCTCTTCCCGGTATGGATACACCATACCCTTGACCTCAATAGCAATCGACCCAACCATCCTCACTTGGAGCTTGCGGCGTCGGCTCCTACAAAGCGGTACACAATTAGCTAAGGCGTCCTATATGTCTATATTTGGAGCATTCGAGATGTACATTACCTCGATGTCGTCGATCGGTAATTGCACGTCGTCATGTCGAGATTATGTGTGGACGCGGCGCTACTCCGATGTTGAGGAGGACTTGCTCCCAAATTAACAAGGGCGGCTTGCGCCTCATGAGTTCATTACTTGGTTACGTAAACTTGTTATTTGTCCTTGAAATTTTTCAATAATGACATGTTCGGTAGGCGTCGTCTTGGTCCTTGGATCTCTTCCTACTCCTATATGTGGCGGAGTCGTGTGGGAATCCATCCTCCAAGGTACGTAAACCCCAACGCCTCGCGTGCGACCAGGTGCTCCTTGTTTCCCGGGGCGTAGATAGTACATCCTTCTCCTGTCCACTTGAGGAACCTTGGGAAGATCACGAAGTCAATGCTTCTGCAAGAGGACATCATGTTTTATAGACACCATGAAGTTATGGACTTATTAACAACTAAGTGGTTCGACATATTTACGAGCGTTGGGACACTAAGTGATATCACGAGCGGTTCTTAAATAGAACCGTCATGTAACATCCTGAGCGGTTCTATTTCGAACCGCTGCGTGATAATTGACTATCCGAGCGGTTACGAAATAGAACCGTGCGTGATAAACCCGCCGCGTAAAACAAAGCCAGACGGACCCAACACGCACGGTTCCTAAGGAACCGTGCAGTGATAAACCGTCTATATAGACTCTTTTGTAGTAGTGGCTCCGGGTCGCAGTAAGTGGTTTGTGTGTGTTGTGTGAAAAAGGATTTGTGTGTTGTTGTTGGGTGTGCGGTGGTGGAGTTCCGGGTAGGTTCTCCACCTCGAGGGGCCTCGTAGTTGTCCAAGGCTTTACCCGTGAAGGGTAGTTGACTGAGCCTTTACGATGACTCCGACACAACGTATGAGTTTCTATCCATACGGGTGACTCGTAGTTAATACACAATATTAGAAACGTCTCATAGGACTTAGCCTTGCTGGCATACCTAAGGAAGTGTGCTTTATCGCATGGCAAAAGAGGCAGTCTGATGTGTGGGTATATTGGTACACCCCTGCAAGGTTTCAAACTATTCGAATAGCCTCGTCCTAGGTTATGGACACGCTTGGATACGCCCCGTGAGAACTACACTACAACATTTAACAAAAACTTGATGTGGGTGGTACGAATGGGTAATTCGTGCTATGTTGTGGCGGCTGTTGGGAAGTCACCTCCAGGTTGTTAATTATGTTTATAAATAATGTCTCGCTGTTATTTAAACAAATAAAAATAGATTTGTTAAATTGCCTTCAATCTATTATACTATTGCAAATGAAATATTGCTTTGTGCGTCAAATGAACCCTATAGCCTTCCCCTTTGATTCAGCTTGCATGTAGCTATGTATAGGTTTGTTATTCGTAAGTATTGTGGAGTACATTCGTGTAATCACTGTTTGCTTTTATTTACTAATCTGGACAACAGGTATTGAGATCGAATCGGGTAAGGAATTATGCGCAGCCTCGTCGATTTGCTATGGTTTCAACCCAGTTGGTTGCCCTACGGGTTATGGCAAGCCATTGGGACTTTATTAGTGGTTAATTTATGATTTTATTTTAGTTTATTTACTGTTTTCCGCTGCATACTTGATTTTTATCTTGTTATTTGGCCAGTCGGCACTTTTGTATGAAACTGAACCTTGTATGTTCATATGTTGTAAACTACAATGTTTTTGGTGTTGTAATAACTTGTGTATGGATTGATATTGATGTTTGTGAGGGTGTATGTGTACCGCTCCTGGGAGGTACATAATGCACCGAGGCGCGGAATATTTGGTTCGTGATGTTAGAGTCAAATGGATGGCTAAGCATTACGAGCTAAATACTTCAGGGTCTCACAGTTATGATAAGTCTAGGTGCAACTGCTCCCATTGCTTTCAAGAATGTACGAAACAACCATATGTACGTCTCAGCCTTCTCATTGCTTAATAATGCATCTCCAAGCAAGACACATGCCTTATGGTGATTTACTCCAGTGAATGGTGTGAAGATCATGTTATAATGGTTGGTGTTATATGTAGAATCAAATGAGATAAGATCTCCAAAATGGACATAATTCTTTCGACATATACTATCCGCCCAAAAAACATGTACCAACCTACCCTTGTCATCAACAACATAATCAAAGTAAAATGAAGGATTTATGTCATTCTTCCTACAAAGGTTGTCAACAAACATCTGAGCATCCGATGACTTGATACAGTTTCTCAGCTCTTTATGATAATTCTGCAAGTCTCCTCGTGCATGCTACATTATCAAATCCACCCTCACTAATACGGAGATATCTATATGCCCCGCTTGTGCCAATGCCTCCTTTATGACATGTGATTAATGCACGCTTAGCCTTCTCAGTTACTTTCCTATTAGACCTTATCAATTGTTGTTTGCTAGGTGATACCAATTCATGTGTATGTGATTCAACAAATGTCTGCACCCTAAACTCCTTGTCACAAGTGCGTTTTACAACTAAAATTGCCTCGCAGCCACACCTAGTTAACTTCCTGACATATTTCCTTTTCTTTGACTCCACATTGTCTTTATCTTTCTCAGACCGAAAGCCTTCTCTTGAGCGCATCCATTGCTTCCATATCGTAACACCATTGACAACCGTATGTTGACCAACACGGACTCCAAACTCGGCTGAATGTGCATAAGTCTTGTAGAATTCCTCAGCAGCGTCCAAGTCATCAAAAATCATCCCTTCAAATGGCCTGATAGTTGGGTCAACACAAGATGTATATGAAGAACCCTGCAATGCCAATGATTAAGTGTCAAGCATGATGAACTGACTGATAGAATCAAACACATGCACATAACACGATACTTACTACGAATGGGGTGCTTCCGCCCTTTTTTGTGGTACCAAAATCAATTAATTGTTGGGAAGGTGAACTAATTTGAGCGACAGAATGCGCATCAAGGCTTCCTTATGTTGGCAAAGCCTCGGCCATACTCTCATTGCCCACAGATTCCATTGCGTCTACCAATAGGTTTATGTTTTGTCGGCATACAATAGAATTAGTCTCAGATTTGCAATATGCTATCCAGATCAACTAGGGGGCAGAAAGACAGTAAACAACATTTCAAGCCAGGTTCTAAATGAAATAGCAGCATGTCACACAAACTAAAGGAAAAGGGAGGAGGAGCTACCCCCAGGAACCGAGACGAGGCAGGCGGTGATGGTCGGTGCAAGGAGAATAGTCGGCGCCGTCCAAGCTGGGAGGGGGAAGGAGGGCGGCTCCAGGGGCGAGGGAAACCGAGTTGGGACAGCCGCTGGCGCCGGCGGGCGGCGGCGCGACGAAGGGCGATCGGTGCCGACACAAGAAGACGGGAAAGCGGCGGCGATCGGTGGAAGGGGCGATCGGCGCCGTCGGCCGGGAGAGGAAGTAGGGCGGCTCGAGGATCGAGGAAACCGAGTCGAGGCGTGCGGCGCCAGCGGCGGCGGCGGCGCAAGGGGGAAAGTCGGCGCCGACACGGAAAGACGGGCAGGCGGCGGCGGTCAGTGCAAGGGGAGCAGGCGGCGCCATCGAAGCCGGGAGGACGGCTCCAAGAGGGGCAGCGCGGGCGCTGAGCGGCGGGAGGAGGAGGCGAGTCGGCAGGCGGAGGCTGCGGGGCAAGGAAAGTAGGGGAGTAGCCGAGTCGGCAGGCAGCAGCGGTAGGGCAAGGAAAGGAGGGGAGCTCCAGGGGCGAGGCAGGCCGGTGGCTTAATAGATGGAATGAACGAACGAATGTGCCGACTGTTGGTGTTTTCGTAAATTTTGTAAAGCCGAGCGGGGGTGTTTTCGCATATTTTCTTTAAGTGGATGTGGTGCTTCGCCCACCTGCATCTGATAGATCCGACGACCCTCGGTCATATTTGCACTGTACCACTCAAATACCCATTTTCTCATATATATATATATATACACACACACACATACAGACAACACATTTCAAACATCAACTTCTAAGTTTTAGGGTATGTTTGGTTTATGACCCCTAGTAGTCATACCAAAATTTTGGCAATACCTAAACCTAGGTAATACCAAAACCTAAGCAAAAAAAAAGGTGTTTGGATCGTAGCCATACCATTTCGCGGGTAATGGTGAAATTAGGGTACAAATTGATATATTTGAATTGCAATCATGGTAAAATTTTCTAAAAGTGTGAGTATGGCACACGTGAGCCCCCCGTGGTATCTCTTTTTTTTTGCACCACAATATAGCTAATATGGGTGTGTGCATTTAATGCGGCCAATCACTCATTGCCATGTCACCAAAGCATACGCGAGCTTCCCTGCCAATTTCCGAGCGAAGGAATTAGCGGGAGTTTGGCGCCAATCACTCCGGCGTTACCAAATTTACCAAAAAAATTTAGGGCATACCCAATTTTAGCGAGAAAACAAACCATGAATTTTAGCAGACTAAGTCAGACAAATTATCCAGTTTCAAACCCGTGCGAAATCCATATCGTAGGTCTAGTCGAGCCTAAACTTGAGGGAGAGGCATTGAAATGAGTTTCGATGTTTGCTTTTCTTAATAGCTTCAATTTTTAACTAGTCTTCATAAAGCATGACGGAATAATTATTTATTATGTAATATCATTATTTTTTTGAAACATATGTAATACTATTATAATCAATAGGATATAGCAGGCTAAAAAAACCACTGGGAGGAAAGTACAACACTTTTACCTGTTGAAAATGAGGGTAATATTTTAATTCTAGATTTTAATAGAAGACAGATATTGTAAAAGACTAGTGATGTATAAATCAGTACTAACAATAGGCAACTCATTGTACTTCACAATATAAGAAAAAACAGAATGTAAATAAGTCAATCAGTCATACGAAAGACTTACATATGAGTTCGATGAAAACATGAGCAACGCAGATCTGACTCAATGTAGTGCGAAGCGTAGATGAATCGAGAAAGCGGCGGTTGCGAAGATGTCTACGCCCAAAAACCTTATTGCCCCCCGGTGCAAGTCTTCACGGCAGCAACGGCTCGGAGATACTGCCCCCATTCTTCAAGGTGCACGTCGAGAAGAAGAGTCGGCGAGGTTCAGACGACGCAATACAACAACACAAGTTTGCAGAAGGAAGAAAAGAAGGAATAGAGGTAGCTGTTCTACGCGCTATGCTCTGGACGTCTCTAGGCATATATATATATATATATATATATATATATATATATATATATATATGCAGATTGTAAACTAATTGATTAAATAGTCATTTATCCATTAGTAACTGACACACTTAACCAATCATTTACCCACTAGTAACTGTCTGTCATCATCACCCAATAAAATCTCAAATCCAAACATTTGAATCTATTTCAAAACAGAAAGAGAGATGCATGGTTCAGTAAAAATAAGATGGACTTGATGCGCTTGAAGTGACGCGCCACGTCACGGTACGGTAGCAAGTCATGCGATTTTTCACGTGAAAATACGTTAACGCATGCGCGCGTGCTTGTCTTGCGTATGTTTAATAAAGCACTTCTCGTGCCACCTCGTCTATGTGTCACATGTTTCAAAGATTAAAAGGACTCCACCTTTTATATATATATATATATATATATATATATATATATATATATATATATATATATTATTTCTACTTTGTCTTACTAATATAGTACTAAATCATATATATTTTAAAATTATAAAAAATAGAACCCACTCATAGACCAATTTCCATCGTCACCTTCCATTTCTACGTAAGTTAGCCGACGAAGGCTTCTAGAAAAGTAGATGGAAGCTGTCACGATCATGGGCGATGTGAGCGTGACAAATGAGATTCGGATGCCTTCGACTTTACTACTAGATTTCCTTTTATCCTGCTCGTCTTTTTGAAAAGATCCTACTCTGTGAGTAAAGTCGCCCTCGGCACGCTCAATATAGGAAGAAAATTGAAACAACCGAATAAAGCAATAAAGTTCAAGCACGCGCAAGATCTCACGGGCCAAATTAAACTAGCTACTTTGCTTGCATGTTAACACAGTGACGGCACGGCACAAGGAGAAAGCAAGTGTTTAACAAATGTGTTTTACGTCCCACTTCTTGCACAATCAAACCCCAGGTTAGAAGCTATACATGCGCACAACTGTACTCCTAGTATCGGGAACCCATCCGGGCCTGCCGCTCCCACGCTGTACTATATATGTTCATTCTGTTTTCGACCACTAATATACACAAAAGTATTTAAATTTGTCGAACGAAAATAGTATTAGTAGATATATCATCGAAAGTTCTATCATATAATTATATATTTTATATTTTATAACAAATAATTAGGAAAAAAATAGTTGGAGTTGAGTATTAGGTACTGTGTTCATATCCAAAATGATAAATAAGAGACTAGATAGTGTAATTTTACATGGTAACATATCTAGTGTAGAAAGGTAATTGGGTGGTACAATACAAAAGGCGACCAAGGCCATCGGATCTAGCTCGTGCAGCTCGGGTGGAGGAAGGTGAGAGACCCCAATCCACTAATGCCCTTTTGCGAAAACCATAAAGAAAACACATTCACTGGAACCTGTTGGGATTTGAATATGTAAATCTGGACTCTTTGTGTATATTGTACCAGTTCAGAATCACGCTAATGTACATAGTGGCAACATCGATGAATTATCATTCCACATACACAAAATACTAAGAAAAGAAACAAATATCTCTAACTATCAGAGTAGTGATCTTATGGTCAAAGCTTGCAATTAATAGCCTAGAAGGTTGAACATCTAAAATAAATTGTTGCAGAAGAAAATATGATAATCTTCAAGTGTAGCTCATTCATTTGCCCACAAACAATCGACTGGGGTAATGCGACCTAGTTCTCCATAACCTTTGAAGTAATAGTCCTCAATGACCAATGATGTGTTGATGACATCTTCAACAACTAAGCATCATTGTATATAGCAATGATGAGTACATGAAGTACTTGGTAAGTTGCCCACACATAATGCAATTATAGATGTAAGGCTGATTACAAAGGAATGACTATCTTGGCTTGTTCTAAATAAAGCAACATGTTCATTGAAATATGATAAATAGTTTGAAAGCAAAATTTTAAACAATATAATAAATAATAAACAGATTGAATAACCTCTACACTTGTAAATCCGAGCAAAAGTAATACACGTGATTTAGGTAGTATATAATTCTCATCAATATCATAGCTAGACTCATCTAGGAGTGAATTCACCTCTTGTAGTTTTCTAGCACAACTCCTGGTCATTGGACCCAAATAAGCCTCGTTTGTGGGAGCATCAACTTGCAGCTGTATTAGATCATCTTGTGGAACTGCTGATACTAGCATACTAGAGATGTCCTCATCATAGAAGCGTGATAGGTTATACCTAATTCCTTAGTTCGTTGTTGTCGGACCCTGGGCTTTGAATATCTGAAGCTCTCATGTGTGTACTGTACTAGTCCCATGATCAGTGGCTAGTATACACATTCACAACATTGATATTCACATCCACACATTCATACATACAAAATAAAATATATTATGGTAAATAACTTAAACAGTTACATTATTTACAACACAATGCCTAACCGGCCAAATAAAAAGCTTAAGTACCAGCAGTAGCAAAGGTAACACCGAAAGCAAAATATGTAGTAAGTCCAAAATTCCAACTGCATGCCTAACCGAGCTCTCAGGCAACTGACTAGAGACAAGTCTTAGAAAGACCCTTCACTGAACCAACCGGTTCCAAGAACGAAGAAAACGTCGTCCAGCATAGGCTCATCCTCTAAGTCTAAACAACAAATTAAGCAAGATTGAGTACATTGCATATTTAGTAAGACTTGAAGTGTATCGTAAAGTTTATATACATGCATGGCTAACAAAGGATGCGGCTCTATGCTACAAGTTATTTTCAACATCAAGCAAGTTTTATTTTCAATATCGATATGTATTATTTTGCAGCAAAAATTTTAAAAGCAGATAAATAGATAAAGTACAATCATTAAGTAATTGAATAAGCAACAACTCACAACCCTCTGCGACCGCAAGCAATATTTTATTTTCAGCCATAGACATGGTGCACAACTCAAATATAAACCAACATACCATTTCCCGCATTTCCCAACAAAAATATTTTTTTAATAAAAAACCAAGAGTATACTCAATGGACCGCACCAAGCACGCTCATGACCGCAAGAATGGCTATTTAAATAGATTTTCACTCTATAGAGGTGTACAACTTTACCCACAATATGTGAATTCTCTAGTTTGTTTGGCATTTATTGATACCACCGCTCACTACCTTTGGTAAGTAGTCTAGAGCACTCGTCGAAGCCTTTACATCAACTAGTTCTATCATTGCACTAGCCTGGTGAATGAACACCCTCACTTTACCTGGGTACACCCCCGTCTCAGTGAGGCATTCACCATTGTGTCAGAAGCTTTTGTGCCAATGCCTCGATGCCTACACCGGTCATGTTCTCACTACTACAGCAAACCAATGTGCAAGCCTAGTTTCCAATGACTTAATTAGCTAAGGTCATCCCATATCGGCACATGTGGTTGTATGATTATGCTTTAGATTGGGAGCACCGGCGTTCGGTGCTTAATTGACCCGAGTAAGGATCTCTCATATCTACTTGTGAGATACACCTCTCACACTTCTCATAATATAATATAACTCGCCTGCATCACAAACTAAGTTTTTTATTTTTATTTTTATAAAAAATAATAGAGGTAAACACCTCTACATCATTATTTCAAAAACTCCCAAATTCATGTTCATCATATCGTCCTTTTTTAGCAAATTTTTGTAAAGACTATAGCTTGACAAAGCAATTGTGAGATACTCGCACTCGAAATTCCCAATTTGATATCATATATTGTCTATACCATAATCTAATGGCTACAATAGTAAGAACATTAATATTTCAAGGTGATTCATGCATAGAATAGGATTACGACTACCTTTATCCAAAAATTTAGCAATTTTAATCAAACATACACGCATGCATAATAGATTTTGCAAAAAGAAGTACAATAATTAAAATAGTAGGGTGAACATGATCAAACGGGATGCTTGCCTTGCTTTGGTTGCTCTGAATATGAGGATGGAGTATCATTGTAAAAATCGTTCGAACAGACGATGTCTAATCAAGACAGCCGGAAGCAAATTAAATATAGCAAAACAATTTCAGCAGCAATAAAATCCAAATATTTTTGACTATCAGGTAGAGTATGATTTTAGAAAAAATATTCATCTCATTTGGAGTTTGTATGCAAAAGTTATTATTATTTTAATTTTCTTCAGTTTGAAAATACCAGAAAATAGAAAAATGCTAACGTCGACAGCGTATTTCGCAAAGTTTACATATTCTAGCAGAGAAAGCATACTCTTCTCTACGTTCTATTGATGTTTACAATTTCTAGGAGAGAAAGCATATTTTCCTGATAACTAAAGGTGTCTTTTCTCTTTTTCTCTGATTTTTATAAACTTACATGTGGGGCCTACGTGTCAGTGACTCATAGGTTTCTTTTCTGGATTTCTATTTATAAAACTAAGGTAGTCCTACATGTCGTAGACTCATTCACTAATAATGTTTGAAATTCACACGTGTCATACTCTTGTTACATTTAACATATGTTATTTAGCGTTAATCAACCTTTTAATCACACGAGCCCACATGCAGAGAGAGAGAGAGAGAGAGAGGCAGAGCTGTGCTCATGGCCGAGCGCCATGGCCAGCTCGTCGCCGACGATTGGGCGATAGCAAGGCTCGGGGATGGCCAAAATAGGTTCCTCTCTCAACGGCGATGCCACTGGGTGGTGGTGGAGGCTAGAGAGATGGCCAAAGATGGCGCTACGCTGGATATGAGCGGCGGTGCTTCTCAGGCTCAAAGTGGTTTTCACGATTGAGGCAAATAGGTGGCAAAAGAAGGTGCGCATTGGCTTTTGGGGGGTTACTACGATTCTACATGTAGCGGCACGGGGACAAATGGTCACTGGAGTGGCGGTGACAATGCTTCCCGCAGCGTCGCTATGACCAGCTACGACAAAGTGTACGTTACACTAGATAATCCTTCGATCTAATACGAACAAAAGCTCTAGGAGACTACTAGAAGCTCACCAAGGTCCTTGACGGTGTCAGGGAATGACCAGAGCGGCTTGGCGACATTGAGTAGCGGCGGCACAAAGCAGGCTACGAGGATGGAGGTGCTACAGGAGGTGCGCATTGGCTTGCATGCACACTGAGGATAGTAGGGATAGAAGGATTCGAACAAAGACTAACTGAGGTGGCGGCTAACTGCAAAAGAGTTGTGGTGGTGGGAATTGAGGAAGGCAGTCGATTCGGAGATTCCCTGTGTTTGAATCCTCATAACCTAAGGGAGAAGCATCAGTGATGTATAAGAGATGAAGTGTCGGACCCCCGGACGTGGAATACATGAAGACCCTATGTGTATACGGTCCCAGGATTAGTGGCTAGCACACACGTTTACAACATTTGGCAATCACATACTAAAGTAAAGCAAAAGAGTACTCTACTTAAGCTATTACAATAATTATTACAACAACGGCCGATCGACCAAATAAAAGCAGTCATCAGAGTAAAAAAAAAATAGCAGTGGAAGACATATATGTGTAGCAAAAGTCCAGCGGCATGCCCATCCGATCCCGTAGGCAACCGACAAGGAACAAGACCGTAACATTCCCGTTTTCGAATAGTGAATAGTGTTTACTATTCATTTTTTGTATTCAATTCGTATTTGCAATTTGCAGTATTTTTGAAAAAAATTCAAACTTCTTTCAGCTCGGGTTTGTGTTTCAAACCTCCTCACATTTTTAAATTTCCAAATTCAAATCCTTTACCTTCTTTTCGATTTTGGTGCATCTGCTGTTTTTGAATTCCCCTCTTCCTCCCCTGGGCTCGGCCCACTACCCTTTCCCCCTCCCCAGCCCATTCCGGTCTCCTATTTCTCCCCGCAGCCCACACCTTCGTCCTACCTCCCCTTCTCCCTCTTCGGCCCCGGCCCGCTTCTCTTCCCCCTGGCTTCGGCCTGCTTTTCTTTCCCCCCAAGCCGAATCGACCCAGCTCTGCCCTCTCTCTCCTGAGCCTTCGCCTTCTCTCTCTCTCTATATATCTCTCTCTCACGCATGAGCACCACCCCTCTTCTTTCTCCCCGTGCGATGCCAGCACCAACTCCCGTCCTCTCCCTGCCACCACCGGCTCCCGCTGCTCCCATCATCTCCCTCTGACCGCCTCGGCATCACCGCTCCTACCTCAACCATCCCTTGCCCATGCTGCAGTACTATCGTCCCACCCTCCGCCCAGTCCGAGTGCGACCGCCTGCGCTAGCACCTACCCGCCGTCGCCAGCATCGCGTCAGCAAAAGCCCCAGAGTCGTCGCCGCCCATGACGTCTCCCACCTGCTCCTCCATGCGTTCTCCCCTTCGTCTTTCTCCTCTCCACCGCGTATAAAAACCCTAGAGGAGCCCCTTCTACCTCCTCGCTCCACCCCCTTGCTCCAAGGTAAAAGCCCTCTGAGGTTTCAGTTGAGTGCCCAAAGCTCCCCTCGGCCGAATCCGCCTCCGCCGCCGATCTCCAACTCCGGCGATCTCCCGGCGCGACCACCACCACCACCCAGGAGGCTTCCCCTCCAACCACGTCGCCTCCGGACCACCACAGCTCCAGATCGGCTTCTTCTTCCTCGCTTCCGGTCGCCTCCCTCTCCACCGTCGATCTCTCTCACCCGCTCGTCTCTAGCCTCCATTGTTGACTTAGTGAGTTGCTAGTGCCTCCACCGATACCGTGCTCCCCCAGTTCTCCAGAGTGCATCGCCCACACGTCCTCGCCAACTCCGGTCGAGCTCCCGCCGCCACCTCCCACGGTCGCGCCGTCGCTCCGGCCAAACCCCGGCGCCGCCTCCACCACCACTGGTACCGCCTCACCAAGGGGAACCCATTTTGGGTAACCCCTGGCACTGCCGCCCGTCCCTCCGCCGGCGACGAGCCGCGCCGCCCCCGGCTCTCCCCCCTCTGTCCCGTTGTCAGACGAAGCCAAGCACTGTAGCTCGTTTGCCGGCAATCCCTGTTCATGTTAAGGGCTAATCCCGGTTTAATCAGGGCTAATCCCCCTCTGTCTCACCAACTTGTGGGCCCAGCCGCTTGGTAAAGCACCGATTTAACCAAATCATAGAACCCTGAGGCTGATATGTGGGCCCGAGTCACTATTCCTTGAACCGGTGAGCCGTGGACCGAAAATATGCACGATGGCCTTCGGCCCACGCTACAGTACGCATGGACCGGCACCACTATGTGTTGATGACACGTGTCAGCTCCAGGATTATCCAGCTTTTCTGATTTTCCATTCAATTAAAAATACTATTAAAAGCTTCAAAAATCAATAACTTCCTCTATATAGCTCCAAAAATTATGAATCTTTTTCCTAAAATTTTCTAAAATCAAGATTTTGCTAATGGAACTATTCTTGTTTAATTTGGAGTTCATTTGATGGGTTATTTGTATTTATTTTCTCTCTTCTTCTATTGTGTCTTTTTTCCGGTACGTCCGGCCGAGTAGGGTTCGAAGACGCGGGAGACCTCCACCTCGGACAAGCTCAAGAAGACCTAGACCCTCCTACCTATAACCAAGACGAGTCAACACATTGATCATATTGATCCTACATTTTATGCAAATTATGTTCTTTTAAAATATCAAATTGCATGTTTTAATTTCTATGCAAATGTATGTCAAACACCTTAAGGTACTTAAATGCCTATTTGATGAATAAATAATAATTATACCATGTCCTTGATAATTGAACTCCAAAAAAAAACCCTTGTCACCCTAGTAAATATGTGGTAACCTACTAGTTATGGGTTGTACTTAAACGCAATGCTAGACTTGTTTAAGTACCGGGGTATTACCTACCCCAAATCATCATCCTTTAAATAAAGTAATTGTTTTGGGCAATCATTGGGGATAATGGCTAAATTGGTTGCGATAATTTATTTTATACTTCTCCAAAACTGTAAAAACTTGCTAATACCCCATTTGGACGGATGGTAGGCTGGAGGGTGTATGGTTGGGTGTTAATGTAGCCCAGGATATTTTTGTGGTGGGTATGTGGTAAGAGCCGCACAGATGATCTTAAGGACTTAATCCTGTGAAGACCACCTATTGTAAAAGAGTACAACCATAAGTCTATAATGGTGTCGACCTGGCTAACTAATTGGTGTCCACCGGTACGAGTTGCACCATTGGAGGGACACCCCTGCACCGTGAGCCCACGAGGCTACGGGTTGGGGTATGCGACTTACAGGACCTTAGGCGTAAGTCGTAAGGCGCAAGAGGTGGTCTGGGTAAGTGGTTGTCGGATCCTAGCAACCGAGACCCTACTCAGGTGAAACCTTAGCGGGTGTAGCAAATACCGATGGATGTCTTGTAAAGAACTTGTGATAATCTCCCCTTGATTCACATATCAAAGGTAACATGTGTACATATCAAGACAATTATCTGTTGTGGGTAAAGATGTACAATCTCTGCAGAGAATAAAAACTGTTCGAATAACCGTACCCACGGTCGCGGGCGGGCATAGGAACTTACAAGATATAGTTCTATTTCAAAACTTTTATGGGTGGGTTGAAAAATATGCAGGGCTCACCTAGCCCTTGATTTGGATTTCCCTGGGTATTCTTACCCAGTGTTGGTAATAGGTGGGTATGACCACCATAAAAAAGAAGCATGAGACAGATTTTTCGACGGAGGGAAACTCTGCTGTTGTTAATTATTGCACAATTAATCTCTTTAAAAATGTAAATTTGGTTAAAAATTCTACGTGATAGGACTTCCTAGTATTTGTATTTATAAATGTTGCTTTACGCAAATAAAAGAACCCGAGTCATCCTTGTTAAACTGTGCATGTATATTATTGCATCTGTTGTGTTGGCTCGCTAGCACGGTAGTTGTGCTCACCCTCGCTCCTCCCGAAACCTCCAGATGATTTGTACCTGGGAGGCTACGCCTATTATGAGGATCCCGAAGCTGATAGACTAGGATGCGATGAAGAGTAATGTAGCTCTGTAGTATAGGTCTCGCCTCAGTCTAGTAGACTTGTCGGTGCTTGCGTATAACCAATATTACCCAAGCCCTTGGATAATATTAGTCGTACACAAGACACCCCAGTCGCTGCCTGTCGAGAGACGAGGCCCATCCCCTTTTGCTTCCGATGTAGCCACGAACTTTTGTGATGTAATATATTTGGCCTGACGGCCCTTCTGTAAAAATCTGACCCGATGTGGTCTATGTTACCTTGACTATCTGTAATATATGTATTGGTCTTATTTCACGTATGCATGAGATGAACCAGTGATGTACATGTGAGTGCTACCTACTGATCCAAGGAGTAGCACAATGTTTCACAGAGGATTCGGGTTTACGAAATCCGGGTCCGACAAAGACCTAGGTAGACCCGTCACTGAACCCTGCTATGCCATTAGCAAAGAACGCGTCGTCAGGCGTCTACTCATCTTCGATCTCTGAAAAATACTATTAGCAAGATTGAGTACTTGTATACTTAGCAAGACTTGTAGTGTATCGCAAAGATTATATTAAATGCAAGGCTATCAAATAAAGATGCACTAATCTACAAGTTATTTTTCTCATAGCCATATTTATTTGCAATATTCATAAGTGATAATTTGCAATAGAATTTGATGAAGCAGTATAAATAAGTAGAAGACAGTACTAAGAAATAAATCAAATTAATAACAACACCCGCAACCCTACTCAGTTGCAAGCAAAAAATGTAATCATGTTCTGCCATAGACATGGCTGTGACAAATTCATGTTCAACCACAGAAATGGCAGTCCCGCTATAGACATAGCAAAGATCAACCATAGAAATGGTAGTCCTGCTATGGACATAGCAATCCAGCCATAGACATGGCAGTTAACTCAACAAATGAAAACCCCATGTCCTTACCTGTTTCCCGACTAAATAGTTTTTTTGAGAAAATAAACACCACATTTATACCAGCCGCACTAAGCATGCTCATGACAGCGAGCGCGACTTTTTAAATAGATTTTGCACTCTACAGAGGTGTACAACTTTACCCATAGTACGCGAATGTTCCAGTTAGCCTGGAACTCTCTATATCATCGCTCACTACCGTAAATAAGCAGTCTAGAGTTCGCGATACAGCTTTCACATTATCTAGTTCTTGCCCTGCACTAGCCCAACGAATGTTCACCCACTCGCCCAGATACCCTCCGTCGTGTGAGGCCCTTACTTAAACGGATACCCTCCGTGTAATACCCTGGAAACGAATCGGCTAATTTGAAAAGAAGCTGGGGGGGAGAAAAGACAAATAAAGAACTATAATTTCCTATTTAAAAGGGGGTTTTCTGTGTTTTCTCACCAACCTGGGCCGCAGGCCATGACACAGGAGGCCCAAGAGGGGGAGCCAGCCTAGGGGGGTGGCCCAAGGGGGGAGGCGCCCCAAACCCTAGCCGCCTCCCCCACTTCCCGCTCTCCCACCATAGCCACCACCTCCTGCCCTCTCTCTCCCTTGGTGCCTCCACTTCGTCCTCTCAAGACGATCCCTCCATTGTTGCCATCTCCCGGAGGATTCCCTGCTTTTGGCCAACCGCAAGGAGGTAGAAGAAGAGGGGGAAAGAGGGGAGGAAGGAGGAGGGATTATCTTTGTGGGTTTTCTTCAGCGTCTTCTTGAGGTTCTACAAGGGTAACAATGATTCCCCCACGCTGTTCGATTCATATTAGATAGAATTCGATTAGGTTGATTAGATCGAATTGCCGCTGCTAGTAGATCGGTTCTGTCTAGTGGGTTGCATGGTTAGTTTTGGGTCCTTAGAAGCCGAATTTGAGATCTACACCTTCTAGCGATTTGTAGCCACTGTTCTTAGCTTTCCATAGCCGCCAAGATCACAAGATTCCGACATATGGTTCAAAAGGTATAATATAATATTTCCACGCTGTCGTGACTACTTGATGAGAATGAACTGTCTAGTTGTCTTTTAAAATATGAATAAGTTAATGGTAGATTCACGGTTTTCACCCAACTAGGTTGTTGCCGAAGTGTTGATAACCTTTCTATATTGATAAAGAACACTCAATTTGGATTTGTAGAACAAAAGATATGATTATTTCTCTACTGCTATGTGGTTCTGTTAGGCAGATTGGATGTTTGACATTCATTGGATTGTTAGCCCAGGTTTTTGGACGAATTTGAAGATTCCGTCAACTAGACTTTTTGGGGGAAATCACTATATTTCCACAGGATCCAAGAACACTCTGTTTCGAGTCACAGAGCAGGAGTTGTGTTGCTTTTTGTATCGCTGTTCAGTTTATTGTCCTGTTAAACTGTCTGTTTAATTGGGTAGATCGACTATGTGAACCTTGGATTTTGGATGCTGCGACTAAGCGTTTCGAGTAGCGTCCTTTTCATGTTGTTACTTATTTAAGTAATTATGGATATCATGGGGATATGCTCCAGATCATACGACGATGTGACAATTGGAAATGGCGTTAATGGTTTGTCGTTTCACGTGTTTTCGGCAAAGAAACAGAACTGTCAGGTCTCAGCCGATCTGACCGGCCAGTGCGGCGGTTCGACCGGTCTCAGATCGATCTGACCGACCCTAGCGGCGGTTGGATCAGCAATGTCAGAAAGTGGTGAATTAAGCTGGGCCAAAAATAGAGGTAGCAGGCAAGAGAGGGGATTCTATTGCACTTGGTCTTATAATTTTTGGTGTCTCCAGTCAAAAGTTCTATTGGTTTGAAATTTCCAGTAGGTTTCGGTTTTCAGATGTTGAATATCGGCTAAGTCTTTACTGGCGGTCTGACCGGCCAATAGGTTGCGGTCAGACCGGCCAGGGTGGGCGATCAGACCGGCCCTAGGGTCGGTTTGACCGATTGTCACTTGGGTCGTCGCATATATGTTGCATGTTTTGACTAACATGGGTCAAGTTGTTAAGAACTTGTTCCCAAATTCAGTTTACTTGTCTATTGTTGTGCAGGTTGCTTGGTGGTCAACGACGGTCAACAGCGAGGATGGTCGGGACTAGGCTTGGAGAGCTGAGGTCCAGAATGATCGACGATACCGGGTGAGGTCAATATACTCGAGCGTGGTGCAAGATGGACAAGGATGACCTATTAGCTAATCTGAGGCGCAAGATGGCGTTAGGAGTAGCTAGTTAGGTCAAGAGGTTTTAAAGACGGCGCATTAAAATACGTGCGTATGTGTCCCGTTTGTTTTGGGCCTTAACGGGAGCCCAATAGAGTCAAACTTCTAGAAGGTCTAAGCCTCCACTATAAATAGGAGAGGGAGGTGACTGCACCTCCTCTTTGTCTCTTTTGCAATTCTTGTAAACGCTAATTTTCTTATGGAGAGCTTTTGTGGTGGCTAGAGTTCTTGAGAGTTTGATGTGATTTTCATGCTCTTGGATTGAGTATTGTCCTCCATTGATGGAGAGGCTGTAAGCCCATATCATATCAATGAATCAAAGGAAAGTTTGATCAATGTTTTATCTCATTGCGTTCTTTCTCTCTATTAGATGATTTTGGGTCTTTCTTTGATCTGTGAGTTTTTGCTTGGTTTCTTCACATGATCTAGCTTGCTGTGACGTGTGGGAATCTATCTAGGATCATCTTGATCATCAATCACCCACGAGCAAGAGTTTTGACTTAGTTTTCGTTTTGACCCAGTTTTGCACCTTCCTCATCTCAAACGGAAAAGGATCTTTATTCTTCCAAGAATTATCACAATCTTTGATTGGAATAGCTTCCTGATATCATAGAGATGGTGTGTTCCAAGTTTCATCAGGTTTGGAGTTGTAGATCAAAAGTTTCATCTATTTGCAACTTCGTCATCGGTACATTATTACGTTCTAGAGCCCGACGGTCGATCCCATGTCCCACCATCGGGCCGTGAAATCGGTCCGATTGCCGATTATCTGATGGTCGGCCGGCGATGTATTGATTATTGTAATCTTTAATGTTTTTGTCGAATTACTTAGGGGTTTATATTGGGTTCAATATTAGTCTTCCGCTGTACTGATATACTGATCTCCATAGCTTCCATAGCTACTGGAGTGAAATTGTTGAATCCATTATTTGTGAAAAAGTGAGCGTGCTCCTATTCACCCCCCCCCCTCTCTAGTCACCTTTTCGGTCCAACAAATGGTATAAGAGCCCGGTTAGTTCAATCTTGATCTTAACTGGTCACTGAACTTGGCGATGAATAGATACTCCACAAACCCGCGTATCTTCGATGGGGACGACTATGCCTATTGGAAGAATCACATGCGAGTATTACTTGAGTGCGAAGGACACACTATATGGGAGGTTGTTCGAGTCCCTCTCGTTGTACCCGAAGTTGCTACGCCGGCTGATGAGGGCATCCCCACAACACCTTCTCCTCCACCTAATGCTCATGATATACGCCTCGAGTTGCCGACAGGACCAATAACAAGAGCACGTGCCAAGAAACTACAATCTCAGGTGAACTTGTTCCTTAATGAATATGTCACTGATTTTAATGAGAATTTTATACTACCTAAAAACAATGTTTTGCTCGTGCTCAGGTTTGAAGATTCAGCGATGGACGAAAATCAAGGATATGGGGCCGTCATCCAAGGAAGACTATCAATTGAGGAGGTCAAGGTGCGGCCCTATGTCCCATTCGGCCAAAGAGGAGAAGACCAATGTCCATGCGGCCAAGCGAGGGATCAAAACCTAAACGGTCAAACACAAAAACCCACGTGGAGGAACCAGGAAGGAAGCGCAAATCTACTGGGTTGTGAGCGATAATTTCTTTGTAGTAATTGCGTGAAACGATACCTCGGCACGTGAGCGATACCTCGCCCCATGAGCGATACCTCGGTCCGTGAACAGTAAAATCAGCCCATGAACCGTGCGCGCGTATGAATAGTACCATATGGAAGATTTAGTATTGAATAGTATTGGGGCGAGACTATATATTGAGGGGTAGACCCCCATTGTAAACCAGACCATGTTTATGCATAAGAATAGAACACAAGTTATTGCTTGTTCTTTCAAAACAGAGTTCGTGCAAGGACTTCTGAGAGAGAATTAGGCGATCAATTGTTCGTTCTGCTTTTTAAAGGTCAAGTTTGCTTTTCCGCTCGAAATTGAGGGCTTGGCGATCTCCGCTCATGGTCTAGCGGCGATCAACCAGGTGTGTGTTAGCGAGTATCCATAGAGCTGCAAGTCCGTGCACTGGCGCGTGGTGTACAGCTGAGCGTTATTCGTCATCAAGCGCTATTTATCAACGGTTCTATTCGAGAAGATCGGGCCACCCCGTATCATCGGCTTTAGAAGCCCTTTTGGTTAACAACAATAAGGCAAAAAAACCTCTTGTATGGTGGGCTTGGAAGACAGGAGTGTGATCGAATTTGCAATCTTGAGACTGCGCATGAGATTTGGAACACTCTCGAAACGTATCATGAGGGCTCGTCCCAAGTCAAGAAAGTACACCAAACAGTCTATAAGCGTGAATATAACAAATTCGAGATGCATCCTGGAGAGAGCATCGATGACATTTTCAGTCGCTTTAATAAAATGATTAATTAGATGAAAGCTGTTGGTATTAAATATACTCAATCTGAAAATACCACCCACCTCTTGGCTGTAATCAACACCAAGTAGTGGGAGATAAAGGATATAGCCATTGAGGAGAATGTAAATCTTTCTGATCTGACTTTGGAGCTGCTCTATAGCAAGCTCAAGACTCATGAGATCAAGAGTATTGATCATCCCAAGAAGGAAAATATGGCTTTGGTAGCAGACCCACTTAATAGAGCTTCTGATGGGTCTTCTGAGTCTTCTTTTGGATTTTCGCTTGCTGGATTATCTGCAATTCATGAAGAGGAGTTTGAGAGTCTCCCTGAGTCTGAGTTGGCCCTCATAGTCAGAAAGGTCACACGGGCCTACAATAATATGACAAACAGAAATCGAGGAGGTCCCGTTACTTGCTATGAGTGTGGTGAGCTTAATCATATCCGGGCAAATTGCCCCAAGCTGAAAGGTAAGAGCAACCACAAGGAGGAAAAGCCAGCTTGGAAGAAGCTCAATGGAACAAATCAAGGTTTGATACTACCAAGCTGACAAAGGCCGCTCACCGGGTGTTTGCCGCTTTTGAGGATCAATCCTTAAGCGATGTTGACTCCAGGAGTGAGGAGGACAAGGAGGAGGAGATCGCTCAAAGCAAGAAGAAAGGGAAGGCCAAGGACTTCACCGGCTTGTGCTTCATGGCCGACTCTGTTGACGACGACAACAATGAGGTACCTCCTTCCTGTGATTTCTTTCTGATAGATGTGAATCTATGTTTGAGCAACTCATGAGTCAGGATAAGGCTTTAGAGTTTGTCATGGCCAAGAATAAGGAATTAGAGTCACAAATAGATAATTTGATTTTAGAACTTGAAAATGCCAAGACTCTTGAATCTGATGAATGTTCATCTTGCCATGCTATACACTCAGAATTTGCTAAACTGCAATCTGCTCATGATATTGCTTTGCAACAACTTGAAAATGCTTGGACTGAACTTGTTGAGGTTAAACTTGCTCCATGTGAAAAATGCTTAGAGTCTAGCAAGTTAGTTGTTTCTGGTATGGTTGATTCTAGCCTTTGCACTTTTTGCTTAGAATGCGAACATGAAGTTAAAGATATCTTAGAAGTAGCTGGAGCTAAATATGCCAAGCTTAAGGATAGTATTGAGTCTTCTACATGTGCTTCATGTCTAGCTCTTAAACTTAAAGTCGCTTTATATAAGGAGAAATACGCTAGAGTCATTAAAGGTAAAATATGTTAATCATGTGTTAATCTTGAAGAAGAAAATGCTTATCTTAAGAATACCTTAGAAAAATTCTCTAAAGGTAAGAAATAATTAAACATGATTCTGGACAAGTCTAAAACTCCTTATAAGAAGCAAGGATTAGGATACAATCATGTTCAAAATAATTCTATCCCAAAAGTTACTCAAGTCTTGGAAAATAGGTTAATTGACTTCAAAACCCAACCTGCAAAGACTGTCTTTAAATCTGCATGTGTTGCCCATCCATCTGTTAAGTCTAAGGGTGCTCCTCCCAGTGGTATTAAGTATCATTGCACCTATTACAAAAAGTATGGGCATTTGATTGAGTTCTGTTGGCGTAGGTTGAAAAACGATAAGAAAATTCTTGCTAGAATTTCAACTAATCAACCTAGATCTTTTATGAGACATGGTAACATTGAAAAGAAGAAACCTGGTTTAGGATTTGTATCACATGCTCATCATCATGTTCCTAGACAGGATAACTCCCATGTTACTTTAACCATTGCTCATAACAGAACTTCAAATAAAATCAAGAATAGCTCTTCTGCTTTGCATACTACTCGTAGACGTGTGTCTAAGTACTGGGTTCCTAAGTCTTGTTTAACTAACTTAATCATGTGTTAATCTTGAAGAAGAAAATGCTTATCTTAAGAATACCTTAGAAAAATTCTCTAAAGGTAAGAAATAATTAAACATGATTCTGGACAAGTCTAAAACTCCTTATAAGAAGCAAGGATTAGGATACAATCATGTTCAAAATAATTCTATCCCAAAAGTTACTCAAGTCTTGGAAAATAGGTTAATTGACTTCAAAACCCAACCTGCAAAGACTGTCTTTAAATCTGCATGTGTTGCCCAACCATCTGTTAAGTCTAAGGGTGCTCTTCCTAGTGGTATTAAGTATCATTGCACCTATTACAAAAAGTATGGGCATTTGATTGAGTTCTGTTGGCGTAGGTTGAAAAACGAAAAGAAAATTTTTGCTAGAATTTCAACTAATCAACCTAGATCTTTTATGAGACATGGTAACATTGAAAAGAAGAAACCTGGTTTAGGATTTGTATCACATGCTCATCATCATGTTCCTAGACAGGATAACTCCTATGTTACTTTAACCATTGCTCATAACAGAACTTCAAATAAAATCAAGAATAGCTCTTCTGCTTTGCATACTACTCGCAGACGTGTGTCTAAGTACTGGGTTCCTAAGTCTTGTTTAACTAACTTAATCATGTGTTAATCTTGAAGAAGAAAATGCTTATCTTAAGAATACCTTAGAAAAATTCTCTAAAGGTAAGAAATAATTAAACATGATTCTGGACAAGTCTAAAACTCCTTATAAGAAGCAAGGATTAGGATACAATCATGTTCAAAATAATTCTATCCCAAAAGTTACTCAAGTCTTGGAAAATAGGTTAATTGACTTCAAAACCCAACCTGCAAAGACTGTCTTTAAATCTGCATGTGTTGCCCAACCATCTGTTAAGTCTAAGGGTGCTCCTCCCAGTGGTATTAAGTATCATTGCACCTATTACAAAAAGTATGGGCATTTGATTGAGTTCTGTTGGCGTAGGTTGAAAAACGATAAGAAAATTTTTGCTAGAATTTCAACTAATCAACCTAGATCTTTTATGAGACATGGTAACATTGAAAAGAAGAAACCTGGTTTAGGATTTGTATCACATGCTCATCATCATGTTCCTAGACAGGATAACTCCCATGTTACTTTAACCATTGCTCATAACAGAACTTCAAATAAAATCAAGAATAGCTCTTCTGCTTTGCATACTACTCGCAGACGTGTGTCTAAGTACTGGGTTCCTAAGTCTTGTTTAACTAACCCCAATATTGAGACACATCGTTCTTCTGTTCCTTGATTTTCAGGATTACCGCGGAAAGAGGAAGGACACGTGGTTCGTCGACTCCGGCTGTTCACGCCACATGACCGAAAACTCAAGATGGTTCACCTCTTTCATGCGGTCGACAGGTGATGATTTCATCACCTTTGGAGATGATAAACAAGGGCGGATTGAAGGAACGG
The DNA here is from genome assembly GCA_036346395.1 of Hsuehochloa calcarea. NCBI lineage: Eukaryota > Viridiplantae > Streptophyta > Magnoliopsida > Poales > Poaceae > Hsuehochloa > Hsuehochloa calcarea. The sequence goes on along the minus strand of CM070609.1, from coordinate 52,720,765 downwards.
GATCAATCAGGTTGAACGACAGTTTCATCCTCAAGGACGTCGCCCTTGTGGACAAGCTAAGGTTTAATTTGCTTTCTATGTCTCAACTTCTTGATGATGGATATGAGACTATATTTAAGAAAAATGCTTGTCTGGTGCTTGATTCAACTGGTGAGCTTGTTTTTGGAAGTACTAGAGTTGCTAGGATCTTTGGAGCTGACTTTTCTGAATCTCTTGCTGGTTCTCTAAAATACATGATTTCATCTTCTTCTTCTGAGTTCTGGCTTTGGCACTGTCTTTTGGGGCACATTGGTTTTCATCATCTGACACGAGTTAGCAACCTTGAGCTTATGAGAGGTTTGCCCAAACTCAAACCCGTCAAAGATGTTGTTTGTGCGCCGTGTAGGTATGGCAAGCAAGTTGCCGCCTCACACCCTTCAGTGACTATGGTAATGACTGACGGATCGGGACAGTTGCTTCATATAGTACTGTTGGTCCTGCTAGGGTTCGGTCAGTTGGTGGAAAATGGTACATTCTTGTCATAGTCGATGATTTTTGTAGATACACATGTGTCTTCTTTCTTGCTTCGAATGATGAAGCTTTTGATTATTATCATGATCTTGTTCTGCGTTTGGCTTCTCAATTTTTGGGTGCCTTAAGAGCGATCCGCAGTGACTATGGCACGGAGTTCAAGAATGCCTCATTTGCTTCTTTTTGTACTGAGCGTGGAATTGAGCATCAGTTCTCTTCTCCACATGTTCCTCAACAAAATGACGTTGTGGAAAGGAAGAACATGACCCTGGTCGAGATGGCTAGGACGATGCTAGATGAGTATAGCACACCGAGGAGGTTTTGGTCTGAAGCTGTTGCTACTGCTTGCCATATTGCTAATCGTGTTTATGTGTGATCTTCTTTGGGCAAAACTGCTTATGAGCTTCGATTTTGTAGAAAACCCCCTATCGCGCACTTTCGAGTATTTGGATCTAAATGTTTTATTCTGAAGACAGGAAATCTAGATAAATTTGAGTTAAGAACTTTTGATAGTTTATTTCTGGGTTATGCTGCACACTCGAGTGGTTTCGGGTTTTTAATGCTGAAACTAATCTTGTTCAGGAGACATGCAATGTCACTTTTGATGAGACTAGCCCTGGAGATAGATCAGATATTTCAGGTGATACACAGGTGACAGAGAGCATATTCATAGAGGAAGATGATGAGGATTTAATGTTCTTCCACCTGTTGCTGTTGACGCTCCTATTCCAGCACAAGAACCTGCCGTGACTACTTCGCCTTCAGATGAGGTTCCTGCTGCATCTTCATCATCAGCAGTACCTGTGGAGGTTGAAGAGATGCTTTCCTCTCCGGGTGCACCACTTCACATTCAAAGGCAGCACCCTCCGGATTAGATAATAGGTAATCTCCATGAGCGAGTCACTCGCTCCAGGTATAATGATCCAAATCTCTACTCTCATTCTACATTTGTTGCTTCTTTTGAACCTCGCGATATATCACATACTTTTTTGGATTCTAGCTGGGTTAATGCCATGCATGAGGAGTTAGAGAGTTTTGAGAGGAATAAGATTTGGAACTTAGTAGAACCTCCTAGTGGCCATAATGTTATAGGAACCCGTTGGGTTTTCAAAAACAAACAAAATGAGGATGTTCTGTAATTAGAAACAAGACTAGGTTGGTAGCTCAGGGCTTTAGCCAAGTTGAGGGGTTAGACTTTGATGAGACATTTGCTCCTGTTGCTAGACTAGAAGCCATTCGCATTCTGCTTGCATTTGCTGCATCTAAGGGTTTTAGATTATATCAGATGGATGTTAAAAGTGTCTTTCTAAATGGTTTCAAAGAGGAGGAAGTTTATGTTAAGCAACCCCCAGGCCTTGAGAATCCCAAGTACCCACATCATGTATTCAAGCTATCCAAAGCCTTGTATGGTCTGAAGCAAGCCCCTAGAGCCTAGTATGATAGACTTAAGACCTTTTTCCTTAAGAATGACTTTGAGATGGGTAAGGTAGACAAGACTTTGTTCATTCTTAGGCATGGTAATAACTTCCTACTTGCTCAAATTTACGTTGATGATATTATTTTTGGCGGTTCTTCTCATGCTAATGTTTCCAGCTTTTCGGATACTATGTTCAGGCAATTTGATATGAGTATGATGGGAGAGCTCAATTACTTTTTGGGGCTTCAAATCAAGCAATGCAAGGAAGGGATCTTCATCCATGAGACGAAGTACACTAAGGACTTGCTCAAACGTTTCGACATGGGTGGCTGCAAGCCAATCTCTACTCCCATGGCAACTTCGACTGTTTAGGATCCAGATGAGGAAGGAGAAGCCGTAGATCAACGCGAGTACCGCAGTATGATCGGTTCCCTTCTGTATCTGACGGCCTCGAGACCGCACATCCACTTCACGGTCTGCCTTTGTGTGAGGTTTCAGGCGTCTTCGAGGACTTCCCATCGCCAAGCCGTTAAGCGCATATTCAGGTATTTACACTCTACCATTCTGTATGGCATTTGGTATTCATGCTCGTCATCTTTGTCCATTCGGGGGTTTTCTGATTCTGATTTTGCGGGCAGTCGGCTTGATAGGAAGAGTACCTCAGGCACTTGTCACTTCCTAGGCACTTCTCTTGTATCTTGGTCCTCTAGGAAGTAGTCTTCTGTTGCACAATCCACTACTGAAGCTGAATATATAGCTGCTGCTAGTTGCTGTAGTCAGATTTTGTGGATGGTAACCACTCTTAAGGATTATGAGTTAAATTTTGCTAGTGTTCCTCTTTTCTGTGATAACACTTCTGCCATAAATATTGCTAAGAACCCAGTGCAACACTCTAGGACCAAGCACATAGATATTTGCTATCACTTCCTTAGAGATCATGTCAAAAAAGGTGATATTGTGCTACACTTTGTGGAGTCCGAGGCTCAACTGGCTAATATCCTCACCAAGCATTTAGACCCAACTAGGTTTGCCACCTTGAGAAGCGAGTTAGGGCTAATTTATCCCTATGGGTTGGTTTGAGGGGGAGTTCGTTCTTTTCTGATCTTACCTCGTTCTTTTCTGAACTTATTGATCTTTTTGAACTTTTTAGGATTCTAGGCTTTTATTGCATCTCATTGTATCATATTGCATTCATATGAAAAATCCACCAAGTGGTATGAAAAATCCATCAAGTGTTATCCAAAAAGATGCATTGTAATATAAGTTTTTCTGCTTATCTTTTAAAATTGATGAAGCTTTGCCTATTACGCTTTGGAGCTTTAGTATTTCAATTCTTGCTCAATGCCATGTCTAGTTCTTTGACTTGCTAGAATTATCATGTTTCAACATATACAGATAAATCTTTGTTGTATGAGCTAGAACTCTAAAACTACTCGAACTTAAATTTTTTTACAATTTGTGGATATTTTAGCGAGTTGCGCAATTAGTGCTCTTTTTGTGACATTGGCCCTGTCAGAATTGCTTTGTTAGCTCTTGAATCTAAAATTGACCATTACTTGAGCTTCTTGTGTTCTTGAGATTCTAAAACTGCTCTTATGAAACATGAAAAATCAAGATTGTCTTTTGCTTAAATTGTGCCAAACTATTCTTACGAGACTACTTGTCAAAGACATGAACTTGGAGATAGTTTGATGATCCAGATGATCTCATAGGGACTGCTTGTCAGAAATGACATGAATATCAAGATTTGTCGCCCTGGTTGAAGCTTAGGAAGAGTTTGTGGATGGCTCCTAGTCCAAGATCTTCTTCACTAAGATATACCTTTAATCAACTTCTGATCGAAGCTTAGGATGAGTTTGTGGATGGCTCCTAGTCTAGAATCTTGTCACTAAGTTAGATCATTAGTCAACTTCAATATTCAGTGCAAATGAGAAAACTGGTGACAAATGGGCTTTTGAGATATTTGAGCAAAATGATTCAATACAGGACCTGATTGACTCTTAATGTGGTATTTGTTAGATTTTTTTATCTCACTTTGACATTTTGACTTGGTCAGTTTCACTTTAGGATCCCTGTTGATGAACTTGCTGAATTTGAAGCTTTGCTTAAATTGATCAAATCTATTACTTTACTTTTGAGCCTTCGTGCTTAGCTTTGATATATATGTCTTATCATGATCCTGCTAGCTTTGTTAGGCTTGATATGCTGTTTGTGCAATATTAGAGATGCTAGCTTGTTCTTTTGGGTAATCTCCAATGCTTCTTGCAATCAAAAATTGAATAATAAAAAATGAAGCTACTGCATTGCACTTCATGCATACTCCTTCTTATGCTTCTTTCTTCATTCTGCATTTGTTATCTCTGGATGAGAGGAAGACGTGATTCCTTGATGACTCCATTGTCAAAGGCGGAGAATATATTTCAATGTTGGGGGAGAAGATATATAAAAATGATAAAAGGGGGAGCAATTGGAGAATTTGAAATTTTCTAAAATCTGAGGATCATAGTGAAGGGGAGTTTTTGAATTGCATTCTTTATGTTTTATTGATTCTTCTGAACTTGAATTGCATTTATTAATCCTCACAATGATCACAGGCCAATTGAACAATTGTTCTTTCATATGGGCCTTAAGTGAGATTTTTGACTCTTTTCTGGAAATCAAAGTTTTTTTTTACTTTCTTTTGCCTTATCTCACATGCCTATGCTTTTCTGATACCAACTTGGTCATTTCCATTGCTTTCTATTGTTTATGGACCAAGTTGTGACTTTGTGCGAAAACGAAAGTATTTTACTTTTCAAACCTCCAAATTATATTTTCTGGATTATTGCCAATGTGTTCATCAAGGGGAAGGTTGTGGATATCATGGGGATATACTCCAGATCTTAGGATGATGTGACAATTGGCAATGGCGTTAATGGTTTGTCGTTTCACGTGTTTTCGCAAATAAGCGAATCGTCGAGTCTCGGCCCGATCGATCGGCCGAGCGGCAGTCGAGACCGGTCTCGATCGGTCGGCCGCCCTAGCGGCGGTCGGACCGGCAATGTCAGAAAGTGGTGAATTAAGCTGGGCCAAAAATAGAGGTAGCAGACAAGAGAGGGGATTCTATTGCACTTGGTCTCATAATTTTTGGAGTCTCCAGTTAAAAGTTCTATTGGTTTGAAATTTCCAGTAGGTTTCAGTTTTCAGAGGTTGAAAATCGGCTAAGTCTTTACTGGCAGTCTGACCGGCCAATAGGTGGCGGTCAGACCGGCCCTCGGGGCGGTCTGACCGGTTATCACTTGGGTCGTCGCCCGTCGTGGCGGCAATATTCGGTTGTTAGGTCAAAGTCATGAGTTTCAGGGTATATATGTTGCATGTTTTGACTAACATGGGTCAAGTTGTGAAGAACTTGTTCCCAAATTCGGTTTACTTGTCTATTATTGTGCAGGTTGCTTGGTGGTCAACGACGGTTAACGGTGAGGATGATCGGGACTAGGCTTGGAGAGCTGAGGTCCATAACGATCGACGATGCCGGGTGAGGTCAATGTACTCAAGCGTGGTGCAAGATGGACAAGCATGACCTATTAGCTAATCCGAGGCGCAAGATGGCGCTAGGAGTAGCTAGTTAGGAAAAGAGGTGTTAAACACGGCGCATTAAAATACGTGTGGATGTGTGCCATTTGTCTTGGGCCTTAACGGGAGCCTAATAGAGTCAAACTTCTAGAAGGTCTAAGCCTCCACTATAAATAGGAGAGGGAGGTGGCTGCACCTCCTCTTTGTCTGTTTTGCAATTCTTGTAAACCCTAATTTTCTTAGGGAGTGCTTTTGTGGAGGCTAGCGTTTTTGAGGGTTTGATGTGATTTTCGTGCTCTTGGATTGAGCATTATCCCCCATTGATGGAGAGGCTGTAAGCCCATATCATATCAATAATCAAAGGAAAGTTTGATCAATATTTTGTCTCATTGCGTTCTTTCTCTCTATTTAATGATTTTGGGTCTTTCTTTGATCCGTGAGTTTTTGCTTGGTTTCTTCATGTGATCTAGCTTGTTGTGACGTGTGGGAATCTATCTAGGATCATCTTGATCATCAATCACCCACGAGCAAGAGTTTTGACCTAGTTTTCGTTTTGACCCGGTTTTGCACCTTCCTCATCTCAAACAGAAAAGGATCTTTATTCTTCTAAGAATTATCACAATTTTCGATTCGAATAGCTTGCTGATATCATAGAGAAGGTGTGTTCCAAGTTTCATCAAGTTTGGAGTTGTAGATCAAAATTTTAATCTATTTACAACTTCGTCATCGGGCTGTTTTTCTGTTCTAGAGCCCGACGGTCAGACCGCCGTGTCCCACCGGTCAGACCGGCAGGAAATCGGTTCGATCGCCAGTTAGACAGCGGTCTGACCAGCAGTGTATTGATTCGCTGTAATGTTTGCTATTTTTTTCATATTGCTTAGGGGTTTATGTTGGGTTCAATATTAGTCTTCCGCTGTACTGATATACTGATCTTCATAGATTCCATAGCTACTGGAGTGAAATTGTTGAATCCATTATTTGTGAAAAAGTGAGCGTGCTCCTATTCACCCCCCTCTAGTCGCCTTTTCGGTCCAACAGTAATTAATTTGTGTAGGAGAAGGGAATTAGAGATTAGTTGCTTCATTGTTGCCTCCTAACGCGTCGCAGTTCGAAAGCCAAGTACAATTGATTTGTCTTGTTTGTTTTTTTTCCAGTTGATTGATGAATATGAAATGGGTAATTTCGGTATTCCTTGTTTCCTTTCATAGTTGATATACCATTAATCTTCAATAATAAGACTACGTTCATTATATTCCTTCGTTCCTTCGTTCTATTTCGCCTGCGGGAGTGGACAATGAAGTCTCATAATTTCAATATGGGCAAGTAGCTTGTGATTCTTATTGTTGGTGAATGTTGAGTGCTTGTTGTTCATACTGTTATTTCTATGATCCAGGACTAGATTCAATGCTTCATGTTCTTTTCACGTTCGGTAATCCATGTTTAATGAGATGATGTAAAAACCCATCAATTCCAGTATGGGCATGTAAGACCCACTATTCCAATGTGGGCAGATTTGAATCCCCGTATGAAAAGTTCTTCATACGGGCCTTGGATCCCCGTATTTTGTTAAGTGTGGGCCTAAGTGAACACCGACGGGTGTGTCACTGCTATACCGGTATAAGCAGAAGTGGAGTTCATACATTTCGTTCATTGATATGATTCCATCCATTCTACCTTCGATTTCTATTCTCTAATGCTATGTTCTTATTCATCTGTTCTACATTCGCATTCTATTCCGTGATTGATATGTTCATATTCAGTATGGTTCGCTTTATTCTGTTGTCCTTTCTGAGTCGTGGACTCATTCTTGCAGTGTTTATTTATTTTAGGTAACCATTGGAGGGCTTCAGTGTTTATTTGTTTTAGGTAACCATTGAAGACGGCATGCATGGGAGGGCTTAGTCACGTGGATCACATCATTCACTTCACATTCTTTCTTTCACTTCACAATATTTAGTTTTCGTTGATTTGAATGTGTCCTTGCCTTTCATTCGTTAAAGTTGAACTCTAAAAAATAGGGTATGATTGATGAGGACATCACTCCTTCGGATACACGCACTACACAAAATCCTCCAGATCCGGTTGCTAAACTACAAGGTCCTATGACAAGAGCTCGTGCACGTCACTTAAATTATGAGGAATGATGGAGAGGATCCAAACCGTCTACGACCAGTTCTCTGTGATCTGCAAGCTCTGACTGAATCTGCCGGATCTCGACGACTGTGTCTCAAGTGCTACGACCAGGCCCCCGACCAGTGACGACCACGTTGGGAGTTAGTCAGAGATATTGAAATAAGGTGTTTCGTCACCGTTTTGGGCCTAATAAGGCCTTGTAAGTGTGACGAGGTCAAAGCCCTGGATGTGTACGCCTCTCCACATGGCAGCACAACCCTTGGTCGACCTCCCCATGTTCTCCCCCCCCTATATATTGCATGCAGCCGCCAAAGTTTAGGGTTGGGTTTTTTCTTAGATTATTCTGACTTTGCAGTTTCGCCGCTTACGGTTTGAGAAACCCCACTTTGTGAACTTCATCCAAATCCACAATATATTTCAGATTGCATCTATCTTGTTCTTGTGAGTTGCTCTGATTGCTTGCAGGAACCATAACCCTTGTGGTAAGGTCGATCGCGTGCGAGCGTGGTTGATAACGACACTTGTGCGGGTGTAGCGAATTGCGAGGTGAAGATGTGCGGGTCGGAAGCCTCAAAACGTCAACGTCCTCATGACGAAACAAATCGAACCTATCGGAAGATCAGGCCGCCGTCTACTCATCAATTGGTATCAGAGCATCAGGTTGCCCGTTAGGTAATCTTGTTTATCCCTTTTGATAGTTGTCTTCCATCACCAAGAGTCCAGAAAATTGCCCCACAAAAAGCTTTAGATCTTAGTTTTTCCACTGTCCAAACCTCTTTGTGCCTTTCGCAATTGTGTTGTCAGTTTTTGCGTTGTTGAATTCGAGTCCATTGTCGGTGTCTTTGTTGCTGGTCTAGTCATTGTAATCTAGTTTCTAGCGTTGAGTCTTCGCTGTTTTGGTCTTTGTGTATCTCGGCCTGCCCTGAGTTACATCCTTTGATTTGTCTGGTATAGCCGAGATCGTGAGACCCCCTCCCCATACGACCACCCAAAGGAGAAATCAGCTGCTTTGTGAATTTTGTTCCATTGTGCTTGTATCTACCCTATTTTTCAGTTTGCTTGAGCTAGTTCTAGGAACGCGTTTGGACTAGCAACTGTGATGAGTACCGTGGACTTTGATTCAGCTTTGCTAATATGATTTCATTATTGCTATTCCTTGCAACTAAACAATGCCTATCCGAGCTCCACCTACTTTCGGCCCTCAGATTTGGATCCTCGTAATTCGACTCCGCCGCGGTCATACATCCCACCTTCTCCGATCATACCACCTGCCTCTTGGTAAGACGCTTGAGAGTGTGTGTGTTTCCACCTTCCACCACCTAGTAGTTGATAGGGATAATACCTTTGTGTTGTCTTTTTGTCTCCTACTAACCATGGCAGGTGAGGAATTGGAGGCGCAAGAGTGTGTTTTGAGGGAAGAGCTCACGAGGGTGTTGGATGAGCACCGCCATGCTATTAATGACGACATTGATAGAAAGTTTGCGGAAACAAATGCTACACTACAACAACTAAATGAAAGCATTGCAATGCTCAATACACGCATGGTTGGTTTGGCCAATCCACCACAGAACAATGGGCGTGTGGATCCTCAAGGTGCAGTCTATAACCATGAGATTAACAATGATAATGAGATGCGAAACCACGACGCCTTTGATACACAACAACGGAACCGGTTGAACTTCAACCGTCAAGGTATGAGAGGTAATAACTTTCAGCAACATAATACACGTGTTAATGATAATCCGTATTCTAAAGTCAAGTTCATTGTACCATATTTTGCGGGTGCTTATAATGCCGAAATATACCTAGATTGGGAGATGACGGTAGAACATAAATTTAAAGCTCACTTAGTTCCTGAAGTGCATAGAGTTAGGCAAGCCACAAGTGAATTTAAAAACTTTGCCATCATTTGGTGGAATAGGGTATGCAATGATGGATTAGCGCCTACTACTTGGGATGCTTTAAAGGTTGCTATGCGTAGCAGATTGTTCCACCTTCTTTTAAACGTGACTTGCGTAAGAAACTGCAGCGCTTAAACCAAGGCAATAGATCCGTAGAAGAATATTATCAGGAGCTACAAATTAGTATGTTGCGTTGTGATATTATTGAGGATGAAGGGGCTGCAATGGTACGTTTTTATGGAGGATTAAAACGTGAAATTCAGGACATAGTTGATTACAAAGAATATGATAGTATTCCTAGATTGTTTCACCTTGCATATTTGCAAGAAAAGGAATTGCAGGGATGGCAGCAGAGGCCAAGGAATAATTTTGGAAGCACGTCTACACCAAGATCAACGCCGGGGCAAATTAAAATATTCCCACATTCAGCTAACGGTCTGCTGCCCCCTCCATGAGTAGGGCACATTCAGCAGCACCTCCGACACCATTACATGCACCCGAGGTAAGCAAATCTACTAGTGTGCAGGCCCAGCCAAGAGTTCTTCTTCGGTTGCTTCCACGGGCTGTACAACTGGGATTGTTTGCCACCGTTGCAAGGGAATGGGCCACGTCATGAGGGACTGCCCAAGTCAGCGAGCATATCTTGCCACCGAAGACGATGGTTATGTAAGTGCTAGTGATATTGAGGATGAATATGTACTTGCAGCTAACATTGCAGGTGGAGGAGACGAGATGGACAGTGATGCTGATGGTGTAGAGGAACAAGTAGCTACTGTTGACACCGGGAATCATATGAGCCTTGTTGCATAACGAGTCTTTGGCGCACAAGTGGAGAGAGCGGAGCAAAATCAACGGCACAACTTGTTTCAAACCAGATTTCTCGTGAAGGAGAGAGCCTGCAGAGTAATCATTGATGGAGGGAGCTGTAATAACCTTGCAAGTTTCGAGATGGTCGAGAAGCTTAGCTTGTCCATACAGCCACACCCATGTCCCTACTACATCCAATGGTTCAATTCGTGTGGTAAGTTGAAGGGAAACAAAGTTGTGAGAGTACAATTTTCAGCTGGTAATTACAAGGATAGTACTGACTTGTGAGACCCCAGTTTATCAGGCTTGTAATGCTTAACGATCCACTCGGTCCTAGCATCACAAACAAAATAAACCGAGACTCGAGACATGTATACTTCCCAGAAATTCAGTATACACACCTCTTTACAAAAAGTCATGCATCAATTACATTCATTCACATAGAACCGAAGCAAAAGCACAAACCAGAAGTTAAACTAAATTAAGGATAGTTATTAGAAAAGAGAGGCCGACCGGCCAAATACATATAAATACAAAAATAAACAGCGGAAGCAAAAGTGCCGTAAGATGGCCATAAACAAAAGAGGCAATCAGTGTGCCTTTACCCACAAGGCAACCGACCGGACCGCCAAGCTAGTCGTCAAACCCGCAGCACATCTCACAGACGTGAGGCCCTTGGGGCTCACCTCCTCCTCTGCAACAAATAGTTAAGCAAAGCAAATGAGTACAAAAATTGTACTCTGTAAGACTTACATGTAGAGTAACAGACCTATAAATATGCTACATGCAAGCTTATTTGAGTGGAGGCTGTATGTTTCATTTTTGGCATAAAGTAATCTTTATTTGCAATAAGATAGTACATTTGAAAGCAAGTTGGCAAATCTGTTTTTAATGTTCAAATAACAGTTTGACAACAACAATAATAATAGATAGATGACAACAACAATCCTGGAAGTGACTAAACCATAGTCACCACAACAATAACATTAATTACCCATTCATGCCAACCATGTCAAATTTTAATTAAAAGGTTGTAGTCTAATTCTCACGGGGCGTATTCGAGCGTGACCATAACCTAGGACAAGGCTATTCGAATAGTTTTATCCCTGCAGGGGTGTACCGATGTACCCACACGTCAGACCGCCTTTTTGCCACATGATTAGCATACTTCCTTTGGTATGCCGGCACAGCTAAGTCCTTCGAGACAGTTCTAATATTATGTATTAACTACGAGTCGCCCGTATGGATAGAAACCCATACGTTGTGTCCGAGTCATCGTAAAGCCTCGGTCAACTGCCCCCCACGGGCAAAGCCTTGGACAACTACGATGCCCCTCGAGGTGGAGAACCTACCCAGAATCTCCACCACCGCACACCCAACACAAGAACACATATCTTTTTTCTTTTTTTTTCACACAACACACACAAACCCCCTCCTGCGACTCGGAGCTAACACACGCCAAGGTACTAAGTCAAGAGAGGTCCCATATCCCTCTCGTGTGGTTAGCACGCAAATTGCTCAGTACGGTGGAGCAAGTAATTCGGTCCTTGTTGACTTAGGCATACCACCACAATCCAAACAACCACACCATCCAACCTATATGCCAAAGTCTAAATCAATTTTTTATTTTTAGGTTTTGACTTTATAGAATAACAAAGTACAAGTGCTGGACATAAAGGAATAATAATTAGATGTGTGATCAAGATCATCGACTAAATCGATGATCGCCTATTACTACCGAAACTATGCATTTCTAAGCAATTTCAAATTACAATCTACTAAGTGACAAGAGCTCAACCAACGAACTCTAATAGCAGCAAATAACCTGGGCTCATGGTAGTAGAGGATAATCAATTCTTACAGATTATGCAACTATAGGATCCACTAATCATAATTTAACAACAAAATAGCAATGCATACATACAAGTTGCAAACAATATATTAGACTTGAAAAATACTGGGATTAACATGATCAAACTGCTTGCCTGGTTGCTGCTGTTAAAGATGTTGCGGAGGATCACTTAGGTGATCAATGTGCTCTTCGGAACCTAACGAGAAAGCGAAAAAGAACCGATAAGAACGAAGAAAACGAAAAAGACTCAACAGCAAAATTTCTCTGAATGCTTTCAAAATTTTACAGTATCAACAGCATGATTTATAAGGAATTTAGCAATAAGAACCAATTAATTTGGATTCTTAATACAAAAGATATGAGGAAAACAAATCTGCTCAGCCGTATAATTCCCAAATGCTAATATTCATTGCAACTCAAATCTTCGCAAACGTTTCTGGAGCTATAAGGAGGTTAGAACCATTTTTAGATTAAAGTTTAGTGAAAAACATAACTAACAAAATTTGAATCAACAGAAAAGGAATTAAAATGAAATAGTTATGCCTTTTACAAGTTAATTTCATTTTTCAGTTTACAAATAATCCTTTCGGGAAAATTCGAGATTAAACGACGTGGACGAACTTGGATCGTTGATCTTGGATCCAACGGTCCAAGTCCACGGGACAACGCGCGCGCACGCGGCTCACGCGGATCCTACGTTCACCGTTGGATTTGGATCCAACGGTTCCTGTGGATCGAAGCGTTCAAGCGGTCCGAACGTTCAAGCGAACTGGAACCGTTGATTTTGGATCCAACGATCCACGCGGATCAAACCGTTCGGAAGATCCGAATGTCTACTCGAATCGGGACTATTGATCTTAGCTCCAACGGTCCACAGATCAAAGCGTTCGAGCGATCCGAACGTTCACGTGATCCTGGGTCGTAGATCTAAAGATCGACGGTCCACAGCAAACCACGTTCAAAACCTCGCTCCCAGTTTTGTCCGACAAAACGACGGCGAAAGGAGGCTCACCGCCGGCGACTCTGGTCACGGCGGCGCGATCTAAGGCCCAAAATGGGTCCGCAATAGCTTTGCGCACACAATGGGACCATTCATTGCGGCTGCGGCGGTCTTGAACGCTGGCAAGCCGGAGTTTACAGAGGTGACAAAAATGGCCTAAAAACGAAAAATGCAAAGAAGCTCCGCTGCGGTCCAAGTAAACTAGTGCCAAGCACCTAGGGACTAATGGGGAGTTACCTGAGCACGGGAAAGACACAGAGGAGGTTGGAGCTGCTCCGATGACGAAATGAGTGGCTTTCGGCCGAAAATGGGGAATCTCCCTTTTAGACAAGCCCTGAGGAAGATAAGCAAAATTGAGCGGGGTTTAAGCTCAAGAGAGTAAAGAGGGAGCAGAGGGAGCAAAAAATGGAGAGGGAGAGCCACTGTGGTACCGCCTTCCCTGTGAGCTTGAAGCTCGGCAATGGCAGCCGAAATGATTTCGGTTGAATGCAGCTCAAACAAACACTGAGGAAGCCAAGAGAGGAAACAAGGGAGCTTAAATAGAGGAAATGGTAGAGAGTAACGGCAAAATTTCTCCTCGGGTCAACACTGCCATGGGAGCTCTGAGAGTGATGGGAGTAGTTGAGCAATGGACGTGTGAGGGCGGTGCACGACAGGTAATCAATGCGAGCAGAGTGAGCCGTTTAAAGGTGATCACCGAGGTGACCCAACGCTGCGCCCTTCTCCTCTGCTTACGCATGGCTTGACTCAAACGCAAGCTCAGACTCGAGGAAGGAGACGACGCGGCCACCGTTGGATCTAAATCAAACGGTTCAAATGAGAAGGGACGATTGGAACGGTTTGAACGTTCACTCGATCCAGGACGTCGATCTGGATCCTATGGCTCACACTTCGCGAGGCGTTCGAACGGTCTGAATGTTCACGCGAATCTGCGCCATCGGTCTAGAATACTATGGTACACTTGGATCAACGCGCTCGGATGGTCCGAACGTTCACGCGATGGTGGGCCGTTCGATGCCGATCCAACGACCCACAATGCTCGCGCTCGATCGACCGCGGCGGTGCAGTTAGTTGATTGAACCAAGTCAAGTGGCTCGAGCCCGAGTGTGACTCGCGCCCAAGGAACAATGAAAACTAACTAGGGTTTGAATTAAATGCTGAGATTTTGAGGAATTACTTGAGGTAGAAAATAAGCTCCAAAAATCATGAGATTTTAACTGGAGGTTACTGACTTAAGTATTAACCTTACATAAAATTTCCAGAGATTTTCATGCACTGCATTCTTCTCCAGAAATTCCAGAAGATTTGAATTAGGGTTTGACCAAGCTTTGATTGGGTTTGACTTGCCTCCAAAAATTATCAAATAATTTCTAAAAATCATGAAATAATTCAGAGGTGTCACACACCAGTCCTAGATCCAGGGAAAATTATTTCCAGGGGGTTGGACACAAGATTTTTACCAAGGAGGTTTAGGACCTAAGGGAATTGGGGATTTTGAGTTTGATTTTTCCACAATCCCTGTTCAAGAATTATAGAACTAATAAAAAAACATCTAGATGTGAGAAAAGTTTTAATTTCTCCTCATTTTTATACATTTGAAACACAAATCCTCATTTGGGATGTTACACGACTTTGATGTAGTGCCTATGCAAGCATGCTCTTTGTTGCTCGGTAGGCCTTGGATGTATGATAATGACTTTTTGCACTATGGTAGAGCTAATACCTACTCATTCTCACATAGGGGTAAGAAGATTAAGTTGTTGCCTTTGACACCCGCTGAAATTGTGAAAGATGAAGTAGAGCGTGCTAAAAATGAAAGAAACACCAATGAACATGATTATGAAAATTAGCAAGTAGTAAAACATATTTTCCCACCTAAACAAGAGAAAGTGGAACCTAGTTCTAAGTCCGAGGGAATTAAATTGAAGGGATATGTTATGCTTGCCACTAAATCTGAACTTACTGAAATTTGTGATAATGAGCTGCCATGCTATGTTTTGATATGCAAATATGCTTTATTTTCATTTAATGATACGTCTAGCTCTTTGCCTCCTGCCGTTGCTAACCTTTTGCAGGAGTATGTACATGTATTTCCAACTGAGATACCCCCGAGATTGCCACCTATTCGAGGGATAGAGCATCAGATTGATTTGATTCCAAGAGCGACTTTGCCAAACCGTGCTGCATATAGGACCAATCCGGAGGAGACTAAGGGAATTCAGCGACAAGTCCAAGATCTTTTGGACTGTAGGTACGTACGAGAAAGGCTTAGTCCTGGTGTTGTTCCTGTTCTTTTGGTTCCTAAGAAAGACGGTAGTTGGCGTATATGTGTTGATTGTAGAGCCATTAATAATATTACCATAAGGTATAGTCATCCTATTCCTAGGCTAGACGACATGCTTGATGAGTTGAGTGGTTCTATTATTTTTACAAAGATTGACTTGCGGAGTGGTTACCACCAGATTAGAATGAAATTGGGAGATGAATGGAAGACTGCTTTTAAAACTAAGTTCGGACTATATGAGTGGTTAGTGATGCCTTTTGGTCTAACTAATGCACCTAGTACTTTTATGTGATTGATGAACGAGGTTTTACGTTCTTTCATTGGAAAATTTATGGTGGTTTATTTTGATGATATCTTGATTTATAGCAAGTCTCATGAGCTACACTTGAATCTTATACGTACTGTTTTTAATGCTTTGAGAGATGCTTGTTTGTTTGGTAACCTCGAGAAGGGCACCTTTTGCACCGATCGACTTGCGTTTCTTGGTTATGTTGTGACACCATAGGGAATTGAGGTGGATGAGACAAAGATTGTGGCCATCCAAAGCTGGCCGACGCCTACCACTGTGACACAGGTGAGGAGCTTCCACGACCTTGCTGGATTCTATCGACGTTTTGTGCGGGATTTCAGCGCCATTGGCGCACCATTGAATGAATTGACCAAGAAAGGAGTGCCCTTCCAATGGGGACCTGCGCAAGAGAAGGCATTCAACTTATTGAAAGAGAAGCTCACCCAAGCACCACTATTCCAACTCCCTGATTTTGGTAAGACTTTTGAGATTAAATGTGATGCTAGCGGGATTGGGATAGGTGGTGTATTGATTCAAGAAGGTACGCCGGTTGCATACTTCAGTGAGAAATTAAATGAGGCTAGACTGAATTATTCTACCTATGATAAAGAATTGTATGCTTTAGTTCGTGTGCTTCAAACTTAGCAACATTATCTATGGCTCAAAGAATTTGTTATACATTCCAATCATGAATCGCTAAAACATATTAGAAGTCAAGCTAAACTGAATAAACGACATGCTAATTGGGTAGAATTTATTGAGTCATTTCCATATGTCATAAAGCATAAGAAAGGTAAGGACAATGTGATAGCCGATGCGCTTTCTAGACGTTATACCATGTTATCTCAACTTGATCATAAGATTTTTGATTTGGAGACCATTAAAGATTTATATGCTACTGATTTGGACTTTCAAGAAGTGCTGGAACATTGTAAAGGAGGGAAAATATGGAGTAAATATGTGATGATTGATGGATTGGTCTATCGTGCTAACAAGCTATGCGTTCTAGCTAGCTCCGTTCGTCTTTTGTTATTGCAGGAGGCGCATGGAGGAGGTTGGATGGTGCATTTGGGAGTAAAGAAGACATAAGATGTGCTGGCCGCCCACTTCTTTTGGCCAAAGATGAGGCGTGATGTCAAGTGCTACGTGGCTCGCTGCACCACATGCAACAAAGCTAAGTCCCGTCTCAATCCACATGGACTTTATATGCCTCTTCCTATTCCTAGCGCCTCTTAGGAGGATATTTCTATGGATTTTGTTTTAGGATTGCCTAGGACAAAGAGGGGGAGGGACAGTATATTTGTAGTAGTGGATCAATTTTCTAAAATGGCACATTTTATACCTTGTCACAAGAGCGATGAAGCTACAAACATAGCTGGTTTGTTTTTCAGGAAAATCGTTCGCTTACATGGAGTGCCCAATACTATTGTCTGAGATCGCGATGCGAAGTTTTTTAGCCACTTTTGGAGATCACTTTGGAACAAATTGGGGACAAAGCTGCTATTTTCTACTACGTGCCATCCCCAAACTGATGGAGAAACGGAGGTTGTCAACCGCACGTTATCCACCATGTTGCAGGCTATTTTAAGGAAGAATTTGAAGATGTGGAAAGAGTGTTTACCACATATTGAGTTTACTTACAACAGGCTGGTACACTCTACCACCAAGGTAAGTCCGTTTCAGGTATTGTATGGTTTTAACCCCTATGCTCCTATTGATTTACTACCTTTGCCTACCTCTGAAAAAATTAATTTAAATACTAAGAAGCGTGCTGAATTTGTTCTTAAGTTGCATGAAACAACTAAAGAGAATATAGAGCGTATGACTGAAAAGTACAGGGTTGCTGGAAGTAAAGGTAGAAAAGAAATAAAATTAGAACTAGGTGATTTAGTTTGGGTGCATTTGAGAAAGGATATATTTCCAGAATTAAGAAAATCAAAGTTGATTTCTAGAGCTGATGGGCCATTTAAAATAATTAAGAAGATCAATGACAATGCTTATCAATTGGAACTACCTGCGGATTTTGGGGTTAGCCCCACATTTAACATTTCAGATTTGAAGCCATACGTAGGAGCAGAAGATGACCTTGAGTCGAGGACGACTCCAATTCAAGAGGGGGAGGATGATGAGGACATCACTCCTTTGGATACACGCACTACACAAAATCCTCCAGATCCGGTTGCTAAACTACAAGGTCCTTTGACAAGAGCTCATGCACGTCACTTAAATTATGAGGAATGATGGAGAGGATCCAAACCGTTTACGACCAGTTCTCTATGATCTGCAAGCTCTATGACCAGATCTGCCAGATCTATGACCAGGTCTCAAGTGCTACGACCAGGCCCCCGACCAGTGACGACCACGTTGGGAGTTAGTCAGAGACATTGGAATAAGGTGCTGCGTCACCGTTTTGGGCCTAATAACGCCTTGTAAGCGTGGCGAGGTTAAAGCCCAGGATATGTACGCCTCTCCACATGGCAGCACAACCCTTGGTCGACCTCCTCATGTTCTCCCCCCTATATATTGCATGCAGCCACCACAATTTAGGGTTGGGTTTTTTCTTAGATTATTTTGTCTTTGCAGTTTCGCCGTTTACGGTTTGAGAAACCCCACTTTGTTAACTTCATCCAAATCCGCAATATATTTCAGATTGCATCTATCTTGTTCTTGTGAGTTGCTTCGATTGCTTGCAAGAACCATAACCCTTGTGGTAAGGTCGATCGCGTGCGAGCGTGGTTGATAATGACAGTTGTGCGGGTATAGCGAATTGTGAGGTGAAGATATGTGGGTCGGAAGCCTCAAAGCGCCAACGTCCGCACGACGAAACAAATCGAACCTATCGGAAGATCGGGCCGCCGTCTACTCATCAATGATGGTGGATGATATCATTCCCTATGTTTTGGTTGATTAAATACCTGCTTGTAATTTCTGATTAGTCTAGTAAATGAATTATCTTAAATGATTCAGTAGACTTGGATATTTGGAATTTGTGATATGTGGATGGATTCAGATTATATTCTTGCAATTATGCCGATAGATGATTATCTTTATATGCTATTGGATTGAGATATTGGTTAAATTCTTCTGCAATGTGGTTGTATGTTAGTTCTTTAGGTAACATTTTGGCTTCTGAATAGCCAAGGTGTTACACTCCGTTAAGTGAGGGATTTGAAGTTGTGACGACAATAGAAATTCCTCGCACTACTCCTGCATATTCATCATGCAAAGCTACTATTCGATAGCTTACTTTTCTATGACTATCCCATACTAGCACGTATGGTTGTACGATTAGGTCTTAGTCCCAGAGTTTCGGGCTTTAGTCCTTAACTGACCACAGGCGAGAATCTCCACCCTAGCTATTACTAAGTCACAATCCTCACTTTTTAAGAATACAATATTACTTGCCCGCGTCTAAAGACTATAGTTTTCATTTAATTTTCTTACAAAATAATAGAGATACCCTCTCTGGACCTTTTTCAAAATATACCAAATTCTTAAATTATCATATTGTCCTTTTATTAGTTTTTTAGAAAATCTATCGTTCTAGTTGCATTTGTGCGATAATCGCACCCAAAACTCCCGAACGACATTACATATTGTCTAACCCATATTCTAATGGCTACAATAGTAAGGAATTAATATTTCAAGGAGCCATATGCAGCAAATAGCATTTACAACTACCAATTTTTCCAACAATAGCATTTTCATACAAACATACATGCATGCATAATAGGATTTACAAAACAAAGTACAATAATTAAAATACTGGCATCAACATGATCAAAGGAGGTGCATGCCTTGCTCTTGTTGTTCTGGAAATATGGTGGATGGATCGTCGCAATAATAACCGAAGCAATCGACGTCTAATTCAAAAAGAGTCAGAAATGAATTCTATCGGAGAAAGCATATTCTATCAAAAATATGGTGGATGGATCCAGTTTAAATGAGAAATACGCTTTATATCGGAGAAAGCATATTCTCGCATCTATCGTCACAAGGTTTTTATGCTTTCTAGTGAGGAAAGTGTATTTTCCTCGAGTTTCCCTAAGGTTTATGCTTTCCAAATATGGAAAGCATATTATAATCGTAACTAAAAACAAACTTTATATTTTTCCTTTGATTTTTGATAAAACTGACACGGGGGGTCCACTGTCACCGACACAGTTCACATGCATAGTGCGTAGACTGAAGGTCTATGCGCACAGCGTACGGGCTCACTGTGCGGGGTTCTCTATCCACTTAAGACATGGGGCCTGCATGTCATGGACTCATAACAAGATAATGTTTTATTTTAATTTTTATTTAACTTAATGACTCGGTCCCACACGTCAGTGACTTATTAACTAGTAAACCGACAGCTAATCGTTGATTTGGTCCTAATGACCGCAATTAGACACACTGATGATGCGCTATAGTGTCCGTCCGAAAATGCTGCGCGGTGGAGCTCACGCCCGCGCATCTCCCCGGCGGCGTGGTGCTCCGTGAGACCAAAGAGTGCCGAAAATGGGACCTCTGTACTATTGTGCACCTAGGGGTACCAGTGGCGTGCCCGGTAATGGCTTGACGTGGTGGCGCGGCGGCATTGAGCGGAGGAGCGGGCATGGCAAAGAGCATGATCTCGAATGAGTGACGCCCTCAAGGAACTAGTGTGCACAATAGCATCTAGGGGCAACTATGGTCATACCGGAAGGACGCATTGTGGCTGAGGTGGTCAGAGACGATCAACGGTGAGCCAAGGCGGCGAGGTGAGCTTCATGTGGAGGAGGGGTTCAGCTGAAGGAGAGCTTCGTTTGACGGTCAGAGGAGCTTGGTGAGGGCCCTGTAATGCTCCTGGCAAGACGAATTGGCTCGGGGTGCCCCGTAACTCCAGCGGTGCTTGAGGCGCGCTACATCTGCAGACAAGGAAGAGGACACGATTTAGTTTCTTCTATGAATCAGAGGAGAATTTGGATGAGGGAAAAGGCTCAAGGCGTGTTGTAACACGGAATGACGTGGTAAAGGTGATACAAAACCCTTCACAACATCGAGGACGAAGGTGATGGCGCATGGCTGAATTAGGGCTTGCACTCTCTGGTCAATAGAGCTCAATTCAGTGGGTAAGAAGAGGAATGACTGAGCGCACTGAGTTGGAAAAGACGAAATGAAGCTCGGGGTGGAGATCAACGAGGAAGAGCTCGGGCAACCGCAGTCAAGAAGTGGTGGAGCCTCCACGACGGGCGAGATAGGCGCGATCGGGGCGGGGATGGGTGCGGGGGTTGATGGTGACGCGATAGGTAGGTTCAGACGGTGGGAAAACCATGGGCGAGGTGGAGAAACCACGGGGAGGACAAAGGTCCCTGCGCGTGGGGCCCACCGGTCAGCGAGAGGGGAAAGTGAGATAGGTTTAGTATTTTTTTTCCCCAATTTTCGGCTGATTTGTTGACTTATTTTATTTAATAGTCGAATTACTTTAGAATTTTATGAATTTTTTTGTAGACTTCTGACCTAATTTAGTTTCAGCTGTAAAATTTTTAGAACTTCAAACCTTTTGTGAATTTCCACAAAATTCAAACAAGGTTATGTTCTTATGTACTTGTACCTATTTTTCTTATCAAGATTTCCTATAAAGGTTTTTGGTGAATTGTTCTAGGGATAATATGCTAGAAATAATTCTCCCATTAAATATTTTTACTTGGTTTTTTATATTTCCTTTTTAGCACCTCTTTGTTGGTAATTCATATTTTGCTTTTAAATTCAAAAACCAAAATCAATAGTATCAGGATTTTAGGATGTTACAAGAAATGACGCGCTCAGGTGAGGTTCAAGCTCACCTAAACGTCCGGAACACAAATGTCCAGAATGAGGTGTGCGCCGGAGGTGAAGAAGATGATGGCTTGTCCACGCTATAGGGTTCCCGGAGCTACATTAAGTAAGGAAAGAGCATTAGTGAGGCACGCAGCACGTGATGAAGCGGTTGGCGAGGGCAAGGAAGCGCACCTGAGAAGATGGCTTTGTTGAACTTGCTCACCAACGTCGAGAACGACACACTCATTTTTGATGATTCAGAGAGCTAGAAGCTCGGAGAAAGAACGAGATGGAATGAGGAGCGAGCTGGAGATATGGTGATGCCCTTGGGGGCTTATGTAGCAATGAGTAGAGCGCGAGATGATTGAAGAGAAAAAGAGGTCGCGGCTAGAACTCGCGCTCCCTCCTTTAGTGTCTCCGCTAGAGCGGGTCTTGGGTGCCATTAAGGAGATGGTTAGCTTGGGCAAATCCAGACATAGGTGACAGAAGTTGGTGAGGCGCGAAACGGTGTCATTCAACCCCCCAACACCACACCTCTTCGTTTCTTTATGTCCAGCCAAACAGCACCTCCCCAATCCTTTGTCGGAAAAAAAATTCAGTGGGGGATGTCCTCATGTGAGGAACCGCTCCATCCACGGTCCGTTTGAAGGTGATCCGAAGGAATCAATATTGATGACAGAGCGACCTCATGTGAGACCCTCCTCCAGCAAATTTACTTCCTCCTTTGTCCCAGCGGAAGTCCCCTTCTCTCCTTTGCATTTTCATTCTCCCAACAAAGCACTCCACGCCACCTCTTTTCCCCAACAGGAACACAACTTCTAGTCATCCCAAGCAAGAGTGTTGTGCATGTTCATCAATATACCATCTCTCCTTCCAATCTCCCAAATAAGCCGAAAATCGATATATGCATGCTATGTCGTTGTGATCCTCATCTCCTAAGCTTCACATCCATACAAATATTTTTTGCATGAAATTTTTTCCGAGAGTTTTGCAAGAAGGATTGAAGAATCATACACTGTGAAGGACCGAAATGGCAACAGAGGGGGGGGGTGAATGGTGCCTAAAAATTAATACTCCCCTTCACTGTATTTAAAACCAGCCTACAAAGATCTCTGAAGATCTAAAGAAAGTAAATGAAGCAAGATCAAATAACAAAAACAAGTTTCAGTCGTTTTTCCGAAATCGGAAGTTCCGGCGAAGATTGCGGAAGTTCCGCCATGTAGTTCATGATGTATATCGCGAAGTTCCGCTTGCGGTACTTCCACGCATAAAATCTAAGTCTGATTATCCCGATCAAGAACGAACGCTCGGTTTTTGCCCAAAATCCAAACTACTTAATCTTGAATGCTCTTCTCGTGTCAAGTTTTACAGGACATCATCCTAAACACCATCTTGACCTTATGGAGAAGAATCGCAACCAAAGATTCAATAATCGAACCAAAAGCGGATTTCTTGAAGAAGGGGCAAGAAAGACCAAAACCAATGATAAGCGAGATTCTCATATTCTTAGAGCATGAAACTTTGAGGAAGTAATAGCAATACCAAAACGATTCTAGATATGAAGTTTCATGCTATCTCATAAAACGAATCAAAAGATATGCCAAAACCCTAGATATTCAACATGAACAGAGAGAGAGAGAGTTGCAAAATCAAATAATCGAAACCTCAGATTTCATTGGATTGAAACATGGATTACAGAGATAACGCAAAGAGGAATGATTACAATAGGTTTCATTCATACTCTCCTCTCAACAAGCTCTCAAAAGCAAAACACATCCTTTTCTAGAGCTAACCCTAATTTTCTCTCCAAAAGTCTAACCCTAACTCCAGGGTTCTCCCCTATTTATAGCCTTTGCTAATGGGCCTCCAACCCATTAAGCCCGCTACACCCGAACGGAACCGCCTCCACTTTTGCCGCTTATAAAAGACCCTTCGCCCCTTGCGCACCTTTCCGAAGCCTCCCGACACCTTGTTGTGCACGACTCGCAACCGCTTCAAGATTCACGCCGCCTTCGACACATCCCGACCGCTTCGACCTCAACGCCTCGCGCTTAGTCCGGTCCACGTGTCTCGCCACGACTCCATCTTGATGCCCTGCAGTCAACACAGATAAAAACACATCACATAGCATTGCACAATATCATAGCATCAATATTTGTATAAGACTCAAACTCATACAAAATCAAAAACACAAAATATTCTTCTCTGCACAGTTCTGGACACAATCGGAAGTTCCGCACTTACTACAGCGGAAGTTCCGATTTCCGGAACATCCGCACTCGTCAGGATTATCGGAAGTTCCGCACTCAACACTGCGGTACTTCGATATCCTAACAACCGACTTTTCGGATATTTGATTCCGATTTGGTACCTCGGAGAACACTAATGTCGATATATCGGACACTCCGCTACCCCTTGTGCGGAAGTTCGATTTCTTCAAATTAACTCAAAACCCAGAAAATCGGAAGTTCCTATTTCCAACAACGGTAGTTCTGATTTATCGAACTTCCGCCCATACACAATGGTAGTTCCGATTTCCGACTCACCCGAAGCAGTCCAAACCAAAAACTCAACTCTCAATCTAATCAACACACTTGTCAAATACTCATCACTCAGAGTGGAGGACCTCTCACATGGTCTCTCACACTGTACTAGTGGCATGCACCAACTCGGCTGCAACTAGTGCGGGCGTTGTAGCATGCACCCATCCAATGGGCGGCAAGCAGCCTGGCGTGTAGTAGCTCCCACTTGTCCGTGGCGGAATCGTAGCTGGCGCTAGCAATGCGCGGTTGGTGCTAGCTAGCGGCGGCAAGATGCCTAGATGCATGCAGCCGAGAGCAATTGCGCTGCAACGACATGGCTTCAGCACGGCGCAACTCCATGCAGCCGAAAACGCAGACGCCAAGGCAGGCCAAGGCCCAGGCGATGGCCGGCGGCGAGGTGGCCCAACGAGCAGGGGCGCCGAGGTGCTGCAACGGCACCCAGTGGCGATGCATGCAGGGGATGCACGACCATCTTAGCGCGACGGCGTCGAGGTTGTGCAGCGCGGAGGCACTGTAACGGTGCAGCGGCGCTGGCAGCCCAAGCACGAGAGTTGGCGTGACGTTGACAAGAAGTTGGCCGAGGGCCGACTGTTAGATTAATCTTATTTTAGTAGTTTTAGTTTCTATGTTTAGGAAGTTGAGTCCGTTTCTGTTTTACTACTGTATAGGAGTCAACATGTATTCTGCGTCCTAGTCTTAGACGGAAGGTACTGGGCCTATATAATCTGGATGCTTGTACTCCTGAGAAACAAGGAAAATGAGTTGAGAAGCCATAAGAAAAGGAAAAAAGAGGAGCAGCAGCTCCGAAAGGAAATCGAGTGTCCGGTTGTGTTTGCCAGAAGTCGAACCCGCAGAGCTTTGGTTCACGAGAAGAGCCTGCCGTAGGGTACTGCTGCTCCATCACGTAAAGAAAAAGAAGACACCAGGAGGGCTGCTTGGAGGTGTTCCATCGGGAAGACCAGTGGGTGTTGCGTTTGCCAAGTGCTTGTCACGTGAATTCTGGCCAAAAAAAAAACCAGTGCATCATTTTGTTTTCTGGAACCGAAGCGGTAATAGAGCAATTGATTGAAGGTAAATATCAACAATTGGTATCAGAGCCTGCACTCGATCTGGCGATGCGTTGATCCTCGATCATCTTCCCACTTACCTACCCGCCCAAGGATGCCCAACGACGCCGGGCGAACGCCCGAGGCGGGATCCAAAGAAGGCGGCGGGGAAGTTGTGATCCATCGCGTGGTGAGGAGTCGATGCTCGATCGTATACCCGATGTTGACGTGAACCAACTATGGAAATTGGTCTCTTGTGATGAGGGTGAATCTACAAGCGCAAGGCTTGTGGGAGGCGATCGACCCCGGCAATGGCGACTACCGCGACGACAGGATGGCGTTGTATGCTATACTTCGAGCCGTTCCATTAGAGATGCTGTCTATGCTTGCGGTCAAGAACACTGCCAAGGACGCATGGGACACCATCAAGACAATGCGCATGGGCGTTCAGCGTGTACGCAAGGCAAAGGTGCAGACGCTACGCAAAGAATTTGATGACATCAAATTCAAGAGCGGCGAGTCGGTAGATGACTTCGCAATGCGGCTCACCGGGCTAGTCAACAACTTGGAAATACTAGGGGACAAGAATGAGGAAGACCGTGTTGTTAAAAAATTACTCCGCGTCGTCCCGCCAAGGTATTCTCAGGTAGCGATCTCAATTGAGACGCTCGTTGACCTGCAGACGCTCTCTGTGGAAGAGCTCACCGGACGACTAAAAGCCGTAGAAGAGCGCTACAAACAAGACAACACCGACGATGCCAGCAGACACCTGCTTCTCATAGAGGATGAGTGGCTTGCGCGCATGAAGCAGCGCGAGCATGGCCAGAGCTCACAGAAGCCCAGTGGTGGTAGAGAATTTTATAAGGAATCGTCGAAAGAGGACGACCGTGACTCATCAAGAAGACGCGAGCGTGGACGCGGGCATGAGCGAGGCGGCAGATGAGAATTTGGAGATTGGGCTAGGCAAGACGATGGTGACAGATCCCGTGACAAGTCACATATCAAGTGCTTTAAATGTGATAAATACGGTCACTACGCGTCGGAGTACCGCAGCCACATAAAGTGCTTCAACTGCGACAAATATGGACACTACGCTTCGGATTACCGAAACAAGAAGAAGAACGAGCAGGTAAACCTCACCCGAGCTATTGAAGACGACGAGCCGACCCTGCTTCTCTCCTTATGTGTCAACCAAGCGCCGGTCATGGTGATGTTGAACGAGGAGAACGTAGTTCCTAAACTACGCACAGAGGGAGGAAACAATGATCATACTGATGAGTGGTACTTGGATAATGGAGCAAGTAATCACATGACGGGAGATCGCTCCATGTTCCATGAGCTTGACAAGAAGATTTTGGGCAAAGTCAAGTTTGGCGAGGGCTCCACGGTGCAAATAAGAGGCAAAGGATCAATGCTATTGCAATGCAAGGACGGTGATCAGAGGATGCTGACTGAAATCTATTGTATACCAAGTCTGTGTAACAACATACTCAGTCTTGGGCAGTTGGCGGAACGAGGGTGCAGGTTTGTGCTACAGGATGAGTTCTTGCGTGTTTATGAAAAGAACAAAGATCTGTTGATGAAGGTGAAAAGATCCCCAAACAGGCTGTATAAAATTTCACTGAAAGCTTGTAAACCGGTTTGTGTGAAGGACAGTCTGGAGAAGCCAGAGTGGAACTAGGGAGTAAAGCCAGGACAGGAGGTCTTAGACATTGATTATCTAACCGGCCAAGGACATGGCAGACCTGTGGATGGCACACGCTGGCACAGAAGGGTAACAAAGGAGCCTTGAGAGGTCCAGATGGTGTGCAGCAAGGTGCGCATGGCGTTGCAGGGGGCGGTGGGTCCCACACTCATGAAAGGCACAACGTACACGATGTTGACGCTGAGGGAGAGGCGGTGTAGTCTCAATTGAGATGTACGCAGGAAAGCAGGCAGATTTGGTCCAAGAGAGAGGAGCGAGAGGCTCAGGTAATGGCGAAGCCCAGGTGGTCGTGGGAGTAGGTGCTGTAGCGGTGCAGCGGCGCTAGCAGCCCAAGCACGAGAGTTGGCATGACATTGACAAGAAGTTGGCCAAGGGCCCGACTGTTAGATTAATCTTGTTTTGGTAGTTTTAGTTTCTATGTTTAGGAAGTTGAGTCCATTTCTATTTTATTGCTGTATAGGAATCAGCATGTATTCTGAGTCCTAGTCTTAGTCTGAATGCACTGGGCCTATATAATCTGGATGCTTGTACTCCTAAGAAACAAGGAAGATGAGTTGAGAAGCCGTAAGAAAAGGAAAAAAAAGAGGAGCAACAGCTCCGAAAGGAAATTGAGTGTCTGGATGTGTTTGCCAGGAAGTCAGAACCCGCAGTAGCTTTGGTTCACATGAAGAGTTCAAGTCGTAGGGTACTGCTGCTCCATCACGTAAAGAAAAAGAAGATACCAGAGGGTCGCTTGGAGGTGTTCCATCGGGAAGACCAAAGGGTGTTGCGCTTATGCGAGGTGCTTGTCACGTGAATTCCGCCAAAAAAACAAGTGCATCATTCTTTTACGCTCGAACCGGCGTAATAGAGCAATTGATTGAAGGTAAATGTCAACACCGATGGTGACACGGTCCAGTAGCCCAACGGCAACAATGGCGTGGCGTGGGCACTCGGGAGCAAGGCGGCGTGCCGCATGCATGCGGCTGCGCGACACCGAGCAACAGCAACAAGGTGGGAGCAGCTCCATTGCGGCACGACCGAGGAAGCCAAGGGGCGAGGACGAGGACGATTAAGGCGCCAAGGCCCAGAGGCGGCGGCGCAAGGCATGGCTTAACAGTTGGCAAGGCGAGCGTCGAGGAGAAGGTGGCCGAGCTCGGGGCAGCCGAGGACCGCAAGGCTTGGCAGCGTGGCCAACGGCGCGAAGACGGCGGCATGGAGGACTAGCCGAGAGGGTGGCGCATGCATACAACGGCCATGCATGCAATGGCTTGTTGATATATACTTAACGATATATCTTTTATATATCAGTATTGTTGCTTGTTGGATGTCGGATTAAGTACATTATCAGATTATTTGATTGAGGATAAATATTTGGATTGCCGTGTATTTAGTAGTTAAGCCCTATGTGCCGAGTTGATTGATTTGTGCCCTCAAATGGATTAGTAGATAAATAATTATTAGTCGATCGATGAGGCACATATGTGGTTGGATTGGTAGATGTTGTACACAACTAGTTTGGTGATATAAATATGAGTTGGTCTACATCGCCTATTAAATGTCGGATGTGCAATTTAATTGTAAAGCTCATTAGGTGTTGGATTGATGGCCTATCAAATAAACATTGGTTGGTGGAAATTTTATTGTTTATGGCGATGATTCGCCAAGCAAGACTAGTAGAGCTAAATAGTAGTGTTAGCTTAAATTGTCTAATGATGAACAATTGATGGAGTTACTCATGGTCACATGCTTATCACCTGGCGATCTTCGTACAATTGTCAGATAGGTTGTATAGTTGGAAGATCGTGAGTTCAAGCATTTTGTGTTGGATTGACGATAACTTGATTGTGTCTTAGTAGAAACTCCTTTAGAAAATAAGTGAAAACAAAAAGAAAATATGTAGGGCCCATCTGTCATGACAGAGGCTATGTTAGCATGTGTGCAAAAAGTATTAAATGATTTGGAAAAATTCGGAATACAATTATTTGTGCACTCCAAATTCATTTAACTTCAAAAAATTCATAACTAACGCAAACGAACTCCAAATCATGTGAAATAGATTTCAATATATTTCATTTTGAGTGAACTTTATTATGAAATAGGTTTCAAATGTGCCTGCATCAGAGAATATATTTTTTGGAAATTGATCCAAAACTGAATTATTTTTAAACTAGAAAATGCTACTAACTGTGAAAATTCATAACTAATTCATATGAACTCCAAATGAGATGAACCAAGTTATTTTGGTCATATAATTATATTCTATATCCAGCTATATAATCCTTATCGCCACCACTATTCTACGAAATTATGCAAAAAATTGCATTTCGAATGAACAGTACCCGAGAGGCGATTTTTCAGCCTTTTTCAAAAACCTAATTTTCAAACTGCCATAACTTTCTCATATCGAATCCAAATTAAATAATTGTTTCACCTAAATAAATATAAAATCATCATCTAGCGACTGTAAATATTTCATGAATTTTTTAGCACTTTGATTTTTTTTGGCTTTCCTCGATGTTCATTCGATGTCGCTATTTCTATTGAGTCCAAGTTTCCGCAAGTGAGCGACTACGTAACTGAGAGTGAGCAAGTGAACTCCCAGCAAGGAAAGCATCTTTTGAACTTTATTTTTGCATCATATTGATCCCAGTTTTAATACACTAGTGTTTGAAATACAATGATATTGCTTGCATGCTATTTTCGGTATATCATTATGTTGTGAGTAGTTAGCTATGTCCTACATGTAACACCCTGGCTATTCGAAAGCTAAGATGCTACCTAAAACCATCGCCACAAATTGGCAATCTGAACAATTTCTAACATCCTAACAATAAAGAGCAAAACTATGTTCTATTTGAAAGGGATCTAGCATAATAAAGAGCCTAGTTTCTGCAATAAACAAATAAATCGAACATGGTGTTCCATTTGAAATAAAACTGTTAAGACTATAATTGGAGAGCATGAATCCATATCTCACATAACCTAAACACAATAATATCCAATAACGCTCATCAAAGGAGTGATTTATTGTTACTGATCCAAACTCATCAATCATGGAATAAGAACAAATGATTATTTCAATTGTACGTGCAACTGTGTGTCGACTCCCTCCCATAAATGTTGTCATCAAGGTTCACCTAAAACAAGAAACATGGCAAGGGTGAGTCCATGACTCAGTAAGTACAAAAGAATACTTTGAACATAACAGGTATCATTCATCAAGCGTATAGTGAACCAACATATGAAATAGAGATAACACATGAATGAATGAATGTGCATGCCTTCACTTCTGCTCATATCGGTATAGCTAGTGAACACCCATCAGTATTCACTTATGCCCGCATTCTACAAAACGCGGGGATCCAAGGCCCGCTTGAGAACATTTCAAAACGGGGATCCAAATTACCCACATTGGAATGGTGGGTCTTACATACCCATATTGGAATGATGAGACTTCACTACCCACTCCCATGGGTGTAGCAAGAACAATATTTGCAAGCATGAATGAATCAGATGAATAAAGAAATAACATTAACAGAACCATAGCAATCCGATACTACTATGAACAAGTACATATCATCATCATTCATCATATAAGGGGAAAACACATATCAATCTGAATCATACAGTTGTACTTGCCTTTTCCGCTACGGGACGCAAGGACGATGCCCCTAGTTCCAGAACTCCGCCTTCTACACAATAATATCGCTAACAATAAGAACGCTAAGGAAAATGGACTCCATTCACACCCCTTAACCCGACTCCCCGAAACCTAGGGTTTGAATAAGGGTTCTACTAAATTTTCCCGACAGTCTAGCAGAAGGTCCCACAGGATAACAGTACAAAAATCATCATATCTGTTACTACAAAACTCAGAACGGAGTGATCTTGGACTCTCTGGAAACACGACAAAACTTTCTACGATAACCTAGTTGGCAAGGTCCTCTGATTCGGCCTTATAATAAATCTAATGATCAGGTGAATTTTCTGTTACTTCAATCTGTTAGTAAGAACTACATCAGTAGTATAAAATCCATAACTTTTGATTAACACGACTAAAAATCACGTTCTTTACCAATATGGAAAGCTTACTAGATTGCCTGGAACTTTAATGTTAGGTGAACTTTTTGATTTGGCCTCAAACTAAATCATATTAACCACACAAAGTGACTGCTAATCCTCGTCAGCCCTTCTGAACAGTCCCAAAGAAACCATCATAACTCCTAAACCGTAACTACAAATTGAGTAATCTTTGCGCCTATAGAAATCTAAGGACAAGCACTCCAAATTTCTAAGAGATGACCAGACTAGAAAATGCACATGACCTACCCCAAACTGACAAGTAACGTCATTGTACCAAACCGATCTACTACTGACAGCATCAAAACGAATCGACACTCCATCGAGCGATCGTGGATCGAGTTTACCCTTGTTGAACTACTGGAGATCGTCGCCTCACTGCATGTACATGCCCTTCACCTCCCCTTCCGTCCTCTTTCTTCTTCCTCCCCTTCTTCTCCTTGATTCTCCTCTTCGACCGGCCCCCGCAATGGACGTCTCCTCTCCTTCCTCCTAAAGGGCAGCAGCAAGGGCTTCACCGGGGAAGATGTCGGGACCCAAAAATACATCTTAGGAACCCTTTGTGTATTCTGAACTAGTCCCAGATCAGTAGTTAGCTCACACAGGAAACAGTGATGAAATACCATCTATTTTTTCGATTTAAGTAGAAAGATCTCAAAATAACAAATAATAATAATAATCGTATTTTATGGTCAATGTTTACTTAACTCACACGCAGGCTAAAGAAACAAATAAACTCTTGCAGCGAAACAAGAAACTTGGAAAAGCCAATCGACATGCCCACAGGCAATCGAGTGGAGAACGCATTCTAATCCGCAAAACCTTCATAGTCTTCCTTCTGAAAGAACTCCAATGCAACTTGATATTCTTCAACTGATCAACAAAGGCATGAACCGTGAGTACATAAAGCACTCAGTAGACCGTAGGGAAATGTATGCAAATAGTATTCATGCAAGGCTTACCAAAGGTTAGTTGTATGGTTTTTTTTCCGTAAAACAGATTTATGACAAATACAATAAATAGATTGAAATGTGTAATTGAAAAAATAATAAATACTTAAACAATTTCTTTGAAACCAACAAAGAACTAACCATTCACTTCCCAACCAAACCAATGATAAGTGAATTCCCATTCACCAATCGACACAAACCACCAAGTGAATTACCCATTCACCGAACAAACACTATATTCATCAAGTGAACTTCTCATTCACACTCCGACTCATTTTAGAAAAAACTCTATCTCCGTGTGAAATTCCCGATCACGCCCATAATCATGACACGACTATTCGAATAGTTTTACACACTCGCAGAGGTTGTACAATTGACCCACAAGACACGACTTCTCTAGTTGGTTTGGCATCCGTCGATACCACTGCTCGCTACCTTAGGTAAGCAGGCTAGAGCACGTGACAAAGCCTTTACAAAGCTCCTTCTTAACCCGCTTCACTGCGAGGTTTCAACACCGAATGTCTCCATCCGACTGACAGGCCCCTCTTGCGCCATAGTGAGTACGCACTCGTAACTCACTCTTCCAAGACAGAACTAAAATTAAGACATTGCTAATTAATTAGCTGTGTCCCGCCCATACAAGACATGTGGTTGTACGGTTAAGGCTCAGTTCAATGGCACACAAGATTAAGTACTTGACAAGTTACTCAGGCGATCTTTCCACAAACCCACGACGTGTTAAATCCACACCCTCAATCCACCATCCACTCGCTTGAGTGAAAACCATTTTGTTTAAAAGAAACCAATGACATCCCCTGTCATGGAATACAAATTTTACAACAGTGGCTAACCACCACAAAACCATATATTATTAAGTCAAGATTAATCATTAAGACACATGTGATGATGAACCCATTGTAACTAGGCTTGACTAAGCACTAATACGATACCCATGTTGGTGATGCAAATATGTCCAACTAAAATTATCCAAGCTAGGGTGACGAAGGATTCATGGCATTCAAATATTCAATGGGGGCATAATGACAAGAGGTAATAACTAAACGCAAAACAATTGATATAAAGATAGCATGCAATTGTATAAAACAATATACTTTTGAAATCATAGGTTTAATATGATCAAAGGACTATGGCTTGCCTTGGAATAAATCCTGGGATTGATCTTGATCTTGGTGTACTTCTCCTTGTTCAAAACTTCCCGAAGTAGCAACGTCTACTCGCAAAACAAGCAAATAGAATAAATAAATACCAAACAGAGATAAAACCAACTCCAAAAATTAAATAAATTCATAAATAAATAGATCTCGAATTTAGATGAATTTCAAATTTGAATGGGCTCAATCGGAGTTCAGATGCAAAAGATATGGGCTTTGGAAGTTTGAAATCACATGAAATCATGAAAAATCAGAATTTTCAGATTTATTGAATTATTTTTCAACTAAAAATGGGATTAATGACATCTGCTGATGTCAGTACTGAATTTCGGCCGAAGAAATAATTAAAAGAAAAAGAAATGGATGTGGGTCCAACTGGTCAGTGGTTCGGTGCACCGTGGATTGAGTCCATGAACTGGAAGCTCGGATGGGAATTTGGACGTGCCACCCGGGCACTGACAAGGCTACCACATGGGTTGACACCGAGACAAAGCTGTAGAGGTGGCTACTTACTGGGCTGCCATGTGAGGACCCCAGTTTATTAAGCTTGCAATTCTTAGTCACCAATTGACCCTAGCATCGCAAACAAAATAACCCGTGTCTTCGAGATATGTATACTTCCCAGAAATGCAGTATACACACCCCTTTACAAAATTCATGCATCTAACTCGTGTCTTCGAGATATGTATACTTCCCAGAAATACAGTATACACACCCCTTTACAAAATTCATGCATCAATTCCATTCAAGACATAGAACCAAAGCAACACTTAACAAATCAAAAGACATACATAGTAGAGTTATTACAAAAGGGAGGCCGACCGACCAAAGATATACAATTAACTAATTAGACAGCGGAAGCGAAATGCCATAAGATGGTGATAAACAAAAGAGCCAATTAGTGTGCCTTTACCCAAAACACAGCCAACCGGACCGCCAAGCTAGTCGTCAAACCCGCAGCACATCTCACAAAAGTGAGGCCCTTGGGGCTCACCTTCCTCCTCTGCAACAAATAGTTAAGCAAAACAAATGAGTACAAAAATTGTACTCCGCAAGACTTACGTAGAGTAAATGCACCTATACATAGCTACATGCAAGCTTATTCAAGTGGAGGAGGCTCTAGACTCATTTTCAGCATAAAGCAAGTCTTCATTTGCAATAATGTAATAGATTTAAAGCAATTTTATAATCAGTTTTTATTTGACAAAAACAATGATATATAAGTAACAATAACAACAAGACATCCTGGAAGTGGCTAACCCAATAGCCACCACAACAAAAGCATGAATTCCCATTCATACCACCCACATCAAGTTTTAGTGAGAAGTTGTAGTCTAGTTCTCACTGTGGTGTATCCAAGCGTAACCATAACCTAGGACGAGGCTATTCAATAGTTTGAACCTCGCAGGTGTACCAATGTACCCACACGCCGATCGCCTCTTTTGCCTCCTAATAAGCACACTTCCTAAGGTATGCCTAAGCAAGGCTAAGTCCTACGAGACATTTCCAATATTATGTATTAACTACGAGTCGCCTGTATGGATAGAAACCCATACGCTGTGTCGGAGTCATCGTAAAGCCTCGGTCAACTACCCTCACGGTAAAGCCTTGACAACTACGATGCCCTCGAGGTGGAGAACCTACCCTAACTCCACCACCGCACACCCAACCACAAAGACACAGCCTTTTTCACACAACACACAAACCACCTCCGTGACCTTGAGCTAACACACGCCTAAAGTACTAAGTGAAGAGAGGTCTCATATTCCTCTCATGTGGTTAGTATGCAAATTGCTCGGTACGGTGGCGCAAGTAACTCGGTCCTTGATTGACTTGGGTACCATTCCATCACACCCTAAGAACACACCATCAACCATTGTGCCCAAGTCTCAAACATTTCATTTTTTTATTTTTAGTTTTTGACTTTATAAAGTAACAAAGCACAAACTGCTGAGCATAATGATAATAATAATTTTGTGTGATCAAGGTTATGGACTAAGTCGATAATCGCCCAAATCTACCGGTAGCTAAGCATTTCTAAGCATGACACCGAAAGACGATAAAAGAGCATAATTAAACCACCGGGCTCTAATTCACCGCGATATTAATAACCTATGTTTTGTGGTAGGGGATAACAATTTAAGGGCATCCATGCAATAGGAATAGCTACCTCTAATCGGGAAAATTACTTTGACACAAAAGCATGCATGCATACGATTTGTAAACAAAGTATTAGACTTGAAAGTAATGGGACATTTATGATCAAACTGCTTGCCTTGCTGATGATTGCTATCTTGCTGCAGAGGATCACTCTCGAAAAAATAGGGTTCTCGGAACCTACCGAAAGAAGTCAAAAGCACAATAAGAACGAATAATACTGAAAAGACCCCAAAAATTCAAAATCGTCCAAAAATCATGAAAAATTCACAAAAGGTAGAGAAAGGTTTTATGTGAATTTATCAATAAGAATCAATCGATTTGGGTGATATATGCAAAAGTTATGACAGTTTAAAAGTCAGTTCTCCAGAAAATCCAAATAAATTAGAATATATCACTATTCACCACATCTAAAGTTTTTGTAAAATTTTCTGGAGTAGTGGTGGACATGAGGATTACAAAAATGGATAGAGAATATTTTTCTAAGACCAAAATAATTTGGTTCATCTTATTTGGAGTCTTTATGTATTAGTTTGAATTTTGAAAGTTAAAAGCAATTTATAATGTAATAGTAATTCAATTTTGGAGCACTATCCATAAAATATATTTTCTGTGATAGTGACAAGGTTGAAACCTATTTTAATATAAATTTAATTAAAAATGAAAAATAACAAAAGTGGTTTCACTGTTTTTGGATTTAAAACGAATTAGTTATGCATTTTTTAAGTTAATTGTATTTTTAAGTTAACAAATAAATCATTTCGGGATTTTCTAAATACATTATTACTTTTCTTACGGACCCTAACTCTAGCCGCAATCACTTACAGGCGGGGCCCTCAGTCAACCGATGACTTGGTCAAAGTTGACCCAGCCCAGCCGAGAATGACGTCGAGGCGCCCTACGGAATACGCCTTCGGATAACAAAAGCGTACTCTCGGTTTCAGTGTATATGGAATACGCTTTGCTTAAGGGAAAACGTACTAACTAGGTCTACGCTACCACTTAGTCGGCCAAGGGGCCCACATGTCATAGGCCCAAGTGAAGTCATTAATGCGTTAATTAGTGGATTTTCCGATAACGATCTGCACTTAAATGCTAACCACTGATTTAGCCCAATTACTAGCTACAGTAGATGTCGGTTTTCTGACAAACAGAGCGGCGGCTCCAGCTCGCTCTGCCGGCGGCTCGCTGGTGCGGTGGCAGCGGCGCGACGGCGGTGAGGGCTTAAATGGAATCAGAGCGACGACGTGAACCGATTGGTGGTGGTGCCTTGGCCGGAGGTGGACCGTGGCGGCGGCACGATGGCGAGAGGCGGCGGGGAGCTACGGCCAACCGGTACGACGGTGCTTGAATGGGGGAGGGGAGAGATAGGGGCATGAGCTTCCTCAGGGTACCTGGACTGCGATGGGGTGGTTGGCAATGGTGGGAAACGGCAGGAGTGAGCTGCCCACGACGACGATGGCTTGCGCAGGTGGTCTCGACGGCGCGCACTGGAAGGATGAGAGGCCCAGTGGGTGACTGGAGAAGGTAGAGGCGAGCTAGAAGATACTCCAGGAGGGAGGAATTGAGAAATTACCGGCTGGAGTAGAAACGGCAATGGCGGCGACGGGGGAGGCCAGAGCCGAGGAAGAAAAAGCGCGCGCAGCTCCTTGGTGGTGATAGCTCCAGATTAACTAGGGGAAAAGCCTCCCTGGGGTGTATGGCTAGTCAGGCTGCTAATGGGGAGGCCAGGGGCACCGAACACAAAGATGCCAAGGTGGACACAACAGTAGCCGCTGTGGTGCGCTCCGAGCAGTGTGACGGTATAGACGCGTCCCGGGAGCTACAAGTGAACATAGGAGCCGGTAATTAGCAAAATGGTCGCGGTGACGAACAGAGAAGAGGATGGAGCGATCGCGGGGTTGCTTACCGGGACTGGAGTGGAAGCTTGGCTTCCCTCAATCCCACGGCCGAGGAGAGAAGTGAGAGGAGAGAACGGGGTAGGGTTAATTTTGTGCGAGACCAAAGACGGAGGAAGTCACGGTGTGAGTGGGCGATGCTCGGGGATAGGCCACGGAGGGCGGTGGGGGAATGCCATGGACAGAGTGGCGCAGAGCATCACAGTCGTGTGGCGCACAACACCTGAGCAGCGTCTGCCCAAGGAAGACGAAGGCGCTGACGCGGTGGGCCTGGCTTGTCGGTGACTTCAACAAAGCGGTGCGGCTGGATCGGCAGCCTGGATCGTCCGATCCTGATCGGACGGTCACCAAACAAGAGCGAGCAAAGCGGCCGGGTGCAGCCGGGTGGCATGTCGGGTTCGGCGGCAATAATGTTCGCTCGGGCCCAATGAATAGTGCTAGGTTGTAAATTCCAGATTTTGACTAAATAATATCCTATTTGACTTGAGCTTTACAAATATAAATAAAATTCTAAATTTTTTGAAATAAATCTGGGGTATTCCTGGGATTACCTAGTTTCCAACTAAAATTTGAAAACCTACTTTTCATGGGTTATTCACTTAATTCAAATTCAAACTTAAAATAGGTTATTGATTGTGTTTGAATTTTTCTGAGGTTTGAATTCAGGTCCAAAAATTTAGTAAAAATTATATTAATTCATGATAATCAACATAGTATTTGAATAAATTATTTACAGAAGATGTTCATAAGTTTTTATTACTGATTTCTTTTAGGAGTTCAGACGTGAGTTGTAGTTTAATTTGTTTTGTGATTTTTCCAAGTGCAATAAATTATGCAAAAGATTCAAAAACCATAATCACATCAATGAGATGCATACTAACCATCATTAATTAATTTGGGGATGTTACATGCCACGTTGGCACAGAGACCACGCAGAGGAGGCAGCGGCGGGCGGTAAAACTAGAGGCGGCGACGGCAGACGGTGGCGAGGTGGCGGCGGGGCAGTGGCAAAATGGAACCATGGGGAGACGGTGGAGCCTTGGGAGGTGGCGGATGAGCTCGGGCGGCAGTGACTCACCGGCGACGGTTGTCGAACAAAACCAGAAATGGCGAAACGAAGCTCCTTGGCCACGGGCGACCAGCACACAATGTAGCCCTTGCTAATGCGGACCTGTCGGTGGCAGAGAATTGGCCGGAGGTGGAGCGTCGACGGTGAATTTTGGCGGTGGAGCAACTTCAGCAGCTTGTGATTTTTGGCAATGGCGGCACCGAGAAGATGAAGCCGGGGACAAAAGCTTAGGGCTTTAGAAGAGGGAGGCAGGGCGAAGAAATCGACGCGAGACCCGGGCTTTATATAGTGCCGGAGCGGAGGAGTCCGTAGCGGAGACGACGGTTGCAGCGTGCGGGACTCGGACTCGGCAGCGAGAGTCCGTGGGGGAGACTAAGATGACATGGCGACGATGGCGGGTCCACCAGTCAGAGGGAGAAAAGCGGACGCGTGCGGCTGAGGGACTGCGGCGCGGGGTCCATCAGCCAGAGGGAGAAAGCGGCACGGCACGCGCGGGAGTTGGGCTGGGGAAGGTGGGCCGAGCTGCAACAGTGATGGGCTTCGGCCTGTTACTGTTTCGGGGAAAATAGAATAGGTTTTTCTTTTTAGAAATTATCAGAAAATCCAAATGGCAAATAGAAAATAGCAAATGGACTCATAAAAATTATAGAAAATCTATCTAAGCTCATCGAATCCAAATAAAATAGTTTTGATAATAGTTGATGTTGGGATTAATCATATTAAATTATTTTTGATCCCTGAAAATTCGAATTAAGCTTTAACTTCAGTAGAAAATTCAAATGGTTATTTTTCTTTTAAAACTTTAAAACATACCAAATTTTTAGGATGTATAGAGAAGATGTGGGCACTGCTGGGGTGCTAGTTGCGCAAGGGAAGATGCCCAAAGGGAGAGGTAGGGTGGCGGCTACCAAGGGGTGGGGGCGGCACAAGTGGAGGTGTGGGGAGAGGGAGAGGTGGGGCTAGGGTTTAGGGGTGGAATCCCCCCCATGGCCGGCCATCTAGTGGGCTCCGCCTAGGCCGCGGCCCGCGGGCCAGGTTGTCAAGAAATTGCAAAAAACCCCTTTTTCAGTAATTTCTACTTCTTTAATTGTCTTTTCTCCTCCCGGCTTCTTTTCTAATTACCCGATTCGCTTCCAGGGTATTACATTCTACCCCCCTTAAACAGAATTCGACTCCGAATTCTAACCACACTTGGAACCACATAATTACAGTTAACAACTAACTAACATTGCCACGTACCTGCTGAGAGTAACTTCGGATAAAGCTGGCGCATGCGGTACTCC
Organism: Hsuehochloa calcarea; assembly: GCA_036346395.1. NCBI lineage: Eukaryota > Viridiplantae > Streptophyta > Magnoliopsida > Poales > Poaceae > Hsuehochloa > Hsuehochloa calcarea. Next base: position 52,681,351 of record CM070609.1, on the reverse strand, counting down.
AATTCCCAGGTGGCCTCACTCTCAGACTGATGTGTCCATAACACCTTGACGTATACAAACGTCTTGTGTCTCAAAGACCCGCTCGAACTCTCCGTATCGTGCAATACCACGACTCAACCGTGAGATCTTGCTCAATAGTCGGTGGTTCCAAAGAAATCTTATGCTCTGGGTCTTTGAGAAACTTCCTCAAAGATTGAAACATGAAACACATTATGGACCCCACGCATGGACTCAGGAAGGTCCCGGCGGTAAGCTAGCTTTCCAATTCTTGCCACAATCGGGAACGGTCCGACGTTCCTCGGGCTAAGCTTCCCTTTGGTATCGAATCGGACAATGCCTTTAGTGGGAGACACTCTCAAGAGCACCTGGTCTCCAACCGCAAACTCCAAGTCATGCCTCCTCGTGATCTGCATAGCTTTTCTCGCCGCTCGCACCGCTAGCGATTTTGCCTCACCATAGCCACACGCTCAACTATCCTCTGAATCCAGTCCGGTCCCAAAACTGCCTTCTCACCCACTTCATCCCAACAGAGGGGCGATCTGCATTTCCGCCCATACATAACTTCGAACGGTGCTGCTCTAATGCTGGAATGATCACTGTTATTTTAGGCAAACTCTACAAGTGACGACTGATCCTCCCAACTTCCCTTCCATGACAAGACACAAGTCCGCAACATATCCTCCAAGGTCTGAATAGTGCGCTCTGACTGTCCATCTGTCTGGGGATGGAACGTTGTACTAAGACAAAGTTGTGTGCCCAAAGCACTCTACAGACTCCCCCAAAACTTGGATACAAACTTTGCTTCCCAGTTCGAAATAATGGTCTTGGGCACCCCATGCAGTCTCACTATTTCCAGCACATAGATAGGGGCTAGGTCGCTCGCTGAACTGGTTGTGCGAATAGGAATGAAGTGCGCAGACTTGCTGAACCGATCCACCACTACCCAAATTGCATCCTTCCCTCGCGGCAAACGAGGTAATGCCACCACAAAATCCATGGAGATGTCATCCCAAGGCCACTGGGAACCTCTAAGGGCTGCAACAATCCTGCAGGACGTTTGTGCTCAACTTTTACTTGTTGGCAAACACCGCAAGAAGCTACATAATTAGCAATGTCCACCTTCATCCTCTTCCAACAGAAACGTCCAGGATGAACTATGTACGAAGTGCGATGTGCCTCTCTCAAAATATCACCTTTGACCTCCGCCTTTTGTGGTACACACAGGCGACCTTTAAACCTCAGGGCGCCTGAGTCATCCACATTGAAATCTCCCTCTCTGCCCTCGTCCAAACGCTTCCTGACCTCCTGTAGTAACCGGCCACTCTGCTGCGCTTCCGCACACCGGCCCGATCGCGACTCGAGGATCAACTGGGTCTCAACATGTGATGTGCCCATGTAACAATAGAATATCCCCATGCGATCAAAATCAGTAATGAGGCAATCTAGAGTAGCGGGAGTCGCCTTACCACTGAGAGCATCCGCAACAATATTGGCCTTGACTGGATGATACTTAATAGTCAAATGATAGTCCTTTATCAATTCTAACCACCTCCTTTGCCTCAAATTCAGATCCTTCTGAGTGAGGATATACTTGAGGCTCTTGTGATCTATGAAGATATCGCAAGGCTCGCCATACAGATAATGCCTCCAAATCTTGAGAGCAAAGACAACCGCAGCCAACTCCAAGTCATGAGTGGGATAATTCTGCTCATGCTTCTTCAACTGTATCGATGCATAGGCAATCACCTTACTATCTTGCATAAGCACACAACTAAGACCCACTAGAGACGCATCTGAAAACACAGTGAACCGCCTCCCTAGCTCGGGAAGTGTGAGAATGGGAGAGGTCACCAACTTCTCTTTCAGTGTACAGAAACTATGCTCACACTCATCAGTCCACTGGAATCTCACCCCTTTTTGGGTAAGCTGAGACATCGACTTGGCAATAGTGGAGAAATCCTGCACAAAACGTCGATAGTAACCCGCCAAGCCCAGCAAACTCCTCACCTCCTTCACACTAGTCGACCTCTTCCAATCCACCACTGTAGAGACCTTGCTAGGATCAACGGTAATACCCTGAGGATTAATCACGTGACCCAAAAAACTTACTTCTGAAATCCAGAATTCACATTTCTTCAGCTTGGCATAGAATTTGTGCTCTCTCAAAGTCTCTAAGACTAATCTCAACTCGACGCCATGATCCTCATGGGTCTTGGAGCGAGATAAGAATGTCATCAATGAATACCACCACGGTCATCCAAATACTCGTGCAACGTGTTGTTCATGGTCTCCATAAAATGGCAGTGCATTAGTCAATCCAAACGACATAATCAGATATTCATATTACCCATACCTGGTGGAGAATGCAGTCTTCTCTATATCCTGCTCACGCACCCGGATCTGATTATACCTAGACTGGAGATCGATTTTGGAGAACACCTGGACTCCCTTCAACTGATCAAACAAATCCTCAATGCGGGGTAAAGGATATTTGTTCTTGATTGTAACTGCGTTAAGCGCACGGTAATCAATACACATGTGCCAACTCCCATCCTTCTTCTCTGTGAATGTGACAGAGCTCCCCATGGTGATACATCATACCGATCAAACCCTTAGCTAGCAGTTCATCCAACTATTTCTTCAACTCATCCTGAAACGGACGTGCCAATCGATATGGGACATCGAGATGGGCCGAGTACCTCGAACAAGGTCGATGCGAAACTCCACGCCTCGCGCAGGTGTCAAGCCTGGAAGCTCATATAGGAACACATCTGGGTAGTCACTCACCACTGGAATCTTCTCAATCCGCGAAGCCACGCTCGATTTCTCAGGAAGAGCTAAGATAAGTCCAGTCTTCACTGCACGCTGACCCAGGAACAACTCGACTAGCATTGAAAGAGAGCGCGGAGGCGCACTCCCTTGTAAGGTCAAAGTCTCCCCAGACAGGGTCTACACAGAGACTGTCCCACTGAAATAGGATATCACCGCTCGGTAAGCGTGCAACCAATCCATGCCCAATATAACATCGAACGGCTCCATCTGTATTACTATCAGATTCATCGTGAACTTCTCCCCATCAATAACAATAGAACACCCATGACAAACAGTTGAACTAGCAATCATACCCCAGGAGAACTAACCAACACTGACTGAGAGATCAACTGCATACTCAAATTCACTCTTCTAGCAAACGCCGTAGAGACAAACGAATAGGTAGCTCCTGGATCAAAAAGGACAAAGCCTCAAAGGAATCAACTAATAAAGTACATGTCACCACGTCAGGATGGCCTACGGTCGCAGGTGTAGGCATGGCGTAGACTCCCTGTGGCATCGGTGCAGAAGATGCTCTGACACTCAGCGAAGGATGAACATGAACTACTGCTGGTGGAGCAAATGACGATGTCACAAATGGTGCGGGGTTCAGTAGAACCCTGGCGGTGGCACTGGGGAGAACGCTGCAGATGGAACCCAGCCAGGAGGGTACTAGGGTGTGGGAGCAGTTACAAAAGTCTAAACTGAACCTCGTGTAGTAGACGAAGATACTACAGGGGCTGACTCCAACTTGATGATGCTTGCTGGATTCTTCTTGCACACTATCATCTTGTGGCCTGACAGGCCACAATGGTGACATTCCCCTGTGAAGGAACACTCAGAAGCGTGGTGATTGCCACCACACTTGAAGCATATCATTCCTTGTCCTGGAACTGGGCGCAAGGCTGGCGAAGAGGTATGCTGAGCAGGAGGAGCGGCATGCCTCTGCTGGCCAGAACGCTCAGACGGCTGAGAGCGATGGCCTCCCTGAAATCTCTTGGAAGCAGGTCGCTGAGAAGACCCACCTCCACCACTGAAAATCCTCTTGTGTCCACTGACTGATCCTACAGTAGAGGTAAAGTTGCTAGGAGTCTGCTTCTCTCTAGTAAGTTCCTACTCCAACTCCATACCCTTGGCCTGATCGACCACACTGTTGAAGTCAAGCAAACTGGTCGCCCCCAGGACGTGGCGATACTCAGGGTTCAGTCCCCTACGGAAGCTCTTTGCCTTCTCTTGATCATTACCAGCCACAGCTGGCACAAAGCAGACTAAGTTGTTGAATCCCACCTTATAGTCTTCTACAGACAGCTTCCCCTGAACAAGGGTGTCAGGGAATGTTCCATCCTCTCAAATAAAGAATCAGGATAAAACTTAGCCCTGAACTGCTCCAAGAAATCCTCCCAAGTAACCGATCCCTGCAGTGGAGTCCTGGCTGATAGAACTCCTTCCCACCAGATATCCGCTTGGCCCTTTAGTTGAAAAGCCATGAAACGCGCCTTCTCCATTTACCGGCTACCAATCGCACAGAACGGAGTGCCCGCCCGTCAAAGGGTCAAGCCAAGGGACATCCACTCCGGTGATTCCACAACAGAGGAGCCGCCACACCTATGACAAAGCTATTGAACCTCCTCCGATGTTCCTGGTAAAGTGGATCGGCGTGGCACGGCATCAAGAATCGGACGAGCGGCGGATGCAACCTCCTCAGCCACCCCGCCGACAAATTTCTCCAATGGGATGAGGACGCAACCGAGCCACGTCCACGACCACGACCACGGCCGCACCACGCCCACGTCCCCTACCTCTCGCCATTCTGAATACCAAACATAATAAGCCATCCACTTAACAATTGAGCAAGTCAACACAAACAACACAATGAAACAGTTTTATCAGAATCGAAGATGCGATGACTTTTCTCATTCCCACCTACTGTGCACAGTGTGTTAATTTAATTTTTTTTGTAACTACCACGGACCTGAAGCCCGCTTTGATACCAACTATAACACCCTGGCTATTCGAAAGCCAAGATGCTACCTAAAACCACTACCACAAATTGCCAATCTGAACAATTTCTAACATCCTAACAATAAAGAGCAAAACTAAGTTCTATTCGAAAGGGATCTAGCATAATAAAGAGCCTAGTTTCTGCAATAAACAAATAAACCGAACATGGTATTCCATTCGAAATAAAACGGTTAAGACTATAATTGGAGAGTATGAATCCATATCTCGCATAACCTAAACACAATAATATCCAATAACGTTCATCAAAGGAGTTATTTGTTGTTACAGTCCAAACTCGTCAGTGCGGAATAAGAACAAATGATTACTTCAATGGTATGTGCAACTATGTGTCGACACCCTCCCATAAATGCCGTCATCATGGTTCACCTAAAACAAGAAACATGGCAAGGGTGAGTCCATGACTCAGCAAGTACAAAAGAATACTTTGAATATAACAGGTATCGTTCATCAAGCTTATATTGAACCAACATATGAAAAAGAGATAACACATGAATGAATGAATGAATGTGCATGCCTTCACTTCTGCTCATACCGGTATAGCTAGTGAACACCCATCGATGTTCACTTATGCCCGCATTCTACAAAACGTAGGGATCAAATGCCCGTTTGAGAACATTTCAAAACAGGGATCCAAATTGCCCACATTGGAATGATGGGTCTTACGTGCCTATGTTGGAATGATGGGACTTCACTACCCACTCCCATGGGTGTACCAAGAACAATACTTGCATGCATAAATGAATCAGATGAATAAAGAAATAACATTAACAGAACCATAGTTGGAAAGGTCCTCTGATTCAGCCTTATAATAAATCTAATGATTAGGTGAATTTTCTGTTCCTTCAATCTGTTAGTCAGAACTACAGCAGTAGTATAAAATCCATAACTTTTGATTCACACAACTAAAAATCGCGTTCTTTACTAATCTCAAAATCTTGCTGGACTGCCTACAACGTTCATGTTAGGTGAACTTTCTGATTCGGCCTCTAACTAAATCATATTAGTCACACAAAGTGACTGCTAATCCTCGTCAGCCCTTCTGAACAGTTGCAAGGAAAACATCATAACTCCTAAACCGTAACTAAAAATTGAGTGATCTTTGCGCCTATAGAAATCTAAGGACGAGCACTACAACTTTCTAAGAGATGACCAGACCAGAAAACACACATAACCTACCCAAAACTGATGAGCAACGTCGCTGTGCCAAACCGATCTACTACTGACAGCATCAAAACGAATCGATTAATCTACCGAGCGATCGGGGATCGCGTTTACCCTTGATGAACAGCTGGAGATCGCCACCTCACCGTGTACGCGCCCCTTCTCCTCCCCTTCCCTCCTCCTCTTTCCTCTTCATCCCCTTCTTCTCCTCTTCTCCTTGCTTCTCCTCTTTGGCCGGCCCCCGCAATGGACGTCTCCTTTCCTTCCTCCCAAAGGGTTCCAGCAAGGGCTTCACTGGGGAAGATGTGGGCGCTGCTGGGGTGCTAGTGGCACAGGGGAAGGTGCAAGGGAGAGGGAGGGTGGCGGCGCCAGGGTGGGGCGGCACAAGTGGAGGGTGGGGGACAGGAGGGTGGGGACGAGGAGAGGTGGGGCTAGAGTTTAGGGTGGAAGCCCCTTGGTCGCCACCTAGTGGGCTCCCCCTGGGCCGTGGCCCGCGGCCCAGGTTATCGAGAAATTGCGAAAAACCCCTTTTTCAGAAATTTCTACTTCTTTAATTGCCTTTTCTCCTCCCGGCTTCTTTTCTAATTGCCTGATTCGCTTCCGGGGTATTACACTACACTTGCTGGTTTTCCTTGATAATTCCCTTATAATTATGCTTAAGATAGATGCTTGTGATGATACGAAGGTTATGTGTTGAATGCTTAGCCATTGCGGGTCTAGAAAACGCAATAGGTCAATTGAGGGGATTAGCTCGTGAATTGTGGGAGACACATTATAATTCTTATTTTTTATTTTGTCTAGATTGTTATATCTGGTTGTTGAGTCAAAAACTTGTTGTTGTTAAATGGTTTTGGGCCTAGACAAGTGGTTGTAGTGTGGATGCTGTTATGCACGAGACTCGGGTTTGTGGTTGTCTTATCCGGATCATATGACCAAGCCATGGGCTTTAATTCCAAGTACTTATTGTGCTATCACATGCGGGATATGGGTACCATATGGTTAAGTGGAGAAGGCTGTATTGTGTTAAGTCCCAAGGTGTTGTGAGGACACTTGTGTTTGATAATTTGTCCGTAGGAGCCGATGTAATTTTTTATAGTGTGCATGAGAGCACCATTTTTTTGTTATTCATATTGCATCGGTATTTTCCAATACAACATGTGAGCCCTCTTAGCAAACACTATCCGTAGCTTGTACTAAGTACGGGAACAATTTATAAGGGGGCTTATCTCAATAGGGCTTTCTTGTTAAAAATGATCGTATCTCGATTGTGCTCGGCTGGCATACCTAAGGACGTGTGTTATTTTCCGGAGGCATCTGGAGACTTACGGGCTAGTCGAGTCGTGTGTGTAAAGTATTACATCTCTGTAGAGATAATCTATTCGAATAGTTGTATCTACAGTTATGGACAACAATTGGTTTGGTATGCATCATCGTTAGACATGAAATTAAAGGTTGACATGGTTATAACTTGGTTACAGCATGAAGGCGATGTTCATGCATATTAGTTTATCAAAGTGGACAGCCACTTTGATATTGATTGATCTATACCATTATATATGTCTTGTGAAATACTTTTTGAATAAACGATTTGCAAATTGGCTTTCGAAAACTAGAAGGTCTAGGAACGTAAGTTGTTGTGTTTTATCCAAAACTAGAGCCACTAATGCTATCCTTTGATTGTCCAAGATGCATAACAAATTTTTCTTTGTATAAGACTTGCAGTACCTTTGTACTCACTATTTGTCTCTTGGTTTCACCTGAGGAAGATTATTCGCTCGACGAGTTTGTTAGTGACAATTTAGGAGACACTAATGAATAGTGCTATTATTTAACTCCTAGTCGGTTGCCATGGGCTATGGGGCACACCATACTGGACTTTTGGTTTATTTACATTGCGTCCCGCTGCTACTTAATGTTATCATTTAAATTTGGCCGGTCGGCCACTTGTAATAGTTGTAGACTTGATTATTATTGATGTATCTCTTTTGAATTGTCTACGTATGAATGTTGTATGCATGTGATTGATGTTGAATGAGAGTATGAGCATGTTGGTTGCTGATCTTGGGATCCAACATGATCTCATGCTCGCTGTTGATGAATTCCATTTTAACCCACTAAGTGTGAACTTGGATTGTTTGGAGGACCGGTTATCATGTAGTGCTTGCAAGGGAGCAGTACGCATGATCGTCAGATCTCTAGTTTCAGTCAAACCTTCTCACTTAGATAGAGTTAAGTTGGAATCCATTTATTTGAGGCCTATAGTTATTTCCATAAGACCGGGAAGGCCTCGGTCTTACGGAAATAACCCGGGCGTCCTCACAGCGTTGGTGTCAGAGCCATATTAACTGTAGGTTAAAAATAGCACAGTCGTTAGTGTTAGCAAGTCTTTTGATCAAAGTACTTTAAATTAGCAAAATAATTTCAGAAAGTTTAAGTTATGAAAATATTTTATTCCTTACCCATCCCAGTCTCTAATGCTTAACTCACTATTCATTTGAATTGTGCAAAATAATTTTCTCCATTGCTCGTCTCTCTTTTCCAACAATAGAGGTGCTAAGTAGTCACCGGTTAAGAGCATCGGTGAAAGGACGAGAAGACGATGCCTTGCTGCGATATTAGGGTTAAGTTAGGGATTATTCTTAGATTATATACCCCTAATTATATTCATTTGCTTGTAAACGTTGGATTTTGCAATACGATTATTTGCTCTATTTCGTTCTAAGTAGTTGCTAATTATGTATGGTGTGTTTTCCGTTTTGCATTCGGGCGTTGTATTTCGCAAACATACTAAAACCTAGCCTTATGTTAAAAATAAATTGTGTATTGTCCCTACAGCATTCTTTTTTATTTATTTCGAGTTGGTTCTTGTGTTTAAAGCATAAAATCTCTAAATTAAATTAAGAACCTTACCCTTGTTGTTTTCCCTACCTTCTACATTTCCCTCTCATCTCTTTAATGGAAGTCGCATGTTGATTAAAAGATTGATAGCGGAATCGATAAAGAGAAGGATATGATTGAATAACCGCTATTTTATTGTTAATTAGATTGTTTATGTTAGGTTGATGTTGGTGGACTTGCATGGTCAACGTGATGTTTGATAATCAAGAAATTGGATTATTACTCATGGTTCCTGAATATGATCTTAGATGAGTTAATTATATTTTTGTACCCTAAGATGTTAACCTTTGGGGATCAATTGTGGCTTATGGTAGGAATTACCATGGGAGGTTTTGCGATATGAGCATAAATGGAACTATTATAGTGAGGTGTAAGCTTGCTCAAGGGTGATGTTGGATTTATATCAGAGGGATATGCAGGTAGAACTCATAGAATGCATATAGTAGGTTGAATTAATAACTTTGTGGGTTCACTTGGGGATTATATTTTTGTCATGTCTTAGTCATTATGTCAATAAGATTGTGAGTCAGATTCGGGTCTAGTGTGATAGAGTTTGAATTTGAAACTGTGATGATATATTAAATTTTGGTGGATACTTATGATGATAATTTCATAATTGTGAAGTTATATTTGAGTATATAACCGAATCGTGATACCTCTTTGTTTCTTTATATCCAGCCGAACAGCACCTCCCCAATCCTTTGTCCCAGCTGAAGTCCCCTTCTCTCCATTGCATTTTTATTCTCGAACAAAGCACTCCACGCCACCTATTTTCCCCCGACAGGAACCCAACTTCTAGTCATCCCAAGCAAGAGTTTTGTGCATGTTCATCTCTACACCATCTCTCCTTCCAATCTCCCCCCATAAACCAAAAATCGATCTATGCATGATATGCCGTTGTGATCCTCATCTCATCCTCATCTCCTAAGCTTCCCATCCATACAAGTATTTTTCGCATGCAAATTTTTTTTGAGAGTTTTGCAAGAAGGATTGAAGAATCTTACACTATACTAGTGGCATGCACCAGCTCGGCTGCAGCTAGTGCACGGCAGTGTAACATGCAGCCCATGCAGCCGGTAGCAGAAGCTTGGCCGGCGGTAGCTCCCAGCATGGCTGTCGGCAGCAACTGGAGCTGGTGCTAGCAGTGGTAGAAGTTGGTGCTAGCAGCAGCAGGCGGCAGCATGCCTGCATGCATGCAGCCGAGAACAATGGCGCTGCAACGACATGGCTTCAGCACGGCGTAGCTCCATGCAGCCGAAAACGCAGACACCAAGGCAAGCCAAGGCCCAGGCGATGGCCGGCGGTGAGGTAGCCTAACGAGCAGGGGCGCCGAGGCGCTGCAGCGCGCCCAGTAGCGAAGCATGCAGGCGTTGCACGGCCATCTTGGCGCGACGGCGTCGAGGTTGTGCAGCGCGGAGGCGCTGCAGCGGTGCAGCGGCGCCGGCAGCCCAAGCATGAGAGTTGGTGTGACGTTGACAAGAAAGTGGCCGAGGGCGCGACGGCGACACGGTCCAGCAGCCCGATGGCAATGGTGGCTTGGCTTGGGCACTCGGGAGCAAGGCGGCGCGGTGCATGCATGGGGCTCCGCGACACCAAGCGACGGTGGCAAGATGGCAGCGGCTCGATTGCAACACGGCCGAGGAAGCCAAGGCACGGGACGGAGGACGACAAAGCGTCAAGGCCGGCGGAGGCAGCAGGTGCAAGGCATGGTTTAACGGTGACCGAGGCGACGTCGAGGCGGTGGTGGCCGAGCTCAGGGCAGCCGAAGACCGCGAGGCTTGGCGGCGTGGCCAACGGCACAAAGACGGTGAAGGGCGGCGCATGCATGCGACGGCCATGCAAGCAGCGGCGTAGCGGCCCGAGCGAGGCGAGGCGGCATGGTATGTTGCACATGATGTGGTGGCACAGATGCGGAACGAGAAGTGGAAGAGAAGGCCGAGCGAACGTGGGCGAACTTGACGACGACTAAGGTGGATGCGGACACGGACGAGCTCAGCGACAACTACGGTGGACACGGACCCGAGAAGACGTCCAGTGATATTTCGCACGCCTAGTGCCGCGGTAAAAATCTTTAGTGTCAAATCGCACTACTACAAAAGAGGCTATAGCAGACGGCCCATCACAGACGGTTCCTTTGGAACCGCCTCGTGTTGGGTCTGTCTGGCTATGTTTTACGTTAGCGGGTTTATCACAGACGGTTCTATTTCGTAACCGCTCGTGATATTGTTTATCACAGACGGTTCTGAAATAGAACCGTCTGTGATTTCCTGTGCTTCATATAAATTGAGCCGAGACATCCTCTCTCGCCGCCGACCGCACCGTGTCTACCACTTCCTTCCTCGCCCTAGCACCTCATCATGCACTGTATACCGCTCCAGCGCCACTTCCTCGCCTCTAGCTCCTCCAACTCGCGCCACTTCCTCGCCTAGCTCCTCATCTGCTGCTGTGTCTACCGCCCAGCGCCACTTCCTCGCCTAGCTCCTCCAACCCGCGCTCCTCCTCTAATACTGGTATGAGCACATGATCTTGCACCGTCAATGTTGGAATAAATAATATTAGCCCTGCAAATCTTAGTTTTGAAACCTTATAACTAATGAACTAAAATTTGACTTAGGAGTGGTAACTTAATAAAATTGAATTAGGTCTAATAATCACTAAAATTTGAGTTAGGATAATTAATTGGCTTAAAAAAATAAAATTTACACACCGGTTCACAGTACGGTGGGGTTTGGGTCAAGCAATATTGCATTTACGGTTCCGGTATTTTAGGTTAATAAGTGTTGTATGAGGTGATGCCTATATTTGGGTTGCATGATTGTTCAATTGAGATAGATATCGGTGTCGAGAGGTAGGGATCATGGTTGTGGCCGAGGCATGGCTACGCTATGCCACCGCGTGTGGTACATAACTAGTGAAGAGTTTTCTTTCAATAACCTTAGATACAAATGTTGCGAGAATGAGTTTATATTGCACATTTTCGTTTGCTATAAATTAATCGCTAATCAATTTGACACTAATTTGTTACATGCGAGTGTAGATGGATCAAACTGATGTACAGCAGAACCGTGTGAGTCAAGATTACATTAATGGCGTGGTTGCTTTTAGAAGAGCCACGAAAGGTGATATGTTGAAGAAGGGGATAAATTTTATGTACTGTCCGTGCATTGATTGCGGTAATCTGAAGATGTTTAACAACGCGGCGCAGATCGAAGCGCACTTGATTCGAAGGGGTTTCAAAAAAGGGTATACATGTTGGACCACCACGTGAAGAGCAGATTATACCGTGTTAATAATGACGACATCGCCGAGGAAGTCAACGATTTGCCGGATGTGGACTGTGCTTTTGATGAGGATAGGGGCATGATGACAACTGGATCGGATGCTACGCGATGCGTAAGAGAACTACAAGGAGAGAGAGTTTTGTAAATTCGAGGGCTTAAGGGAGGACTCGTGAGACCTTTGTTCCCGGCCGCAAGCCGAATACACAAGGTTGTCAACCGTGCTTGAACTCGCTGAAATTGAAGGCAAGCAATAGTTGATCCGATAAGAGTTTCACGGCGTTGTTAGGTCTCCTAGCGGACATCCTTCCGGAGGGAAACGTGTTGCCCAAAGACCACCTATCAAGCAAAGAAGGTTATTTGCCCATTGGGAATGGAAGTAGAAAGAATACATGCATGTCCGAACGATTGTATCCTCTACCGTAAAGAGTATGCAGACATGCATTATTGTCCCGTGCAAAGCATCCCGATACAAGCGCCAAAATATCGCTAAGGTGAAGCAAGGACCTCCGCTAAGATGTTGTGGTATCTACCTATAATCCCACGCTTGAAGCGCTTATTTGCGAACCCAAAGGAGGCAAGATTGCTGCGCTGGCACTCGAGAGGAGCGTAAGAGAGATGGAAAGCTAAGACACCTGCCGATTCTCGCCAAGGGAGAAACTTCGATCGAGCTTCAAGAGTTCGGTGGAACCGAGGAACATAAGGTTAGGGTTGAGTACGGATGGAATGAATCCTTTCGGTAACATGAGCAAACCGACATAGCACCGCCCGTGAATCTATGTATGTACAACCTTCCTCCTTGGCTCAGATGAAGCGGAAGTACATTTTGATGTCACTACTTATCCAAGGGCCAAGCAACCTGGTAATGATATTGATGTGTACCTAGCATCATTGCCGGAAGATCTTGTGACACTGTGGAACGAAGGGCAGTATGGGATGCGATAAACGAGAGAACTTCACTTTACGCGCCATGTTGTTCTCGCACCATCAATGATTTTCCCCCTTGGTAACTGTCGGCTTCGATACAAAAGGAGCCAAAGCCTCGTCAAGACCGCTTAGATGCTACGGAGAGTGTATGGTCAACAACTCGCAAAATCGTATATTCGTCACCGTAGGTTCCTTCCGAGGAGTCACCCATACCGCAAGATGAAGAAACAATTCGACGGAAATAAGGAAGACGGTTCACTTCAAGGGCTTTTAGTGGGAAAGAGGTCTATGATATGGTTAAGGATATCGATGTTGTGCTTGGGAAGGGACGTAAATTAAGAACCCGTGAGAATAACATCCGAAGAAGCGGTCAATTTTTGGGACTTGCCTTATTGGGAGTACTTAGAAGTTCGCCATCGCATCGACGTTATGCACGAGAGAAGAATGTATGTGATAGCTTGATTGGTCTCTTGCTTTGAACATTAGTGGCAAAACAAAGGATGGTGTTAACGCATCGCGTGACTTGGTCGATATGAACATAAGGACCGAGTTAGCACCGAAAGAGACCGACACAGACGAACGCATTTCCCCAACTTGCTACACTCTGCCCAAGGCCGAGAAATGAATCGTGCGCTGAGCTTGCACGTGTGAAAGTCCCGTCCGTTACTCCGCTAACATTAAGAAACTTGTTTCTATGCAAGATTTGAAATTAATTGGTATGAAGTCGCATGATTGTCGTGGTGCTCATGACACAAATGCTTCTCGTTGTAATTAGGAGTATCTTGCCGAACAAGGTCCGAGTGGCAATCTTGAGGTCGTGTTATTTCTTCAACTCAATTGCTCGTAAGGTCATCGATCCCCAAGGACTAGATGCTCGCAGCCGAGGTAGTGACGACTCGTGTCATCTTGAGATGTATTTCCTCCGTAATTTTTCGATATCATGGTCCATCTCATTGTTCACCTTGTGAAAGAGATAAAGATATGCGCCCTGTGTTTCTACGCCATATGTACCCGCTCGAGAGGTACATGGGAATTCTCAAGTCCTACGACGGAATCGATCTCGACCGAGGGCAAGATCATCGAAGGTTATGCAACGGAAGAGGTCATTGAGTTCTCGCGTCGACTACATGGCTCGTGGATCCGATTGGTGTGCCTCTATCTCGCCATGAGGGGAGACCGGATGGTATCGGACCATCGGAAGGAAATCAATCACCCCGATCCGATACGCACGCCAAGCCCATTTCACGGTCTTGCAACACATGACCCAAGTGTCCCCGCACATCGATGAGCACAAAGACATGGTACGCCAATGTAATCCGCACCGGTCGGAGGTTTGGATCACGAGAGCACAACCGCTTGGTTCAACGAATGTTTAAAGGTGCGAATCACTCGGAGGTCATCAAGTGATGATACGCTATGGTTGGCAAGAGGGCCACATTTTACAATTGTCACATGGCAAGGATACGACATAAATGGGTACACATTTTATACGGCACTCGTGATAGGAAGAGCACAAGGCGTAATCAAATGTGTCCGTGATAGATGCATTCAAGATCGATGGGCCGAGGAGCTCGTACTATGGGCAAATAGAGGAGATATGGGAGATCGACTACGTGCTTTTCAAGATCCCCTATTTCGTGCCGTTGGTCCATCTCCCACAGTGAAGGTCGACAAGTACGGCGTCACTACCGTGGACCTCGAACGTGTCGGATACAAAGACGAACCATTCGTCTCAAGCAACCAAGTTGTTCAAGTCTTCTATGTAACCGACCCGGCAAATAAGAAGCGCCACGTAGTTCTTCATGGAAAAAGGAGGATTGTCGGAGTTGAGAATGTAGTGGACGAGGAAGAATACAATCAATTTGACGAGTTGCCACCTTTCGAGACGGATCGCCTCGAGGAAGAACCCAAAGAGGAAGCTAGCTATATGCGCATCGATCATCATGAAGGGCTGTATTTTAATTAAGAATTTAATTACTCCATTGTAATTAATTTATTTATTCCATTGTCATGTGTTAATGTGTTATGGACTTGTGATCTTTAATATTGATGTCAATGTGGATATTCATGGTGCCAGTGAGATTATTACGGCAAGGTCCAAATATTCTAGATTGGTAAGGAGTCTATTTTAGGAGGAATTGCACTGCAAAGAAAGTTACCGATAGGTCTATCTTCCTTATGATACAGACCCTTCTACGACTTCACTTCATTGGGTAGGTTCTCTCTTGGAGTCATTTTGAACATACTATTGCACGATATGCCAATAACTTTTCCGTTGAGATATTCGTAGCTTTTGGAATTCTTGTTGTCTGCTCCTTTTCCTTTTTTTTTTTGCCTAGCATGCTTTAAATCTTGCTAAACTTTTGGGCTTTACATTATAATTAACTAATGCTAAAAACACCATCTTGAAGTTCATCCAAAAACGCGCTTTCTCAAATATTGCACTGCTTTTATGTATAATATGCTCACTAAAGCATTAGTGAAGTGCCCAAGGTTTATTCATGTGACCCTTAACTAAAAATGATGACATATAACTTAGCACTATTTCATTTAAATTAGCTATTGTTTATATGTAAGTCTATTTCATCACCAAATGCTCTTTTTGTCTATGTAGTGTGTGAATTAGATGTTCTGGCGAATCACGCATTTCTCTCTAGAACCGTCAGCAGATAAGCTTACATCACGCATTTGGTTCTAGAGGGAACCGCTCAGGATGTTTACATCATCACGCACGGTTCTAGAGGGAACCGCTCAGGATGTGTATCGCATCACGCATTTCCTCTAGAACCGCCTGTGATGCGTGTTGATATATAGAGTTGAGACGATAGGGTTTTGATCTAACCCTATCGCCTCTCGAACGCCCTCTCGCCTCCTCCCCCCCCGCCCTCCTCCCCGACCCGGCGCCTCCTCCCGACTCCCGGCGCCTCCCGAGAGCCCGCCTCGCCTCCGAACGCCTCCCGACCCAGCGCCTCCTCCCCGACCCCGGCGCCTCCCGACCCGGCCACCTCCGCCACCGCCACCGCCGGGTAGCTCGATTCCACCTCCGGTTATTAAAGCGTCTCTCTGCTCACAGACGCAGCTGTCGCTTCTCTCCGCAAGCGCTTCCACCCTCCGATCCGTGTATCTCGCTTCTCGCTTTGTAGTATGGCGATGGCGTGTAGAGAAGAGGGAGGGAGAATTTGCTGCCTAGAACGTGTGTACCGCGGGCCTTAAGAGCTTTGGCGGTATCGCTTTAATAACCATGGTTAACAAATGTTGAATTGCATTAGTTAATAAAAATGTACTTTCTGTTGCTTCCATTTTTGTTGGATCTAATTTTGTAATCGTAAAAATTGCAAGTCCAATGCTAATGTTCCATTCTAAACTCTTCAAATAAAATCGACCAGAGCTCAAAGTTCGTGAGTAATCTAGTAACTTTCCTCGAATTCATTTGGGTATAACATGTCATTATTCAGTTTGCCCAAGAACTTCATGTAAAGTCCAGGCTACCATATTATCACATATTAGAGAGACATCATAAGCAACTAATGCTAACAAAAAGTTCAGAGTAACCACAAAAAGATAAGTGCTTATCTACTCATTAATTATTGTCTAAAAGGAGACTATAAGAATGAGATTATACCCAAAATGTCGATAAAAGCAACCATGGTGATCACCAACACCAAAGCGCTGCGAGATGACCTTTGACATGAATATGGAGTGTAACTCGAGCAAACCATTTGTAAGAGTGATTAACAACTCCAATACCCTTTTAAGTTAGAAGTACATTAATGTGACTAACAAAATAATTTTTGGTGCTTACAAAACAAAGATTCAATCTAATTTATTTAACTATTACCTTAAGGAAAAGACCAAACTGAATTCTACCCCATGCTTCGATGATGGTTTTCTCAACTGCAAAATTAAAGAAAACACTAAGTAACCTCGATCACAACGTAAGTAAATGTATGTAACTTTTAAGGTGCCTTACCTTCTAGCATGTGGCGATACAAAGAGGGAAAGAAGTTCGCCATTGGTCAATATCCTTCAGAGAAATCTCGACAAAGATCCTTTGGTCAGATGAAATATTGATTATAAGCAAAAAAAACTAAGCAATATAGCAAGCATTAGCGTGGGAAGCAAATCTAGCTAACAATATCCGAAAAGCAAGTATAGGTCAAACATTGTACCGAGAGTAATCAGTCCAAAATATGCATTGCTTAATGCTTCAACAATCGCCCAAACAAAAATATGCATTATAAAAGTTGTTAAAAGATTAACTGAAGAAACGTGGGGAATCGGTATACGATACTCACAGAGTCAACTCGTCCTTTTCTTGTTCCTTAATGGTTGCCGCCCATTTCGTACATTAAACGATTTCACACATTATAGCTTAATACACCTTATACAAATGAGGTGCTCATTCGTAAATTAATGGAAGCATAGCGTAATGTATGATCAAAATTTTAAGCACCGAAAAGATGCAATATGCAAACAACTACTGAAATCAACAAGCTTTTCATTTGTCTAAACATAAGAAAGACGGGCTAAAGAGACACAAATCACGCTTGATTATATTTGTTTATATTTTTGTGCAATTTCCCATATATTATATACTATGTAATAATTGCGCACGAACTTATATAGATAGGAAGTAAGCGAGATGGCAGAGGCACCGTCTTCGCCGCCACCGACGCCGACATGGCAGAGGCGCTGTCTTCGCCGCCGTCACCGACGCCGTAGATACATAAGAGAGATGGTAGAGGAATATCGAATTGCTCATCGGCCGATCGACCATCACGGAGGTCGCTGATGTTGGGGTCCCTATGAGTCCCCGGCATCGCAAGCGAGATTCCTGACCATCTGCGGGATACTTGCAAGGAAAAGGTCCCTATCACCACACCAAAGTGGATGTCTCGACAAAAGATCGAGACGCGCGCCGTGGAAGACCTTTCAAGCGTGTTCACTATCCCGTAAATGACATGAAACGCGCCGAACGACATGCCTTGCTCTCCATGTGTCACGCGTGGAGGACCTTCAAGAGCGCTCTTGTCACGCAAAGACGTGAACAAGAGTGAGACGCCTTCACGAAGTTTCCATTCTTGACGCTGGAAACATGGAACGCCTTTGTGGCTATGAAGACGACGGATGAATTTAAGGAGCAAAGTGCGGCGCACAAAGCAATCCAGCACGAAACACTCACCCCACGCACTCGGCATCACTGGTACGCGGCTAAATCCGCGCAATGGGAGGCGGAGGAGGAGAATCTATTTCGATATCACACACCCGCTCCTGCACTGGTTAAAAGCGAGGGCAAAGTCTCGCTCGATGGCAACGTCACTTTCCCAAACCCGCGGACTGTGAAGTGTCCCAACGTGTGGTAAATATGTCGAACTACCTACTTGTTTACAAGTCCATAACTTAATAGTGACTATAATAACATGATGACCTCTTGCAGCGTGAATTGATTGCCCAAACTTCCAAGGCTCCTTCCAAGAACACAGGAGAAGGATATACTATCTACGGCCCTAGGAAACAAGGAGCACCTGGTCGCACGCGAGGCAAGGGGTTAACGCACCTTGGGTACATGGATTCGCAGACGACTACTTCATGTATAGAAGTAGGAAGAGATCCAAGGCCGAGTACGACAATCAGTTGGAACTGCTTAAGGCAGAATTTCAAGGACAGATAGCAAGTTTGCAGGATCAACTGAATCAAGTACTCGCAACCAACCGCAAGTCGCCTCGTTATTGCGGAACAAGTCCTCGACATCGGAGTAGTGTCGCGTCCACGCATAATTTTGAACATGACGACGACCAATTACCGATAGACCGCATCAAGGTAATGTACATCTATGGAATGCACCAAAGATAGACCTATAGGACGCCTTAGCTAATTGTGTATCGCTTTGTAGGAGCCGACGGCCGCAAGCTCCAACCGAGGTTAGTTGGGTCCATTCCTATTGAGGTCAAGGGGGATGGTGCATCCATACCAGAAGGAGCAAGGCAAAGACGGTGTCCGTGTGGCGATGGTTACGCAAGGGTGGAGGTGGACATGGTACATCAACATTTCATGGCCGCCCCGCCGACATTCGCCCAACGAAGAGATCACAACACTAGGGGATGCCGTGCACGCTTTTATCCAAAGGCCCAAGACGGACATCATCCCGACCCAAAGAAGGCCGCAATCTCGACAGACCATTCCTCTCCAACGGAACCTCCATGACTCCACCTCATATTTCGCCTTAGAAGGCCACCTCATCGGTTCCCGTGGAGAAGACGCCAAGGAACAACAAAAGCATGCTACCGATCGGTTCCCGAAGTCGCCTCGCAGAAGACGCCGCCAATCGTTAAGGCCAAATCGAAATCGACGAACATTAAGCCGCCTCCCAAGTCCCGTATACACGGAAGTACTCCATCGAAAACCGCTGTGCTCTAACGCACAATTAGCCCACGCTGGATTTGCTTGTCAGGCTTTGCATGCCTGGTACTTGCGGAATACCGCAAAGAAGGGGTGCGATACTGGAATCACCGTCGCATACAAGGATGAGCATTTCTTCAACGGGCCGGGCAACTTCGTGGTGGGGTTCAACGACTTATTCAACCTATTCAATCTCGCCCTCGACGCCGCTTCTACGATGTTGGACATCGTAAGTGTGTACAATCAAGTTCTACATTCATGTAATACCGATAAATATCGCAACTCATTGCTTATGTATAGATACATGATGAAAATGCCCGGAAGGGCGAGAACCGTGGGTTTCTCGACCCACACGTGGTATCTATGCAAACCATCCAAGCAGACGCGACCTTCGTCGAGAACTATATAACGACGGCATTGCTTCTTCAGAATCGCAAGGACTACATACTGGTGCCCTACAACCAGGGGTAAGTGCTTCACTATTTGCTATTCAAATTTCATTTGTACTTAGGTTTAATAGTTATAGCGACATACATGAGTAGGTACCATTGATCC
Organism: Hsuehochloa calcarea; assembly: GCA_036346395.1. Taxonomy (NCBI): domain Eukaryota; kingdom Viridiplantae; phylum Streptophyta; class Magnoliopsida; order Poales; family Poaceae; genus Hsuehochloa; species Hsuehochloa calcarea. The sequence continues at coordinate 52,661,300 of CM070609.1, read as the reverse complement.
TTTTAGTCATTATACCCAAGAGGAACACTGTGATATATCTTGATTCCCTAGTCAGAAACGATCACGACTTCAGCATTCTGCAAGGAATACTCGACAAGTATGATCATTTCCTCCATACATAACTCTATTGTAGTCTTCCTTCGTTTGAAATGCCCGAGGATAACTTTTTTCAATTATGTAGTTCGCTCATCTCCTATGTTAGCCAACAAGGAAGATACAAAGGATCCAAATACCAACTAACACACAGTGACTAAATTTCCTAGACGCGCTACAACACAATAATCCTATATATATCATACTTCATAAAATTTGTCTTCAATCGACTATACGTACATATGTAATTCTATTTTTGCAAAGGCCAAAAAAAAAATGATGAGCTATGTGCATTCTACGCTTGCCATCATATGCAAAGAAATCATTAGTGCTAAGATGAAGAATCCTGAGGTTTGTCAATCTCAAATAATTTTTTGTAATTGTAAATTCAAATATATATCCTTACCATTTTTTCTTGACCTAGCGGCAGGTTTGATAATAGATTTATATGGACTCGCGCGCAAGAGTTCGTGGAAGTTCGAGGGCGCTATGCACCTTTATCATGACGTAAATAGTTAACAAAGGAGAGTTTCACCCATCGCCGACCCGTAGATTCACGCAAACAATTGACTTAATTGTAATCCAATTGTACAACTATAGCAAAAATACTTCAACAAATTCGATCTTTATTAATTTATTTTGAGTAATGGTCAATTTGAGTTGTCAACAATTGATTCTCTGATGATGTATCTGCTTTTTGTACATGCTTGTTTTCGAGGGCATGGCTAGCAATTCCCGAGGTGGCCAAAAAAAAGAAACAATGTAGCTAGGGTCGCCAAGCACCACGACGGTTTTATGTTGAAACCGTTAGAAAGGTTATTACCACGCATTTTTCAACATAAAACCGCCTCGTGGTAATAGCCTTCACAGCACGGTTTTAAAGTAAACCGTCGTGATATTAGACATATCACGACGGTTTATTTAAAAACCGCTCGTGATAACCACTTATCACAAAGGTTTTTAAAGTAAACCGTCTGCGATATAATGAGACGGTTTTTAACGTAAACCGCCTCGTGATCATCACTTATCACGCACGGTTTACGCAAAAACCGTCGTGATTATTGGTTATCACAGACGGTTTTAAAGTAAACCGTCTGCGTGATAAGTGGTTATCACAGAGCGGTTTACGTTAAAAACCGCTCGTGATAAGTGTTATCACAGACGGTTTTGAACCGTCTGTGGTAACTGCTTGTTATCACAGACGAATAAATATAGACGGTTCGGAAACCGTCTGTGATGACGGTTCCGAACCGTCTGTGATGACGTGTTCTGTAGTAGTGTCGCGTTTATGATATTTACTTGTGCATGTTGCATATTAGTCTTGAGTATGACATCTATTTATGCATGTTTAATTGTAAAAACATTTTGGTAGCCTAAGACCGGTATAACTCTCCTGTTATGTCCTAATCGTGCTTATGTGTGATCTTGTGATGATATATTGAGGAATGTGATTCATTAGATCGTTGTAGCGGAATATGTATCTTATTGATCGGTAGATGCTAGATTAAATATACGATTGGATTATTTGATCGGACGATATTATTTTGAAGTCGCATGGAAACTAGTGGTGATCTTGGAGGATAAATTAATTGGAGGTTTCTTCTCACATTGGATTAGTAATTTTTTGAGATAGGTCGCATAAAGATTTTTACAACTTATTACTTGCTGGATGACATATGTGTTGATGATTAACGATATATCTTTTATATATAAGTATTGTTGCTCGATGGATGTCAGATTAAGTACATTATCGGATTATTTGATTGCGGATAAATATTTGGATTCCGTGTATTTAGTAGTTAAGTCCTATGTGCCGAGTTGATAGATTTGTACCCTCAAATGGATTAGTAGATAAATAATTATTAGTCGATCGGTGTGGCACATATGTAGTTGGATTGGTAGATGTTGTACACGACTAATTTGGTGATATGGATATGAGTTGGTCGATTAGTGACTTATTAAATGTCAGATGTGCAATTTAATTGTAAACCTCATTAGGTGACGGTTAATCAAATAAACCTCGGTCGGTGGAAATTTTATTGTTTGCAATGATGATTTGCCAAGTCGAGACTAGTAGAGCTAAATAGTAGTGTTAGCCTAAATAGTCTAGTGATGAACAATTGATGGAGTTAGTCATGGTCATATGCTTATCACTTGGTGGTCTTTGTACGATTGTCGGATGGGTTGTATAGTTGGAAGATCGTGAGTTCGGGCATTTTGTGTTGGATTGACGATAACTTAATTGTGCCTTAGTAGATATTTTTCTTTAGAACATAAGTGAAAAAAAAAGAAAATATGTAGGCCCCATCTGTCATGACAGAGGCTATGTTAGCATGTGTGCAAAAAGTATTAAATGATTTGGAAAATTTTGGAATACAAATATTTGTGCACTGCAAATTCATTTAACTTCAAAAAATTTATAACTAACGCAAACCAACTCCAAATCAAGTGAAATAGATTTTGATATATTTTTTTTGAGTGAACTTCATTTTCAAATAGGTTTCAAATGTGCCCCTGCATCAGAGAATATAGTCTTTGGAAATTAATCCAAAACTGAATTGTTTTTACACTAGAAAATGCTACTAACTTTGAAAATTCATAACTAATTCATATGAACTCCAAATGAGATGAACCAAGTTATTTTGGTCTTATAATTTTATTCTATATCCAACCATATAATCCTTTTCTCCACCACTATTCTTCAAAATTATGCGAAAATTTGCATTTCGAATGAAAAGTACATAAGAGGTGATTTTTAGCCTTTTTCAAAAACCCAATTTTCAATCTACAATAACTCTCACATATCAAATCCAAATTAAATAATTATTTCACCTAAATTCATATAAAATCATCATCTAGTGACTTTAAAAATTACATGAATTTTTGAGTAGTTTGATTTTTTTGACTTTTCTCATTGTTCATTCGATGTCGCTATTTCTATGGAGTCCAAGTTGCCGCAAGTGAGCGACTACATAACCGAGAGTGGGCAAGTGAACTCCCAGCAAGTCAAGAATAATTTGAATTTTATTTTTGCATCATATTGATCCTAGTTTTAATACACTAGTGTTTGAAATGCAATGATATTGCTTGCATGCTATTTTCGGTATATCATTATGTTGTGAGTAATTAGCTATGTCCTACACTTGCTAGTTATCCTTGATAATTCCCTTATAATTCTGCTTAAGATAGATGCTTATGATGGTGTGAAGGCTATGTGTTGAATGATTAGCCATTGCGGGTCTAGAAAACGCAACAGGTTAATTGACGGGATTAGCTCGTCAATTTTGGGAGACACATAACAATTCTTATTTTTCATTTTGTCCAAATTATTATATCTGGTTGTTGAGTAAAAAATTTATTATTGTTAAATGATTTTGGGTCTGGACAAGTGGATGTAGTGTGGGTGCTGTTATGTACGAGACTCGGTTTGTGGTTTTCTTGTCCGGACCTAAGAATCGAGCCATGGGATTTCATTCTAAGTGTCGATCGTGATATCACATGCGGGATATGGGTACCATACGGTTAAGTAAGGGGAAGGTTTTATTGTGTTAAGTCCCAAGGTGGTGTGAGGATACTTGTGCTTGATCATTTGTCCGTAGGAGCCGATGTAATTTTCTTTAGTGTGCATGGGAGTACCATTCTTTGTTATTTATATTGCATCGGTATTTTCCAATACAACTTGCGAGCCCACTTAGCAAGCGCTATCCGGAGCTTGTACTAAGTATGGGAACAACTCATAAGGGGGACTTATCTCAATAGGGCTTTCTTGCTAAAAATGATCATATCTCGATTCACCCTGGCCGGCATACCTAAGGAAGTGTGTCATTTTCCGGAGGTATCCGGAGGCTTACGGGCTAGTCGAGTCATGTGGGTAAAGTAGTACACCTCTGCAGAAATAATCTATTCGAATAGCCGTGTCCATGGTTATGGACAATACTTGGTTTGGTATGCGTCATCGTTAGACTTGAAATTAAAGGTTAACATGGTTATCACTTGGTAACGGCATGAATGGGATGTTCATACATATTAGTTTATCAAAGTGGACAGCCACTTTGATATTGATTGATCTACACTATTATATATGTCTTCTGAAATCCTTTTTGAAGAAACGATTTGCAAATTGGCTTTCAAAAACTAGAAGGTGTAGGTATGTAAGTTGTTGCGTTTTATGCAAAACTAGAGCCATTAATGCTATCCTTTGATTGCCCAATATGCATAAGTAATTTTTTCTTTGTATAAGACTTGCGAGTACCTTTGTACTCAGCCAGTTTGTCTACTGGTTTTAGGTGAGAAAGATGATTCGCCCGATGAGTTCGTTAGCGCCAATTTAGGCCACTCTAACGAATAATGCTATTATTTAACTCTCAGTCAGTTGCCATGGGTTATGGGGCACACCATACTGGACTTTTGGTTTATTTACATTGCTTCCGCTGCTACTTAATGGTATCATTTGAATTTGGCCGGTCGGCCACTTGTAATAGTTGTAGACATGACTATTATTGATTTATGTCTTTTGAATTATCTACGTATGAATGTTGTATGGATGTGATTGACGGTGAATGAGAGTATGAGTATGTTGGTCCCTGATCTTGGGAGCCAACATGATGTCATGCTCGCTGTTGATGAATTCCATTTTAACTCACTAAGTGTGAACTTTGATTGTTTGGAGGACCGGTTATCTTGTAGTGCATGCAAGGGAGCAGACGCATGATCATCGGATCTCTAGTTTCACCAAAGCTTCGTGGATATCGTGAGGTATGTGCCCGATCTCGTGACGATGAGTCAATTGGCAATGGCTTTGTTGGTTTGCAAAATCACGCGTTTTGGGTTTGCTCTGTGGTCGTCAGTCACGGGCGGTCCGACCGCCGTGTTGCCGGTCCGACCGCCGATGGGAAGGTCTCGACGGCAGTGCTTGCCGTCCGACCGCCAAAAGAAAAGTGGTTTTGGAGCTGAGCCAAAATAGGTTGTGTAGGCAAGTGAGGGAGTCTCCGGATGTGGTCACATCATTTTTGGAGCTCCCAATAAAAGTTCTATTCATTGAAATTTCCGAAGGTTTGAATTTCGAGCTGAAATTTTGGCTAAGTTTTTTGGCGGTCCGACCACCGCTGTGGGATCGGTCCGATCGGCTGAATCGGTCGATCGTTCGTGGGGCGGTCGACCGCCGATGACTTGGAGGATAGCCAAGTTGGCATTGAGTTGATTTGAATGTGTTTATTGTATGAACTTCAATGCTTTATTGTTGTATATTGCATTGTGGAACTAACGTGGGTCAAGTTGTGAAGAACTTGTTCCCGAAAACGGTTTGTTTGTCTATTACTGTGCAGGTGGCTTGCAGGTCAACGACGTCAACGGTAAGGTGGATCGGGACTACGCTTGGAGAGCTGAGGTCCAGAACGATCATGGATGCCGGGTGAGGTCGTGTGACTCAAGCATGGTGCAGGATGGGCAAGATGGATCGAACGGGTAGTTCGGTACAGCTGGTTGGATCAGGCGGTGCGGAAGTCGGTGCAAGTCTCTAGGAGTTTCCGATGGGATTCGGACAAGAGAGGCTTGGCGACGTGATGAGAACCTCTGATCAACCTACACGTGGTGAAGCAGGCGATTGCTTCAATAGTTATGTGTGTGTGGGTCCCATGTGTGAGTGGGTCCCAAAAGTGAAACCCTAGGCCTCTAGTATAAATAGAAAGGGGGGAGATGTAAAACCCCCAAGCACTCATTTGGCCTTCTTCATCCTTTTCTAGGGTTTGGAGAAGAGGAGAGGAGAAACTAGGGTTTGGAGATTGTGTGTGTGCTCCTTGTGTGAGCTCTTGTCCTCCTTGTTGGAGAGGCTTTGTAAGCATCTAGTGTGATCAATCAATCTTGTGATGCTTGCTTGAGAGATCATTTGTCTCCCTTTGTGTTCTTCTCTCTTTTGGATGAATTTGGTGCTTCCTTGATTCAAGTGGTTAAGCTTGGTCTCTTGACCTATTTTCTCTTGCTTTGATGTGTGGGAATACTCCTAGAATCATCTAGATCATCAACCCCCACAAGCAAGTCTTGAATCAAAGTTTTTCATATTTCTAGGGTTTGTACACTTCTTTGGTAAAACCTTGAGAGATCGTTTCTCTGAAGTGGATCTCAAGGATCGCCGCTAGAAATAGCTCTCTAATATCATTAGGAGGTGTGCTCAAATTTAGTCAAGTTTCATTTGTTGAATCAAAAGTTGGATCAAATTTCGCTTTGGATTTGGGCTTGCTTTTTCGCTCGACCAAATCGGTCGACCGGTTTTGTAACGGCGGTCCGACCGCCTCGCGTTCGCACCGCCAAGATCGCGGGTCGAACCGATATCCAACGGTCCGACCGCCGCTTAGTAGCCGGTCCGACGTTCGTTGAACGCCGGTCCGATCCGACTGCCTCCACTCGGCCTGACCGCCAGGCTCGTGAATCCACGAAAGTGAGTTCTTTTCTCCATTTTTGTGTCGTGTGGTTGAGGGGTTATCGAATTCAAAGACAAGGCTTCCACTGTGCGCTTCGATCTTCTTAGCTTTTATAGCTAAAGGAGTTAAGTTCGTGTTGAATTTATTTAGGCGAAAAGTTGAGAAAGCGCCTATTCACCCCCCCTAGTCGTCTTTACGGTCCTACAAGTGGTATCAGAGCCGGTTAGCTCTTCTCGTAGATCTTAACCGGTCTTTGGAGCCATGGCGACTGACAAGTACTCAACCAAGCCACATATTTTTGATGGAGTTGACTTTGCATATTGGAAGGCTCGTATGCAGGCATATATCGAGGCTCAAGTGCACGCTATTTGGCTTAAGGTGAAAAACCCTTATGTCGTGCCAGCCGATGACGATATGATCACTCGCATGTGGAGGCCAACAAAGAAGGCTCGAATTATTTAATACAAGGCCTTAGTCGATCCGAGTTTGAGCGTGTTGCTCACTTGCGGTCGCTCATGAGATCCGGCGACTCTTTGTGACTATCACGAAGGGTCCATCGCGATCAAGGAAGTGAGACAGAACCACTCAAGAAAGTATACTCTAAGATCGAGCAAAGGCCCGTGAGTCTTTGGATGAGTGTGGGAAGATTTTCTAAGATTCTTCATGATCTCCGCCCGTTGACTTAGTTTTTCTCGAGTCGAAAATGCACGCCAACTGTTGGGTGCTCTTGATGTGAAGGTCTGGGGAATGAAGATCACTTCCATCAATGACAACATCACATGAGTGAGCTTACCATGGATAAGCTTTACTCGAGGTTGAAGACGCATGAGATTGATTTTATCTCGCGTCTCCCAAGACAGTCGATGGCATTAGTGGTCGACAAATCCAAGGGTTGTTCTTCCGAGTCTCTTGATTGTAGCTCATCCGGTTTTTCATTATCCGCTTTACATTCTTTGAGCAATGAGCAACTTGAGATATCGCCTCGAGGATGACTTAGCCCTCCTATCCACCAAATTCACAAGAGCGCATAACAAGGTGAGGAATAGGAGGAGAAGTGGACCTATCACGTGCTTTGAATGTGGTGAGCCAAACCACATTCGCTCCAGTGCCCCAAGCTAAAGGGCAAGGAGGAGAAGGAGACACGAAGACATCCCGTGAGAGGGATGCAAACCCAAGAAGACAAACTATCGGAAGTTTGTCACCGGGTCCTGCCGCCTAGAGAATGTAAATATGAGCGATGTGGACTCGGAACGGAGGACGACGAGAGTGACTCGTGGCAAGAAGAAGGCTCATGACTTCACTGGCATGTGCTTCATGGCCAAGAACAGCCACGACAGCGACTCCTCCAACGATGAGGATCCTTTTAGTGATCCTGATGAGGCATGCCCTTCAATTGCTGACATGAAAAGGGCTTTGGTGCTTGTTTGAATGTAAATTGCATAAGCAAGTAAAAATGATTAAGAAGGTGACATTATAATTCATAATTTGAACCTAGAAGTTGTTAGGCGTAAATCTATTAATCCTGATGATAATTGTGATTCCTGCACTAGCTTGCTTAAAGAATTTACAAGCTTGAAATCTGCTCATTCCTCTGTTGTTAATCAACTGAAAGATGCTCTCGATGAACTAGAATCTCTCAAGTCTAGTTCTGTTTGCTTAGATGCCATTTCACTTGATGTGACTGCCATGGAAGCTATTCCTTTAACTTGCTCAAATTGTGCTTTGCTAGAATTAAAATTATCCCAAGCTTACAATAGAGATTGAAGCTTTAAACAAGACTCTTGAAGAAAAGGCTAAAATTGAAAAATCTATGTCTTTTACTGCTTCTAAGAAAGTCATTGATTCTAACTCTTGTGTTTTGAATGCTGAAGTTGATACCATGATTAGTCAGATTCAAGAGGCATCTAGAGTCAAATTTAGGGAGCAGTTGAATAGGATTAAGGAATCCTATTGTGTGTCTTGTGAGGCCTTCAAAGTGGAAGTGGCCCTTCTTAAGAGTAAACGTGATGATGTAATCAAATCTAGCAAGTGCACTAGATGTGAGGGTCTAATTAAAGAGAATGATTACCTCAAGGTGACTCTTGAGAAGTTTTCGAGTGGGAAAAAGAAACTCAACATGATTCTTGATCAATCCAAGGTGAGCGTGAAAAATAGTGGTCTAGGTTTCAATCCTCTAGAGCATTCCAAGAAAAACCCACCTAGGATTGCTAGAGTTGTGAAGAATGGTCTGTTTGAGCTAGAACCTCCTAAGCCATCCAGGGTTGTTTTCAAATCCGCTGGTTTTGCTCAAACTCTTTCTGGCAAGAAAGGTGCTTTTACTCCTTCAGCACAGATCCCTCAAAAGGTCAAGTACCATTGCACCTTCTGTAAGAAAGAAGGCCACACTGTTGAGTTCTGCTTCCGGAGAGCAAAACTTGAGAGAAAAGAGAGGATGAGCGCCTTGAGATCCATTAGAGGAGTCCCTTCTCCAGGTGTAGTCTCTAGAGCTAGGCAGCCTGTTTATCGTACCACATATAGGCCTAGATTTGTAGAGAACTTTGTAGACTCTTTTGGTGGGTCTAGGCAGCATGTTGGATTAGGATATCGTGAGGAGACCACGGGTAGCACCTAGACAGGGGGAGTATCGATCTTTTAGTAGATCGTTTCGGAGAGGTCTAGGTGGTTCTCATCTGCATCCTTATGATTTTATTCCTGATCATGTTTCTGCTGTTCCTACTGCTGCTCCCAGACATCGTGCTTCTCAGTACTGGATTCCTCGATCATTTATCACTAACCCCAGTACTGAGGCACGGATGTTTTCTGATTGTGCTTTTTAGATCCGTCGTGCGAGGAAGGAGGATATATGGCTTGTTGATTCCGGGTGTTCTCGTCATATGACCAGAGATTCTAGATGGTTCTCCTCCCTCACACGTGCATCCGGCAACGAATTGTTTACATTTGGGGATGCTTCTACCGGACCGTGATCGCAAAGGGCACCGTGCGCGCCAACGACAAGTTCATGCTTAAAGACGCCGCTTGGTAAGTAAGCTGAGGTATAATCTTCTATCTGTTTCTCAGCTGCTTGATGAGGGTCTAGAAGTGAGGTTTAAGAGTGGTGAGTGTAGAGTTCTAGATCCCTTGGGTGAGCTTGTTTTTTAGATCTCCAGATTTGAGAAGATCTTCTGTGCAAATTTTAGTATTTCTTCGCCAAAGTCCTAGGTGTCTTGTAGCCTCGATTCTCATGATCTTATTTTGTGGCATCGTAGACTTGGGCATATAGGTTTTGATCATTTGTCTAGAGTGAGTTGCAAGGACTTGATTAGAGGTTTGCCTAGGCTGAAGGCTGTTAGAGATCTTGTATGCTCGCCCTGTAGACATGGTAAGATGGTGTCTGCTTCCCACCCACCTCTTACTTTGGTAATGACTGATGGACCCAGAACACTTCTTCACTTAGACACAGTTGGTCCTTCTAGAGTTCAGTCAGCTGGTGGGAAATGGTATGTGCTGGTGGTTGTGGATGATTACTCCAGGTATTCATGGGTTTATTTTCTCGCTTCTAAGGACGAAGCATTTGGATTCTTTAGAGATTTGGTCCTTAGACTTGTTGTTGATATTCCTGGAGCTTTGAGAGCCATTAGGAGTGACAATGGGACAGAATTCAAGAATTCTTCTTTTTCTACCTTCTGCACTGATAGGGGAATTGAGCATCAGTTTTCCTCTCCTAGAGTTCCCCAGCAGAATGGTGTTGTAGAAAGGAAGAACAGGACCCTTGTAGAGATGGCTCAAACCATGTTAGATGAGCATTCTACTCCTAGGAGATTTTGGGCTGAGGCGATCTCTACTGCTTGTTATATCTCCAATAGGGTTTTCTTGAGATCTGTGGTTGGGAAGACCTCTTATGAGCTTAGATTTGGTCATTCTCCTAAAGTCTCTCATTTCAAGATTTTTGGTTGCAAGTGCTTCATTCTTAAACATGGCAACCTTGATAAATTTGAGTCTAGATGTTTTGATGGCATATTTCTTGGATATCCTGCTCATTCTCATGGCTATCGTGTTTTTAATGTTGACACTAGCAAAACTGTTGAGACTTGCGAAGTCACTTTTGATGAGGCTAGTCCTGGTACTAGACCCGATGCTTCAGGTACACAGGTTCCTGAAATTCAAGGAAGCATCTTCGTCGATGATGACTCTGAGGATGAGGAACCGAACCATCCTCCAGCTACCTCTGAGAGGGGTGGAGAGCTCACTACTACTACTCCGGCCAAATGAGCGACCTCCTCCTATTCCCACCGACGATCTGAGTGGCTCTGTTCCTACCTCAACAACTCATGGGGTAGAGGCCACTTCTGCACCAGGAGCACCTCTTCACATTCAGCGACAACATCCACCTGAGCAGATGATTGGGGATCTTCAAGAGCGAGTCACTCGCTCTAGATTTATTTCTCCTGATTCTCATGCACATTATGCTTTTGTCGATTCTTTTGAACCCCGAGATATCACTCATGCTTTATCTGATGCCTCTTGGGTCAATGCCATGCATGAAGAGCTTGAGAACTTTGAAAGAAACAAAGTCTGGACTTTAGTTGAGCGGCCTTCTGATTCTCATGTTATTGGAACAAAATGGATTTTTAAAAATAAGCAAAGTGAGGATGGGTTGGTTGTTCGCAATAAGGCTAGACTCGTAGCTCAAGGTTATTCCCAGGTAGAAGGCTTAGACTTTGAAGAGACCTTTGCTCCAAAGAGCTAGATTGGAAGCCATTCGATTCTTTTAGCATTTGCAACATCCAAGAGTTTCAAGCTTTTTCAAATGGATGTTAAAAGTGCTTTCTTGAATGGTTTCTTAGAAGAAGAGGTCTTTGTCAAGCAACCTCCTGGTTTTGAAAATCAAAAATTCCCAAACCATGTTTTTAAACTCTCTAAAGCCCTGTATGGATTGAAACAGGCTCCTAGAGCTTGGTATGACAGGCTTAAGAGTTTCTTGCTTGAAAATAATTTCAAAATGGGAATGGTTGATAAAACCTTGTTCACTCTCGTGCATGGCGGTGATTTCTTGTTGGTTCAGATTTATGTGGATGATATTATATTCTGTGGTTCTTCTCATGCTTTGGTGTCCAGATTTTTAGATTCGATGAGCGGTGAGTTCGAGATGAGCATGATAGGAGAGTTGACATTCTTCCTTGGTCTTCAAATCAAGCAACCGAAAGAAGGCACCTTCGCTCACGAGTAAGTATACAAAGGACCTTCTTCGCGCTTCAATATGGGAAGCGAGAGGCCAATGTCTACTCCCATTGCTACAACCACCGTGGCTTTGGACCACGATGAGGATGGAGAGCACGTGGACCATAAGGAGTACCGCAGATATGATTGGCTCCTCCTCTATCTTACAAATACGAGGCCGGACATACAATTTGTCGTATGTCCGTGCGCCGCTTCGAGCTTCCTCGAGCTTCTCATCGTCAAGCGATTCGTCGCATCTTCAGTGCCTTCAAGATACTCTTGACTTTGGACTCGTATTCTTCTTCTTCACTCTCTCAATTCGAGCATTTTCGATGCCGATTTTGCGGGTGTAGAGTGGATAGGAAGAGTACTTCCGCACTTGTTATTTCTTGGGCACATCTCTTGTTTCTTGGTCTTCTAGAAAACAGATTTGGTTGCATATCCACACCGAGGCCGAGTATGTAGTCAGCAGCCGATGGTCGCTCTCGTGTTCTCTGGATTTTATCCACGCATGCGGGTCTATGGGTTATCCTTGAGAAGTGTTCCTCTTTCTCGTGACAACACTTCGCGATTAATATTGCCAAAAACCAAAGGCAACATTCCGTGACTAAACACATTGATATTCGATTTCATTTTCTCGAGAGACCATATTGAGAAGGGTGATGTTGTGCTCCATTTTGTAGAGTCAGAACAACAGCTTGCAGATATTTTCACTAAAGCTCTTGATTCTTCTCGTTTTGCTGCTTTGCGGGGAGAGTTAGGAGTTATTAGTCCTTTTGGGCTGTTTTGAGGGGGAATTTGCATTCATTGTATCATAATGCATGTTTCATTTCTATTGTCTTGCATTGTATAATAAAATTTGTGGAGCTTTGATTATTATCCTTGTATGGCTTGATTTCATACTCTATACCTTGGCATATCAAGTGATAGTCTGCTAGACTTCTTTTATGGCTCTTCTTGTTTAGCTTAGCTTTTGCCTTGCTAGCTTTATATCTGTGAGCAAATTGAATCAATTCATGTCTTGTTGGATCTTGTGACTAGTTTTGCTCTAGTGATCCTCTTATGATTCTTGCCATGTCATATAGGTTGAATTGAGTCTTGAACTTATTTTGAGATGAAAATGAGCTTTTTAACTTTTAAGTCAAGCAAATGAAAATAAGATTTTACGTGCGAAAAACTGATCTCACCAATCCTTTCTCATGAGACGGCTTGCCATTGCACTAGGCATGAACTCAGGGGGAGTTTTGGATGACCTAGATCATTCTTTTAAGCTTATCGCTTGAGATGGTCGCGGCAAGGCTTGAGATCTAGCACAGTGAAAAAAAATCCTTTTTAGGAAAATGCTCAAAATGCCAAGTACTTGAGTTTTGCTTCAAAAGTGTACTCTTAATGCTCAAAATGCCTCAGTTCTTGTTTTGAGTCTCTTTTTACTTATAGACATGGCTTGACTCATTTTTTGTTGCGTTTAGTGAAACTATGACATTGAGCAACTTTTCATGATATTAATTCTGTTAATCTCAGATGACTGCTATTTTGGTTTTAGCTTTGCAGTACATGTTTTGCCATGATTGAATATAGCGTCCACTCTTTATATGGCTTGGTAAAATACTTGTACTGTCTACATGTATAATGGTCATGTCTCCTTTTTACTAAAGTTCAATAATAAAGTCATTCCTTCATGCTCTTTCTTTTCTCATGCATCTTGATGAATTCATTGTCAAAGGGGGAGAAAGATTGTGAAGAAAATGCTGTTTTGGAGCTTTTGGTTTGGTACTTAAGGTTTAATATAAAAGAACTTCATAAAATAAAAAAATAAAAAAATTGAACCTTTTGAATTTGTGTGATCATGGTGAGTTGAGTCTCTTTATTTCATTACCCTTTTCTGATTATATTTGCAATTGAAGAAGACTCACAATGATCAAAGGTCAAATAGATCAATTGTCTTTCATTTGGACCTAAGTGAGATTTTTGGCTACTTTCTGGAACTTGAATCCTTTTGTGCTTTCATTGCCTTATCTCACTTGCTTATACTATTCTGAAGCCAGCTTGGTCGGTTCCTAGGCTTTTTCTTGCTTTTGGACCAAGTTGTGCCTTTATGCAAAAGCGTTTGTTTTACTTTTCAATATGAAAACCACATTTTTCGGAAATTGCCAATGTGTTCATCAAGGGGGAGATTGTGGATATCGTGAGGATATGTGCACGATCTCAGGATGATGAGTCAATTGGCAATGGCTTTGTTGGTTTGCAAAATCATGCGTTTTCGGGTTTGCTCTGTGGTCGTCAGTCACGGCGGTCCGACCGGCCAGTCGCCGGTCCGACCGCCGATGGGAAGGTCCGACCGGCGGTTTGCCGGTCCGACCGCCAAAAAGAAAAGTGGTTTTTGGAGCTGAGCCAAAAATAGGTTGTGTAGGCAAGTGAGCGGAGTCTCCTGGATGTGGTCACATCATTTTTGGAGCTCCCAGTCAAAAGTTCTATTCAGTTGAAATTTCCATAAGGTTTCGAAATTTCGAGCTGAAATTTTGGCTAAGTCTTTTCGGGCGGTCCGATCGCCGTTGTGGGATCGGTCCGACCGGCCTGGAATCGGTCAGACCGGCCCTGTGGGGCGGTCAGACCGCCGATGACTTGGAGGATAGCCAAGTTGGCATTGAGTTGATTTGAATGTGTTTATTGTATGAACTTCAATGCTTTATTGTTGTATATTGTATTGTGGAACTAACGTGGGTCAAGTTGTGAAGAACTTGTTCCCGGAAACGGTTTATTTGTCTATTACTGTGCAGGTGGCTTGCAGGTCAACGACGTCAACGGTAAGGTGGATCGGGACTACGCTTGGGGAGCTGAGGTCCAGAACGATCATGGATGTCGGGTGAGGTCGTGTGACTCAAGCATGGTGCAGGATGGGCAAGATGGATCGAACGGGTAGTTCGGTACAGCTGGTTGGATCAGGCGGTGCGGAAGTCGGTGCAAGTCTCTAGGAGTTTCCGATGGGATTCGGACAAGAGAGGCTTGGCGACGTGATGAGAACCTCTGATCAACCTACACGTGGTGAAGCAGGCGATTGCTTCAATAGTTATGTGTGTGTGGGTCCCATGTGTGAGTGGGTCCCAAAAGTGAAACCCTAGGCCTCTAGTATAAATAGTAACGGGGGAGATGTAAAACCCCCAAGCACTCATTTGGCCTTCTTCATCCTTTTCTAGGGTTTGGAGAAGAGGAGAGGAGAAACTAGGGTTTGGAGATTGTGTGTGTGCTCCTTGTGTGAGCTCTTGTCCTCCTTGTTGGAGAGGCTTTGTAAGTATCTAGTGTGATCAATCAATCTTGTGATGCTTGCTTGAGAGATCATTTGTCTCCCTTTGTGTTCTTCTCTCTTTTGGATGAATTTGGTGCTTCCTTGATTCAAGTGGTTAAGGTTGGTCTCTTGACCTATTTTCTCTTGCTTTGATGTGTGGGAATACTCCTAGAATCATCTAGATCGTCAACCGCCACAAGCAAGTCTTGAATCAAAGTTTTTCATATTTCTAGGGTTTGTACACTTCTTTGGTAAAACCTTGAGAGATCGTTTCTACGAAGTGGATCTGAAGGATTGTCGCTAGAAATAGCTCTCTAATATCATTAGGGAGGTGTGCTCGAAATTTGGTCAAGTTTCATTGGTTGAATCAAAAGTTGGATCAAATTTCGTTTTGGATTTGGGCTTGCTTTTTCGGTTCTGGACCAAATCGGTCAGACCGGTTTTGTAACGGCGGTCCGACCGCCCGTGTTTCAGACCGCTCAGTACTGCCGGGTCGAACCGATATCCAACGGTCCGACCGCCAGTTAGTAGCCGGTCTGACCGTTCGATGAACGTCGGTCCGATCACTTTGTCTCCACTGGCCGACCGCCATGCTGAAGCCACTCACAGTGAGTTCTTTTCTCTATTTTTGTGTCGTGTGGTTGAGGGGGTTATCGAATTCAGCACAAGGCTTCCATCAGGCGCTATCGATCTTCTTAGCTTTTATAGTCAAGGAGTTAAGTTCGTGTTGAATTTGATTTAGGCGAGAAAGTTGAGAAAGCGCCTATTCACTCCCCCCCCCCTAGTCGCCTTTAGGGTCCTACAGCTTCTCACTTAGATGGAGTTAAGTTGGAATCCATTTACATGAGGCCTAGAGTTATTTTCATAAGACCGGGAAAGCCTCGGTCTTACGGAAATAACCCGGCTCCTCACACCTGGCCGGAGCTGGCGAGGAGTTTTGGGCCCACAGCTTTGGCCCTAAGGTTGAGAGGAAATTTGAATTGTTTTCTTATTTGTTTTCCAAAATCGACTAATTCTTTGGTGAATTTGTAAACCTAACAATTTTGTTACAAACTTTATGATTTTTTTAGACTGCCTTAAGGTGGGTCTTTTCCAACACCATGTTCTCTAACATGTATCAATATTATTGGTTTGATATCTCCATATCCATGACACATGAAACACGATTATCAACCAATGCATATGCTAGTCTATTCATATGTGTTCTCATATGTTTCCGGCCAGGAACGCTTAAGAATAATCATCGAGAAATATATAGCCACAATCAAGTCGCATACTTGATAATAAATATTATTGATATTATTCTATGAATAAGATAACATATTATCCAATGTTATGAACATAATGAAATATAATTATCTTTATGATTGCCTCTAGGGCATATTTCCAACGATCAAGGCAAAGGAGGCCGTGGTGGTTTTGTTACGCCACGTTAGGACAACACCGACAAAGGTAAAGATAAGAGCCACATAAAATGTTTCAATTGTGACTTGTATGGACAACTGCAGCGTTAGAGTGTTGCAAACCATGTCGGGAACATGAGCAACAGCCAATTTGTCACGAAAGCGTAAGAGGATGAACTGCATTGTTGATGGCGCTGTGCGGTGAAGAAGCACACAAGGGTGTTGGTGACAAGGTGTTGCTGAGTGAAGATAAGATTGTACAGACATTGAACAAGCATGAACACACCCAAGCTGAATCCAAGGCACAGTACCTCGACAACAGCGCAAGTAATCATATGACTAGCCCTAAGTCCATGCTCCAGAACTCGATGATAAGATCTCTGGACATGTCCGGTTTGGAGATGGTTCAAAAGTCCAAATCAAGGGAAAGAATCCATCCTGTTGCAATGCAAGAACAATGAACAACGACATCTCTCCGAGGTATATTATTTCCCTTATTTGTGCAAAGAATATTATTAGCCTTGGACAACTAGCCAAGAGGGCAAAAAATTGTGTTGCAAGTGCATTCATGTGGGTGTATGATAGGAATGAAACGCTCTCGATGAAAGTCATAATGACAGGGAATCGGCTCTATAAAATCTCACCGAGACTTGCAATCCCATTTGCTTGGCTACAAGCCTTAGCGATCTGGCTTGGCTATGGCATGCCCGGTTAGGGCATCTGAATTTTAGGCTCTCAAACTTATGTTTGAGAAAGAAATGGTTGTAGGGCTCCTGAGGAACTGATCACCCCATGCACCGTGTGAAAGTTGTTTGATAGCCAAGCAGTCAAGGATCCTGTTCCTCCACAAGGAAGCTACAGAGCCGAGTGTCCACTGCAATTGGTGAATGCCGACTTATGTGGGCCAATCACACCACAAACAAGTCTTTGGTAACAAGTATTTCTTCCTCTTGGTTGATGATTTTAGCAGGGTGATGTGGGTGTATGTGATCAAGGCAAAAGATGAGGCATTTGTTTGCATTCAAAAGGTTTAAGGCAATGGTGGAGAACCAAATGAACACAAGCTCCAGTTCTTCAGACTATCCAAGGAGCTGAATTCCGTTCTCACGAGTTCAAGGACATGTGTGAAACACACAAGATTGGTAGGCATTTCACAGCTCCTTACACTCCCAAAGAAACGGATTGGTGGAGAGAAGAAATCGCTTAGTGACCCACAACCCGTAGTTTGCTCAAAAGCAAGATGATGCCGGAAAGCTTTGGGAGAAAGCGGTGCGGCACGCGGTTTATGTTCTCAATCGTGTGCCCACCAAAGGCGATTAGAGACCGGTTTATCGGGCTTGTAATGCTTAACCATCCACTTGGTCCTAGCATCACAAATCGATAATCCGAGATTCGAGACATGTATACTTCCTAAATGCAAGATATACACACCTCTTTACAAAGTTCATGCATCAATTCCATTCATTCACATAGAACCGAAGCAAAAGCGAGCAGAATAACATTAATAAAGGATAGTTATTACAAAAGAGAGGCCAACCGCCAACAATAAAAGAGACAACAATAATTAAACAATGAAGCAAAAGTGCCATAAGATGGCGATAAACAAAAGAGCCAATCAGTGTGCCTTTAACCCACAAGGCAACCGACCGACCGCCGGCTAGTCGTCGAATCCACAAACAACTCACAAAAGTGAGGCCCTTGGGGCTCACCTTCTTCCTCTGCAAACAAAAGCATTTCAAATAAAAGTCGGGTGAGTACTTTGAATGTACTACAAGATATATAAGAATGATAACAGATCTATACAATAACTACATGCAAGCTTATTTAAGTGGAGCGAGTTAGGACTCAAATTTTTAAGCATAAAGCAAGTTTTATTTGCAATAATGTAATAGATCAAAGGCAATTTTGCAATCTGATTTTATTTGATAAAAGCAGTAGTAATCAAGTAGCAACAACAAGAAAAGCAGTCCGAAGTGACTAAACCATTAGTCACCACAACAATAGCATGAATTACCCATTCATGCCAACCATGTCAAGTTTTAATTTTTAAAACAAAAGCAGTTGTTGAAGTCTAGATCTTGCGTGAAATCACCAAGCGTGTCCATAACCTAGGGCGAGGCTATTCAATAGTTTTATCCTGCGCAGGTGTACCAACTTACCCACATGTCGATCGCCTTTTTGCCACCGGGTTAAGCACACTTCCTTAGGTATGCCGGCACGGCTAAGTCCTACGAGATGTTTCCAATATTGTGAATTATTCACGAGCCGCCCGTATGGATAGAAACCCATACGTTGTGTCGGAGTCATCGTAAAGCCTCGGTCAACTACCCTTCCGGGTAAAGCCTTGACAACCACGACGCCCTCGAGGTGGAGAGCCTACCCGGAATCTCCACCACCGCACACCCAACACAAGAACACCGAGAACACATATCATGTTTCACACAACACACACAACCCCTCCTGCGACTCGGAGATAACCCACGCCAAAGTACTAGGTCAAGAGGGGTCCCATATAACCCTCATGTGGTTAGTACGCAAAAGTACTTGGATCAGTGGCGCAAGCAACATTTTCGGTCCTTAGGGACCTGGGCACCTTTCCTTGTCACACCCAACAATCACACCAACATGCCATTGTGCCCAAGTCAAATCATTTTGTTTCATTTTCGGTTTTTACAAAACAAAAGCATAAGGTGCTGAACCAAAAATAAACAAAATGATTTGTGTGATCAAGGTCATCGACTAAGTCGATAACCGCCCAATTCTACCGGTAGCTAAGCATTTCTAAGCATGACATCGCAAAGACAGTAAAAGAGCATAATTAAATCACCGGGCTCTAATTCACCAGCGATGATAATAACTTATGGTTGTGGCAGGGGATAACATTTTAATGGCAACAATGCATTAGGAATAGCTACTTCTAAACAGGGCAAAAGTAATTGGACACAAAAGCAATGCATACATATAGTTTGTAAACAAGATATTAGACTTTGAAAGTAATGGGACATTTATGATCAAATATCTTGCCTGCTTGCTGTGGGTCAAGGTGTTGCTGTGGATCGATAATATTATCAACGTGCTCTTCGGATCCTAACGAGAAAGCAAAAAGCAACCGATAAGAACGAATAAAACGCAAAGACCCAACAGTAAACCTTCTCCAAAAATTCTAAAATTTTTACAGTAGCAAGGCCTTGATTTATAATGAATTTAGCAACAAGAACCAATTGATTTGGATTCTTAATGCCAAAGATATGACCAAAACAATTTTGCTCAGCTTTTATAAATAAAAAAATGCTACTATTCATTAGCAAAAATTTATGGAGCTATACTGGGGTTGGAAACATTTTTAGATTAAAGATGAGTTGAAAACATAACCAACAAAATTTGAATCAACCGAAAAGGATTTGAAATGAATTAGTTATGCATTTTTCAAGTTATCACATTTTTCAGTTGATAACTAAATCCTTTCGGGAAAATCAGAAATTAAAAACGACGTGGCCGAACCTGGGACGTTGATCTCGGATCCAACGGCCCAAGCTCGGCGCGACCGCTGTGCTGGATTTACAAACCCTAAACGCTCACCGTTGGATCTGGATCCAACGGTTCACGTCAGATCGGGGCGTCGGGCGGTCGAACGCTCACACGCATAGGAGCCGCTGATCTTGGATCCAAAGGTCCACGCGATCGAACCTTTCGGACGGTCCGAACGTTCATACAGATCTGGACCGTTGATCTAAGGATCGACGGTCCGCAACGACTCAAGTTCAAACTCGCGCCAAAGTTTTCGTCCGACAAAACGACGGGGAAAGATTGGCTCATCGCCGGCGACTCGGCGCGGCGGTGCGACTAAAGCCCAAAATGGGTTCTTAACACTCTTGCGCACACATTGGTACCAGAATTTCAGTCAAGGGCGTTCTAGAACGCCGCAAGCGGAGATGACCGAGGCGAGCAAAATGACCAAAACGAAAAATGCAAAAGAGCTCTACCGGTCCAAGGAGCGAAAGCCAAGCAACTAGGGACTAATAAGAGGGTGCCCGAGCCCAAAGAAGGCACGGAGGAGAGTTGAAACGGATTGGGTGAAGAAGAATAGCCGCTTTGGCGAATTGGGGAAAACCAAATTGATCTGCTCTCTCATCAAAAGCAAAATTGATGAGAGGTTAATACTCTTAGAGATGGTAAATGGCGAGGAAGCAAGGGTTTAAGAAAGAGAAGGCCTGAGCACCACTTTCACCAAGAGGTTGGAGCTTCAACAATGGCGCCGAGAGCAAATTTTTGAAATGGAGCTCACTCAGTGTACTAGAAGCAATGCTGGAGCTCGAGGGTGTTTAAAGGAGGATAAGGAAGCCACTGGAGGAGTCTTATAGCCGGAGCAGCAAGAGGGGAGCAACGGCATGAAAAATGGCGATGCATTCTTTGAGGTTGGCCGAGCGCGACGAGGCGTAATAACAGATGGGAGACGACGATCGTGGAGGCGACCGGACGGAAGCATTAAATGCGAAGAGCCGTTGGCAAAAGGAGACGCGACCGGCTCTGCCGAAGGAATCTTGGCACGCCACCACCGTTGACTCACCGAAGCGCGAGCGAGAGGAAGACGAAAGAGATCAGCCGTTGGATTTTAATCGGACGGCTGAAAAAGAACGGGTCGCTGATAACGATTCAATCGCGCGCTTGATCTCGGGCCGTTGATTTGGATCCTACGGTTCACGTTGCGCGAGGCGTTCGGCGGTCCAACGCTCACGCGATCGTGAGCCGCTGATTTAGAATCCAACGGTTCAAATGGATCGCCGCGCGGATGGTCCGAACGTTCACGCGATCGTGGGCCGTTCGATGCCGATCCAACGACTCGCAAATCCCGTGCCCGACTGCGTCGCGCCGGTGCGGTTAGTTGACTGAACCAAATCAAGTGGCTCGAGCCCGAGTCTGACCCGAACCCGAGGAACAGTGACAACCAGTTAGGGTTGGAATTTGAATAACTGATTTTTGGGGAATTATTTGGGATAGCAAACAAGCTCCAAAAATTATGAAATTTTAACTGGAGCTTGCTGACTGCAGGAGGAACCTCATATAAAATTTTCAGAGAGTTTTATGCAATGCATTTTTCTCTAAAAATTCCAGAAGGCCATTTTAGGATTTTGACTAATGTTTGACTTGTCTCAAAAATTATCAAATAATTCCTGAAAATTATGAAATAATTCTGAGGTGTTAAACATCACTCCTAGGTTCAAAGAAAATTATTTTCAGGGGTTGGGCACAAGATTTTCATGAAGGAGCTTTGTGTTGGTGTCCAAATGGCAATTTGATTTTTGATTTCCCATAATTCCTTTACAAAAATTATGGAACTGATTACAAAAATCAAGATCAGAGAAAAAGTTTTAATTTCTCCTCATTTTTATTACATTTGAAACACAAGCCAATTTTGGGATGTTACAAAACCTCCCCCCCTTACAAAAATCTCGTCCCGAGATTTGGCTCACCCGGTAAAGAAAGATGGATAGTCTGCACGGAGACGATCTTCCCTTTCCCAAGTAGCCTCATCCTCAGAATGGTTCGACCACTGAACTTTGAGGAATTTGATGGTTTTATTCCTCGTTCTTCGCTCAGCCTCATCGAGTATGCGAACAGGATGCTCGCGATAGGTCAAATCTTCTTGGACATCGAGTTTCCAACGAGCTTCTCGCTTGGAACACTGAGGCACTTCTTTAATTGGGACACATGGAAAACATCATGTACCCCTTCGAGTGCAGCTGGCAATTCCAATTTATAGGCAACAGCTCCTTTCTTCTCGATAATGCGGTAAGGACCGACATATCGAGGGGCTAACTTGCCCTTGACGCCGAAACGCTGATGGCCCTTCAAAGGAGAGACTTTGAGATAAACAAAATCATTCGGCTCAAAGCTCAATTCACGACGACGGCGATTCGCGTAGCTCTTTTGCCTAGATTGAGCTGTGCGCAAACGATCACGAATAAGCTGGACTTGACTCTCGGCCTCATCGATCGAGTCCGGGCCAAAGAAAGGTCTTTCGCCCGTCTCCGACCAATTCAACGGGGTTCTGCACTTTCTCCCGTATAAGGCCTCGAAAGGTGCCATGCCGAGATCGGCTCGAAGTCGTTGTTGTAGGAAAACTTCGGCAAAGGGCGGGCATTTCTCCCAATGCTTTCCATAGGAGAGAACACAAGCACGGAGCATGTCTTCCAACACTTGGTTGACCCTTTCGGTCTGACCATCAGTTTGAGGATGATATGCGGTGCTAAAGTGAAGATGGGTCCCCATAGCCTCTTGCAGACTATGCCAAAATCGAGAAGTGAACAGGGAACCACGATCAGAAATGATCGTCTTGGGATCCCATGCAAACTCACAATTCGGCGATATAGAGCTCGCTAAGAGCCCCACGCCGAGTCTTAGTCTTGACAGAATGAAATGAGCCACTTTCGTCAAGCGATCGATGACGACCCAAATGGCATCATTTCCCTTAGGCGACCTGGGTAGACTGGTGATAAAATCCATCCCGATCGAATCCCACTTCCATTCTGGAATCGGCAAAGGTCAAGCGATCTGCTGACGCTGATGCTCGGCCTTGACACGACGACACACCTCGCACTCGGCAACGAATTTCGCAATCTCCCTCTTCATTCGGGTCCACCAAAATCTCTGACGGAGATCTTGATACATCTTTGTGGCCCCGGGATGAATAGACAAAGGCGAATCATGGGCTTCGCGAAGAATCAAATTCCGCAATTCCATGTCCTTTGGAACCACAAGGCGTTGCCCGAACCTTACAACACCATGCTCATCCTCGAGAAAGCACTTGGTCGCTCCGTTCTTGACATTTCCCTTGATGTGGTTCACTCCAACATCTGATTGTTGGGCGATCTTGATCTGCTCCACTAAGGTTGGTTGCACAACCAAAGTAGCGAGGGAACCATGCTCCACCAAACCTAAGTTGAGACGCTGAAATTCCTCCAGGAGAGTGGGTTGACATTCCTGGAGCAACAAGGCATTGCAATGCGCTTTGCGACTGAGCGCATCGGCAACGACATTAGCCTTGCCCGGATGGTAGTGAATACCCATGTCATAGTCCTTGATCAACTCCAACCATCTCTTTTGCCTGAGGTTCAGATCTGGTTGGGTGAACAAATACTTTAGGCTTTTGTGATCTGAATACACTTCGCAACGATTACCGATTAGGTAATGTCGCCAAATCTTAAGTGCATGAATCACTGCGGCTAATTCCAAGTCATGGGTAGGATAGTTGAGTTCATGAGGTCTCAATTGCCTTGATGCATAGGCCACTACCTTGCCTTCTTGCATAAGGACACAACCGAGTCCTCGACGAGAAGCATCGCAAAAGATATCGAAGCTTCGATGAATATCGGAAGAACAAGGACGGGAGCGGTGGTCAAACGCTTCTTGAGTACTTGGAAGCTTTCTCACAAGCATCGGACCACAAGAACTTCTTGTCCTTCTTGAGCAACTCCGTCATCGGCCATGATCTTGGAGAAATTCTCGATAAAACGGCGATAATATCCCGCTAAACCGAGAAAACTCCGCACTTCGGTTACCGAAGTAGGCTGAACCCATGAAAGAACATCGCTGACCTTGCTAGGGTCAACGGCTACGCCTCCTGCTGAAAGAAAGCAAAACGCTAGAGACTAGGGGAATGGAATATCACCCTAATCGAAAGCCAAAACAACAAGTGTAAAAACTTGAACAGGCTTATAAAAAGATTCCAACCATAGCAAAGAATCATAACACCAAAGCTCAACTTCTCAATGCAACTAACCCGTATTGAATGAACGAGTAATTGATTGAGAAGATAAAAATCAGAAGATCAAGGTAAGATCTAACACCACTTAAGATCAAGGCTAAATCAGCGAAAATAGTGTTAGATACATAGCTAACTAGTATCACATCTTACCCTTTTTAACCCCACAAGTTTTAGTTGATTATCCTCTCATTTTCTACCCCATTAGAAACCATCGAGCTTGCTGTCCGGAAATTGAGGTTCTTTGTAGTGATTTTGCATCCAAGCTTCCAAACCAAGTCTTCCATTCTAGAAACTTCAAAATCTGGCACACTTCAATTTGCCAAGCTCAGTGGTCCCATTAGAAACCATTGAGCTTGCTGTCTGGAAATTGAGGCGTCTGTCCAGATTCCGCATCCAAGCCTCTAGCCGAAATCTTCATCCGTAAACTTCAAAACCCTAAGAACTTCAATTTGCCAAACTCAGTGGTTCCCAAAACCCATTTAATCGATAACACTATCTTTGAAGGAAGAAGAGGTAAACAATTTTCAAAACTCAAATTAGAGTGAGATGAGAGGAGAAAGCTAAGATAGGTAAGGAATAAAATCCGAGAATTCCTTAAGCTTTCAAAAATCATTTGATACTTTGAAAATAAAGTTTTCCAAAATATCCTAAAGACGACCAACTTGGGTTACTACGGTCGAGATGGCTCGATACTAAACCTTGTGAGACCCCGGTTTATCGGGCTTGTAATGCTTAACCATCCACTTGGTCCTAGCATCACAAATCAGATAATCCGAGATTCGAGACATGTATACTTCCTAAATGCAAGATACACACCTCTTTACAAAGTTCATGCATCAATTCCATTCATTCACATAGAACCAAGCAAAATGAACAGAATAACATTAATAAAGGATAGTTATTACAAAAGAGAGGCCAACCGCCAACAATAAAAGAGACAACAATAATTAAACAATGAAGCAAAAGTGCCATAAGATGGCGATAAACAAAAGAGCCAATCGGTGTGCCTTTAACCCACAAGGCAACCGACCGGACCGCCAAAGCTAGTCGTCGAATCCACAAAGACAACTCACAAAAGTGAGGCCCTTGGGGCTCACCTTCTTCCTCTGCAAACAAAAGCATTTCAAAAAAAGTCGGGTGAGTACTTTGAATGTACTACAAGATATATAAGAATGATAACAGATCTATACAATAACTACATGCAAGCCTATTTAAGTGGAGCAAAGTTAGGACTCAAATTTTTAAGCATAAAGCAAGTTTTATTTGCAATAATGTAATAGATCAAAGGCAATTTTGCAATCTGATTTTATTTGATAAAAGCAGAGTAATCAAGTAGCAACAACAAGAAAAGCAGTCCTGAAGTGACTAAACCATTAGTCACCACAACAATAGCATGAATTACCCATTCATGCCAACCATGTCAAGTTTTAA
The DNA here is from genome assembly GCA_036346395.1 of Hsuehochloa calcarea. Taxonomy (NCBI): domain Eukaryota; kingdom Viridiplantae; phylum Streptophyta; class Magnoliopsida; order Poales; family Poaceae; genus Hsuehochloa; species Hsuehochloa calcarea. Next base: position 52,635,713 of record CM070609.1, on the reverse strand, counting down.
TTTTTAAAACAAAACAGCTTGTTGAAGTCTAGATCTTGCGTGAAATCACCAAGCGTGTCCATAACCTAGGGCGAGGCTATTCGAATAGTTTTATCCTGCAGGTGTACCAACTTACCCACATGTCGGACCGCCTTTTGCCACGGGTTAAGCACACTTCCTTAGGTATGCCTACACGCGGCTAAGTCCTACGAGATGTTTCCAATATTGTGAATTATTCACGAGCCGCCTGTATGGATAGAAACCCATACGTTGTGTCGAGTCATCGTAAAGCCTCGGTCAACTACCCTTCCCGGTAAAGCCTTGGACAACTACGACGCCCTCGAGGTGGAGAGCCTACCCTAATCTCCACCACCGCACACCCAACACAAGAACACCGAGAACACATATCATGTTTCACACAACACACACAACCCCCTCCTGCGACTCGGAGATAACCCACGCCAAAGTACTAGGTCAAGAGGGTCCCATATAACCCTCATGTGGTTAGTACGCAAAAAGTACTTGGATCGATGGCGCAAGCAACATTTTCGGTCCTTAGGGACTGGCACCTTTCCTTGTCACACCCAACAATCACACCAACATGCCATTGTGCCCAAGTCAAATCATTTTGTTTCATTTTGGTTTTACAAAACAAAAGCATAAGGTGCTGAACCAAAATAAACAAAATGATTTGTGTGATCAAGGTCATCGACTAAGTCGATAACCGCCCAATTCTACCGGTAGCTAAGCATTTCTAAGCATGACATCGCAAAGACAGTAAAAGAGCATAATTAAATCACGGGCTCTAATTCACCAACGATGATAATAACTTATGGTTGTGGCGGGGATAACATTTTAATGGCAACAATGCATTAGGAATAGCTACTTCTAAGCAGGCAAAAGTAATTGGACACAAAAGCAATGCATACATATAGTTTGTAAACAAGATATTAGACTTTGAAAGTAATGGGACATTTATGATCAAATATCTTGCACCTTGCTGTGGGTCAAGGTGTTGCTGTGGATCGATAATATTATCAACGTGCTCTTCGGATCCTAACGAAAGCAAAAGCAACCGATAAGAACGAATAAAACGCAAAGACCCAACAGTAAACCTTCTCCAAAAATTCTAAAATTTTTACAGTAGCAAGGCCTTGATTTATAATGAATTTAGCAACAAGAACCAATTGATTTGGATTCTTAATGCCAAAGATATGACCAAAACAATTTTGCTCAGCTTTTATAAATAAAAAAATGCTACTATTCATTAGCAAAAATTTATGGAGCTATACTGGGGTTGGAAACATTTTTAGATTAAAGATGAGTTGAAAACATAACCAACAAAATTTGAATCAACCGAAAAGGATTTGAAATGAATTAGTTATGCATTTTTCAAGTTATCACATTTTTCAGTTGATAACTAAATCCTTTCGGGAAAATCAGAAATTAAAACGAGCGTGGCGAACCTGGGGCGGTGATCTCGGATCCAACGCCCAAGCTCGGCGCGACGCCGCCGTGGATTTACAAACCCTAAACGCTCACCGTTGGATCTGGATCCAACGGTTCACGTGGATCAGGACGTTCGGGCGGTCCGAACGTTCACACGCATAGGAGCCGTTGATCTTGGATCCAAAGGTCCACGCGGATCGAACCTTTCGGACGGTCCGAACGTTCATACAGATCTGGACCGTTGATCTAAGGATCGACGGTCCGCAACGACTCAAGTTCAAACTCTCGCGCGAGTGTTTTCGTCCGACAAAACGACGGGAAAGATTGGCTCATCGCCGCGACTCGTCTGGCGCATGGCGGTCGGCTAAAGCCCAAAATGGGTTCTTAACACTCTTGCGCACACATTGGTACAGAAATTTCAGTCAAGGCGTTCTAGAACGCCGGCAAGCCAGAGATGACCGAGGCGAGCAAAATGACCGAAAACGAAAAATGCAAAAGAGCTCGGCTGCGGTCCAAGGGAGCGAGTGCCAAGCAACTAGGGACTAATAAGAGGGTGCCTGAGCCCAAAGAAGGCACGGAGGAGAGTTGAAACGGATTGGGTGAAGAAGAATAGCTGTTTTGGCCGAATTGGGGGAAAACCGAAATTGATCTGCTCTCTTCTGTCAAAAGCAAAATTGACAGAGGGTTAATACTCTTAGAGATGGTAAGTAACTGAGGAAGCAAGGGTTTAAGAAAGAGAAGGCCTGGAGCACCACTTTCACCGAAGAGGTTGGAGCTTCAACAATGGCGGCCGAGAGCAAATTTTTGAAATGGAGCTCACTCAGTGTACTAGAAGCAATGCTGGAGCTCGAGGGTGTTTAAAGGAGGATAAGGAAGCCACTGGAGGAGTCTTATAGCCGGAGCAGCAAGAGGGGAGCAACGGCATGAAAAATGGCGATGCACTGCTGAGGTTGGCCGAGAGCGACGGGGGCAGGTAACAGCAGTGGAGACGACGACTGTGGAGGCGACCGGACGGAAGCATTAAATGCGGAAGAGCCGTTGGCAAAAAGGAGACGCGACTGGGCTCTGCCGAAGGGTACTGTGCACGCCACCCTGTTGACTCGGCCGAGCGCGCGCGAGCGAGAGGAAGACGAAAGAGATCAGCCGTTGGATTTTAATCGGACGGCTGAAAAAGAACGGGTCGCTGATAATGATTCAATCGCGCGCTTGATCTCGGGCCGTTGATTTGGATCCTACGGTTCACGTTGCGCGAGGCGTTCGGCGGTCCGAACGTTCACGCGATCGTGAGCCGTTGATTTAGAATCCAACGGTTCAAATGGATCAGCGCGCTCGGATGGTCCGAACGTTCACGCGATCGTGGGCCGTTCGATGCCGATCCAACGACTCGCAAATCCCGTGCCCGACTGCGTCGCGCCGGTGCGGTTAGTTGACTGAACCAAATCAAGTGGCTCGAGCCCGAGTCTGACCCGAACCCGAGGAACAGTGACAACCAGTTAGGGTTGGAATTTGAATAACTGATTTTTGGGGAATTATTTGGGATAGCAAACAAGCTCCAAAAATTATGAAATTTTAACTGGAGCTTGCTGACTGCAGGAGGAACCTCATATAAAATATTCAGAGAGTTTTATGCAATGCATTTTTCTCTAAAAATTCCAGAAGGCCATTTTAGGATTTTGACTAATGTTTGACTTGTCTCAAAAATTATCAAATAATTCCTAAAAATTATGAAATAATTCTGAGGTGTTAAACATCACTCCTAGGTTCAAAGAAAATTATTTTCAGGGGTTGGGCACAAGATTTTCATGAAGGAGCTTTGTGTTGGTGTCCAAATGGCAATTTGATTTTTGATTTCCATAATTCCTTTACAAAAATTATGGGCGATTACAAAAATCAAGATCGAGAAAAAGTTTTAATTTCTCCTCATTTTTATTACATTTGAAACACAAGCCAATTTTGGGATGTTACAAAACCTCCCCCCCTTACAAAAATCTCGTCCCGAGATTTGGCTCACCCGGTAAAGAAAGATGGATAGTCTGCACGGAGACGATCTTCCCTTTCCCAAGTAGCCTCATCCTCAGAATGGTTCGACCACTGAACTTTGAGGAATTTGATGGTTTTATTCCTCGTTCTTCGCTCAGCCTCATCGAGTATGCGAACAGGATGCTCGCGATAGGTCAAATCTTCTTGGACATCGAGAGTTTCCAACGGAGCTTCCTCAGTTGGAACACGGAGGCACTTCTTTAATTGGGACACATGGAAAACATCATGTACCCCTTCGAGTGCAGCTGGCAATTCCAATTTATAGGCAACAGCTCCTTTCTTCTCGATAATGCGGTAAGGACCGACATATCGAGGGGCTAACTTGCCCTTGACGCCGAAACGCTGATGGCCCTTCAAAGGAGAGACTTTGAGATAAACAAAATCATTCGGCTCAAAGCTCAATTCACGACGACGGCGATTCGCGTAGCTCTTTTGCCTAGATTGAGCTGTGCGCAAACGATCACGAATAAGCTGGACTTGACTCTCGGCCTCATCGATCGAGTCCGGGCCAAAGAAAGGTCTTTCGCCCGTCTCCGACCAATTCAACGGGTTCGCACTTTCTCCGTATAAGGCCTCGAAAGGTGCCATGCCGAGACCGGCCCGAAAAGCGTTGTTGTAGGAAAACTCGGCAAATGGCAGGCATTTCTCCCAATGCTTTCCATAGGAGAGAACACAAGCACGGAGCATGTCTTCCAACACTTGGTTGACCCTTTCGGTCTGACCATCAGTTTGAGGATGATATGCGGTGCTAAAGTGAAGATGGGTCCCCATAGCCTCTTGCAGACTATGCCAAAATCGAGAAGTGAACAGGGAACCACGATCAGAAATGATCGTCTTCGGGATCCCATGCAAACTCACAATTCTGGCGATATAGAGCTCGGCTAAGAGCCCCACGCGAAGCTGAGTCTTGACAGGAATGAAATGAGCCACTTTCGTCAAGCGATCGATGACGACCCAAATGGCATCATTTCCCTTAGGCGACCTGGGTAGACCGGTGATAAAATCCATCCCGATCGAATCCCACTTCCATTCTGGAATCGGCAAAGGTCAAGCGATCTGCCGACGCTGATGCTCGGCCTTGACACGACGACACACCTCGCACTCGGCAACGAATTTCGCAATCTCCCTCTTCATTCGGGTCCACCAAAATCTCTGACGGAGATCTTGATACATCTTTGTGGCCCCGGGATGAATAGACAAAGGCGAATCATGGGCTTCGCGAAGAATCAAATTCCGCAATTCCATGTCCTTTGGAACCACAAGGCGTTGCCCGAACCTTACAACACCATGCTCATCCTCAGAGAAGCACTTGGCTGTTCCGTTCTTGACATTTCCCTTGATGTGGTTCACTCCAACATCTGATTGTTGGGCGATCTTGATCTGCTCCACTAAGGTTGGTTGCACAACCAAAGTAGCGAGGGAACCATGCTCCACCCAACCTAAGTTGAGACGCTGAAATTCCTCCAGGAGAGTGGGTTGACATTCCTGGAGCAACAAGGCATTGCAATGCGCTTTGCGACTGAGCGCATCGGCAACGACATTAGCCTTGCCCGGATGGTAGTGAATACCCATGTCATAGTCCTTGATCAACTCCAACCATCTCTTTTGCCTGAGGTTCAGATCTGGTTGGGTGAACAAATACTTTAGGCTTTTGTGATCCGAATACACTTCGCAACGATTACCGATTAGGTAATGTCGCCAAATCTTAAGTGCATGAATCATCGCGGCTAATTCCAAGTCATGGGTAGGATAGTTGAGTTCATGAGGTCTCAATTGCCTTGATGCATAGGCCACTACCTTGCCTTCTTGCATAAGGACACAACCGAGTCCTCGACGAGAAGCATCGCAAAAGATATCGAAGCTTCGATGAATATCGGGAAGAACAAGGACGGGAGCGGTGGTCAAACGCTTCTTGAGTACTTGGAAGCTTTCCTCACAAGCATCGGACCACAAGAACTTCTTGTCCTTCTTGAGCAACTCCGTCATCGGCCATGATCTTGGAGAAATTCTCGATAAAGCGGCGATAATATCCCGCTAAACCGAGAAAACTCCGCACTTCGGCCACAAGTAGGTCAACCATGAAAGAACATCACGACCTTGCTAGGGTCAACGGCTCGCCTCTATTGAAAAGAAAGCAAAACGCTAGAGACTAGGGAATGGAATATCACCCTAATCGAAAGCCAAAACAGCAAGTGTAAAAACTTGAACAGGCTTATAAAAAGATTCCAACCATAGCAAAGAATCATAACACCAAAGCTCAACTTCTCAATGCAACTAACCCGTATTGAATGAACGAGTAATTGATTGAGAAGATAAAAATCAGAAGATCAAGGTAAGATCTAACACCACTTAAGATCAAGGCTAAATCAGCGAAAATAGTGTTAGATACATAGCTAACTAGTATCACATCTTACCCTTTTTAACCCCACAAGTTTTAGTTGATTATCCTCTCATTTTCTACCCCATTAGAAACCATCGAGCCTGCTGTCCGGAAATTGAGGTTGCTGTAGTGATTTTGCATCCAAGCTTCCAGCCGAAGTCTTCCATTCTAGAAACTTCAAAATCTGGCACACTTCAATTTGCCAAGCTCAGTGGTCCCATTAGAAACCATTGAGCTTGTTTATCTGAAATTGAGCGTCTTTGTCAGATTCCGCATCCAAGCCTCTAGCCAAATCTTGATCCGAAACTTCAAAACCCTAAGAACTTCAATTTGCCAAACTCAGTGGTTCCCAAAACCCATTTAATCGATAACACTATCTTTGAAGGAAGAAGAGGTAAACAATTTTCAAAACTCAAATTAGAGTGAGATGAGAGGAGAAAGCTAAGATAGGTAAGGAATAAAATCTGAGAATTCCTTAAGCTTTCAAAAATCATTTGATACTTTGAAAATAAAGTTTTCCAAAATATCCTAAAGACGACCAACTTGGGTTACTACGGTCGATGGCTCGATACCAAACCTTGTGAGACCCCGGTTTATCGGGCTTGTAATGCTTAACCATCCACTTGGTCCTAGCATCACAAATCAGATAATCCGAGATTCGAGACATGTATACTTCCCAGAAATGCAGTATACACACCTCTTTACAAAGTTCATGCATCAATTCCATTCATTCACATAGAACCAAAGCAAAAGCAACAGAATAACATTAATAAAGGATAGTTATTACAAAAGAGAGGCCAACCGGCCAACAATAAAAGAGACAACAATAATTAAACAGCGGAAGCAAAAGTGCCATAAGATGGCGATAAACAAAAGAGCCAATCAGTGTGCCTTTAACCCACAAGGCAACCGACCGGACCGCCAAAGCTAGTCGTCGAATCCACAAAGACAACTCACAAAAGTGAGGCCCTTGGGGCTCACCTTCTTCCTCTGCAAACAAAAGCACCCAACAAAAGCTGGGTGAGTACTTTGAATGTACTCGCAAGATATATAAGAATGATAACAGATCTATACAATAACTACATGCAAGCCTATTTAAGTGGAGCAGGTTAGGACTCAAATTTTTAAGCATAAAGCAAGTTTTATTTGCAATAATGTAATAGATCAAAGGCAATTTTGCAATCTGATTTTATTTGATAAAAACAGTAGTAATCAAGTAGCAACAACGATAAAAAGTCCGAAGTGACTAAACCATTAGTCACCACAACAATAGCATGAATTACCCATTCATGCCAACCATGTCAAGTTTTAATTTTTAAAACAAAAACAGTTGTTGAAGTCTAGATCTTGCGTGAAATCACCAAGCGTGTCCATAACCTAGGACGAGGCTATTCGAATAGTTTTATCCCTGCAGGGTGTACCAACTTACCCACATGTCGGACCGCCTTTTTGCCACCGGTTAAGCACACTTCCTTAGGTATCTTGTACGGCTAAGTCCTACGAGACGTTTCCAATATTGTGAATTATTCACGAGCCGCCGTATGGATAGAAACCCATACGTTGTGTCGAGTCATCGTAAAGCCTCGGTCAACTACCCTTCGGGTAAAGCCTTGGACAACTACGACGCTCCTCGAGGTGGAGAGCCTACCCGAATCTCCACCACCGCACACCCAACACAAGAACACCGAGAACACATATCATGTTTCACACAACACACACAACCCCTCCTGCGACTCGGAGATAACCCACGCCAAAGTACTAGGTCAAGAGGGGTCCCATATAACCCTCATGTGGTTAGTACGCAAAAGTACTTGGATCGATGGCGCAAGCAACATTTTCGGTCCTTAGGGACACAGGCACCTTTCCTTGTCACACCCAACAATCACACCAACATGCCATTGTGCCCAAGTCAAATCATTTTGTTTCATTTTCGGTTTTACAAAACAAAAGCATAAGGTGCTGAACCAAAATAAACAAAATGATTTGTGTGATCAAGGTCATCGACTAAGTCGATAACCGCCCAATTCTACCGGTAGCTAAGCATTTCTAAGCATGACATCGCAAAGACAAAAAAGAGCATAATTAAATCACGGGCTCTAATTCACCAAATGATGATAATAACTTATGGTTGTGGCAGGGGATAACATTTTAATGGCAACAATGCATTAGGAATAGCTACCTCTAAACAGGCAAAAGTAATTGGACACAAAAGCAATGCATACATATAGTTTGTAAACAAGATATTAGACTTTGAAAGTAATGGGACATTTATGATCAAATATCTTGCCTGCTTGCTGTGGGTCAAGGTGTTGCTGTGGATCGATAATATTATCAACATGCTCTTCGGATCCTAACGAGAAAGCAAAAAGCAACCGATAAGAACGAATAAAACGCAAAGACCCAACAGTAAACCTTCTCCAAAAATTCTAAAATTTTTACAGTAGCAAGGCCTTGATTTATAATGAATTTAGCAACAAGAACCAATTGATTTGGATTCTTAATGCCAAAGATATGACCAAAACAATTTTGCTCAGCTTTTATAAATAAAAAATGCTACTATTCATTAGCAAAAATTTATGGAGCTATACTGGGGTTGGAAACATTTTTAGATTAAAGATGAGTTGAAAACATAACCAACAAAATTTGAATCAACCGAAAAGGATTTGAAATGAATTAGTTATGCATTTTTCAAGTTATCACATTTTTCAGTTGATAACTAAATCCTTTCGGGAAAATCAGAAATTAAAAACGACGTGGCCGAACCTGGGACGTTGATCTCGGATCCAACGGCCCAAGCTCCGGCGCGGACGCGCGCGCGCGGGATTTACAAACCCTAAACGTTCACCGTTGGATCTGGATCCAACGGTTCACGTGGATCAGGACGTTCGGGCGGTCCGAACGTTCACACGCATAGGAGCCGTTGATCTTGGATCCAACGGTCCACGCGGATCGAACCTTTCGGACGGTCCGAACGTTCATACAGATCTGGACCGTTGATCTAAGGATCGACGGTCCGCAACGACTCAAGTTCAAACTCTCGCGCCAGGTTTTCGTCCGACAAAACGACGGGGAAAGATTGGCTCATCGCCGGCGACTCTGGCCGCGGCGGTGCGAGCTAAAGCCCAAAATGGGTTCTTAACACTCTTGCGCACACAATGGTACGAGAATTTCAGTCAAGGGCGTTTAGAACGCCGAAAGCGAGAGATGACCGAGGCGAGCAAAATGACCAAACGAAAAAATGCAAAAGAGCTCAGGCCGCGGTCCAAGGGAGCGAAAAGCCAAGCAACTAGGGACTAATAAGAGGGTACCTGAGCCCAAAGAAGGCACGGAGGAGAGTTGAAACGGATTGGGTGAAGAAGAATAGCTGTTTTGGCCGAATTGGGGGAAAACCGAAATTGATCTGCTCTCTTCTGTCAAAAGCAAAATTGACAGAGGGTTAATACTCTTAGAGATGGTAAGTAACTGAGGAAGCAAGGGTTTTAGAAAGAGAAGGCCCGGAGCACCACTTTCACCGAAGAGGTTGGAGCTTCAACAATGGCGGCCGAGAGCAAATTTTTGAAATGGAGCTCACTCAGTGTACTAGAAGCAATGCTGGAGCTCGAGGGTGTTTAAAGGAGGATAAGGAAGCCACTGGAGGAGTCTTATAGCCGGAGCAGCAAGAGGGGAGCAACGGCATGAAAAATGGCGATGCACTGCTGAGGTTGGCCGAGAGCGACGAGGCGAATAACAAAGATGGAGACGGCGATATGGAGGCGACCGGACGGAAGCATTAAATGCGGAAGAGCCGTTGGCAAAAAGGAGACGCGACTGGGCTCTGCCAGAAGATGCTACCGCCACGCCACCGCTGACTCGGCCGAGCGAGCGCGAGCGAGAGGAAGACGAAAGAGATCAGCCGTTGGATTTTAATCGGACGGCTGAAAAAGAACGGGTCGCTGATAACGATTCAATCGCGCGCTTGATCTCGGGCCGTTGATTTGGATCCTACGGTTCACGTTGCGCGAGGCGTTCGGCGGTCCGAACGTTCACGCGATCGTGAGCCGTTGATTTAGAATCCAACGGTTCAAATGGATCAGCGCGCTCGGATGGTCCGAACGTTCACGCGATCGTGGGCCGTTCGATGCCGATCCAACGACTCGCAAATCCCGCGCCCGACTGCGTCGCGCCGGTGCGGTTAGTTGATTGAACCAAATCAAGTGGCTCGAGCCCGAGTCTGACCCGAACCCGAGGAACAGTGACAACCAGTTAGGGTTGGAATTTGAATAACTGATTTTTGGGGAATTATTTGGGATAGCAAACAAGCTCCAAAAATTATGAAATTTTAACTGGAGCTTGCTGACTGCAGGAGGAACCTCATATAAAATTTTCAGAGAGTTTTATGCAATGCATTTTTCTCTAAAAATTCCAGAAGGCCATTTTAGGATTTTGACTAATGTTTGACTTGTCTCAAAATTATCAAATAATTCCTGAAAATTATGAAATAATTCGAGGTGTTAAACATCACTCCTAGGTTCAAAGAAAATTATTTTCAGGGGTTGGGCACAAGATTTTCATGAAGGAGCTTTGTGTTGGTGTCCAAATGGCAATTTGATTTTTGATTTCCCATAATTCCTTTACAAAATTATGGAACTGATTACAAAAATCAAGATCGAGAGAAAAGTTTTAATTTCTCCTCATTTTATTACATTTGAAACACAAGCCAATTTTGGGATGTTACAGTGAGTTTACATCACACCTTATGAAGCTTGGTCGGGAAAGAAGCCGCGCATGGATCATCTCAAGGTGTTGGTGTTTTGGCCATATGAAGGTGCCCACTGTCTATCTCAAGAAACTTGATGATAGGAGTAAACCCATGGTCTACCTAGGGTCAAGAAGGAAGCAAGGCATTCCTCTTGTATGATCCACAATCAGCAAACTCTATGTCGTGAGGATGTCATCTTTGAAGAAGAAAAGCGATTGGGATGAGTGGGACAAGGCTGCAGTCAATGATCCACAAGAATGGGTTACCTTCACAATTGAAGGAGATGTGGGTTTGCAGAACCAAATCGGACAAGGAGGTTGAAAATAATGATTTCTCACCAGGGATCACCAATGTTGCCAGGAGTAACCAAAAATTTGGTGGATTTTCCAAAGGGAGCGAAACGCCGAGTAGTCCAAGAATCGGTGAGACACCGGTACTCCTACAACCCCTGCTACCATCAGACTGCCCTCGTCTCATGAAGGCTCCTCATCTACCAAAATGGGCCAAAGAAGTTTTGGTCCCTCGATGACATTTATGTAGAGACGGAAGAGATGCACATTGATCGGCATGAGTTGTTCCTCCTTGCCTCTCAAGAGCCAACATCATCTTGTGAAGGCTGCAGAAGAAAATGAGTAGCAGGTTGCAATGCCGCAAGAATTTGATGTCATTGAGAAGAATCGGACTTGGTCCTTGACCGAATTGCCAACTGACCACTATTAGATTAAGAGTTAGAATAGACACTCTTTTGTATTTCCTTATCTGTCTTTTGTATTGCTTTATCTGTATATGGCATACACCCCTTGTACTCCTATATATATTGCTCATTGGGCCTCTTCAATATATACACAATATTCATAACATGGTATTAGAGCAAATGTTAGGGTTAGGGTTACTGTAGCACCGCCGCCTCCTAGGCTTTACTCGTTTCCACTGCCTGCTGCCCGGGAGGAGCAATCTCCGCTCCCGGGGCGGCCTCCTTCTAGTTGTGGTTACCCAGCGCAGCAACTAGCAGCATCTTCATTGTTAACCCGATCTGGATCAGGTCCTCCCTCCGCGTGAGACACTGTCTTCATCCCCTGGAGGCATGGTAGAGAGGAAGCACGGCGCTATCCTCAACATCGGCTCTAGCGCTGCCTTTGTCGTGCCGTCCGATCCGTTCTTCTTGCCGCCTGCGTCTCCACCTGCCGCAACCATGATGACGAGCCGGAGCTACAGCCAAGATCTCCGACTGGAACGATCAGAGGGCCACGTGGCACCGTCGCCACCCGGCGGTCGCTCCGGCACGCCGCAGCAGGACCTTATCGAGCTCCGCCACCGCTTCATCTCTCAAGCCGCCGCTCTCTCTTGATTGGGTTGGGTTTGGTGTGCGGCTTTTGGCTGCTTCTGCTTGGGATGGAGATAAAGCATGAGAGGGAGAGGAACCTGCGTAGGAATTGTATTGGGAAGCTGCTCGATGTGTTGGGTTTGCTGCTGCTCTTAGATGGCTTAATTAGTGATCTGCTGTTGCTGCTAGTTATCCTTAGACTTTTCTTTCTTCGTGTCGTTTATTCCGTTGCTTCCATCCAAGTTCGTATAACTCTATCTTTGAGTTCGTCTAAGCCATGCGAGTCCAAAAATTTATTACCAGTCATAGAAGCATAGGAATTGCCTATTCAGCTTGATTTGACAGCTCTCTCTATTCATGTCGGTTTCTTCTTCTTCTTCGTCGTGTTGCTGCGGTCGACTTTGCTCCCGCTTGCCTCTATTTTCTCAGCCCCCGCACCTTGTGATTTATGGGTAGGCACACGACCCCAGATGGGAGGAGATCTTTTGATACTCGACATATCCAAGAGCTGCATGCTACGATGCCATGTTCAAGACTCAGACTTTAGATTTTTCATATTTTAGTGTCAACCTTTTTCAAATGCAATGCTATTACATACGTCTTGCATTTGAGGGGGGTGTTAGAATAGAAGTTAGAATAGAGACTCTTTTGTTTTTATTTATCTGTCTTTTGTATTGTCTTATCTGTATATGGTTTGCACCTCTTGTACTTCTATATATATTGTTCATTGAGTCTCTTCAATATATACACAATATTCATAACGGCCATAAAGCAATTGAAGTAAAATAGGTATAGAAGTTAAAGAAGGATCCAATGGCAAAATTATCAAGTATAAGGCTAGGCTGGTGGCAGAGGGGTATGTGCAGCGAAAAGGGATCGACTATGATGAAGTCTTAATTTGCTCCCGCCGTGAGACTTCTTTTGGCACTTTCAGCTCAACAACGATGGACTGTGCACCATCTAGACGTCAAGTAGGCGTTCTTGAATGGAGATCTACAGCACGAAGTGTACGTCGAGCAGCCGGAAGGTTTCGTGCAAGATGCCCAAGAAAACAAGGTGTACCGGTTGTCAAAGGCACACTTTATGGCTTGCCACAGGCTCCAAGGGCGTGGAATTAATGTTCGGCTGGACAAGTATTTGGTCAGCCTTGGTTTCATGGAATGCCCACAGGAGCAGGCTGTCTACAAGAGAAGCAAAGGAGATAAGATGCGTGAATTAAGAGTATGTGTGATTTTTTTTATTCCGTCGCAAATCACGGGCATCTAGCTAGTTACTGTAAAACTGCATTCATCCGACATGTACATTAATACCTTTATTTATTTCTACAACAAAAAGGTAGCAACAAGCTGAGAATCAAAGCTGCGAAACGAGAGTTGAGCTAGAAATAAAAAACACGGTATCCTTCCAACTCCTCTAGTTCCGCGCGCTGCTCGGATCTACTTCCCTTCGGGTGCTGCATCTTGACGCTTCTCGGCATCGCGGCCGGCGGCAGGGTCACCGTGCCCGACGGCCACCTTGGCCACCTCGGTCGGCGGCGTACCGGGCCTCGCCTTCTGGTACAGCACCAGGTAGCCGATGACGCCGACGATGCCGAACCCGGCCAGCGCCATCGTCCCGGGCCCGTACGGCAGCCGGCCGCCGCGCTGGTGCAAGACCTCCCCGGGGCCGCGGCCGCGGCCGGGCGGGCGCATGGACGCCTCCACCCCCGCCGCCCTTACCTCCTCCGCGCTCATCTTGTGCGTGTCGGCGTTGCGACGCCACTCCTCCGTGCCGCTCTTCGCCATCCCCGGCTCTTATTTCTCCTCCTTCGCCGCCGACAGTGCTGTTGTTTGTTGTGCAGTGGAGAGTTGTGACGATGTCGCCTGCTTTGCTTGGTTCTGTGTAGCGTATGTGCAACAAGTAAGCAAACCCCAGCAAATGCAAAGCATTTTAGAGTGCAGCACGAGGTGGTGTAAAGAATGTTTACACGTAGAGCCGCAGGTGTTGGACGCCGGAGACGGCACGAGCGTGGGTTGTGCCAGCTTCTGCCGCGTGGTCTTCAAATGGATGCACATGTAATTTGCTTATTCGATGCTAATTATTCAAATCGTAATAGGACGCCCACCTAGATCGCATAGGCAACAGAGACCTACAAGTTCTGGAAACGTCAACTGGACTCACCCACCCGAAGATGAAAATGGACAGTTTTAAAAAAAATTCCTAAATTTTGCAAGCACGTTTAATTAGCTTTTGAGGGTAGAAAGCATGAAAACAATGGTACTGGCTAATCAAACGAGACTACAAGAGAAGTCAATACAGATTTGGCGTATGAGAATGTGGTTTGTCACTAAAAAAAATTATGAATGTCTCTGTAGTGTGATTCATACATCAAAGCGTGTATGACCCAAGAGGTTGGGACAAAATCTGCATTCCAAACTCTGGGTGGTCTGGAAATTAGAAACCTTAGTTGTAAGAATCATGATCCTGAATTGGATGAGAGGTTCTTTAGCAGAACGTGAATAGTAGGATCATGTAGAAAATAAGATCCTATCTAATTCTACCAAAGAAATAATTTTTAAAATCTATATTGTATTTTAACACTTCTACAATTTCAAAAACTATACTTTTAGAACTTTTAATTGCCAAATTGTAGTGCAAATGAAAGATCATTCGTTATTTATGCAAATTATAATGGATATGAAGAAATAAAAAGTAAAAGTTTACTGTAACATCCCAAAAATGGATTTGAGTTTCAAATGTAAGAAAATCAGAAGAAATTAAAACTTTTCTTGCATCTTGAAGTCATTGATCATTTTTGTAGTTCTTGATTAAGGAATTATGGAAATCCCAATCAGAATCCTCCATTGACTACGATCAAAAATCTCCTTGGCATAGATCTCATGCCAAACCCTTGGAGATATTTCTCCTGAGTTCTAGGGAGGCTTGGCAACACCTCTGAATTATCTCATGGTTTTTAGAAATTATTTGATAATTTTTGGAGGCAAGTCAAATTTGCTCAAACCCTATTTCCCCTTTTCTGGAAATTCTGGAGAAAGTTTCAGTGCCAGAAAATCCCTGAAAATTTCAGGAGAGCTTCCTCTTGCAGTCAGCAAGCTCCAGTTAAAATTTTATAAATTTTGGAGTTTGCTTGCTACCTCAAATAATTCCTCGAAAATCAGATGTTAGGATTCAAACCCTAACTGGTTGCATTGTTCCGTAGGTTCGGATCGGACTCGGGCTCGAGCCACTTGACTCAGTCCAGTCCACTAACTGTGCCAACTCGGGCGTTCGGGCGCTAGGGTCGTGAGCCGTTGGATCGGCATCGAACGGTCTTCGACCGGCCGAACGATGGAGTCGTTTTAAACCACCCGATCTAACTCAGCCGTTGGATCGGCATCGAACGGTCTTCGACCAGTCGAACGATGGGATCGTTTCAATCCGCTCGATCTAGCCCAGCCGTTCGATTTCAATCCGACGACCAACGAGTCGTCTCCTTCCTCTGTCCGCGCGCGCGTGAGCCCTGGCATGGCGTGCGCAGAGGGAGAAAAGCCGTGGCGTGCAGTCCACTCTATGGTCACCTTTAAACGGCTAGCTCTGCGCGCATTAAATGCCTGTTGCGCTCATCCCTCAGAAGGCCATGATTCGACTGCTCACATCGCTCTCAAGTGCTCTCATGGCAGTGTTGACCCGACTGGAAAACCCGGCCGTTGCTCTCTGCCATTGCCCTATTTAAACTCCATTGCTTCACCCTTAGCTTCCTTTAGCACTTCCGCAACTCCAGCTAGCACTCACCAGCTTGCTTGAGCTGCAGTTCCTCGCAATCCCCTCGACCGCCATTGTTGAGTTGGGAGTTTCGGTGGAGGCGGTGCAGTAGGGGTTTTCTTCTTCAAGTCGTTGCCCCCGCTCGCTGCTCCCCCTTTACTCTCTGGAGCTTAACCCTCGCTCGGTTTGGTTCTCTCTTTGCTCAGGTCGCTGTGGCCTAGTGAGGACCTTACCGCCGCCGTTCGGTTACTCGTCGCCGGAGCCACTCCGTGGGTCTCTGGTCGTTCTTCAGCTCCGGTAAGTTCACATTGCCCTGTAGGAGCTTAGGTGTGTTTTCGTAGTTCTTTTGGGTATCGTCCGTTCGGGAGTTCTCCCGAGCCGTACCTACTCGGCCGCACTTCGTGGTCGTACTACCGTAGCAGCCATACTCCGACCAGTACTGGCCGCCGGTCGAACCGTTAAACTTTTAGACACTCATCCCTGCCCTTGGCTGGCGCCGCTGTGGTCGGAGAAGCCGCCGAGCCGCTGGCAAAGCGTGCGGGAGGCGCTGCCTCGTGGTCGGATTTCCGACCAGTCACCTTAGCTTAGTCGTAAGTTCTACTACGACTTGTAACTAGTCGTAAATCTTACCACGACTATACCATGGGCATAAGTCCTTCTACGACTAGTACCCAGTCGTAAGTTCCATTACGACTCGTACCTAGTCATAAGTTCTCCTACGACCCTTAACCGGTCGTAAGTTCCTCTACGACTTGAACTTAGTCGTAAGACTTGCTACGACTATGTCATGGTCGTAAGTTTTTCTACGACCACTACCTGGTCGTAAGATCTTCTTTCGGTCGTATCTTTGGCATTAAGAATCCAAATCAATTGGTTCTTGTTGCTAAATTCTTTATAAATTATGCTCTTGCTTCTGCAAAAAATTTCCGAATTTTTGGAGGAAGTTTGCTGTTGAGTCTTTGCATTTCTATTCGTTCTTATCTGTTGCTTTTCGCCTTCTCGTTAGGATCCGAAGAGCACATTGACAACATAAGTGATCCCCAGCTACATCTTGACCCGCAGCAAGCAGGCAAGCAGTTTAATCATGTTAATCTCCTTACTTTTCAAGTCTAATATCTTGTTTACAAATCATATGTATGCATGCTTTTGTGTCAAATTAATTTTTCCGATTAGAGGTAGTTATTCCTATTGCACTGTTGCCCTCAAATTGTTATCCCCTGCCACAAACATAAGTTATTAATATCATTTGGTGAATTAGAGCCCTGATTTAATTATGCTCTTTATTGTCTTTCCTGTCATGCTTAGCAATGCTTAGCTGTCGGTAGTATGGGGCAGTCGTCGACTTAGTCGATGACCTTGATCACACAAATATAATTATTACTCCATTATGTCCAGCACCTTGTGCTTTGTTACTTTGTAAAGTCAAAAACTGAAAATAAAATTATTTTCGACTTGGGTACAATGGTATGTTGGTGTGATCTGTTGGTGTGAATGGAATGGTGCCTAGGTCATCAAGGACCGAGTTACTTGTGTCACTAAGCCAAGCGCTTATGCGTGCTAACCACGCGAGAGGGATATGGGACCTCTCTTGACTTAGTACTTTGGCGTGGGTTATCTCCGAGTCGCAGGAGGGGGTCGTGTGTGTTGTGTGAAACATGATATGTGGTCGTGTTCTTGTGTTGGGTGTGCGGTGGTGGAGATTCCGGGTAGGCTCTCCACCTCGAGGAGCGTCGTAGTTGTCCAAGGCTTTACCCGGGAAGGGTAGTTGACCGCGGCTTTACGATGACTCCGACACAACGTATGGGTTTCTATCCATACGGGCGGCTCGTGAATAATTCACAATATTGGAAATGTCTCGTAGGACTTAGCCGTGCCGGCATACCTAAGGAAGTGTGCTTAATAGCTTGGCAAAAAGGCGGTCTGGCGTGTGGGTACGTTGGTACACCCCTGCAAGGATAAAACTATTCGAATAGCCTCGTCCTAGGTTATGGACATGCTTGGTAAGGTCGTGCAAGAACTAGACTTCAACCTTTTAAAATTAAAACTTGTCATGGGTGGTATGAATGGGTAATTCATGCTATTGTCGTGGTGACTGATGGGCTAGTCACTTCCAGGACTGTTGTTGTCATCTATCTACTGTTATATTGTTGTCATTTACGGTTATTTGAACATTAAAAACTGATTTGTTAACTTACTTTCAAATGTACTATCGTATTGCAAATAAAATTTGCTTTACGCTAAAAATGAAACATGCAGCCTCCACTCCAAAAGCTGGCATATAGCTATGTACAGGTCTGTTACTCCACACGTAAGTTTTGCGAGTACATTCAAAGTACTCACCCGACTTTGCTGGGCTCTTTGTTGCAGGTGAGGAAGATGAGCCCCAAGGGCCTCACTTTTGTGAAATGTGCTGTGGATTCGACGACTAGCTTGGCAGTCCAGTCGGTTGCCTTGTGGGTTAAAGGTACACTGGTCGGTACTTTTGTTTATGGCCATCTTATGGCACTTTTGCTTCCGCTGTTTATTTCTTTTGTCTATGTATGTACTTGGCCGGTCGGCCTCTCTTTTGTAATATCTATCTTTTATTTATGATAACTTCTGTTCTGTTTCTTGCTTCGGTTCTATGTGAATGAATGGAATTGATGCATGAACTTTGTAAAGAGGTGTGTATACTGCATTTCTGGGAAGTATACATGTCTCGAGTCTCGGATTATCTGATTTATGATGCTAGGACCGAATGGATGGTTAAGCATTACAAGCCCGATAAACCGGGGTCTCACATTTACAATGAAAGAGACATATTCAAATAATTATTTATAATAAATAAGTAGAATCGTATGAAAATTTTGATCACAATCCTACAATTTTTTTTGATAGAATCGTAATAATATCCATATTCTACTAAATTAAAACTCTACCATATGATTGGATCTGTAACATCCAAAAATCCTAATTTTGGGATTATATAATATAAATACATTAGTGAAAATACTTTGACCATTTGCATATGAAATATATCATGTTGAATGTGGTTTTTGAAAAGCAAAACATGAACTACAAACAAATAGGTGCTAAAAAGGAAATATATAAAACATTAAAAATAATAGAGGAGAGAATTATTTCGGGCATGATATCCCAGAAATGATTCACAAAAAAATTTATATTAAATTTTATTTAGAAAAATATTTACAAAAGAGCAAAACAGAAAGTTGTATGAATTTCGTAGAAATTCACAGAAATTATTGTCATCTAAAAAATTTACAGGAGAGACTACATTAGGTTAGAAATCTACACAAAAATTTGCATTAAATTCTAAAGTAATTTGACTAATAAATAAAATTGGTAAAAAAATCAGCTAAAAATCACAAAAATCAAAAACCTAAACTCTATCTCTCCCTCCCTCGCTGAACTATGGGCCCCACCCACAGGGATCGTCTTCCACCTCGCGGCACCGAGCGCCAGCACACGCCCGCAAGCTCTCCACATCGCCTGTGATTTCCACGCCTCCCCCAATATTTCCCAACCAGAAGTCTAGCATCTTGTTATTCAGTGTAGGTTGGATAATGCTTGTTATTTAGATATTGAAAACTGTGGATATCATGGAGATGTGCTCCTGATCTTACGATGATGTGACAATTAGCAATGGCGTTAAAGGGTTGTCGTTTCACGTGTTTTTTTGCAAAGAATTAGAAATTGTCGGGCTATTGGCGATCGACCGCCATAAGGCGATGTCTCGACCGCCACCCAGCGGTTGGGCGGCGATGGCGATCCGACCGCCATAGTGGTGGTCGGACCGGCACATTTCAGAAAGTAGTGTTTTGAGTTGGGCCAAAAATAAAGGTTGTAGGCAATAGGTGGCGGTCAAACCGCCCAGGGTGGGCGGTCAGACCGGCCATGGTGGCGATCTGACCGGCTTTCACTTGGATCGTCGGCCTTCGTGGCGGCGGTGTTCGGTTGTTATGTCAAAGTCATGACTTTCATTGCATATGTATTGTATGATGCATGTTTTGACTAACATGGGTGTGAAGAACTCGTTCTCGGATTCGGTTTGCTTGTCTATTGTTGTGCAGGTTGCTTGGTGGTCAACGGCGAGGATGATCGGGACTAGGCTTGGAGAGCTGAGGTCCAGAATGATCGACGATGCCGGGTGAGGTCAATGAACTCAAGCGTGGTGCAAGATGGACAAGAGTGATCTATTAGCCAACATATGGCGCAAGATAGCGCTAGGTGAAGCTGTTTAGGTCAATAGGCGATAAAGACGGCGCATTAAAATACGTGCGTGTGTGACCCGTTTATTTTGGGCCTTAACGGGAGCCCAATTGAGTAAAACTTCTAGAAGGTCTAAGCCTCCACTATAAATAGAGGAGGGTGGTGGCTGCACCCTTTCTTCGCCTATTTTATCGTTTTGAAACCCTAATTTGCTTAGGGTGGGGTTTTGTGGAGGTTAGGGTTCTTGAGAGTTTTGATTTGATTTCATGCTCATAAATTGAGCTTTGTCCTCCGTTGATGGAGTGGCTGTAAACCCAAATCATATCAAATCAATCCAAGGAAAGTTTGATAAGTATTTTGTCTCTTTGTTTTCCTTCTCTCTTTTTGATGATTTGAATCTTTCTTTGATCCGTGAGTTTTTGCTTAATTTATTCACGTGATCTAGCTTGCTGTGACAAGTGGGAACATATCTAGGATAATTGTGGATATCATGGGGATATGCTCCAGATCTTAGGATGATGTGACAATTGGCAATGGCGTTAACGGTTTGTCGTTTCACGGGTTTTCGACAAAGTCTCAGATCTGTTCAGGCATTCTGGACAGGGGCGGTCCGACCGGCCATAGCATGGCGGTCCGACCGGTCCCAAATCGGTCGGACCGGCCATGTGCGCGGATCGGACCGTACCGTGACCAAATGGTCGAATGGGTGGGCCAAAAATAGGTGTTGTAGACAAGTGAGGGATCCTAATACACTTGGTCTCATAATTTTGGAGTTCCCAAGCAAAAGTTCTATCGGTTTAAAGTTTCCAGAGGTTTGGATTTTCGGGGTTGAAAATTGGCTAAGTCCCTGGTGATCTGACCGCCTTGTGGTGGCGGTCGAGGCCGTGCGTTAAGCGATCGAGCCGCCCCACGAGGCGGTCGACCGGTCTAATTGTTCATCGGCCAACCGTGGCGATGATGTTTTGTTAGGTCAAAGTCATGGGTTTGATGCATATGTGTTGCATGATGCATGTTTTGACTAACGTGGGTCAAGTTGTGAAGAACTTGTTCCGGATTCGATTTGCTTGTTTATTGTTGTGCGGGTTGCTTGGTGGTCAACGACGGTCAGCGGCGAGGATGATCGGGACTAGGCTTGGAGAGTGAGGTCGAGCGATCGGCGATGCGGGTGAGGTCAATGAACTCAAGTGTGGTGCGAGAATAGACAAGGATGACCGAGCAGGCGATTCGGTGCGGCCGTTGGATCAAGCGGCGGGGGTCGGTGCAAGTGCCATGGTGGTTACGGTGGGAGCGGATGGGAGAGACTTGCCGACATGTTGAGAGCCGTTGATCAACTTACACGTGGCGAAGCATGGGAGGTGCTTCACAAAGATGGGACTCGGTCTTTGCAAAAGATCGAGAAGGGGTATTTTGTAATTATACCAAATACCGCTTTGGTGACTTTTGACGACTCATGGCGCAAGATGGCGTGGAGAAGCGGAGTAGGTCAAGAGGACATGAAGACGGCGCTTGAGATGCGTGCGTGTGTGACCCGTTTGTTTTGGGCCTTAACGGAGCCCATTAGGGTTACTCTTCTAGAAGGTTTAAGTCTCCACTATAAATAGAGGAGGGAGGTGGTCGCACCCTTCAACCCTTTCATGCTTGAAACCCTAGTTTTGGCTTAAGTGCTTAGGGAAGGTTTAGTGGAGATTAGGGTTCTAGAGAGAGAGATGTTTTGATCTTGTGTCCATGCGTATCCGTATGAGTGGTCATGTCGATACATTATCAAATCAATCCAAAGAAGAGTTCTCTTCAAGATGAGTTCATTTGCCCTCCTTCTCTCTATTTGGTGATTTTGAGTCTTTCTTTGATTCGCATGTTTTTGATTGATTTCTTTGCATGATCTAGCTTGCTGTGACATGTGGGAACACATCTAAGATCATCTTGATCATCAATCACCCACGAGCAAGTTTTTCGATATAGTTTTCGTTTTGACTCGGTTTCAAACCTTCCACCTCTCAAACTGAAAAAGGTCTGAACTTTTCCAAAGATCTTCACGATCTTCGATTGGAATAGGTTCCTGACATCCTAGAGAAGGTGTGTACCAAGTTTCATCAAGTTTGGAGTTGTAGATCAAAAGTTACATCTATTTGCAACTTCGTTTTTCGGGCTGATTTCACTGTTCATCGGCTGGAGGTCGGACCGCCCCTCATCAGAGGTCGGACCGCCCATAGGACCGGTCGGACCGCCCATAGGACCGGTCGGACCGCCCTTGAATAGAGGTCAGACCGCCCCACACTTAGGAAATTCAGTTTCGGTTGTTTTTGGTTGTTTTGCTTCGGGGTTTTGATTGGATTCAATCCTAGTCTTCCATTTGTCTTGGTATATCGATCTTCATAGCTTCTATAGCTATTGGAGTGAAATTTGTGTTGAATCTAATCGAGGTTTAAAAAGTGAGCGTGCTCCTATTCACCCCCCCTCTAGTCGCCTTTTCGGTCCAACAAGTGGTATCAGAGCCCGGTTAGTTCAATCTTGATCTTAACCGGTCACTGAACTTGGCGATGGATAAGTACTCGACAAAGCCGCATGTCTTCAATGGGCTCGACTATGCCTATTGGAAGAATCGCATGCGAGTCTTCCTTGAGAGCGAAGGACAAGCTATATGGGAGGTTGTTCGAGCTCACTCGTTTGTTGAGATTGCCACGCAAGCTTGGCAATACTTTTGCTAACAACAACAAGGCAAAGAATCTCCTATATCTTTGGGCTTGGTAGACAAGAGTATGACAGATTTACAATCTTACGACCGCACATGAAATTTGGCACACCTCGAAACTTACCATGAGGATCGTCCCAGATTAAACAAGTGCGCGAGACGGTCTATAAGCGAGAGTACAACAAATTCGAGATGCGTCTGGCGAGAGCATCGATGGCGTTTTACACGCTTTAACAAGGTTGTCAATCGGATGAAAGTCGTTGACATTGAGTACTCTCAATCGAGAATGCCACTCACCTCTTGGCCGCAATCAACACCAAGGAGTGGGAGATGAAGGCTCTTGCCATAGAGGAGAACGTCGATCTCTCTCTCACCTTGGAGCCGCTTTATAGTAAGCTCAAGACTCATGAGATCAAGAGAGGTAGTCTTCCTAAGAAGGATAGCATGGCTTTGGTAGCTGATCCTCTTTCAAGAGCTTCGATGGTTTTTCCGAGTCCTCTTGGGTTTTCTCTTGCTGTTTATCCACAATTCGTGAAGAGGATTTTGAGATTCTTCTGAGCCCGAGCTAGCCCTCATAGTCAAGAAAGTCACACGGCTTACAACAATGTGAGAAACAAAAGAGAGGTGGCCCCGTGACTTGCTACGAGTGTGGTGAGCTTTACCATATTCGCTAATCGCCTAAGTGAAGGGTAAGGGTAACCATAAGGAGGGAAAGCCAGCTTGGAAGAAGCCTCAAGGGAACAAATCAAGGTTTGATGCTGCCAAGCTGATGAAGGCTGCTCACCGGGTCCTTGCCGCTTTTGGAGATCAATCCTTGAGCGATGTGGACTCTGGGAGCGAGGAGGACAAGGAGGAGGAGGAGCCACCTCAAGACAAGAAAGGGAAGGCCAAGGACTTCACCGGCATGTGCTTCATGGCTGACTCCGTCGACGTCGATGATGATGATGAGGTATCCCTATCTTATGATGTCCTTTCTGCTAGATGCGAGAACATGTATGAGCAATTGCTTAGTCAGGATAAGGCTTTAAAATTCATCATGGTTAAGAACAAGGATCTAGAGTCACAAGTTGAAAATTTGACATTAGAACTTGTGAATGCTAAGAGTCTAGACGTTGATGAATGTTCATCTTGCCATGCTTTGCACTCCGAACTGTCTAAACTGCAATCTGCTCTTAATACTGCTTTACATCAACTTGAAAATGCTAGAACTGAGCTAGTTGAGGTCAAATCTGCTCCATGTCTTAAATGCTTAGAGTATAACAAGTTGGATGTTTCTGAACCAGTAGAGTCTCGCTCTTGCTCTCGTTGCTTAGAACATGAACGTGAAATTAAAGACATTTTAAAAGCAGCTAGAGAGAAATATGCCAAGCTTAAGGACAGTATTAATTCTGCTAATTGTACTTTATGTCCTGCTCTTAAGCTTGAAATTGCTAATTATAAGGAGAAGCTTGCAAAGGTTAATAAACCTAAAATTTGTCAATCATGTGTTGATCTTAGGAAAGATAATGTTTATCTAGAGAACACATTGCAAAAATTCTCTAGTGGAGAAAAGCAATTAAACATGATTCTTGACAAGTCTAGAACTCCTTCTAAGAAGCAAGGTTTAGGATACAACTCTGCCCAGAACAAATCCAAGGCTAAGGTCATTCAGGTCTTGGAAAATAGCTTAGTTGAATTCAAAACCCAACCTGCAAAAATTGCTTTCAAACCTGCAGGTTTTGTCCAACCTTCTTTTGAGTCAAAAGGTGCTTCTCCCAGTGGTACAAAATACCATTGCACCTATTGCGAGAAGAGTGGACATTTAGTTGAGTTCTGTTGGCGTAGGTTGAAAAATGCTAATCATGCTAGAACTTTATTTCATCAACCTAGAGCTTGTGTGAAACATGGTCATGAAAAGAAGAAGAAACCCGGTCTAGGATATACTACACATGCTTATCATCATCATGTTCCTAGACAGAATGCATCTCATGTGTTTGTAACCATTGCTCATGATAGGACTTCAACTAGGATCAAGGACACTCATTACGCTTTGCATACTACTGCAGACATGTGTCTCGATCTTTGGGTTCCCAAGTCTATTTTAACTAACCCCATGTTGAGACACATCGATCTTTTGTGCCTTGATTTTCGGGATCGTCGCGGAAGGAGGAAGAACACGTGGCTCGTCGACTCATTGCTTCACGCCACATGACCGGAGACTCTAGATGGTTCACTTCCTTCACGCGGCGACGGTGATGACTTCATCACCTTCGGAGATGATTCACAAGGGCGGATCGAAGGAACTGGATCGATCGGGGTGAGCAGCGTGTTCATTCTCAAGGATGTCGCTCTTGTGTCCAAGCTAAGGTACAATCTCCTTTACGTCTCACGACTTCTCGATGATGGCTATGAGACTAGATTTAAGAAGAACGCTTGTCGGTGCTTGATTCTTTTGGTGAGCTCATTTTGGAATTTCTAGAGTTGGTAGAATATTTGGAGCTGATTTTTACGAATCTCTTGCGGATCTCTCAAATGTTTAGTTGCATCTTCTTACGATATCCGCTTTGGCACCGACGCTTGGGGCACATTGGTTTTGATCATCGACACGAGTTAGCGGCCTTGATCTCATGAGAGGCTTGCCTAAACTCAAAGTCATCAAAGATGTATGTGTGCTCCTGTAGGCATGGCAAGCAAGTTGCCGCCTCACACCCTTCATTGACTATGGTCATGGTGATGGACCGGACGGTTGCTTCATATGGATCTTGTTGGTCTGCTAGGGTTCGATCGATCGGTGGCAATTGGTACATTCTTGTCATAGTCGATGATTTTTCGAGATATTCTTGGGTGTTCTTTCTTGCTTGAAGGATGAGGTCTTTGATCATTATCATGATCTTGTTCTTCGTTTGGCTTCGAACTTCCCGGTGCCTTGAGAGCAATCCGCATGACAATGGCACGGAGTTCAAGAATGCCTCGCTTGCCTCTTTTGTCTTTGGCGCGTATTGAGCATCGTTCTCTTCTCCACACGTCCCTCAACAAAATGGCGTTGTGGAAAGGAAGAACAGACCTTAGTCTCGATGGCTAGGGCGATGCTAGATGAGTATAGCACACCGAGGAGGTTTTGGGCGAAGCTATTGCTACTGACTTGCCATATTTCAAATCGTGTCTTTACGAGACCGTCTTTGGACAAGACTTCTTATGAGCTTCGTTTTGGCGAAAAACCCTCGGTTTCGCACTTTCGAGTCTTTGGATCGAAGTGTTTTATTCTCAAGACAGGAACCTAGATAAATTTGAATCAAGAACTTGTGATGGTTTATTTCTAGGTTATCCCGCTCATTCGAGGGGTTTTCGGGTTTTAATGTTGAAACTAACATTGTCCAGAGACATGCAATGTCACTTTTGATGAGACTAGCCTGCGGCTAGATCCGATGTTTGGTGACTTACGGTGTGAGAGCATATTTGTTGAGGAAGATGAGGATGAAATTGATGATGCTCCTCCACTTGTCGCTAATGCTCGATTCGGCTCCGAACACCTTTCGATCGCTTCACCTCAATTGAGGCTCTGCGCATCTTCTTCATCGCGATACTGCGGAGGTTGAGGAGATACTATCTCCCAGCGCTCCTTTGCACATCGAGCGGCACCTTCGGATCGGATGATTGGTAGTCTCCATGAGCGAGTCACTCGCTCCGGTATCATGATCAAGTCTTTTCTCTCACTCTGCATTTGTAGCATCTTTTGAACCCAAAGATATATCACATGCTTTATCGATGCTAGTTGGGTCAATGCCATGCATGAGGAGTTAGAAAACTTTGAAAGAAATAAAGTCCGAACCTTGTAGAACCTCCTAGTGGTCATAATGTAATTGGTACCCGTTGGGTGTTTAAAAATAAACAAAATGAGGATGGTTACGTGGTTAGAAACAAGGCTAGGTTGGTAGCTCGGGATTTTAGTCGGGTTGAGGGGTTAGATTTTGATGAGACCTTCGCTCTGTTGCTAGATTAGAAGCCATTCGCATCATGCTTGCATTCACTGCATCTAAAGGTTTTAGGTTGCATCAAATGGATGTTAAGAGTGCTTTTCAATGGTTTTATAGAGGAGGAAGTTTATGTTAGGCAACCCCACGGCTTTGAGGATCCCAAGCACCACGATCGTGTCTTTAAGCTATCCAAAGCCTTGTATGGTCTTAAGCAAGCCCCTAGAGCACAGTATGATAGACTTAAGACCTTTACGCTTAAGAATGATTTTAAAATGGGAAAAGTTGATAAGACTCTATTCATTCTTAGGCATGGCAATGACTTCTGCTTGTTGATTTACGTTGATGATATTATCTTTGGTGGTTCCTCTCATGCTCTTGTTTCCAGCTTTTACGAGACCATGTCCGGGAATTTGAGATGAGTATGATGGGCGAGCTCAACTACTTTACTGGGTGCAAATCAAGCAATGCAAGGAAGGATCTTCATCCATCAAGCGAAGTACACCAAGGATCTTCTCAAGCGTTTTGATATGGGTGATCGCAAGGCGATCGCCACTCCCATGGCGACTTCGATCGCTGGATCGAGATGAGGAAGGGAAGCCGTGGATCAACGCGAGTACCGCAACATGATCGGCTCCCTCACACTGACGGCCTCAAGACCGACATCCACTTCGCGATGCGCCTCTGCGCGAGGTTTCAGCGTCACCGAGGACTTCACATCGCCAAGCCGTTAAGCGCATCTTGGTATTTACATTCTACTCTCGAAGATGGCATTTGGTATTCTTGCTCTTCTTATTTGTCCATTCGGGGTTTTCGATTACGATTTTGCGGTGTAGGCTAGATAGGAAGAGCACTTCGGTACATGTCATTTCTTAGGCACGTCTCTTGTCTCTTGGTCTTCTAGGAAGCGGTCTTACATTGCACAATCCACTTCTTTGAAGTCAATATGTAGTGTAGCTAGTTTGCTAGAGTCGATTTTGTGGATGGTGTCCACTCTTAAGGACTTTGGGTTAATTTTTGCTAGTGTTCCTCTTTTACGTGATAACACTACGCTATTAACATTGCTAAGAACCTGTGCAACACTCTAGGACCAAGCACATAGACATTCGCTATCACTTCCTTAGAGACCATGTCGAGAAGGGTGATATTATCTTGCATTTTGTGGAGTCAGAGGATCAATTGGTGATATCCTCACCAAACCTTTAGACCCAACTAGGTTTGCCACCTTGAGAAGCGAGTTAGGGTAATTTATCCCTATGGGTTGGTTTGAGGGGAGTTCGATCTTTTCGATCTTACCTTGTTCTTTTGATCTTTTATTGTTCTTTTACGAACTTATTGATATTTTGAACTTTTTAGGTTTTTAGGCTTTTATTGCATCTCATTGTATCATATTGCATTCATATGAAAAATACATCAAGTGGTATGAAAAATCCAAAAGATGCATTGTAATATAAGATCTTACCTTATCTTTTAAAATTGATGAAGCTTTGCCTATTACCCTTTGGAGTTTTAGTATTTCAATTCTTGCTCAATGCCATGTCTAGTTCTTTGACTTGCTAGAATTATCATGCTTTTACATGTGTAGTTAAGTCTTTGCTATATGAGCTAGAACTTTAAAACAACTCGAACTAAGAAATTGCAATTTGTGGATGTTTTAGCGAGTTGCGCAATTAGTGCTCCTTTTGTGACATTGGCCTGTCGAATTGCTTTGTGAGCTCTTTGATCTAAAATTGACCATTACTTGAGCTTTTGTGTTCTTGAGATTCTAAACTGCTCTTGTGAAAAATGAAAAATCAAGATTGTCTTATGCTTAAAATGTGCCAAACTATTCTTACGAGGCCTTGTCAAATGACATGAACTTGGAGATAGTTTGATGATCCGACGATCTCATGGGGATTGCTTGTCGAAATGACATGAACCTCAAGATTTGTCGCCCGGTAGAAGCTTAGAAAGAGTTTGTGGATGGCTCCTAGTCCGGATCTTCTTTACTAAGATATACCTTTAATCAACTTTTGGTGAAGCTTAGGATGAGTTTGTGGATGGCTCCTAGTCCGGGATCTTGTCACTAAGTTAGATCATTAGTCAACTTCAATATTCAATGCAAATGTGAAAATGTTGACAAATGGGCGATTACAAAATATTGAGCAAAATGATTCAATACGGACTTGATTGACTCTTAATGTGGTCTTTGTTAGATTTTTGATCTCACTTTGACATTTTGACATGGCCAATTTCATTTTAGGATCCTGTTGATGAACTTGTGAATTTGAAGCTTTGCTTAAATTGATCAAATCCATTGCTTTACTTTTGAGCCTTTATGCTTAGCTTTGTTATATATGTCTTACCATGATCTTGCTAGCACTATCGGGCTTGATATGTTGTTTGTGCAATATTAGAAATCTTGACTTGCTCTTTTGGGTAATCTTCAAAGCTTCTTGTAATCAAAAATTAAAAAAAATACAAGAATGAAGCCACTCCATTGCATTTCATGCATACTTCTTCTTTTTGCTTCTTTCTTCATTCTCGCAAATTGCTATCTCTGGATGAGAGGAAGGCGTGATTCCTTGATGACTCCATTGTCAAAGGGGAGAAGATATTTTCAATGTTGGGAAGTTTATACAAAGGGAGAAAGTTGGAAAATTTGAAATTTTCTCAAACAGAGGATCATAGTGAGGGGAGTTTTGAATTGCATTCTTATTGCCTTATTGACTCTTCCGAACTTGAATTGCATTTATTACACCTCACAATGATCAAAGGTCAATTGAACAATTGTTCTTTCATATGGACCTTAAGTGAGATTTTGACTTTTAAAATCAAAGTTTTATGCTTTCTTTTGCCTTATCTCACTTGTCTATGCTATTCTAATGCCGACTTGGTCATTTCCATTGCTTTCTCTTGCTTATGGACCAAGTTGTGCCTTTGTGCGAAAAACGAAAGTATTTTACTTTTCAAACCTTCAAATTACATTTTACGGATTATTGCCAATGTGTTCATCAAGGGGAGATTGTGGATATCATGGGGATATGCTCCAGATCTTAGGATGATGTGACAATTGGCAATGGCGTTAACGGTTTGTCGTTTCACGGATTTTCGACAAAGTCTCGAGATCTGTTCAGCATTACGGGCGGGGCGGTCCGACCGCCATAGCATGGCGGTCCGACCGGTCCCAAATCGATCGGACCGGCCATGTGCGTGATCGGACCGGCCGTGACAAAATGGTCGAATGGGTTGGGCCAAAAATAGGTGTTGTAGACAAGTGAGGATCCTAATACACTTGGTCTCATAATTTTGGAGTTCCCAAGCAAAAGTTCTATCGGTTTAAAGTTTCCGAGGTTTGGATTTTCGGGGTTGAAAATTGGCTAAGTCCTCTGGTGATCGGCCGCCTTGTGGTGGCGATCGGCCCGTGGTTAGCGATCGACCGCCCCAGGGGCTGATCGACCGATTCTCAATTGTTCATCGGCCAACCGTGGCGATGATGTTTTGTTAGGTCAAAGTCATGGGTTTGATGCATATGTGTTGCATGATGCATGTTTTGACTAACGTGGGTCAAGTTGTGAAGAACTTGTTCCGGATTCGATTTGCTTGTTTATTGTTGTGCGGGTTGCTTGGTGGTCAACGACGGTCAGCGGCGAGGATGATCGGGACTAGGCTTGGAGAGCCGAGGTCGAGCGATCGGCGATGCGGGTGAGTCAATGAACTCAAGTGTGGTGCGAGAATAGACAAGGATGACCGAGCAGGCGATTCGGTGCGGCCCAGTTGGATCAAGCGGCGCGGGGTGGTGCAAGTGCCATGGTGGTTACGGTGGGAGCGGATGGGAGAGACTTGCCGACATGTTGAGAGCCGTTGATCAACTTACGCGTGGCGAAGCATGGGAGGTGCTTCACAAAGATGGAACTCGGTCTTTGCAAAAGATCGAGAAGGGTATTTTGGTAATTATACCAAATACCGCTTTGGTGACTTTGACGACTCGCGGCGCAAGATGGCGTGGAGAAGCGGAGTAGGTCAAGAGGACATGAAGACGGCGCCGAGATGCGTGCGTGTGTGACCCGTTTGTTTTGGGCCTTAACGGAGCCCATTAGGGTTACTCTTCTAGAAGGTTTAAGTCTCCACTATAAATAGAGGAGGAGGTGGTCGCACCCCTTCAACCCTTTCATGCTTGAAACCCTAGTTTTGGCTTAAGTGCTTAGGGAAGGTTTAGTGGAGATTAGGGTTCTAGAGAGAGAGATGTTTTGATCTTGTGTCCATGCGTATCCGTATGAGTGGTCATGTCGATACATTATCAAATCAATCCAAAGAAGAGTTCTCTTCAAGATGAGTTCATTTGCCCTTCTTCTCTCTATTTGGTGATTTTGAGTCTTTCTTTGATTCGAATGTTTTGATTGATTTCTTTGCATGATCTAGCTTGCTTTGTGACATGTGGGAACACATCTAAGATCATCTTGATCATCAATCACCCACGAGCAAGTTTTTCGATATAGTTTTCGTTTTGACTCGGTTTCAAACCTTCCACCTCTCAAACTGAAAAAGGTCTGAACTTTTCCAAAGATCTTCACGATCTTCGATTGGAATAGGTTTCTGACATCCTAGAGAAGGTGTGTACCAAGTTTCATCAAGTTTGGAGTTGTAGATCAAAAGTTACATCTATTTGCAACCGTTTTTTTCGCCGATTTCATCGTTCATCAATTTGGAGGTCGGACCGCCCCTCATCGAGGTCGGACCGCCCATAGGACCGGTCGGACCGCCCTTGAATAGAGGTCGACCCGCCCACTTAGGAAATTCAGTTTGGTTGTTTTGGTTGTTTTGCTTGGGGTTTTGATTGGATTCAATCCTAGTCTTCCGCTGTACTGGTATATCGATCTTCATAGCTTCTATAGCTATTGGAGTGAAATTTGTGTTGAATCTAATCGAGGTTTAAAAAGTGAGCGTGCTCCTATTCACCCCCCCCCCCTCTAGTCGCCTTTTCGGTCCAACAATAATCTTGATCATCAATTACCCACGAGCAAGATTTTGGATCTAGTTTTCGTTTTGACTCGGTTTTGAACCATCTTCCTCTCAAACGGAAAAGGATCGCAATTCTTCTAAGAATTTCCACAATCTTCAATTGGAATAGGTTCGTGACATCATAGAGAAGGTGTGTTCCAAGTTTCATCGAGTTTGGAGCTGTAGATCAAAAGTTACATCTATTTGCAACTTCGCTCATCGGGTTATTTGATCTGTTCTTCAGGCCAGCGGTCAGACCGCCCAGGGGTCAGCGGTCAGACCGCCCAGCACTACTTTGCTTTAGCTTGTGTTGATTTTCGTCGTATTGCTTAGGGGGTTAAATTAGATTCAATATTAGTCTTCCGCTGTACTAGTATATTGATCTTCATAGCTTCCATAGCTACTGGAGTAAAATATTATTGAATTAATTATTTGTGAAAAAGTGAGTGTGCTCCTATTCACCCCCCCCCCCTTCTAGTCGCCTTTTCAGTCCAACAAGTGCTATCAGAGCCCGGTTAGTTCAATCTTGATCTTAACCGGTCACTGAACTTGGTGATGGATAAATACTCCACCAAGCCGTATATCTTCGATGGGCACGACTATACCTATTGGAAGAATCGCATGCGAGTCTTCCTTGAGAGCGAAAGACAAGCTATATGGGAGGTTGTTCGAGCCCGCTCGTTGTGCCGAAGTTACTACACGGCTTGAAAGAATTCTTAGCTAACAACAATAAGGCTGAAAATATTTTATATAGTGGGCTTGTCTGGTAGACAGGAGTATGATCGGATTTGCAATCTTGAGACTGCGCATGAGATTTGGAACATCCTCGAAACCTACCATCAGGGTTCGTCCCAAATCAAGAAAGTACGCCAAACAGTCTATAAGCGTGAATATAACAAATTTGAGATGCGCCCTGGAGAGAGCATCGATGATATTTTCAGTCGCTTTAATAAAGTGATTAATCATATGAAAGCTGTTGGTATTGAATATTCTTATTCTGAAAATGCCACTCGCCTCTTGGCTGCAATCAACACCAAGGAATGGGAGATAAAGGCTACCGCCATTGAGGAGAACGTCAACCTCTCTGATCTGACTTTGGAGCTGCTCTATAGCAAGCTCAAGACTCATGAGATCAAGAGGATTGATCATCCCAAGAAGGAAAATATGACTTTGGTAGCAGACCCACTCAAGAGAGTTTCTGATGGATCTTCTGAGTCTTCTTCTGCATTTTTGCTTGCTGGTTTATCTGCAATTCATGAAGAGGAGTTTGAGAGTCTCCCTGATGCTGAGTTGGCCCTCATAGTCAAAAAGGTCACACGGATCTATAACAATATGAGAAACAGAAATAGAGGAGGTCCCGTGACTTGCTATGAGTGTGGTGAGCTTAATCATATCTGGGCAAATTGCCCCAAGCTGAAAGGTAAGAGCAACCATAAGGAGGGAAAGCCATCTTGCAAGAAGCCTCAATGGAACAAATCAAGGTATGATGCTGCCAAACTAACGAAGGCTGCTCACCGGGTGCTTGCCACTTTTGAGGATCAATCTTTAAGCGATGTGGACTCCAGGAGCGAGGAGGACAAGGAGGAGGAGATCCCTCGAAACATGAAGAAGGGGAAGGCCAAAGATTTCACCGGCTTGTGCTTCATGGCCAA
Source organism: Hsuehochloa calcarea (assembly GCA_036346395.1). Lineage (NCBI taxonomy): Eukaryota > Viridiplantae > Streptophyta > Magnoliopsida > Poales > Poaceae > Hsuehochloa > Hsuehochloa calcarea. The sequence continues at coordinate 52,602,582 of CM070609.1, read as the reverse complement.
CTCCGTTGATTTATTTACACAACGATGAGGTACCTCCCTCCTATGATGTCCTTTATGATAGATGTGAAACTATTTTTGAGCAACTCATGAGTCAGGATAAGGCTTTAGAGTTTATTATGGCCAAGAACAAGGACTTAGAGTCACAAGTAGATAGTTTGACTTTAGAACTTACAAATGCTAAGACTCTTGAATCTGATGAATGTTCATCTTACCATGCTCTGCACTCAGAATTTGCTAAACTGCAATCTGCTCATGATATTACTTTGCAACAACTTGAAAATGCTAGGACTGAGCTAGTTGAGGTTAAATCTGCTCCATGTGAAAAATGCTTAGACTCTAGCAAGTTGGTTGCTTCTGGTGTGGTTGACTCTAGCCTTTGCACTTTCTACTTAGAACGCGAACATAAAGTCAAAGATATCTTAGAAGTAGCTAGAGCTAAATATGCCAAACTTAAGGACAGTATTGAGTCTGCTACATGTGCTTCTTGTCCAGCCCTTAAACTTCAAGCTGCTTTATATAAGGAAAAATATGCTAGAGCTATTAAAGGTAAAACCTGTGAATCATGTGTTAATCTTGAAGAAGAAAATGATTATCTTAAGGATACCTTAGAAAAATTCTCTAAAGGTAAGAAACAATTAAACATGATTCTGGACAAGTCTAAAAGTCCTTATAACAAGCAAGGATTAGGATACAACTCTGCTCGAAATAATTCTATCCCAAAAGTTACTCAAGTCTTGGAAAATGGGTTAGTTGAATTCAAAACCCAACCTGCAAAAACTATTTTTAAATCTACAGGTGTTGCCCAACCATCTGTTAAGTCAAAGGGTGCTTCTCCCAGTGGTATCAAGTACCATTGCACCTATTGCAAAAAGGATGGACATTTGGATGAGTTCTGTTGGGGTAGGTTGAAAAATGATAAGAAAAATTTTGCTATAATTTCATCCAATCAACCTAGAGCTTTTATGAGACATGGTAACATACAAAAGAAGAAACCTAGTTTAGGATTTATGTCACATGCTCATCATCATGCTTCTAAACAGGATAACTCTCATGTTAATTTAACCATTGCTCATAACAGAATGTTTAACTAACCCCAGTATTGAGACACATCATTCTTCTGTGCTTTGATTTTCAGGATTACCGCGGAAAGAGGAAAAACACGTGGTTCGTCGACTCCGGCTATTCAAGCCACATGACCGGAGACTCAAGATGGTTCACCTCCTTCACGTGGTCGACAAGTGATGACTTGATCACCTTTGGAGATGATAAACAAGGGCGGATTGAATGAACGGGATCGATCAGGGTGAACGACAAGTTCATCCTCAAGGACGTCGCCCTTGTGGACAAGCTAAGGTTTAATTTACTTTCTATCTCTGAACTTCTTGATGATGGCTATGAGACTAGATTTAAGAAAAAAGCTTGTCGAGTGCTTGATTCAACTAGTGAGCTTGTTTTTGGGATTACTAGAGTTGCTAGGATCTTTGGAACTGATTTTTCTGAATCTCTTGCTGGTTCTCTCAAATATTTGATTTCATCTTCTTCTTCTGAGTTCTCGCTTTGGCACCGTCGTTTGGGGCACATTGGTTTTGATCATCTGACGCGAGTTAGCAACCTTGAGCTCATGAGAGGTTTGCCCAAACTCAAAGCAGTCAAGGATACTGTATGTGCACCCTGTAGGCATGGCAAGTAAGTTGCCGCCTCACACCCTTCAGTGACTATGGTCATGACTGACGGACCGGGATAGTTGCTTCATATGGATACTGTTGGCCCTGCTAGGGTTCGGTTAGTTGGTGGAAAATGGTATATTCTTGTCATAGTCGATGATTTTTCTAGACACACTTGGGTGTTCTTTCTTACTTCGAAGGATGAAGCTTTTGATCATTATCATGATCTTGTTCTTTGTTTGGCTTTTGAACTTCCGAGTGCCTTGAGAGCGATCCGCAGTGACAATGGCACGGAGTTCAAGAATGCCTCTTTTGCTTCCTTTTATGATGAGCGTGGAATTAAGCATCAGATCTCTTCTCCACACGTCCCTCAACAAAATGGCGTTGTGGAAAGGAATAACAGAACCCTAGTCGAGGTGGCTAGGACAATGCTAGAGGAGTATAGCACACCGAGGAGGTTTTGGGTCGAAGCTATTTCTACTGTTTGTCATATTGCAAATCGTGTCTTTTTGGGACCGTCTTAGGGCAAGACTGCTTATGAGCTTAGTTTTTGTAGAAAACCCTCTGTCTCGCACTTTCGAGTCTTTGGATCCAAGTGTTTTATTCTCAAGACAGGAAACCTAGATAAATTTAAGTCAAGAACTTTTGATGGTTTATTTCTGGGTTATCCTGCGCATTCGAGGGGTTTTCAGGTTTTCAATATTGAAACTAACCTTGTTCAGGAGACATACAATGTCACTTTTGATGAGACTAGCCCTGGAGCTAGATCAGATATTTCAGGTGATACACAGGTGACAAAGAGCATATTTATAGAGGAATATGATGAAGGACTCGATGATGTTCTTCCACCTGCTGCTGTTGACGCTCCTATTCCAGCACAAGAACCTGTTGTGACTACTTCGCCTTCAGATGAGGCTCCTGCTGCATCTTCATCATTAGCAGTACCTGCGGAGGTCAAAGAGATGCTTTCCTCTCTGGGTGCACCACTTCACATTCAAAAGAAGCATCCTCCGGATCAGATAATAGGTAATATCCATGAGCGAGTCACTCGCTCTAGGTATCATAATCCAAACCTCTACTCTCATTCTGCTTTTGTTGCTTCTTTTGAACCCCGCGATATATCACATGTTTTATTGGATTCTTGCTGGGTCAATGCCATACATGAGGAGTTAGAGAATTTTGAGAGGAATAAGGTTTGGAACCTAGTAGAACCTCCTAGTGGCCATAATGTTATAGGAACCCGCTGGGTTTTCAAAAATAAACAAAATGAGGATGGTTCTGTGATTAGAAACAAGGCTAGGTTGATAGCTCAGGACTTTAGCCAAGTTGAGGGGTTAGATATGATGAGACCTTTGCTCCTGTTGCTAGACTAGAAGCCATTCGCATTCTGCTTGCATTTGCTGCATCTAAGGGCTTTAGATTATATCAGATGGATGTTAAGAGTACCTTTTTAAATGGTTTCATAGAGGAGGAAGTGTATGTTAGGCAACCCCAAGCTTTGAGAATCCCAAGAATCCACATCATGTGTTCAAGCTATCCAAAGCCTTGTATGGTCTTAAGCAAGCCCCTAGAGCCTGGTATGATAGACTTAAAACCTTCTTACTTAAGAATGATTTTGAGATGGGTAAGGTAGATAAGACTTTGTTCATTCTTAGGTGTGGTAATGACTTCCTGCTTACTCACATTTATGTTGATGATATTATTTTTGGTGGTTCTTCTCATGCTCTTGTTTTCAGCTTTTCTGATACTATGTCCAGGGAATTTGAGATGAGTATAATGGGAGAACTCAACTACTTTTTGGGGCTTCAAATCAAGCAATCTAAGGAAGGGATCTTCATCCATCAGACGAAATACACTAAGGACCTACTCAAACGCTTCGACATGGGTGACTGCAAGCCGATCGCCACTCCCATAGTGACTTCGACTGTTTTGGATCTAGATGAGGAAGGAGAAGCCGTAGATCAACGTGAATACCGTAGCATGATCGGCTCCCTCCTGTACCTGACGGCCTCATGACCGGACATCCACTTCACGGTCAGCCTCTGTGCGAGGTTTCAGGCGTCTCCGAGAGCTTCCCATCGCCAAGCCGTTAAGCGCATATTCAGGTATTTACACTCTACCCTCTTGTATGGCATTTGGTATTTCTGTTCTTCGTCTTTGTCCATTCGGGGGTTTTTTATTCTGATTTTGCGGGCTGTCGGCTAGATAGGAAGAACACCTCAGGCACTTATCACTTCCTAGGCACTTCTCTTGTCTCTTGGTCTTCTAGAAAGCAGTCATCTGTTGCACAATCCACTGCTGAAGCTGAATATGTAGCTGCTGCTAGTTGTTGTAGTCAGATTTTGTGGATGGTAACCACTCTTAAGGACTATGGGTTAAATTTTGCTAGTGTTCCTCTTTTCTGTGATAACACTTCTGCCATTAATATTGCTAAGAACCCTGTGCAACACTCTAGGACCAAGCACATAGACATTCGCTATCACTTCCTTAGAGATTATGTCAAAAAAGGTGATATTGTGCTGCACTTTGTGGAGTCCGAGGCTCAACTGGCTGATATCCTCACCAAGCCTTTAGACCCAACTAGGTTTGCCACCTTAAGGAGCAGTTAGGGTAATTTATCCCTATGGGTTGGTTTGAGGGGGAGTTCTATCTTTTCTGATCTTACCTTGCTCTTCTGATCGTTCCTTATTCTTATCTGAACTTATTGATCTTTTTGAACTTTTTAGGTTTTTAGGTTTTTCTTGCATCTCATTGTATCATATTGCATTCATATGAAAAATCCAAAAAGATGCATTGTAATATAAGATTTTCTGCTTATCTTTTAAAATGGATGAAGCTTTGCCTATTACCCTTAAGAGCTTGAGTATTTCAATTCTTGCTCAATGCCATGTCTAGTTCTTTGACTTGCTAGAATTATCATGCTTTCACATATGTAGCTAAGTCTTTGCTGTATGAGCTAGAACTTTAAAACAACTCGAACTAAAAACTATAATTTATGGATGTTTTAGCTAGTTGCACAATTAGTGCTCCTTTTGTGACACTGGCCCTGTCAGAATTGCTTTGTTAGCTCTTGAATCTAAAATTGACCATTACTTGAGCTTCTTATGTTCTTGAGAATCTAAAACTGCTCTTGTGAAACTTAAAAAATGAAAAATCAAGATTGTCTTATACTTAAATTGTGCCAAACTACTCTTACGAGACTGCATGTCAAAGACATGAACTTGGAGATAGTTTGATGATCCAGACGATCTCATGGGGACTGCGTGTCAGAAATAACATGAACCTCAAGATTTGTCGCCCTGGTAGAAGCTTAGGAAGAGTTTGTGGATGGATCCTAGTCCAGGATCTTCTTCACTAAGATATACCTTTAATCAACTTCTGGTCGAAGCTTAGGATGAGTTTGTGGATGGCTCCTAGTCCAGGATCTTGTCACTAAGTTAGACCATTAGTCAACTTCCATATTCATTGCAAATGAAAAACTATTGAAAAATGGGCATTTGAAAAATTTGAGCAAAATCATTCAATTCAGGACTTGTTTGTCTCTTAATGTGGTCTTTGTTAGCTTTTTGATCTTACGTTGACATTTTGACATGGCCAATTTCATTTTATGATCCCTGTTGATGAATTTGCTAATTGATCAAATTTATTGCTTTATATTGAGCCTTCGTGCTTAGCTTTGATATATATGTCTTATCATGATCTTGCTAGCACTGTTAGGCTTGATATGTTGTTTATGCAATATTAGAAATGCTAGTTTGTTCTTTTGGGTAATCTCCAAAGCTTCTTGTAATCAAAAATTTAAAAATACAAAAATAAAGCCACTCCATTACACTTCATGCATACTCCTTCTTATGCTTCTTTCTCCATTCTGCATTTGTTATCCCTGGACGAGAGGAAGGCGTGATTCCTTGATGACTCCATTGTCAAAGGGGGAGAAGATATTTCATTGTTGTTTAAAAGGGAGAGATATAAAAATGTTAAAAGGGGGAGTAAATTGAAGAATTTGAAATTTTCTGAAATCTGAGGATCATAGTGAGGGGGAGCTTTTGAATTGCATTCTTATCGTCTTATTGCCTTTTCTGAACTTGAAATGCATTTCTTAATCCTCACGAAGATCAAAGGTTAATTGAACAATTGTTCTTTCATATGGAACTTAAGTGAGATTTTTGACTTTTTTTTGGAATTTAAAGTTTTTATGCTTTCTTTTGCCTTATCTCACTTACCTATGCTATTCTGATGCCAGCTTGGTTATTTCTATTGCTTTCTCTTGCTTATGGACCAAGTTGTGCCTTTATGCGAAAACGAAAGTATTTTACTTTTCAAACATTCAAATTACATTTTCTGGATTATTGCCAATGTGTTTATCATGGGGGACATTGTGGATATCATGGGGATATGCTCCTGATCTTAGGATGATGTGACAATTGGCAATGGTGTTAAAGGGTTGTCGTTTCACGTGTTTTCGGCAAAGAATCAGGGCTGTCAGGCTATTGGCGGTCTGACCGGCTAAAGCGGCGATCAAACCGGCCACAGGGCGGTCCGACCGGTCACCCTTGGCGGTCGGACCGGCCAGTGGCAGTCCGACTTGTCACCCTTGGCGGTCGGACCGGCCAGTGGCAGTCCGACCGACCATAGTGGCGGTCGGACCAGCACATTTCAGAAAGTGGTGTTTTGAGCTGGGCCAAAAATAGAGATCGTAGGCAAGAGAGGGGATTCTATTGTACTTGGTCTCATAATTTTTGAAGTCTCTAGTCAAAAGTTCTATTCATTTGAAAATTCCAGTATGTTTCGGAATTTAAGGGGCCATTTTCGGCTAAGTCAAAATTGGCGGTCTGACCGGCCAATAGGTGGCGGTCAAACCGGCCAGGGTGGGCGGTCAGACTGGCCATGGTGGCGGTCTGACCGGTTTTCACTTGGATCGTCGGCCTTCGTGGCGGCGATGTTCAGTTGTTAGGTCAAAGTCATAAGTTTCAGTGCATATGTATTGCATCATGCATGTTTTGACTAACATGGGTCAAGTTGTGAAGAACTTATTTTCGGATTCGGTTTGCTTATCTATTGTTATGCAGGTTGCTTGGTGGTCAACGACGGTCAACGGTGAGGATGATCGGTACTAGGCTTGGAGAGCTGAGGTCCAGAACGATCGACGATGCCGGGTGAGATCAATGAACTCAAGCATGGTGCAAGATGGACAAGGGTGGCCTATTGGCCAACCTATGGCACAAGATGGCGCAAGGTGAAGCTGTTTAGGTCAAGAGGCGAGAAAGACGGTGCATTAAAATGCGTGCATGTGTGACCCGTTTGTTTTGGGCCTTAACGGGAGCCCAATTGAGTAAAACTTCTAGAAGGTCTAAGCCTCCACTATAAATTGAGGAGGGTGGTGGCTGCACCCTTTCTTCGCCTCTTTTATCATTTTGAAACCCTAATTTGCTTAGGGTGAGGTTTTGTGGAGGTTAGGGTTCTTGGTAGTTTTGATTTGATTTCGTGCTCATAGATTGAGATTTGTCCTCCATTGATGGAGTGGCTGTAAACCCAAATCATATCAAATCAATCCAAGGAAAGTTTGATCAATATTTTGTCTCTTTGCTTTCCTTCTTTTTTTTGATGATTTGAGTCTTTCTTTGATCCGTGAGTTTTTGCTTGATTTATTCACATGATCTGGCTTGCTGTGACATGTAGGAATATATCTAGGATCATCTTTATCATCAATCACCCACGAGTAATATTTTGGATCTAGTTTTCATTTTGACTCGGTTTTGAACCTTCCTCGTCTCAAACTGAAAAGGATCATAATTCTTCCAAGAATTGTCATAATATTCGGTTGGAATAGGTTCCTGCCATCATAGAGAAGGTGTGTTCTAAGTTTCATCGAGTTTGGAGTTGTAGATCAAAAGTTACATCTATTTGCAACTTCGCTCATCAGGGTGTTTGATCTGTTCTTCAGGCCGTGATCGGTCGATCTTGAGTCGTGATCAAACCGCCAGACCAATGATCGAACCGCCCAAGACCGCTTTGCTTTAGCTTGTGTTGATTTTTGTCGTATTGCTTAGGGGGTTAAATTGGATTCAATATTAGTCTTCCGCTGTACTGGTATATTGATCTTCATAGCTTCCATAGCTACTGGAGTAAAATATTGTTGAATCAATTATTTGTGAAAATGTGAGCGTGCTCTTATTCACCCCCCCTCTAGTCGCCTTTTCGGTCCAACAAAAACCTTGTTGCAATTTTATAGGGATTAGAATTAAATTAATTTGTTATGTTCGTTTAGTAGCCTCTTAGGCTCAGTGTTGACGGTATTGGAATTTGGGAGTGTAACTGTTAAGATTCGGGTTGCGATTAGGAGCAATTGATTCTATTTTGTTCTATTACTATGCTGTGCACTTTTGAATGATATATTTAGTATACTTTACGGTTGCCAGGTGTTGGTGAGCACCGGGGTTAAAGTCTTCCTGCCGTCGTCTTCTGTCTCGCGGTTGAGGCAAGTGCAAATATTATAGAATGAATTGGGATGCAGTATTCATGATAAATGCTATAGTTTACTTATGAGTTTATTTCTATGCTATTGTCGCTGAATACTATTTCTCTCATGTTGGAATGAGATTATAAAATTCATTTGCGTCTTGGCATATATTTCTGATTCTTGGACTACTTGGTAGCCAAGTCTTTTTTTCTTTTGAGGTCCCCGTCATACATTGGATGGACATGAGGTCCCCGTCATGTATTGGATGGGCATGGTTACCCACATTCGTGAAGTGTGGGCTTGAGATCTCTATGCTTGAGGACACATGCTTGAGTATGTATCGACGGATGCACTACATTGCATTACCGGTAATTGCAAAGAAAAAGACAGAGCATTCTTGTCATATGTATTGCATTCAAGGATAAGAGATTTATTTATTGTTCCTTGTTAATGTTAATATGATTACTTGATATCCTCATTGGCTACTCATGATACTTTGTTTATTATCTCTGTTGCACTTTGCTGAGTCGTGGACTCACGCTTGTTGTTTTTCTTCTTTACGCATCCGCCGAGGCAACGACATGCATGGGGAGGGTAGTCTTGATGCACATCACACTTACACTATACATGGCAAATAAAATTAGTTTATTTACCTTCAATCTCAAGTTCATGTTATTACCTTTAGTTTCGGTTGAGTCCACTCTTCGTGGTGGTTGATTCATTTGTATTCGTGGATGAACTGTTTATACTCTTGAACCTCGGTCGTTGATTCATTTGATCATGTTTGATTGGATAACTAGGTTGATTGGATTAGACATCATCTTAGTAAATCTGTTAAATCTTGATGCTTTATCACTACTTGTTAAATATTCTTCCGCTGCTACTTAATGTTCTTATTTGAATTTGGCCGGTCGACCCTATTGTAATAGTTGTAGACTTCAACTATTATGTTGTATGCTACTAGGAATGCCAATGTATGCCTTCTATGACTTGTGATTGACGTTGTTAAGGGTATGAACGTGTTGATGGCTGATCTTGGGAGCCAACACGGTCACACACCCACTGTTTTTCAATTCACTTTTAACTTGTTAAGTGTGGACTAGGATCGTTTGGAGAACCGGTCATAATGTAGTGCTTGCAGATGAGCAGTACGTATGATTATCGGAGCTCTAGTTTTGGTCGAGACTTCTCACTTAGATAAGATGAAATACATTTATTTGAGACCTAGAGTTATTTCCATAAAACCGGAAAGGTATCGGTCTCACGGGAATAACCCGTGGTCCTCACGCCATCCCAACTAACTCTGACGTCTCTTGCATGATCTAAATTGTTAAGCTGTATTTTTTAAAGTGTTATATTTACCAAACTGTATTTTTAAAAAAACGAATGAACAGCCAAGGCCCAGCTGTCCCCTGACCGTGTGCGTAGCGTCGTCCAACCGCTCATTGTCGGAAAGCGCGCGTTCAAACACGTGCGCGTAGATTAGGCTCCCCCATTAAACCGTTACCGCAAATCCCACGTCATTGATAATGGGTCAAGATGTAAATGGCCGATTGGTATGGGCTTTTAAATGGGCCGACTTCAGGTTGCACCAAATAGGCCGAATCAAAAATGGGCTGGGTTAGGCTTGAAACGGGTCGTTGATTTCGGCCGCCAGTGGGCCTACCCCACGATTGCCAGCCCATGCCAAAATAAAAGACTTTGCCGTCCCTGCCGCCCACGGCAATTGGCAGAGCTACGTGGTGCATCGATGTGGTTCCAATCCTTCTATATTATTGACCGGAGCTCGTCAACTTGCTCGACGCCGCCGTCCCTGCCGCCCACGGCAATTGGCAGAGCTACGTGGTGCATCGATGTGGTCGGTGCGGTTCCAATCCTTCTATTATTCATGAGAGCTCCAATATCCACACGCCGCGGGCGGCTATTAACGCGCTGCCGTCCGCATGGTTGTGGGCTGCAGTTCGGAACAAACTTATTAATTCTGTTCCGGTATTAGGCGATATCGATCGGTATAGTCGATATGTAATATTTCATCGTCTAAAGTAGTTTAGATCAGTACTATGTTCCGCCCCTAAAAGGATGCTCCCCGACCATCCTTGTGGCAGAGAAAAAAGCTACAAAAATTCCTTTCCACCACAAAGATGATTAAGACTCGACACTTAAAAGTCTTTTTTACTAGTTTCAAGAATGGCCAAAAAATCTAAATGTTGTTTCTTAACCACCTGACAAATATATCGATGTTTAGCTATGTTTCCCAGACCTCTGCTATTAAAAAAATACATTTCATTTTAACTTTAATTTAATTGGCCTATTATGAGATTTTTTTCCATTCGACCTCTTTTTATTTGTTACCAGTGTAAAATTCAAAAGTTCATCCTCCAGAGAATCATCATCTAAGTCACTACAAAAATGATTAAGGGCTGAGATATCTCTGCAATCCAGATTCTCATCCTCCTACTCCTCAACGTCTACAATTCCTTTATTTGTTTAGTCTGCCTACTTCAAGATTCTTAATATTTTTAATAGAACTAACAATCTCAGTACTATCATCTCCTAAAGAGATGCCAATGCTAACAACATTTTCAATAACTTGCTCATTAGAAATAGACAAAAAAAAGAAGATTTATTACCAAACTTACTGGGATCAAGTTCGAGATTACAAACTTTAGCCCACCGCGTAGCCTTCTGGACCAAGTCTTCATCACCAGACTTCTGTAACTTGATACATTCACTCTGCCTAGGTTCCATTAGTTCAACCATGAGGACCCTCGTCGGTTGAAAAAAAAACATCTGATTCTGAACTTCGCTTGACCATCTTGGTGTTTCCTAAAGCAGACTTTGCAATCATGGTATCAACCACTGCCGCCCCTCTGTTAGTCCCAAAATTAGCCAACCGAGGGAGCATCACAGCAGCCTCCCCTGCAGCTAGACACTCGGTTACCATCCCAACATTGACGGCCTTGGAAACAGTAACAACATCCGCCTTGGGAGCACTTCCCACCACCGCTGTCTTGGGTGAAATGTCAACACCATCCCTGGAGATGTCGCCGAACACCACAGCCGGCAAAGTAAAAATCTGCCCCATGGGGCTTTCCTCAATAGCCACCGGTTCGACCTTTACCCCGAAACTAGCTTTCGCCACCGAACCGTCACTCAACACCGCCCCATCATTTCTTGCTACCTCCTGCTGAACTGAGGGTATACCATCCATGTCAACCACCGAACACTGTCCCTGAATGTTCAAAATGAAACTATCCCCTCTTGCAACATTCTCAAAGTCCTTTCTAACCGCCCTCGGTGTAACACAGACGGTATGCGACGCTGACAACCTGAAAATAGTCCCCTTAGTAATTGAGGTATGTTGTCCCTCACAGTGCTCAGAAGCATTGCTTTAACATCTAAATTATTCTTCATTCTATTAGCATCTCTATCTTACACCTCAACATCCTTGCCTCTACCCGATTTGTCCTCCCCCCCGTGATCCTCTCTCCGATGAGTGCCTTCGTCAACACTATCGGCCGCAGCATCTTCAACTTTGAAAAAAAATGTCATAGACATATTCACCCACAACAATCTCGACACTAGAAGGTATTGCATCTATGTCCAGAACTCCTACTAGCATATGAACCAAATCGTTCTTGTGAACCTTTTCCATGTCCACTCGTATTGAGGTGCCAATGATCGACCCTATAGCACAAAGGCTCATAAAATCATGAACTTCAAAAGGCACTCTGAAAACCTGAGCCCATATCTTCTGAAGTTGGAACTTTAGCTTGGGTTTCAAATTCCATTCCACTAATTGCAATACCACCTTATGCTCCTTCACATGCACGTCGCCAATAGATGCCATATGAAGCATATCAAGCCTAGTTGGAAAATGAATCAAAAAAGCATTTCCCCCTGAACCTCCACCTATGGTTGCCAATTCATTGGAATTAATCTTCTCAGCTCAGCAATAAGATGGTCTTTAGACAGTTGAGCACCAGTAACCCAAACAAGCCCTGTCTTATTGATCTCTTTCTTCAACTTCTTCATCCCAGATGTTGGGATGTGATAAAACCCCAGCCCGTCAGCACCGAACCCACACAGATTAGCAATAGGTTTCGGCATTAGCAACAACGAGCACTTGTTTGCCAAATGATCATCGCCCTCACAAATATCACAAAATAAAGATTATTTTGCAATTGGCAATTCCAGGCCTCTTCCCTTTACACCAAAAACAAATTAGGATGGCGACAGCTCCTGTGGAACTGGTGATGACATGAGAATTGCCCCCATCGAACAAGCCACATCCTTGACCTCTGAAACCGGTCCCGAATCTCCCACGACCATTGCTGGGCCCCTAAGCCTGCCATTGAATATCACCATGCCCAACAGCGTTGCCACAATCACCACCGTGAAGAGAGAAGTGCCCAATGCCTCCGTTGCCCGGGAGTTGTCCATCATCTATGCTGATAGAGGGCACCTTCACGTCAAGAATCCCTCCTTGCTCGCCAATAATGCCGCTAGTCCCAATAGCCTGGCCATGACCAGCGCCTTCGTTGCCCAAAAGTTGTCCACCGTCAAGTCACTGCAATCATGCCGCCACCCTGCGTGCCAAAAGCTCCGCCAGGTCCAACAGCCTGACCACTAGCACCACCATTGATGGATAATTGTGCAGCAGCTACGCCCGAGACTTGTCCACCGCTGAAGCCAACAGAGGATACTTTCACACCTAGATCCCTCCACTGACCACCTGCACGCCCCCACCCGAATTCCATGTCACTGCGAAGAACTTCGCCGAACGAATGTCGATCTCCGCTTGACGTCCCCAGCCAGCCACCAGAAAATTTATGGTTTGGTCGGGCGGTTCTCGAGTTGTGGTGAAACACCCTACGCTGCCAGGGTAAATCTTTCCTGAGGGTTTGATCCGATCAGTTAGAGGCCAAACCTTTCTTGAGGATTTGATCCGATCGGTTAGAGGGCAAACAAGCCGCTGACAAGCCTGGCCCAAGAACCGCCCAACCAGACGAGATTGGAATGGGCAAAAAAGTCAGTGAGATTTTCGAGTCATTCGAATTTTTAAAAAACATTAATGTCGGCACCAAGGCTTCGAGTCATCTGATTTTTGAAAAGACACCAAGGCCGGTGAAACATCGCACCAACATCGCGACTCACCGGCCAGCTCTGATGTTTTCAGCGAGCTCGAGCCATGGCGTCGCCCACCGTCGCCAAAGGCGATATGCGAGGAGGCAGCACTAGTCCCTGCCAGGGCCGACCACCCCCATCATACTACTTGCTCTGGCCCAGCAATATCCCTGCCTCCCGTAGTTCCCCTAGTGAGTATCCCGCAGTAATGGCATTGCCAAAAAAGCAGATCATTTGAAATCTTCGAAGAAGACTTTTGGCTAATGCATTGAACTCCATTACCTTGATCCTGCAATGATCTACGAAAAACTAGATGAGATTGAAGACTGAACTCCATTACCTTGAGAAGATTTCAAAATGTCATCGGAAAATAAGGTCAGCTAATTTTCAGACTTCGTTTCAACTACCACTTCTGCCGAGATGATATCTTCCACATCAGAAGAACCACCCTCTTGCAATTGCCAAAACCTTGAACCAATCACGGACTAACTACACGATTTAATCTGCAAAACGGAACAAGGACCTTGCCAGTGTTGGCAACACCTCTGACGCCGGCGTTAGACAACTCCAACGCTGGCCTCAAAACCAAAGCCGCATCCCCAAACTCGCCCGAATTGCCTATCGGGGAAACAACCACGCCTACCGCAGCCACTAGCTCACTCAGATCGCTTGCTGTAGCAGCACCCTCGCATGACACAACAGCATCGGCGGCTACCGGAGCTTCCTTACCCCGACTCTCATCCATCTCTTTGTTCTCTAATTATTAAACAGTAGAACATGTAGCCTCGCCTTAGATTCTATTTAGAAACCTGAAAGGGATCCGCCTACCAGCTGAATTGGCCACTTTAAACAGATGGAAACCAGCGGAATTATCACCAACCAAAGTAGTATAATGTATTAGGAATAATCAAGTGTGCATGCGTTAGTAGTGCGTGAATGCGTGCATTAGTAGTGTGTTAGTGGGTCATTTGCATGGTGCATTTGTGTTTTGCATGTACATTATGCATTAGTTGAGTTGGTCAGTTTGTTAGTGGTGTAAGAAGAGGTCAGGAGTTAGCTGTGCATGTGCACGTTGTGTTATTAGTGAGCATAAAGACTTAGCTGAGTCAGTTAGATGTGGAGTTGATCATGTACTTAGATATAAGTTGTTGAGTCCTTGAGGAGATTTGAGCCAAACAGAAAAGAGAGAAGAACATAAAATAGTCAAGAAAAGTAACGCTAGGCAGTTGCAGTGCTACGCAAAATCTTCGGTGTATTCTTCCTCTCCGTGAGTTCGTCTCCCTCACCCGTGAAAGTGTGCGTCCATGGGTATAATTTCTAACAATTGGTATCAGATCCGGTGTTGTGATGGTGTGGATGGCGAGGTCGTTGTCTCCGTTGACATCAAGGCGTGTCGCTGGTGGCCTAGAGGAGGTGGCCAGCGGCGACATGCATGTGGCTAGCGGCAGCGAGCAAGTGGCCGCGGTAGGCCGTTGGCGCGAGTCGGGAAGGAGGAGAGCATCACGCTCCAGTACCCGTTGTTGACTAGTAGCAACTATGTTGCATGGTCAATAAAGATGCATGTGTACATGGAGGTGTAAGGAGTGTGGATGTCGTTGAAGAAGACGACGTCGAGAGGCGCCATGATAAGAAGGCACTTGTGGCCATCTACCATGGTGTGAGCGAGGAAACCCTTCTTGCTCTCAACGGCAAGAGGACGGCGAAGGAGGCATGGGCGACTCTCAAGTCCATGTACGTTGGAGTTGAGTGTGTGAAAAGGGCTAAGCTTCAAACCACCAAGAAAGAATTTGACAACCTTCATATGCGCAAAGGTGAGTCAATCGATGCATTTGCCATAAGGGTCACCCTCGCTCTCAGCAAGATGCGAACGTTGGGAGAGAGAGTTGAAGACTCTTGTGTGGTGGATACGGTGCTTTGGGTCTTGACACCGAAGTTTCTGCCGATCGTTTGCACTCTCGAAAACCTCTAGGACTTGGATGTGATGTCGGTCGAAGAAATGTTCGGGAGGCTAAAGGTGCTCGAGGAGCGCCACATGGTTAGTGAGGAGGAAGGTGAGCATCTGCTGCTCACCCACACCCAATGGGAGTCCAGGGCCAAGAACAAGGAAGGCGGCTCTGGCTTCGGTAAGAATCAAAAATTCGACAAGGCTAAAGTAAGATGTTATAACTGCAACGAGTATGGATATTTTGCTTCCGAATGCCATAAGAAGGAGGAATAGGCGCATCTCATGGAGGCGGATGCCGACGATGAACCGACACTGATGTGAAGCCATCTTGATTAGGGAGAGATTATTTGGAATAATCAAGTGTTCATGCATTAGTAGTGCGTGAGTGCGTGCATTAGTAGTGTGTTAGTGGGTCATTTGCATGGTGCATTAGTGTTTTACATGTACGTTATGCATTAGTTGAGTTGGCCAGTTTGTTAGTGGCATAAAAAGAGCTCAGGAGTTAGTTGTGCATGTGCACGTTGTGTTATTAGTGAGCATAAAGACTCAGCTGAGTCAGTTAGCTGTGGAGTTAATCATGTACTTAGATATGAATTGTTGAGTCCTTGAGGAGAGTTTGAGACAAACAGAAAAGAGTCAAGAAAAGTAGCGCTAGACAGTTGCAGTGCTATGCAAAATCTTCTGTGTATTCTTCCTCTCCGTGAGTTCGTCTCCCTCATCTGTGAAAGTGTGCTTCCATATGTATAATTTCCAACGTGATGCTCTGTCGAACTACGTTGAGAAGCAAAGAAAAAAAAACAGCAAAGAGATGAATTCATAAACTGGCTTAATGATATTGATATTCCTCATTATTCAAATTGGCTATTCTTAGGGGACTTTAATTTCTACAGGTTGACTGAAAACAGGAATAGGCCGGGAGGAAATTTCAATGACAATTTTATTTTTAATGAAGTCATCAGTAACCTTGGACTGTTAGAAATTCAAATCAAATGAAGGGCCATCACTTGGTGCAATACGCAAGAAGAACCTCTTTTGGAACAACTGGACTGGTTTTTTCACTTCATCTATTTGGGTTTATACTTATACAGATACTTTAGTCAAGCCGCGGGCCAAATATATTTCTGATCATGTCCCATGCGTGGTGTCAATTCAGACTTCTATTCCAAAGGCACAAATCGTTGATTAAAAAATTAATGGATATAACACCATGGTTTTCAAGATGTGGTCGTTGTTGCTTGGAAACCGGCCAGCATGTAATGCTGGAGATAGTGCATCCACTATTTCTGCTAAATTCAAGTTCCTTCGTCGATGCGTCAAGAATTGGAGTAGAAATATCTCCCACCCGTCCACTCTTGACTCCATATGCAACAAGGTCGGTTTCATGGACCGGTATTACTGTTTACATATAAACAGTAACCACCCATACTTATAAGGAAATATTTATTATTTAGGAATCTATCTATTAGTTAGGCAAGTTATTATTGGATTGAATTGTTAGAGATATGTTTCCTTAGAGATTATTTCTTAGCGGTCAAGTCGGATTATCCCTATAAAAATGATAACATGTATCCATTATCAAGCAAGCTAGAAAGATTAATTAATCTAGTCTGTCTCTCAATATTCTATCATCCCAGTCTAGTGTCTAATCCCTCGTCCCACCAAACCGACACCGCTCAGCCTTCTTCCTAGCGGTGTTTACCCTGTAATGATCTAAGATCATTACATTTGGTATTAGAGCAGTCGATCACAACCCACGACTTCTACTGTCATAGTGATGGCGACAGATCAGACAATCGGACCTACCACCGAGTCGTTGACCATGACAAAGGCTAACGCCAGCAAGATGGTCATGACTTTCAATGACAACGACAAGAAGATGGCGGCCATCTTCCTCGACATGCATGCTACTTTAGAGAAAATGATTGCGGATCAGAAGGAGAAGAAGGTGCAACAAGAGGCAGTGGTAGCGTTGTTTTCAGCAGCCACAACGACGCTGTCGGAACCTGTCGCGGCGTTGTCGTATCCTGCTGTGGCAGCCATAGCCCTACCGAGGCCTGTTGTGGCGTCGCCGAAGCCTATCGTGACCGAGTCAAAACCTTTAGCGGTGCTGCCAAAGTCTGTTGCGGCAGCTGCCGCACTTCCACATATTACCGTGATGCTACCGGAGCCCACTGCGGCCCTACTGAAGTCCGTTATGGCCACCGCGACGCTGCCAGGGTTGCTGCCATGTCTGCCGCAACGACCGATGAGTTTGCCGCAACCACACATGGATGCAACGATCTCTAAGGACTGATGTAGCCATCGCAACCTCTCGTCAACATGGTGTCTCCTAGGGCTTCAGCCATGGCCACCACCATAGCTCGAGGATGAGTTGTCGTGAAAGGAGGGGAGTAGTTGTCATGGGCCTGCGTTACCACCCGCAATTACTAGGGAAGATTTATTATTTAAGAATCTATCTATTAGTTAGGCAAGTTATTATTGGATTGGATTGTTAGAGATATATTTCCTTAGATATTATTTCTTAAGAGTCAAGTTGGGTTATCCCTATTTAAAGGGTAATATGTATTCATTATCAATCAGTCAAGAAAGATGAATTAATCTAGTCTCTCACTCAAGGTTCTATCATCCCAGTCTATAGTCTAATCCCTCATCCCACCAAGCCAACGCCACCCTGCCTTCTTTCTGGCGGTGTTTACCCATAATAATCTAAGTTCATTACAGTCGGCTCCCTCTTTGATTCCGTGGAAGAATATGGATTTATAGCAATACAAGAATGGAATTTGAGAATAATTATTCAGAGATATATTTGATGATACTACAGTGCTTTACTATATGCACCTTACTTGAAAAAAAACGTTGCACTGTGAGGTGTGTCAAAATTTGGAGATGAAAACACTAAATTTTTCCATGTCAAGTGCTTCGACCGGATGGATTCAATGGTATGTTTCTCAAAAAGTGCTGGCCAATCATCAAGGAAGATTTCTATAAACTTTTGTTTGGATTTTTATGAGGGAAACATTAATCTGTAGAGTATTAACAAAGCTGATAACAAAAAAATCTGGTACATCAGACTTCAAGTAGTAATCATCTCTCACATCCACAAGAATAAATATGGTTTCATCAAGAAAAAAACTATTCAGGACTGCATTGCCTGGGCTTTTGAATACTTACATCAATGTCATTATTCCAGAAGGGAAATCATCCTTCTTAAGCTTGCCTATGAAAAGGCTTTTGATATTGTTGAGCATGATGCCATCTTACCAATAATGGAGCACAGAGGGTTTGATGAGAAATGGAGAGGTTGGATAAAAGAAATCATGATGGTAACAACAATTATTAGGGTTTTTGAGAAGCATGAAATAGATTATCTCAAACACTCCAGTCATTTACCCACAATAACTTCCAAATCCATTTTCATGATAAAAAGATGATGATTGGGGAGATTTATACCCTGGGTACTTGAGCAAGACTAGCATGGCGCTTAAGTACGACTATAGCTAGTAGGTTACCACATAATTATCTAGGATGATAAGGATTTAAGGAATTCAAGTTCTAAAGGATGGTAGTATAACACTTTGGCATTTAACTACCTTAAGCATTTAACATATGTTTGCATAATCAATTTAGCATGCAATTTGACATCTTTAAAAGAATATAATTTGCATAAAATGTAGGTTCAATATTAATCAAATTGGAGATCTCCCGCTTCTTCGAACTCTACTCGGACGAACTCCAAATTGAACACATCTACCGCTATTAGAAGGACACCGAAGTTAGACAAATTTAGAAATAAGTTTTATTTAAATCGGAGTTAAAACAAGGGAGAACGGATCTTCCAAAGTTCACTTTTGAATTAAAATCCAGAAAAGAAAAGAGGGGAGAGAGGGAATCTCTCTCACTTGTGGGACCCGCTGCACTGAGCGGCGACGAGCGGCAGTCGGCCATGGGTAAGGAACGTGGTTGTGGCGCTCAGATGGGGTAGCAGCCAAAATGAAGTAGGCATGGGCATCCATGGGATTTCAGGAGCACGCCGGAGGGGTCGGTGAAGAAGGGGAAGCGCCGAGGTGGGCCGACGACGGGAGCCTATGGCGGCGTAGAGGGGACGCCATAGGGGAGGCGACCGGGTGAGGGAGAGAGAGTGGGTAGTAGGGGAAGGTTAGGGAAGGCCATGGGGTGCTCCAGGTGCAAGGAATTGAATAGGGGGTCATCGGAGTGGTGGGGGCACCAGCGGTGGCAATTTTGGCTAGTTTTGGAGAAGATGATAGTGGTGCGGTGTTTCTTCGGGTTAAGGGCCAAATTGACTGGGGTAATTGACCCTAGGGAGCTAGAACACAAGGTGGCGTGGTTACTTAGCAAAGGGACTCACCAAGTTGGCCTGAATGGGGAGTTGAAGTGGTGGCTGCGAACTGAATGTCACCGGACGCGATGAAGACACTTCGCGTTGCTGTTGTTCCGGCTACAAAGAGATACAAAGGAGGTGAGGGAGAGAAAGAGGATGTCAAGGCGATCATTAAGGAGATGGAGACAAAGGTTAGAGCTCATTGGTGTGGCTGGGGAGCTTGGAGGCGGTGCGGCCATGGCCCGTGCTTGGCATTCCGCTCCGAGCTCAGTTGAGCTGGGGGCTGAAATATGAGAATGGGAGGCGGGGGAGTGGAAAGCTAGGAATGACGCACTTGGTGCTCATCTTATAAAGGGAACGGGACAGAGGATACCAAGTGAATTGGTGGTATTCATTTCAGAGATGACAAGGGAGGCGGATAAGACTTGGGTGGTGTAGTTCATGGGCGGTGCAACCGGGCAGGGAATATGGGCTAGGTGTGGGCAGGCATGGGTGAGGAGAAGCCGTGGGCGCTCGGTCGAAACCAGGGCCAGGCTTGATGTACTGGCTCAGGTCACACGGGTGGGTGTCCACTACAGTGAGCATCGCTGGTGCTGCGTGGCGAAGAAACCCTATCAGGTGGGCCCGACTGGTCAGTGAGGGATGGAAAGAGATTATGTCTCTATAATTTCCAAAAAACGCTAAGAAATTTAGGGAATTTTTAGATACAGTAATATAGCTCCAAAAATTATAAAATTTTACGGGGTGGTTCCTGACTTAGTATAGTTCATAGTGAAATTATTATGGAATTTTATTTGCGTGTTATTTTGCTCTAAAAATCTTTTAATCTCCTATATATATATATATATATATATATATATATATATATATATATATATATATTCATTCTTTGACTTGAGGAAAGATTCATGTTTTAAAATTTTCTCATTTTGTTGACAGTATAATTACACCAAGTTTGGATTTTTAATTACCATATTTTCTTTCAATTTATTTTAATCCTTAATTAGTTTGTATTTCCAGAATTAGATTCTTAAAATTCTTTATTAGATAAAAAGGCTTGCAATAAAATCCAAAAAAGAAAATGTCAACAAAACCCATCAAAAGTTTTAAAAAGGTGACATTTTTACCCATTTGAAAATAATCCCAAATTTTGGGATGTTACAACCCGATTCTGCCCGGTAAGCTTTCACTGCCAAAGAGCTAAACCACCCAGTCGGAAGCCCCTCTTGTGTCGTGTGGAAATAACGGACTAAACCGACACCCACACCACCAGTGAAGGAACCAAACTGAAACGTTGCAAATTTATCAGTCAGGTCCATCTCATATTGGAGATGTGGTTGTACGGTAAGGTTCAGATCAATGGTATACAAAGTTAAGTTCTTAACCAACTTAGACGAGACTACCACATCCCAAATGTGCTAAACCACACCCACTTAATGCATGATCACTCACACGAGTATAAATTATTTTGTTTAACCAAGACCAATGACACTACTCATGTCATGCTACAACAAATTTTACAACAGTGGATACCCTCCACAATTCAATATCTCATAGTCAAATTGATATACTTGATCATGTGAGAATGAGCCGGACGTACAGCTGATCATGACTAAGCATTAAATGTACCAACCCATGTGGATACAAATACTACATCACCAAATAGTTTCCCAACCTAAGTTGACAATGGATCATGACATTCAAATAACAATGAGAAGTTTCCAACTACAAGTAGATTGATATCTACTAGTAAACAATTTGTATAAACATAACAATGTAAAATATCTTGAAGCAACAAAGTAAATACTTTGAAAATAATAGGTTCAACATGATCAAAGGTTATGATTTGCCTTGCTCGTACACTGTTGCTGCTGAGCCTTGCTCTTCATGTCCTTCGTTCGCTCCCCGAGGATCAACGTCTAACGAGAGAGAAAATCCCAAACACAAATAATTACCAAACAAACACTAAAATAAACTCCAAATCAAATTAACATAGTACCAGAAGAAATAGCACAATTTTATAGGAATTTAGAAACAAGAATGGGCTGAATCGGAGTTCGTATGAGTGAGAACGACCTTCAGAAAATTCGAATGAGAGGGAAAATCAGGAAAATACTAGAGAAGAGAGGTTACTATGGCAAACAGGTGGGTCCTACTAATTTTTGGGATTTTTATAATAAAATTAATTCAAAAAATGCTATCAAAGGCTAACAAGTGGGCCTAGTGCATGGACCATGTCAATAGGACATATCTGGTCCATGGTGGATCGAGTACACAAAGGTGAAGGAGCTGAAATATGGGCCACGTGTCAGTGCCTCAAGATAGGATCTAGGCTTTGGGTCTGTATCTACCACGCGTATGGCCATGTGGACGACACAGCAACAGCGATGCTGACGCAGCGATGAGGTGTTGCTAGCGTGGCGATAACGTTGGCAACAACGACGGTGGCGACGCACGAGAACCTAAGGCTATGGAGAAGTTTGGCGCAACAACGACGATGACGGACAGTGTGGCTGTGGGCCTCGGCGATGTGGATCTTGAAGACACGGGTACGGGCATTCTCATGCGATGGCGCACAGGAACCAAATATTCACGATGGCGAGCTCCTGATGGTGAAGAATAGCGGCACAGATCGATCTTCAACGACGATGACACTCCAATGAGGACGGGTGGACTGGGTGGAGGGGATCTCGATGGTGATGTTGGTGAGGACAAGCACTCACTAGTGATGGAGATTGGGCTCGATGTAGATGGCGGTGATGGTGCAACCTCGAACTCCAAATAGAGCAACTTCGGTG
Organism: Hsuehochloa calcarea; assembly: GCA_036346395.1. Classification (NCBI taxonomy): domain Eukaryota; kingdom Viridiplantae; phylum Streptophyta; class Magnoliopsida; order Poales; family Poaceae; genus Hsuehochloa; species Hsuehochloa calcarea. Next base: position 52,580,249 of record CM070609.1, on the reverse strand, counting down.
GCACGTCAATTACTAGGGCTAGGGTTTTTCAGGTGTTGCACTCAAGGGGGTGTGGAAGCCAAAGATGTTTGGCTATTTATAGCCCTTGGGAGGGGGGTTTGGCATGGATGCCAAGAAGGTGGCGGCGGAGTCCGTGTTCTCCCCGTGTGGAGAAGAAGCATAGTACAATGGCGGTGAACTGGCCTAGGCGCACGGGCGAGTGGGAGATGGGCCAAAGGTGGCGGTCCGCTAGGGGTGAGCTGGAGGCGGGCCAATTGAGCCAAACTGAGCTAGGAGCAGGAAATTGGCCATTTGCCGAAAGAGAGAAGAAAGGTAAATGAGCCGAAGGAATTTGGCCCATGGTGAGTTTTCGAAAAAAATGAAAGAATTGGCCCATGGCGAGTTTTCGGAAAAGAAAGAATTTCTGATTCTTAGAAAAAGAGATTAATTAAAATGAGCTAAAAATAGCAAATAAACTCCAAAACTTGAAAAAAATAATCAGAGATGCATATTTGAATATGCTGAATTTAAATAAAATAGTTTCAAGTGCTGAGTCTATGTTGTTTAATCAGATTAAGTCATTTTGTATTTCAGAAAATTCATTAAAGTGGAGATTAATTACAGAAAAGCAATGTTAATTATTTTTAATCGCCAAAAAAATTTAAAAGAGACAAAAATCAGGGTGTTACAGTAGTCAAATTCAGTATGCTGTATGTACACATTCAGTCCATACTCGGTACATATCGCTACTCATTTAAAATACTAGTTTGTCCACAATTTGCATGTCATCATTTACTTATATATAACACTTTTGATAGAATGAGCCAAATTATACCAACCCTAAAACATTTGCTTTTGCCGTAGCATTGTGTAATTGTTATCCTGTACAAGACTTTTTGAAACAAGTAATTATATAATCGAGTTCTAATGCTTTCGCATTTGTTGAGACAGCTGATAAATTATGCAGGAAACTTGAAAATCTTATCGCCCCTCTATTATTGTAAGAGTATCCCTATCCACAGAGTTCTGAATGCAGTCTGCTTTCTCTGTCGCCTTTTTTCTCTGAGCAAAATAGAACGGTTGATCTGGTGTTGGAAGTGTTGTGCTTCCGCTGTCCAAAACAGACACCACATTTGACATGAGTGGTCTAGCATCTGGATTATCCTGGACACACAAGAGCCCAACATGGACGCAACGCAAAACTTCTTCATGTGAGCAGCTCTCTACAACAGATGGATCCACCAAATCTTTTGCTAGCCCTTCCCTCCAGAGACTCCATGCCTGAATAAAATAAATCAATTGTTTAAGTTGTATGCATTTCGGACATTTGCAACAATAAAAAATCGTATGCTTACATAGATTATAAGGTTGGGGAACTCCATGATGCGCTGAGTTGAGCTAATCCTTAAACCACTTACAATTTCCAAGAGTAATACACCGAAGCTATAGACATCAGACTTGGCAGAGAAGAGGCCTTCCATTGCATATTCCGGAGACATATAACCACTGGATGAATCATGTCATCAAAAAAGACTTGCACAGTTTGAATTGAGTTCAACCATGTACTAATTTTATGAACAGTGAATACTAGTGCTTACTATGTTCCGACAACTCGATTAGTATTTGCTTGTTCTTCATTTCCACCAAAGATTCTTGCCATGCCAAAATCCGATATCTTGGGACTCATATCTGCATCTAGCAAAATGTTGCTTGCTTTGAGATCCCTATGGATTATCATCAACCTTGAATCTTGGTGCAGATAAAGTAGTCCTCTAGCCACTCCTTTTATTATCTTGAATCGTGTTGGCCAATCAAACAACCCCTTTTTTTTCATCATCTCTTAAGAACAATAGTGGTTTGCACTTGAGATCTTGTAATGCATATTTATTTAATTCATTGGTTTGCAATTAGAACATACTGAAAATGAAGGCATCCAAGCTTTTGTTTGGCAGAAACTCGTAAATAAGTAGTTTCTCATCACCCTGCACACAGCAATAGAGAAGCCTTACAAGATTTTTGTGTTGCAATTTAGCAATTAGAACTACTTCATTTCTGAACTCTGTGGTGCCCTGCCCAGAACCCCTACTAAGCCTTTTGACAGCAACTTCCATGTTACCATGTAAAATTCCCTGCATTATTTCAATCGGGAGAAAATTAAGGTTATGATGCATTATGGTTCTGTTTTAGAATAACAGCAGAAAATGGTTTTAAAAAATTCAATAATTCGGTACAATCAGGGCAGCACGTTGTAGGTCTTTCTTCTTACCTTGTAAACTTTGCCAAAGCCACCTTGTCCAAGCAGGTTGGACATAGAGAAATTGTTTGTTGCAGTGACTATTTCCTCAAAATCAATAAACGGAAGTTCGTGGTCTCCAAGTTCAACACTAATGCTCAGATCCCCGATCATCAATCTCTTGCGACTATCCTGTTTACCTACACCATTGTTATTTTCTTAACAAGGTCACAATGACAATATGAAATTTGAGTAAGCAAGTGATGAAAAGTGTTTGGAATTGCTTGAAAATACTTCAAATCATTGCACTACCTTTAAACTTGCAGACCCATACAAGGCATGCAGATACAAGTATCAGCAGCACACTTGCTGAAATTGGTGTGATAACTTTTACTATGAAATTCTTTCGCCCTTTACCTGAAAGGAACAATGTTACGAAGTTGGTATTCTGGATCTAATGTGAATCATTACCTGAATTGTGTTGTGTTGTTTGAGTATCATAAGCAATCTACCATTTTAATTGCATCAATAATTTTTAAGACCTGCACTGAAGTTCATTACTAGTACATCGATCATTTTGGCATGTGTTGACAGTTGATATGAAATAACATGCATAAATGGTACTTCTAAAAACACCACACTAATGACAACAGGATGAGAAAACGCACAAAGTAATGTATGTATGAAACATTAGCACTTTGAACTAACATGTTCACATTTGAGAATCCGTTCCGTCCAGCAATTTTGCTTTGTGGAGCCCAAGTGCCCACCGATTTAAGGCGTCATCAACAAGTAAATGGGCAACGTAATCTGTTAAGCTCTTTTGTAACTTCTACACACAAAAAAAAAAAGCATGGATCTAAACGTTGATGAACATAAAGCTAGAAATAAAAAGTGAAATTTACTTGAGAAGCCAGCAAGGCGGAGATACAAGTTCTCATTGCCGACGCCACCCTTCTCCACGTCAATCAGCTCCCCAGTCCACATCAAGCACCTCGTTGTATCCCCATCGATATTGCTGCTGCTTAGATTAGCATAAGCGTATATGCTACACAAGAGCAATTGCTGCTGCACTCAGCTGCGCACTCGTCAAAGCTTTTGTTCCACACACGGGAGAAATTGTCTGGCGCCTTCATTGCCGGCAAGGTCAAGAAGCCGTCCCCTCCACCACACCGCAGTGCCTCCTTTCGCCGGCAACCTTGGGAAAAATTGCCTCTATCCCACTCTGTTTCATCACTAGGGTCAAATCCATCCAGGCACTTGCAGGTGGGAATGGCCTCCGTGTTGTCACAGTAGCCGTATGCACCGCAGTATGCGTAGAGATTGCACCGGTTAGTTGGATAGCGTCCAAGGGTAGTCAATTCTGACGAGCTGATGTTCCATCTGAATAGCATGGCCTTTCCGGAGTAGTCGACCTTGTACCATACGATTGAGGAGCCGTCAGACAGACCAAATGTTGAGTAGGTCTCACCGTCGGCGCCCTTGTAAATCGTCAAGTACATGAGCGGACTGACACTCTGGAGGCCCAAGTTAGAGGCTACATAGCCGCACCACACCGCAGCACGCCAGTATGGAACTGACCCATGCCAGACGAAGAACTGTAGGGGAGTGTTAGGATCAGCCCCAGCGGAGAAGCCGCCTTTGGATGGGTCTTCAGGGCCCTTCCAGGAGATGATGCGTGATGCTGGGCGCGTCTTGTGGCTCAGCCGGACCGGCATGCCAGCAAGGTTGGCATCGGTTGGGTTTTCAAAGCTCTGCCATAGCGTGGCACCGTCTGATGATAGAACCACAAGGTTGCCGGAGTTGAGAAGTTTGGCTGATGAGTTGCCGCCGGCGACCGTGTTTGCCATCCAAAGGATGTGTCCGTTGGTTTCAGACACGACAAGGCTGGAATTGTCCGTCATAGCAAGCATCGCTGACGAAGCGTCGGCGATCGGATTGTCGCGGTTGGCGACCCACACGACCGTGCGCAGGGGGGTGTCGTTGAACCATACGCCAACATACATCTTTTCTGTCGAGTTCGAAGGGGAAAAGAATCCTAAGGCGAAGACGCCTTGGTCCGAGATGAGAGTCCTGCCAGGAGTGAGCGTCATGCCAGGGACAAGCGTGCTGACAGATGCGCATAAAAGCACAGGATTGAAGGGCCAAGAAATCACGAGCAAGACGATGATGCAGTACTGCAGCGGGAGCGGATGCATGCTTATCTGTTTAAGAATGAATTCGCTCTCCATGCATCAAGTAAAGGAGGATGGTAAACAACAAATTTTGGACTGGCTACACTCTTTGTAAGCAATTTCTTTGCCTTTGTTTGAGATGTGCGTCCTCCTTTCTTTTTTCTTTCCTCTTGTAAATAGCACTGCTGTTCTGTTTTCTCCTTCCCAGGAGTCAAAACGTGCTTACTTAAGAAAGAAGTGTGAGCGGGACAGTTCGTTGGTATAACGCGTGCTTGAACTTGTGGATCCTAGTGCTTGGCCATCAACATCAGAGTGGTAATTGCCAGGAGAATGGAGTAGGTAACTGTTTGGGAAAGAAAGGAGGAATTAATAGAAGCTAAAATATCACAGAACCTTTCCAAGCTGCTTGCGACTTCCTGGTAAGATCCGTAAATTGAGATCGATCACCTCATGTCCTCGAGCCCATTACCCCCGATGGCCGCGCATCAGCAACCAATCACCAGCCTGCCGCCATGAATGACGCATTCCGTGTCGTCGAGGATGACATTCTAATTAGACATGGACGCATAGGATAAGGGAATCTAATGGGATAAGGGGATCTAATGGGATACGGATATGCGTGACAATTCAAATGTTACGTCGATATCTTACAGGCAATTAACGTTGTCTTTTAGATCTACATGTTTTACAATATTTTGTTCATTCTGTAGAGATTCAGTAGGAATTGAAATATTTTCAGATGTTTCTCGAATTTTTTTGAGTTGCACATTGGTCCCACTGACTCCTTTGGGAAGAAACTCTTTCTCCAAGAAGACATCATTTCGGGCAACAAATACTTTGTTATCTGTAAGGAATTGTGCGTATTATTGAAGAGGTCCAAAGAACAATATATATAGGAGTACAAAGTACAGATAAAGATATGTTAGAGATAACATATCTCTAACACCCCTCCCCCCTCAAATGCAAGGCGTATGCAATAGCATTGCATTTGGAAAAGGTTGATACTAAAATATGAAAAATTCAAAGTCTGAGTCTTGATAATGTCGTCGTAGTATGCAGCTTTTGGAAAATATGTCGAGTATCAAAAAGATCTCCTCCCATCCGGTGTCGTGCAATGGCTCATAAAGCACAATGTGCAGGAGCAAAGTCGACCGCGGCAACAGGTCGAAGAAGATGATGAAACCGACATGAATAGAGGGAGTTGTCAAATCAAGTCGAATAGGAATAGATAAAAGTATGGCGGCGCAGATCGTAGCCCAAGACGGCGACAGCGCAGTGCACAAGAAGTGCAACGAATGTACAGTGCAAAAGAAACGCAGCGCAATGCACAAGAAGCGCAACAGATGCGCAGTGCAGAAGAAGCGTAGCGCAATGCACAAGAAGTACAACGAAGACGCAGTGTGGAAGAAGCGCAGTGGCCTTGAAAGCTTAGGGCGGCGGATCTGCAGCAGCTCGAAGAAAATAGCAGCGGCTGCTGCCATGCATAAGGCAATTCCTATGCTTTTATGACTGACAATAAATTTGTGGACTCGCATGACTTAGACGGACTCAAAAATTGAGTGCTACGGACTCGGATGGACGCAACGGAAGAAAAAGGACTCAAATGAGTAGACTGAAATATAACTAGTAGCACCCGTCTTTAACAGCGGAAGAAGCTGCGAGAAGCCGGAGCTGGAGAAACCAAAGTAGACACCAAAACCGGAGCCAGTAGAAAATCCAAAGCTGGTTGTTGAAGCCGGAGCAGCTCCAGATCTGGTTAACCGGATGAAGTCGGTCGTTGAAAGCCGGAGTAGCTTAAAAGATCGGGGACGCCAACTCCCCACCTCCCGTCTCCTCCTCCCCTCCCATCCTCTTCCACCTCTGTCTCCGGCCTGATGGATACCGCGTCCTCCATCTCGCGCCAGCGGCCGCAGACGAAGGTCACGTCGTACCTTGGCCACCACCTGGACCCGAACCCAGACGTCGTGCACACCAGCCTCTGCCGACGTACATGTCTGCGGCGTTGTAGGCCGGGCGTGGGCGGCGGACGATGAGCTTGGCGAGGCCGACGAAGAGGATGTCAAGCACGAGGCCTGCGACGAGGCCAACGAGGAGAGGGGAGATCCTGGATGAGGTGGTAGTGGAGATCAGGAGTAGGGATATGGGGACGGGGAGCCAGATGCGGCCGTCGCCCGCGACCTCGAGGGCCTTGAGGAGGAGGCGGGGCACCGGGAGGAAGAGCGCGTGGAGGCGGAGGGACACGGCTGCGTCCAGATCCCCAACACCAGTCAGGAGAGTGGACTTAGCCAGCGCCTGCGGTGTGTCGGCGCTAGCCGGCGCGATGGGCGGCTCGAGATCGCCGACGAAGCGGAATCCCATGCCACGGCCATGTCCACCCTGCGGCGTCATCTGGCAAGCGACGTGGCGACGGCCGCGAACACCGCAGACGGCATCGACTTGGCCTCCTCGCAGCAGATCTCGGCCATGCTCGTCACGCGCGCAAGTATTGACGACGAGGACGCCGACGGCTTCATGTGGAGTTACAGCCCATACCTCTGCATCCCGACGTCGGTGGCGATGGCTCCAAGGAGCAACGATGGCCACCTCGAGGTAAATGAAGCAGACGCTCATGGAGCAGAGGCGGCTACAGCAGGATCCAGGCTAATAGATCCCGGCCGATTTGGTGGATGAAAGTCGAAGGAGCGCTCGGGCGGATGAAGAGCATAGCGCTGACAAGAGGCCGTCCCCGGGAGCAAAGATCGGTCCTCCGGGCAGCGGCAATGGTAGAGGCTAGGAGGTGGCGGCTGCTACGGTAAACCCTAACCTTAGCTCTAATACCATGTTAGGAATTGTGTGTATTATTGAAGAGGCCCAAAGGGCAATATATATAGGAATACAGAGTACAGATAAGGATATGTTAGAGATAGATTCTATCTCTAACACCCTATCTCTAACTTATCTCTAACATTATCAACCCGATTATAAAAATAATATTCTTAAGTTTTCTTAGGATACCCCACAAAAAACACTTATCGGACTTGGGTGTGAGTTTATTAAACGTCAAATATTTTACATAAACCTCACAACCCCTTATCCTGAGAAAAGACAATCCAGGATACTTCCCAGTCCATATCTCATATGGTGTCTTCTCTACTGTTTTGGATGGAACCCTATTTAAGGTGAAAGCAGCTGTTTCCAAAGCGTATCCCCAGAATTGCAATGGAAGATCAAATTGGCTCATCATAGACCGAACCATGTCTAACAATGTTCGATTCCGTCGTTCAGATACTCCATTCCATTGAGGCGTTCTCGGCAGAGTGAGTTGTGGAACAATTTCATATTTCTTTAGATAATCACCAAACTCATAGCTCAAATATTCACCTCCATGATCTGATCGTAGGCATTTGATTATCTTGCCAAATTGATTATGTACCTCATTCTGAAATTCTTTGAACTTTTCAAAAGATACAGACTTATGCCTCATCAAGTAGATACATTCATATCTACTAAAGTCATCGGTAAAGGTTATGAAATACCGAAAACCACCTCTGGTCGAAGAACTCATCGGACCACATACATCCATTTGTATGAGGGCTAACAAGTCGTCCACCGTCTCACCTCTAGTCGTGAAAGGTTCTCTTGTCATCTTGCGAAGTAAACAAGATTCACATATTTCAAATGATTCAAAATCAAATGAGTTTAGAAGACCATCTTTATGGAGCTTCATCATGAGCTTCTCTTTTATATGACCTAAACAACAGTGCCAAATAACAATGAGATTTATACCATTAGGTCGAAGTCTCTTAGCATTTACTGGAGATGACAAGGAGTATATTGCTTTTGTTAAGCAACGGCTTAGTGAGCAGTTTTTGATGTCAGATTTGGGTCCTCTACATTATTTTCTGGGGATTGAGTTTACTCACATAGATGATGGCTACTATCTATCTCAGCAGCGCTATATTCAGGATCTACTTGCTCGTTCTGGTCTCACTAACAGTCGGACAGCTGCTACTCCTGTGGAGCTTCATCTTCAGCTTCGTCCTACTGATGGCACCTTGCTTGAAGATCCTTCTCGTTATCGTCATATTGTTGGGAGCCTTGTCTACCTTGCAGTCACACGCCCTGACATTGCTCATTCTGTTCATATGCTCAGTCAGTTTGTTTCTGCTCCCACGTCTGCTCACTATGCTCACCTACTACATGTGTTGCGCTACCTACGAGGGACTGTTGATCGTTGTCTCTTTTATTCTCGGTCGACTCAGCTTCAGCTTCATGCTTACTCTGACTCGACTTGGGCGAGTGATCCTGTTGATAGACGATCTGTCTCAGGCTATTGCATATTTATTGGGTCTTCACTTATTGCTTGGAAATCCAAGAAACAGACTGCAGTTTCACGGTCTAGTGCTGAGGCAGAGCTTCGAGCGTTGGCCACTACTACTTCAGAGATTGTTTGGCTTCGTTGGTTGTTAGCTGATCTTGGTGTATCATGCAGTACTCCTGCATCTCTCCTGTGTGACAACACTAGTGCTATACAGATTGCTACTGATCCAGTGAAGCATGAGCTGACTAAACACATTAGTGTGGATACATCTTTTGCACGTTCTCATTGTCAACAGAAGACTATTGTCTTCAGTATGTTCCTTCTGAGATTCAAGTCGCTGATTTCTTCACTAAGGCTCAAACTCGAGAACAACATCGCTTCCATCTCTCTAAACTCAATGTTTCAGATCCTCCTGACCTATGTTGAGTTTGAAGGGGGGTGTTATGTATATGTGTATATGGCCCATATGTATTTATGGGCCATGAGGCCCATTAGCCCTTGTTAGGGTTTGTAATGTAGTATATATATATATATATATATATATATATATATACTACAGTATTGATCTAATAGATTGGGAAGTTGATTTCTATCAACGACCACATGATCGTGTAGTCTTTGCGTGTAATTGAACCTCCTTCGACTACACGTAGTCGAACCTCCTTCTAACCAGGTAGTCGAACCTCCTTCCACCTGGAATGTAGTCGAACCCTCTTCCGCGAAACACCTTCTGACCAGGTAGTCGAACCCCCTTCCGCGAAACACCTTCTGACCAACAAGTCAAACCTCCTTCCGCCTAGAATATAGTCGAACCTACTTTCAAACTCCTTCTGACCAGGTAGTCGAACCTCCCGTGAAACACCTTCTGACCATGTAGTCAAACCTCCTTCCACCTGCAATGTATTCGATCCTCCTTCCAACCAGGTAGTCGAAACTCCATCCGACCAAGCTAGTCTAGGATTCGACCCCATCAGTCTATGGCATTGCCACACTAGCCTAAGACTTAGACCACCCTAGTCTAAGGCCCTTGGTCTAAGACTTTGATCATTCAGTTTTGACCACTCATTTTTTACCACTCATTTTTGACCACTCAGTTTTGACCACTGACGTTCGACCACTCAGTTTCGACTACTGAGTTTCGACCACTCAGTTTCGACCACTGAATTTCGATCACTCATTTTTTACCACTGAGTTTCTCAGTTCCGACCACCAAGTCTCTACCACTGAGTCTTGACCATTCAGTTTCGACCACTCAGTCTCGACCACTGAGTTTCGACCACTGAGTCTCGACCACTCAGTTTCAACCACTCAGTTTCGATCAATCAGTTTCTTAGTTTCGACCACTGAATTTTGACCACTCAGTTTCGAACACTGAATTTCGACCACTCATTTTCAACCACTGAGTTTTGACCACTCGGTTTTGTGATCGGATAGTCATACCTAACTGGGTAATATATCATCCAAGTAACCATTTAAGAATGATCCTTCGGACATTCTCTCACTCTCCGTTAGATTCATCAACTTCCTTGGTTATACAATGGTCTAAATTATTTCCTTCATCAACTCTGTTTGATTATATTTTGTCTGCAGTATTTCTTTCGTCAACTCCTTTGGATATAATTCATCCCATGTATTTCCTTCATCAACTCCATTAGGTATGATTAGTTTCACCGGGAGTACTTTGTCCTTCCCAATTGTTGTTAGATATGTTTTCTTTCATTTGAAGTATTTTCTTTTGTTTGGTTGTATTTTGACTTATTAGATTTTATTTGGTTATTTTCAGTCGCTCTTAGATTTAATCATATTCTGCGTAATTAGAATCTAAAGATATGAAGGAACAATAATCCCAACAAGGACAAGATTATCAAAATATTGAATGTGGATGATTATCAAAGACGTTGATCGAGATTATTATCAGAATGTCGAGAAAGGCGAATATGAGAATATTGAGCCTTATCAGAACATTGAGCATGACGAGTAAATACTTTGATCATATTTCACCTAGTTCTTGCAAATTATGTTGCTTTAAATTATGAATTGCATTGCTATGATTTATACCAATATGTTGGTTTAGTTCATAGTTAATGCCTTAATACAAATTGTGTATAAACTTCTAATCCTTGAACTTGGACACTATCATTTGTCACCCTAGAATTAATGATTTACATACTAGTTAATAAATCTGTATATAAGCGTCATGCTTAGCCTTGCTTAAATACTGTGGATATCGTGAGGATATGTGCACGATCTTAGAATGATGAGTCAATTGGCAATGTCTTTATTGGTTTGCAAAATCTCGTGTTTTGGGTTTGTTTCAAGGTCGTCGGACCACAGTGCGGTCGGACGGTGGTGTGGGCGGTCGATCGCCAGTGGAGGTCCGGACCGGCCATGGTGGCCGGTCCGACCGATTTGTTGAAAAGTGGTTTTGGAGCCGAGCCAAAAATAAGTTGTGTAGGCAAGTGAGGAGTCTCCGGATGTGGTCACATCATTTTGGAGCTCCAGTCAAAGTTCTATTCATTGAAATTTCCAGAAGGTTTCGGAATTTCGAGCTAAAAATTTGGCTAAGTCTTTTCGGGCAGTCCGACCGCCGTTGTGGGATCGGTCAGACCGGCCTTGTGGGGCGGTTAGACCGCCGATGACTTGGAGGTTAGCCAAGTTGGCATTGAGTTGATTTGAATGTGTTTTATGTATGGAGTTCAATGCTTTATTGTTGCATATTGCATTGCGGAACTAACGTGGGTCAAGTTGTAAAGAACTTGTTCCCGGAAACGATTTGTTTGTCTATTGCTGGGCAGGTGGCTTGCAGGTCAACGACATCAACGGTGAGGTGGATCGGGACTACGCTTGGAGAGCTGAGGTCCAGAACGATCATGGATGCCGGGTGAGGTCGTGTGACTCAAGCATGGTGCAGAATCGGCAAGATGGATCGAACGGGTAGTTCGGTCCAGTTGGGTTGGATCAGCGGTGTGGAAGTCGGTGCAAGTCCTGGGAGGTTCCGATGGGATTCGGACGCGAGGGACTTGGCGACGTGATGAGCCACCGATCAACCTACACGTGGTGAAGCAGGAGATTGCTTCAATAGTTATGTGTGTGTGGGTCCCATGTGTGAGTGGGTCCCAAAAGTGAAACCCTAGGCTTCTCATATAAATAGAAAGGGGGGAGATGTAAAACCCCCAAGCATTCATTTGGCCCCCTTCTTCATTTTCTAGGGTTTGGAGGAGAGGAGAGGAGAAGATAGGGTTTGGAGAGATTGTGAGTGTGTTCTTGTGTGAGCTCTTGTCCTCCTTGTTGGAGTGGCTTTGTAAGCATCTAGTGTGATTAATCAATCTTGTGATGCTTACTTGAAAGATCATTTGTCCCCCTTGTGTTCTTCTCTCTTTTGGATGATTTTGGTGCTTCCTTGATTTAAGGGTTTATGCTTGGTCTCTTGACCTATTTTATCTTGCTTTGATGTGTGGGAATACTCCTAGAGTCATCTAGATCATCAACCCCTACAAGTAAATCTTGAATCAAGATTTTTATATTTCTAGGGTTTGTGCACTTCTTCGGTAAAACCTTGAGAGATCGATTCTACGAAGTGAATCTGAAGGATCGTCGCTAGAAATAGGTCTGTAATATCATTAGGGAGGTGTTCTCGAAATTTGGTCAAGTTTCATTGGTTGAATCAAAAGTTGGATCAAATTTCGTTTTGGATTTGGGCTTGATTTTTCAGTACTGAACTGAATCGGTCTGACCGATTTTGTAACGGCGGTCCGACCGCCCGCGTTTCAGATTGCTCAGTACTGCCGGGTCGAACCGATATCCAACGGTCCGACCGCCAGTTAGTAGCCGGTCCGACCGCTCGTTGAACGTCGGTCCGACCGCTCACCGTGTCTCGACCGCCATGCCTGTAATCGACTAGTGAGTTCCTTTCTCCTTTTTGTGTCGTGTGGTTGAGGGGGTTATCAAATGCAGCACAAGGCTTCCACTGTGCACTTACTGATCTTCTTAGCTTTTATAGCTAAAGGAGTTAAGTTCGTGTTGAATTTGATTTAGGCGAGAAAGTTGAAAAAACGCCTATTCACTCCCCCCCCTAGTCGCCTTTACGGTCCTACAAATACATTGTCATGTGGGCATTAAATTGCCCAACAACAATCATTCAAAACATGGAAAGCGGATTTGGGCAGTCGGGGCTGGAACCTGGCTGGTACGTTGATCTAAGAGTTATTTTAAAAACAAAGGAAAACCTGAAAAATAGATTTCAACTTGGGCGGCTGGAAAGGGTGGCTAGTGCTGGTGATGCACAACGGTGGGATATGTGGATGTACCGCCCAAGTAAATAAATGACTGAGTTCTTCTGATAACCTCTAGTTTAAAAATTGTACAACCACAAGTCTATAATAGGTACGACCTGGCTAACTAATTTGTTCGTCTCATTGCAACCTCGCCATTGGTGGATGTGTAGTGTGTGTATGGGTAGTAGTCACAGGAAAGCTACACAGCCCAAATGGAGACCCCCCAGGGGCACGGCCCAAGGAGGCGATGCCTAGCAGTGTGGGGTTGCATTGTAAAGGCCTTATGATAATCAACTGTTGCATACCTACGAAAGTGTGTATGAGACATTATAACTTGAATATCTCGTGCGGGTAATGTGTATGAACTCTACAGAGTAAGAAAACTATCTAGATAGTCGCGCTTACGGTCAAGAGCGGTATCGGGAACTCGCTTGAACTAGCTTTCATTTTTATAAAATAATTTGTGGATGGAATAAGAAGATAGGGTAGGACGCCAGGGATTGAGAAAGCGTGGTCAGGGACTAGTGGTAAATACAGGATAACCTGAGCATTGGGTGGACGGAGCCACTCAATGGTATAGGAGACGGAATCTCCACTAGTACTTTACAACAAAAACTCAGTTTATAAAACTTGTGTTAGTAAAATGCTAATTCTCGGGTTTTGCTACTACTTAATCTATTTCAATAAATGGCTTTGTGCAAAATAAAAGAAGCAAAATAAAAGAACCATGAGCCTCCCCTTTGATTAACCTTGCATGTATAATAATTGTATTGTGTGTTGGCTCGCGAGTACGGTTGTGTACTCATGCTCACTATTTGTATTCTTTTAGTCAGTACGCACCAAAGAAGACTACAGGGATATTTATGAGTATTGATCAAGACTGAAAATCAAGAAGACCAAGAACTAAGTTGCGCCTGCCACGTCGAGCGCATGCCGCTCCTACGCACGCCCATCCCGCTAGCAGGCTCACGCCCATACCATCGCACCATGTGGGTTGCCACATTGATCCCTCCGCCCCATCACCATAAAAAGGCCAACCCGAGCTGTCGAGCCCCTTGCTGGCTATTTCCTTGCCTCCCCACTTCATCTTCCTCCTCCAAGCGCAAACACAAGAGAACCAGAACGCAGCACGGCCCACGCGTGTCACCACTCGGCCCATTTCACCCGTGCGCAATCAGTGCAGACCGTCCGATCTAAATCGGAGGGCCGACGCACCGCCCGCTCCGTTCTTCCGTCGACAGGTGGGGCCCATACTACAGTATCATCTCCCACCTCCCCTTCTTTCGCGCGGTGTCGCTCGAGCGGCCTGCCGCGCATATGAAGTTCCTCAATCCCGCGTTTCTCTCCTGGATTCTTCATGATTTAGTGCGCATTTAAACAACCATTCACTACCGCTTCCCCCATTCACTACCGCTTCCGTTGGCCGTTTCCCCCTCCTTTACGTCGTAATTCATCGCCACCATTGACGCTGGCAAGAAATGCCTGCCGCGACCTTTCGCGCACGATCTCCGCCTCCCGGCCTCCCCTTGGCCTATAAAAGTCCCCCGTCTTCTCCCTTCAATCGTTGGAATTTTCAATTTCTCCGACAACCACCGAAGCTTCGTCGTTCTTCGCTTCCGGTGCCGGCAAGGCCTCATCGGCGACAGCGACCACCTCCTCGGCATCGCTGCAACTCCACCGACCCCGTGCGCGTGCTAACTACGCCGGAGAACCACCGGAGCATCTCCACCGTCATCGACCAAATCGTGCAGCCGCCGGCGTTTCCTTCATGCCCTTCCGCCAAAACTTCACGCCTCAGGTTCGCCTTGACATGCTCGTTCTTTTGGTACCATCGCCGGCCATCGGAGCACCGCCAATCTCCGACGACCCTCGGGCCGAGAGCTTCGTCGCTCAGTGCTATCGTGGCGTGCTTGTGTGGCGCCACCTTCTCGCCATGTCAGGCCCACGTCAGCCCCAAGCTAGCGTGGCTGCCCACGTGGCCGCACGCATCGGCGCATGCTGTGGATTTCATGGTGATATGCTCCAGATCTTAGGATGATGTGACAATTGGCAATGGCGTTTACGGTTTGTCGTTTCACGCGTTTTCGACAAAGTTCTGAGCTTATCGCTCGGCGGTCCGACCGGTCCTTGCACGGCGGTCCGACCGGTCCCAAATCGGTCGGACCGGCCAGGTGGGGCGGTCGGACCGGCGATGACCAAAAGTGTTCAAAACAAGCTGGGCCAAAAATAGGTGTTGTAGGCAAGTGAGGGGATCCCAATGCACTTGGTCTCATGACTTTTGGAGTCTCCAGTAAAAAGTTCTATTGGTTTAAAGTTTCCAGAAGGTTTCGGATTTTGGAAGCTTGAATTTCGGCTAAGTCCCAAGGGGCGGTCCGACCGCTCACGAGGAGCGGTCCGACCGCCATGGGGTCGATCGGCCGCTCACTGGAGCGGTCGGACCGTAACTACTTGAACGTCGGCCAACTTCGTGGCGATGTTGTTTTGTTAGGTCAAAGTCATTGGTCTCATGGCATATGATTTGCATGATGCATGTTTTGACTAACATGGGTCAAGTTGTGAAGAACTTGTTCCCGAATTCGTGTTTTCTTGTCTGTGGTTGTGCAGGTAGCTTGGTGGTCAACGACGGTCAACGGCAAGGAGAATCGGGACTAGACTTGAAGAGTTGAGGTCCAGAACGATCGACGATGCGGGCGGGTCAACGACTCAAGCGTGACACAAGATGGACAATGGTGACCTATTGGCAAATCCATGACGCATGGTGAAGCGGTTTAGGTCAAAAGGTTAAAGACGGCGTTTCGCGAAGCGTGCGTATGTGACCCGTTTGTTAGTGGGCCTTAACGGGAGCCCAATTAAGTCAAACCCTAAGAGTTTTAGGCCTCCACTATAAATAGGAGGAGATGGTGGCTGCACCTCTCTCTCTCTCGCCTTTTTATGTTTCAAAACCCTAATTGTCTTTAGGGGAGTTGAGGTGGAGGCAAGGGCTCTTGATGGTTTGTGGTGAATTTCGTGATCTTTGATTGTCCACTGATCCATGATGGTGTGGATGTAATCCAAAGAACAATCACGAAATCAATCTATGCAAGGTTTGCTTGAGATAAGTCTCTTTTCGTTCTTGCTTTCAATTTCGTGTTTTTAGGGCTTTCTTTGATCCGCGAGTTTGTGATTGATTCTATCACGTGGATTAGCTTGCTGTGATATGTGTGAATCTATCTAGCATCATTTTGATCATCAATCTCTCACGAACAAGCTTTAGGATCAAGTTTTCGTTCTTGCCTGTTTTAGACCTTCGTTAATCAATTGACAATTGCTCAAGATCGTTCCAAGAATTATCATAATATTCGATTGGAATAGGTCCTCAATAGCATAGAGAAGGTGTGTGCAAAGTTTCGTGAAGTTTGGAGTTGAGAATCAAAAGTTAGACCTAATTGCAACTTCGTCATCGGGCTGATTTTATCGCTTTGGATCGGTTACGATCGCCGCCCGATCATTGTCACCACCGGTCCGACCGATTTGGAGCGTCCGACCGCCAAGATAACAGCGGTCCGACCGCCCTTAAGCAATCGGTCCGACCGGTTCACTATGAGGTCGACCGCCAAGATTGTGTTGCTTTGATTCTTGCGATTATTGTCGCATTGCTTAGGGGTTTTATTGGATTCAATACTAGTCTTCCATTTATCTTGGTATATTGATCTTCATAGCTTTCTAATAGCTACCGGGTGAAATTGTATTGAGTTCATAATTTGTGAAAAGTGAGCGTGCTCCTATTCACCCCCTCTAGTCGCCTTTTACGGTCCAACAAGTGGTATCGAGCCGGTTAGTTCAATCTTGATCTTAACCGGTCCACCGAACTTTGGCGATGGATAAGTTTTCTACTAAACCGCATATCTTCGATGGGCACGACTATGCCTATTGGAAGAATCGTATGCGAGTCTTTCTTGAGAGCGAGGACAAGCTATTTGGGATGTTGTTAGAGCCCGTGATTATTCCCGAAATTGCTACACCTGCTTCTGCAATTCTTTTGGCTAACAACAATAAGGCTAAGAATCTTTTATATGGTGCACTTGGTAGACAAGAATATGATAGAATTTGCAATCTTTCAACTGCGCATGAAATTTGGAACACTCTCGAAACATATCATGAGGGTTCATCCCAAATCAAAAGGTGCGCCAAATCTGTTTACAAGCGTGAGTACAATAAATTCGAGATGCGTCTGGAGAAAGCATCGATGACATTTTCATCGCTTTAATAAAGTAATTAATCAAATGAAAGTCATTGATATTGAATATTCTCAATCTGAAAATGCCACCCATCTCTTGGCTGCAATCAACACCAAGGAGTGGGAGATGAAAGCTACTGCTATAGAAGAAAATGTTGATCTTTCAAGTCTTACTTTAGAATTGCTCTATAGTAAACTCAAGACTCATGAAATTAAAAGAGTTGATCATCCTAAGAAAGATAATTTAGCTTTGGTAGCAGATCCTCTCAAAAAGGTTTTTGATGACTCTTGTGAATCTTCTTCTGGATTTTCATTTGCTTGTTTATCTGCTATTCATGAAGAGGAGCTTGAAAGTATTCCTGAAACAGAGTTAGCTCTTCTAGCTAAGAAATTCACACGGGCCTACAATAATGTGAGAAACAAAAAGAGAGGTGGTCCGGTAACATGCTATGAATGTGGTGAGCTCAATCATATCCGGGCAAATTGCCCCAAGCTGAAAGGTAAGTGCAATCATAAGGAAGGAAAGCCAGCTTGGAAGAAGCCTCCTTTCAACAAATCAAGGTATGAGGCAAATAAGCTTGTGAAGGCTGCTCACCGGGTCCTTGCCGCTTTTGAGGATCAATCCTTGAGCGATGTGGATACCGGGAGTGAGGAGGACAAGGAGGAGGAGATCCCTCAAGGTAAAAAGAAAGGGAAGGCCAAAGACTTCACTGGCATGTGCTTCATGGCTGACACGGACGACATTGATGATAATGAGGTATCTTTTTCTTATGATGAGCTTTCTGCTAAATATGATTCTATAGTTGAGCAATTGCTTAGTCAAGATGAAGCGCTTGAATTTGTTATGACAAAAAATAAGTAATTAGAGTCAAAAATTAGCAAACCAAAGTAGAGCTTAAAACTGCTAAGACTCTTGAACTCGATGAATGTTTATCTTGTCATGCTATGCATTCAAAATTACCAAGTTACAATCTGCTCATAATATTTGTGTACAACAACTTGAGAATGCTAAATCTGAACTAAATGAAATTAAAAGTGCTCCTTGTGAAAAATGTTTAGAATCTAGTAAATTGATTGCTTTTGATGTTTTTGATTCTAGCCCTTGCACTTCATGCTTAGAAAAGAACGTGAAATCAAAGATATCTTAGAAGTCGCTAGAGTCAAATATGCTAAGCTTAAGGACAATATTGAAAATACTACTTGTGCTTCATGTTCCACTCTTAAGCTTGAAATTGCTTTGTATAAGGAAAATCTATGGATAAAACTTGTGATTCTTATGTTAACTTGAGAAAAGAAAATGCTTACCTTCATGATACATTAGAGAAATTTTCTAAAGGTAAGAAACAATTAAACATGATTCTTGACAAGTCTAAAACTCCTTATAAGAAGCAAGGTTTAGGATTCAATTCTTTTCAAGACAATTCAAACCCAAAAGTCATTCAAGTCTTGGAAAAAGGTTTAATTGAATTCAAAACCCAACCTGCAAAAACATCTTTTAAATCTGCAGGTTTTGCCCAACCTTGTATTAATTCAAATGGTGCGTCTTCTAGTGGTACCAAGTACCATTGCACTTATTGCAAAAGGGTGGACATTTGATTGAATATTGTTGGCGAGGTTGAAAAATGATAGGAAAAATTTTGATAGAATTTCATTCATGCAACCTAGAGCTTCTATGAGACATGGTAACACCAAAAGAATAAACTGGATTAGGATTTTTATCTCATGCAAATCATTATGTTTCTAGACATCCTAATTCTAATGTGTATCAGACTGGCGGTTTGACCGCTGGTGGTCACCGGTCTGACCGGTTTGGTCACCGGTCTGACCGCCAGCACAAAGCCGGACCGCCCATGGACAGTTCAAGTCTCATTTTAATTTAAACATTGCTCATAACCGAATGTTAAATGAAATCAAGGATAGTACTTCTGGTTTGTATACTCCTTGCAGACGTGTGTCTCAGTACTGGATTCCTAAATCTTGTTTATCTAATCCCAGATTGAGACACATCGTTCTTTACTCCTTGATTTTTAGGATTACCGCGAAAGGGAAGAACACGTGGTTCGTTGACTCGGATGTTCACGCCACATGACCGGAACTCAAAATGGTTCACCTCTTTCACGCAAGCAACAGGTGATGACTTCATCACCTTTGGAGATGATACACAAGGGCGAATTGAAGGAACAGGATCAATTAGGGTAAACAACAAATTCATTCTAAAAGATGTCGCTCTTGTGGACAAGCTTAGGTATAATCTTCTTCTCGCTTTCTCGACTTCTTGATGATGGTTATGAGACTGCTTTTAAGAAAAATGCTTGTCGTGTGCTTGATTCTACTTGGTGAGCTTGTGTTTGGAATCTCTAGAGTTGGTAGAATTTTTGGGCTGATTTTTCGTAATCTCTTCTTTGGATCTCTTAAATGTTTGCTTACATCGTCTTCTGACTTCTGGCTTTGGCATCGACGTTTGGGGCACATTGGTTTTGATCATCTGACACGAGTTAGCAACCTTGATCTCATGAGAGGTTTGCCCAAACTCAAAGTCATCAAGGATCTTGATATGCGCCACAGTAGGCATGGCAAACAAGTTGCCGCCTCACACCCTTCTCGTGACTATGGTTATGACCGACGGACCGGACGCTTGCTTCATATGGATACTTGTTGGTCCCGCTAGAGTCCGTCGATCGGTGGAAAATGGTATATTCTTGTTATAGTTGATGATCTTTCTAGATATACTTGGGTGTTCTTTCTTACTTCAAAAGATGAAGCTTTTGGTTATTTTCATGATCTTGTTCTTCGTTTGGCTTCTGAGCTTCCTGGTGCTTTGAGAGCGATTCGCAGTGATAATGGCACGGAGTTCAAAAATGCTTCTTTTGCTTCTTTTTGTCTTTGGCGTGGTATTGAGCATCGTTCTCCTCTCCACGTCCCTCAACAAAATGGCGTGGTGGAAAGGAAGAATAGGACCTTGGTCGAAATGGCTAGGACGATGCTAGACGAGTATAACACACCGAGGAGATTTTGGGCCGAAGCTATTGCTACTGCTTGCCATATTGCAAATCGTGTCTTTTTGAGACCTTCTTTAGGCAAGACTCCTTATGAGCTTCGTTTTGGTAGAAAACCCTCTGTTTCGCATTTTCGTGTTTTTGGATCAAAATGTTTTATCCTTAAGACAGCAACTTAGATAAATTTGAGTCAAGAACTTTTGATGGGGTATTTACGGGTTATCCCGCTCATTCGAGGGTTTTCAGTCTTTAATCTTGAGACTAACATTATTCAGAGACTTGTAATGTCACTTTTGATGAGACTAGCCACGAGCTAGATCTATTGCTACTGAGATGATTTACAGTGACAGAGCATTTTTGTGGAGGAAGATGAGGACGGCTAATATCATTCCTTCATCTGCGCTCTCTTGGCGCCCATTCTCGATACAAGAACTGCTACGTCTACTTCACCTTCGCTTGAGGCTCCTCACGCATCTTCATCATCGCAGACTGCGGAGGTCGAAGAAACAGATCTCACCCGGCGCTCCACTTCGATTCAGAGACAAAGATCCTCCGAATGGATAATAGGTAATCTACATGAGCGAGTCACTCGCTCGGTATAATGATCCAAATCTCTACTCTCATTCACTTTTGTTGCTTCTTTTGAACCCCGATATATCACATGCTTTATCCGATTCTAGCCGGGTAAATGCCATGCATGAGGAGTTAGAGAATTTTGAAAGAAACAAAGTTTGGAACCTAGTAGAACCTCCTAGTGGTCATAATGTTATAGGAACCCGTTGGGTGTTTAAGAATAAACAAGGTGAGGATGGTTCGTGGTTAGAAATAAAGCCGATTGGTAGCTCGTGGTTTCACCAAGTTGAGGGTTAGATTTTGATGAGACATTTGCTCTGTTGCTAGACTAGAAGCCATTCGCATTCGCTTGCATTCGCTGCATCAAAAGGTTTTAAACTATATCGATGGATGTTAAAAGTGCCTTTTAAATGGTTTCATAGATGAGGAAGTGTATGTTAAGCAACCCCTGGTTTTGAGGATTCTAAATATCCAAATCGTGTTTTCAAGCTATCTAAAGCATTGTATGGTCTTAAACAAGCCCCTAGAGCCTCGGTATGATAGACTTAAGACCTTCTTGCTTAAAAATAATTTTGAGATGGGTAAAGTGGATAAAACTCTATTTATTCTTAGACATGACAATGACTTCTGCTTGCTCAAATTTACGTGGATGATATTATTTTGGTGGTTCCTCTAATGCTCTTGTTTCAAATTTTCCGACACTATGTCCAGGGAATTTGAGATGAGTATGATGGGAGAGCTTAATTACTTTTGGGACTTCAAATCAAGCAATGCAAGGAAGGAACTTTCATCCATCGACGAAGTACACTAAAGATCTACTCAAACGCTTCAACATGGGTGATTGCAAGCCAATTTCCACTCCCATGGCAACTTCATTTGCTTTTGGATCCGGATGAGGAAGGAGAAGTCGTGGATCAACGCGAGTACCGCAAAGATGATCGGCTCCTTTCGTATTTGATGACCTCGAGACCGGACATTCACTTCACGGTATGTCTTTGTGCAAGATTTCAGCGCCTCGAGAACTTCCCATCGCCAAGCCGTTAAGCGCATATTCGGTATTTACACTCTACCTCTTATATGGCATTTGGTATTCCTGCTCTTCACTTTGTCCATTAGAGGTTTTTCGATTCGATTTTGCGGTCAGTCGGTTAGATAGGAAGAGTACCTCGTGCACTGTCACTTCCTAGGCACTTCTCTTGTATCTTGGTCTTCTAGGAAGCGGTCTTACATTGCACAATCCATCTTTGAAGCGAGTTTGTAGTCACGCTAGTTGTCAGAGCTGATTTTGTGGATGACGCCCACTTTGAAAGATTATGGGTTAAACTTTGCTAGTGTTCCTCTTTTCGTGATAACATTCGCTATTAATATTGCTAAAAACCCAAAGCAACATTCTAGGACTAAGCACATAGACATTCGCTTTCACTTCCTTAAAGATCATGTTGAAAAGGTGATATTGTGATGCACTTCAGAGAGTCCAAGCTCAATTGGCGATATTCTTACCAAGCCTTTAGATCAAACCATTTTCCTCCTTAAGAAGCGAGTTAGGCGTAATTTATCCTTATGGGTTGGTTTGAGGGGAGTTTGATCTTTTCTTATCTTTCATTGTTCTTTTGATCTTTTATTGTTCTTCTTCCGAACTTAGTAATCTTTTCGAACTTTTTAGGTTTTAGGTTTTTAATTGCATCTCATTGTGTCATATTGCATTCATATGAAAAATACAACAAGTGGTTACAACAAGTGGTATGAAAAATCCAAAAGATGCATTGTAATATAAGATTTTCGCTTATCTTTTAAAATTGATGAAGCTTTGCCTATTACCCTTTGGAGTCATTGTATTTCAATTCTTGCTCAATGTCATGTCTAGTTCTTTGACTTGCTAGAATTATCATGCTTTTCATGTGTAGCTAAGTCTTTGCTATATGAGCTAGAATCTTTTAAACAACTCAAACTAAGAAATTGCAATTTGTGGATGTTTTAGCGAGTTGCGCAATTAGTGCTCCTCTTGTGACATTGGCCGTCAGAATTGCTTTGTTAGCTCTTTGATCTAAAATTGACCATTACTTGAGCTTTTGTGTTCTTGAGATTCTAAAACTGCTTATGTGAAAATGAAAATCAAGATTGTCTTATGCTTAAATTGTGCCAAACTATTCTTACGAGATCGCTTGTCAAATGACATGAACTTGGAGATAGTTTGATGAACCGATTTATCTCATGGGGACCGCTTGTCGAAATAACATGAACCTCAAGATTTGTCGCCCCGGTAGAAGCTTAGAAAGAGTTTGTGGATGGCTCCTAGTCCAGGATCTTCTTTACTAAGATATACCTTTAATCAACTTTTAGTCGAAGCTTAGGATGAGTTTGTGGATGGATCCTAGTCCAGGATCTTGTCACTAAGTTAGATCATTAGTCAACTTCAATATTCAATGCAAATTAAAAAAAAATATTGACAAATGGGCGTTTACAAAATATTGAGCAAAATGTTTCAATACGGGACTTGATTAACTCTTAATGTGGTCTTTGTTAGATTTTTGATCTCACTTTGACATTTTGACATGGCCAATTTCACTTTAGGATCCCTGTTGATGAACTTGTTGAATTTGAAGCGTTGCTTAAATTGATAAAATCTACTGCTTTACTTTTGAGCCTTTGTGCTTAGCTTTGATATATATGTCTTACCATGATCTTGCTAGCGTTGTCAGGCTTGATATGCTGTTTGTGCAATATTAGAGATACTACATTGTTCTTTTGGGTAATCTCCAAAGCTTCTTATCAAAAATTGAAAAATACAAAAAAATGAAGCCACTCCATTGCACTTCATGCATACTCCTCTTTATACTTCTTTTGTTTCTGCTTCTTCCTTTATTCTCTATTTGTTATCCCTGGATGAGAGGAAGGCGTGATTCCTTGATGAATCCATTGTCAAAGGGGGAGAAGATGTGTTAATTAAATGAAAAGATATTTCTTTGGGAGAAGATGTGTAATATTTCTTTGCTACTCTTATTTGGAGAAGATGTGTTAATGAGAAGATTGGGGGAGAAGTTTATACAAAGGGGCGAAAATTTGAAATTTGATGATCATAGTGAGGGGGAGTTCTTGAGTTGCATTCTTATTGTCTTATTGAATATTCTGAACTTGAATTGCATTCTTTTATACTCACAATGATCATAGGTCAATTGAACAATTGTTTATTCATATGGACCTCATGTGAGAATTTTGACCCTTTCTCGAAATCAAAGTTTTATGCTTACTTTTGCCTTGCCTCACATGCCTATACTATTCGATGCCACTTGGTCATTTACATTGCTTTTTCTTGCTTATGGACCAAGTTGTGCCTTTGTCTTAACTGCGAGTAAACTCGTTTTCAAACCTCTTACTTACATTTTACGGATAATTGCCAATGTGTTCATCAAGGGGGAGATTGTGGATTTCATGGTGATATGCTCCAGATCTTAGGATGATGTGACAATTGGCAATGGCGTTTACGGTTTGTCGTTTCACGCGTTTTCGACAAAGTTACAGGCTTACTGCTCAGGGGCGGTCCGACCGGTCCTTGCACGGCGGTCCGACCGGTCCCAAATCGGTCGGACCGGCCAGGGGCGATCGGACCGCGATGACCAAAGTGTTCAAAACAAGTGGGCCAAAAATAGGTGTTGTAGGCAAGTGAGGGGATCCCAATGCACTTGGTCTCATGATTTTTGGAGTCTCCAGTAAAAAGTTCTATTGGTTTAAAGTTTCCAGAAGGTTTCGGATTTTGGAAGCTTGAATTTCGGCTAAGTCCCAAGGGGCGGTCCGACCGCTCACGAGGAGCGGTCCGACCGCCATGGCGATCCGACCGGCTCACTGGGCGGTCGACCGCCGAATTACTTGAACGTCGGCCAACTTCGTGGCGATGTTGTTTTGTTAGGTCAAAGTCATTGGTCTCATGGCATATGATTTGCATGATGCATGTTTTGACTAACATGGGTCAAGTTGTGAAGAACTTGTTCCCGAATTCGTGTTTTCTTGTGCGTGGTTGTGCGGTAGCTTGGTGGTCAACGACGGTCAGCGGCAAGGAGAATCGGGACTAGACTTGAAGAGTTGAGGTCCAGAACGATCGACGATGCCGGGTGGGGTCAACGACTCAAGCGTGACACAAGATGGACAATGGTGACCTATTGGCAAATCCATGACGCATGGTGAAGCGGTTTAGGTCAAAAGGTTAAAGACGGCGTTTGCGAAGCGCGCGATGTGACCCGCTTGTTAGTGGGCCTTAACGGAGCCCAATTAAGTCAAACCCTAAGAGTTTTAGGCCTCCACTATAAATAGGAGGAGATGGTGGTGCACCTCTCTCTCTCGCCTTTTATGTTTCAAAACCCTAATTGTCTTTAGGGAGTTGAGGTGGAGGCAAGGGCTCTTGATGGTTTGTGGTGAATTTCGTGATCTTTGATTGTCCATCGATCCATGATGGTGTGGATGTAATCCAAAGAACAATCACGAAATCAATCTATGCAAGGTTTGCTTGAGATAAGTCTCTTTTCGTTCTTGCTTTCAATTTCGTGTTTTTAGGGCTTTCTTTGATCCGCGAGTTTGTGATTGATTCTATCACGTGGATTAGCTTGCTGTGATATGTGTGAATCTATCTAGCATCATCTTGATCATCAATCTCTCACGAACAAGCTTTAGGATCAAGTTTTCGTTCTTGCGGTTTTAGACCTTCATTAATCAATTGACAATTGCTCAAGATCGTTCCAAGAATTATCATAATATTCGATTGGAATAGGTCCTCAATAGCATAGAGAAGGTGTGTGCAAAGTTTCGTGAAGTTTGGAGTTGAGAATCAAAAGTTAGACCTAATTGCAACTTCGTCATCGGTGATTTTATTGTTTGGATCGGTTCAGAGATCGCCGGTCCGACCATTGTCACCACCGGTCCGACCGATTTGGAGCGGTCCGACCGCCAAGATAATAGCGGTCCGATCGCCCGGCAATCGGTCCGACCGGTTCACTACAGAGGTCAGACCGCCAGTACTTGTGTTGCTTTGATTCTTGCTGATTATTGTCGCATTGCTTAGGGGTTTTTATTGGATTCAATACTAGTCTTCCATTTGATCTTGGTATATTGATCTTCATAGCTTTCTAATAGCTACTGGAGTGAAATTGTATTGAGTTCATAATTTGTGAAAAAGTGAGCGTGCTCCTATTCACCCCCCCTCTAGTCGCCTTTACGGTCCAACACATGCATCAGCGATCGTACTATTTCGTGAGCCGAGTCCATCGTGGACTCGACCTTTCGTGGACCCAGTCTATGATGTGGGGCCCACATGTTAGTTACTCAAAGCTTTTCCTTTTGATTAATAATTCAGTCAAATTCTAAATTCTCTATGCATAATTTAAATTCCTGTTTTAAATTTCCAGTTATTTTAGTTCCTTTGTATAGCCAATGTTCATTGAATCATCATCTCCTTGTCACCTTAGTCAAATAAAAATTTGAAAATAAAGATATGCTTAGATAGTGCTTAGATAAAAAATATTTGATTTGGGAGCCAAATGACCAACTATTGTTCAAAAGCCTATGACATTGTTTTGTCATAGAAGAATTTTGCAAATGTCTTGGAAAAACAAAATGGAAAAATTGGTTTATACTTGGGCAAAATGGATAGATGGATAGCTGGTGGGTGTAGGTTTATGCACGGGCTCAACCCGGGTAGGGTTGAGGCCTAGGGGTTATTTTGGAAAGTAGACCAAGTCAGTTAAGGATCGACCTTTGAGCTGCATCTTGCAAAGCTCCACTGTACTACCACATGTCATGTATGGGCAGGACTAGGCTTAGTAATTTGTAATACCTTATTGTCTTACGTGCCATTTTGTTGAGTGGGTGTTGGTTAAACAGTATTCCCACCTGACGCAAGAAGGGGCTTCCGGCAGGTGGTTAACCCAAAGGAAGCGAAACCTTAGCGGGCGTATTAGCCTTGAGGTAAAGCATTGGAAAAGTCTGGTGATAATTGCTTAGTCACACGCCTAAGGAAGCGTGTATTGGCCGACATAGAAAGCAAATTATCTCTTGTGGGTAAAGTTGTAACCCCTCTGCAGAGTGTAAAACTATTCGAATAGCCGTGCCCACGGTCATGGACATGCTGAGCAAAGCCACTCTAAGTTAGATTTTGTTTTTGGTTTTAAAATGATTTTAGGATGGTGAATCCATATGGTAAAATTGGGCGGTTAGCCATGTGATAGGAAAGTATCTATCACCATGTTTCATATGGTGGTTATCTACTATAAAACTGTCAATTTAAAATCTAATTTTAGTTATAGATTAAAAATTACCCTGAAACTTAGTATAAATATTTAGAACTGAAAATGTTGCTTTATGCAAATAAACCATATCAGCCTCACTTGTTTACTTATGCATGCATCATATTTTTTTATTGGGTGTAACTTACGAGCACGGAAGTTGTGCTCACTCTTGCTAAATAATATTTATTCAGGAGAAGACTTATATCTAGATGGTGAGGATCCAGACGTTTAGGCCTACGCCCCCAGACGATTGCTGTGGCGCATCGTGTGGTCTACTACTTATTGCTTTTCGTTGTGTTATTTTATTTAGCCTCAGGCTCATTTTGTAATAAACTATGATTCATTTTAAATAAATGTGTGATATGATTGTGATGACACTTTTTGTTAGACTGTGTACACTAGCAATCCTGGACCAGTGTGGAAAATATAGAGAATTCGAGATCCTTCGTTCCCGGGTTCGACATTATAGTAGCAAATGTGCAAATTTCGAAACCCCAATGGTAAATATACAATTCATTTATTTATTTATAAGTTTCTACTAAGACATTGACATGAAAACTCTTAGAAAAAGCAAAATGACAAACAGATGAACACCAAATCTTTGAGGCTAATATGTCATCAATTTTTGAATAATATTACTAATGACATCCATTTTTAGTTTGATAATTACAACGTATTTGCCTGCTTATTTACATATATACATTAGGGTTTTTTGCGATTATACGCATGCACACACATCACCACACGCGCACACACACATGTACCCCCTTAGCATTGCCTAGAAAGACGGAGGCTGGGGGTAAATCCACAACCTTATAAAATTCCTCTCTGAAAGTGTATTCGTGTGTACGTAAAGGTGAGCATCATAATTTGAACCCTAGTGATGGAGTCGTATACTCACAACTCTATTACTCCATCAAGAGGTTCCATATACCTTAGGTATTTGGATATACTTTGTCTAAAATCTCTTGCTTGACCTTGTAAAATTCTTTTTTATTGTAAAATTCAGTGTTAACACAATTATATAGGTCACTAAGTGGAACATTAACCAACCCAAAATCCCGACTCTCATATGGATAAATAGATATTTTAGTTCAATTTTTTGGTCTATTGAGATGAATAGGGTCAGAATTTTGGCCCAACTTATCTACATGGATGAGCTAAAATTTTGGTCCAGCCAAATAAGACCTTAAATTTTAGGGACCCACTGGATGTCACCACCAATCAAGTTCAGGGACCAAGAGATACAAAAATTTTTCACAATGATTCTTGTTGGAGAATTTTTCTGCTTGATTTGGCAACTCTACGTAATAATCAAGCAGCACTCTTGACGCATCTTCACAAATTTTATAATTAATGTGATGTTCCTTGGGTAAAGTTGATCTATTCTAGTGGTGGCTCTTCCTGGTGGAGAGATATAATGAGATGCATCACCTTATAGAGGAGTTTCGATTGATCACCTTGGCAAGGGTGACAGCTTACTATTCTGGAAAGATATCTGGAAAGACTGGAATGGTCATCTTTTATGCCCACAGTATCCAAGATTATATTCCAAAAATCAGGATGTCTCTGTAGTAGAATTCATGCGAATGGACTGCACAATTCGTGCGAATTGAAGACCCACAGGAGCTCTTCTATTTACAGTTGACTGTGGAAGCTTTTGAAGAATACACGACAATGCAAACAGAGCTCGAGGAAGTGCAGATTCAAGAGGAGAGCAACCATAGTCGGACGTACATTTGGGGCATATACTTCCAGTTCCAGCATATTCTATCAGCATCAATTCGTAGGAATTAACATCTCACTTGCCTTTAAAGATTTGGAAGAGCAAATGTGTCATCAAGTTGAAGGTATTAACACAAGAAATACGCTCAAAAGAAGGCACTACAAAATTTCAGGATTTTGATAAAGGCTGATGGTTTTAGTGGATCTTTAAATATAGATATCGAGCTTCTAAAATTGTGAAAATTTTAGTGGGTGTTCTGACAATGACATAGTCTAGTTTATACTGTAATTTTTATTTTATTTATTTCTTATTTTTTTCTCTAAAAATCTTTTAAACTCCTGTGTGTGTGTATATATATATATATATTATTTGTTTGACTTAAGGTAAGTTCTTAAAACATGTTGTAAATATTTCCAATTTTGTTAACAATATAAATTAACAAAGTTTGGATTTTTATTTATCATATTTTATTTCAATTTATTTTAATCCTTAATTAGTTTTGTATTTCTAGACTTTGATTCTTAATCTTTAGTAGACAAAAAAACTTGCAATAAAATCCAGAAAAGAATGTTAACTAAAAATCCCTCAAAAGTTTTTTAAAAGTTCACATTTTTCCTATTTTAAAATAATCCTAAATTTCAGACTGTTACGGTGCCGGCAGGGGATTATATTTTCAAATAATTTTTAGAGATAGCCGTTCCAATAAATCCAATAAACACAAGGTGAAAAGATACCAATACACCAAAAATTCGAGTAAGAGTACTTTGTATACGAGACAGAATGCACATGCCAGACAATGTGCGCCATGGCGGCGATCAACTGTGCACGTTAATCCAGTGCAGCCATAGCCGTAACATAGAAAGCAGGGCACATGTATTGGTCTATGGAGCTAAAAGAGCTTACCTACAATTATGTTATCTGTTTATGTACACAAAAGAAAGAAGAAAAGGAGTCGAGATGTTTCACGGCAAAAATTTCTACACGGAGGAGTTCTTCCAACCTACATGTACCCAAGCACTTATTCCCACTGCCCATTTGCTCCCTCGATCGAACTCACAAAAAGTGAGGAAATGATGAGATGCGTGGCAGGTGCGTCAGGAGATCTCCAAATGATTCTTGCCTCGGTGGCAATGATCCGTTGCCACCGTCTCCTCCCACCGGAGGTGCACAAGGTTGGGGCTTCCTCCCATACATCTCATTGTCACGACGAACGCTAGGGTTTGTCTGGCCTGAGCCTGAATCTCTCTGAATCAGGCAGCAGAGAGAATTGACCCTTGACATGAGCATCCTCTCATCGGCAGCGGCAGTGATCTGTGAGTCGTTTAGGAGTTGCCGGGTCAGCTCATCAAACGTCAGTTTACCCGTTGAGCCATCGGCACTGTCGTTGATCTGAGAGTCGTTCAGTAGGTACCGGGTTATCTCATCTAAGGTTAGTTTACTTGATGAACCATCGCCACCATCAGCTGCAGGTAGGTTCCCTGAATACATCTGTCTGTAGATGTGGTGCCCAATGTGGTTTGCAATCTCACTCTTAGACATGGAACGCAGAATCCCTGGCACCTTCAAACCGTTCGAATTAAAGATGCCAGTCTGTGGTTCGCACTCACCAGAAGCAGCATCTTGTTTAATCACTTGAGAGCCAGTAACTGGAATGGAAAACAAATGATCAGTAGGATTATTCCCAATAAAAGTTAGGCAAGTCCTAAATTTACAATATAGGTCACAATTGTACTAGTTAAGTAATTTGTGAAACAGATAAAAAAGTTCAAATTAGTCAGCATTGGAGATTACCTACAAAAACCAAAAGACTAAATTAGTCAGCAATGACCAAGTGAGTCAGGAAAGTACTCATGTATGTTAACCAATAGAAATAGGGGCATAGAAATACAGTCCGAATTTAAAGGCTTACTGTTTCATGTTTCATTAGCACAGCTAGATCTGAAATATCATTGTGTTTCATTAAGGAATTGAAAATACAGTATTGATTTTGAAGCTCACCTGAGCTAGGGAAATGTCGAGGCAAGACATCTGATGTTCCAGCTTGCTGTCTTGCTTCAACATCTAGCGTATCTGATGCAGGATGAGGTGATAACAATTCCCTAAATCTTTGGACGCCTAACTGATCATCATCATCTTTACGCTCAAAATATTGGCACTTCACATCCTCTGGGTCTTCAAATATGGAACATCTTGACTCAAAGTAAGGATTCTCCAAAGTAATGTCATTTTGCTGGCTTAGCGAGTATAGACGTGGGTCACAGTGAACAAGCTTCTCCACATGCTTATTCATCATTCCTGGTGGGCACTGAAGAAAGTGCCTCCTGAAACAAATGATCTTCAAAAGTTAAGGCTGGTAGTTTAAGGAACATAGTTAGCATAAACAATGGAACTAATTGATTATGATGGTGGTCTGTATTTCAGTATTTGTGTTTCAAAACTTTTCTCAAGAAATTGGGACAAAATCCACAATGTGTCAATGTCATTGAAGTTTCCTGAGTAGCCAGATGGCAAAGAGCACCATATTTTAATGTGAAGCTGTGAACACTGGGGTATTCATTTAAAAATTGAATACATCCGACACCAATACTGGACTTCATTTTTAATACCTATGCATGCTTGCCTGTCCACCTGTGAAATCAGAGGTTGCTTGCCACAAAGTATGCTTCCTTGGCTGTGGATTGGTTTCTCTGAAGAAAAGTGGTTTCCTGGACAACTGAACAGAGACAGAGAGAGGGAGAGAGTTAGCTGCAGAAATAATATATAAAAATACCAAAAGAAAAGGCCAAAGTATTGATGCGTTTGCACAAGGTCTTCGTCAAATAAATCCAACTTCTCATGTATATAAGAAATAATTAATTTTACAATAAGTTGCCTTACTGATTCAGGATATCTGTAAGTACTTACTGCAATCTCCAAGGTCCCAGGTTCATTTTCTTGACAAACCACCTTCAGTGCACACATATCAGACCACTGTATCTCAATCTTGCTCTTCAGACCACCATCCAGTACTTCCCACACAAGTTTGTGTTTTGCAAAATAGCATTTCGCAACCAGATCACCTTCATATCTTGATACCCACTGTTCATATACAGATTTTAAGCCATAAATAAAGCAATTGATAGCACAGATAACAGAATAATTAAGTGATAAATAATAAATAACTCCAACACTTGTTGAATATGAAAAGACAGATTACCACAACTTCACAAGTAACACTGGCTAACAGTAATACTTGAAACAGAGTTAGAGACAATGGATGAACCTGAATGTCAACAATACAAAGCTGTCCTCTTTAAGTTTCTTATAGAACAGGGGAGGCTATCACGAAAAGGTGTCTGCAGTTATACTGAAAAAGATGTATCTTTGATGACCATGGGGATCAGGAATACTAGAAAACTAGCAACAGGGCATGAAAAGCAACAGATCTGACATTGTTTCATAGAATTTGGGTTTTCCTGAAGAACTCATGAATTTATCAAAGGATAGAATTCCTGAGTTAGACCCCAGTCAATCAAGCAATACTTCCCTAAGTAGAGATGCAAAAGGATGTCACAGTGTTGCAGCGAAGACCTATGCATAATACAAAAGGAAAGAGAGACCAATACTAAGCAATAATTCTGAAACAGGTCAAAGCTCTGGGTATTCCTGACAAATGGTACCACATTTTACTAGTAGCTACTTCTTCTCACTTGATTATTTTCCCGTAAATTCTAACAGGTCTGATCAAACATAACATCTCTTAACTTTTCCATACATAATATCTCCTGTCTCACATGCCATGACGACTTGATCATTGATAACAATATGTTTGTATCCTGGTGTGCTACCTATAGTTAGTCAGGGATGCAATCTACTGTCCGCAGGCCACAAATGACCTTTTTGGAGCCATAACATTAATATCTATACTAGAATTGGTAAAGATTTCTATAACTAACTAGATTCCATGTTATAGCAAAGCACAACACTGCAACAGCAAACATGCCTGAAGTATTTGAACTTTCTATTGGACCTTTCACCTTCACACTGATGATTTTGATTTTTGGCATATTATTGTATGCACTCAAAATGTGCAACTTATTACATGTATAGTTTTCAAATTCTCCACACCAATCACAATTGGTATCCCAATATCATATTCAAAGACGATAAATCTAACTCAAATGCAAATCTGAACGCTGACATGCAGTCTAACGTACAGCAGAGATAGGCCTGATAACCTGACACAATTTTATGTACTAGTAATTTGATCACATAGGTGTCTAAAAAGCATTACACGAGAAGATTCTGCAACATGAGTGAACACATATCGAAAAGCTACTAACCTCCCAAGATCCGATTCTTAGAATAGAACCAGGGAAATTCGAAGCCTTCAATTTCTCCGAGGCACTAGCAGTGCCACCATGCTGGGCATCTTTGGCCTTGCCGGCCTGCACAAGCTTCATTTGGATCAAATCCACCAGAGAGGGGCTCTTCTTCAGCCGCAAGCCGAGTGGGCTAGGCTCATCAAGGAAATCATGCTGTGATGATTGCTGATTGGACACACTAGCGTCTCCTGTGGGCCATTTCTGCATACACAGAACAGTGAAGCAAGATTTAACCAGTATTACCTCCTAACTCGTTTCACTTCCCTACAGTGTCGACGATAATTTTAACTATTGATATCTATACAAATTTGTGAGGAAGAAATTTTAACAGCATAATATAATTAACTAAAATCATCTTTATGTGAATCAAGATATCTTTTTTACTAATCATTAGTGGTGAAAACTGGAAGTCATGACAGATAGCACATCGACCTGTGTCTGACAAATGGAGGAAGTGGGTTAATTTACAGTTAATACGAAAACAGGATTAATGCAGTAGACTAGCTAGTGTGAAATGAGAAAGGTTTGGATGGATGGAGACATCAATAGTGGAGAGTACAATTCCCGAATTGAAAGGAGGCATGTCCATTTCTAAAACCAAACCATGGAATGGATGTGATTAGAAGTAATAATGTCTTGGCAAGTACCCAAAAAGAATCAAGCAAGAAAGATTCTGCTGACTTGACTGCACAAGCTCTTTATGTTTTGCATATATGCCATGGACAAGTTACATATTTTTTCAATTCAGAATGTCTATCTGACAAAATGCACAAAATGAGAAACATATATACTAGCAATTAATTCTCCTTAAGCAAAAAAAAAGGGCCCGCTTGGGAAAAGCTCTTGGATTTCACCATTTCGGGACAAAAGGAAATGAACTTCAAAATATGTAAACATTTCCTCCTATTTTCCTCTTAAAGAATCCCCTGAAGAACAGCAAGAGAGATAAGAAGAAAACAGCACCAACTGTGCTCCATTGCTGCATATGACACCATTCAGACAGAACAAACACAGAACAGACAAGCAAGATTTCACTAATATTAGCTCCGTAATTAATAGTAGCTATGTTAGTACATGCCACTCATTTCTCTAGATACAACATGCAATTAATATTTACAATAATTTGCTAATGAAAAATTGAAAGTATGATTGTTGTGAAAATATTTCTAGTGACAAATATACTAAAGTCAATTTTAATAATCTAGATATTTTTTACCATCCTGATATCGAACTAGCAATTTTCTTTGCGAGGAAAAATTTGGCAAAGTGGTACACACAGTACCACACATACTTGTGTATATGAAATGGAAGAAATAGGATCTTGTAACAGTTAACACCAAAAAGGACTAGCTGATATGAAGTGAGGAAAGTGGATGGACCGAGGGAGACACCAGTAGTGGGGAATACAGTTCCAAAATCGGAAGGCTTGGCACGTCCATGTCTAAAACCTAACCATTGAAAATGGATGTGATTACCAGTAGTAATCCTAATATCTCGGCAAGTACAGAAATCGAATCCACCCAGACAGATTCCGGTGAATTGATTGAACAAGTTCTTTTTCATTTGCATACGTGTATTCCGGTGAATTGATTGCATAAGTTCTTTTTAATTTGCATACGTGTCCTCCATAAGTTACATATTTTGCTCAAATACGCTTTCGTGCTGGCATAGCAATTCAGAATGTTCAACTGATATAATCATATAATGCGCAAAACGAGGGACATACTAACAGCAATTTCTCCAATCGCCAAAAAAAAATTTAGGTAAACGATGCGAATCAAAGTTTGAACAAAATTTCAACCAAAAATAGTGAGGAAAAAAAAAGATCATCTCTTTCTCGTAGCAAAGACGAATTACTCCAGAACGCTTGCTTGGCAGCTTCCCAGCAAAATAGGCACGAACCCCATAAAAAGAAGACAAATCCTAAGAAACACAAGCACGCAATTTTGAATTTTGCTATGGCCCGCTCCATACCCTTTGGGATTATAGGATGCAAAAATAAACTCAAAATCAGAAAAATTCCTCCTATTCTCCTCTCCCAAAGAAAGGAACTCCCTGAAGAACAGCAAGAAAGATACTAGTAACAAGGAACCGCAAATCGACAGGACGGAGGACCCACCTGCTGCTGCTGCTGCTGTTGCGCGAGGCGGGACCTCTTGTGGAACGGCGACGCCTCCGCCCCGGCCGCCGAGTCGTCGGCGTCCACCACCTCCTCCTTGACCTCCCGCCGCAGCTTCCCCAGGTGCGGCAAGTGAACCATCTCTCCCTCTCACACACACACAGTCCCGCTTCTTGGAGAAGGGGGAAGGGAACGGAGTCGAGAGAGAGAGAGAGAGAGAGAGAGATTGTTGAGGTTGTTGTACGGAGGATGAGGGCAGTTTGAACAAGCAAACAGAGCAGCGGATGAGAGAGAAATAAATATCTCAGAGGCGGCAGCAGGATTAGATTTATTTATTTATTTTGTGCTTGGAGCACGTGCCAACTGGGTCCGGATTTAGAGGCCATGGTGGCGCTCCTAGGGGATTTTACCAGCTTGCCCCCGTGTGCCGCGTGCCCGTTTGGAGCACGGAACACGAGAATTTTTCTCTATTTATGCGGAAACTGAATCGTTCTCTGCGAAATTTTTACGTCCCAAACAAGGCCGCAGTTTGTCATCTGACCTTGCTTGTGTGCAGCACAGTTTAACCGGATTAGATGTCCTTTTTCTGTGAATTGCATTTGTTTGTGAGTCCGGCAAATCTAACAAATAAAATATTAATATTATATAATCCAAAGTAATAAAATAATATTATTTAGAAAAACTCGTGATTTAGCCGGTGGATTGGCAATTGGACCGGTGACCTGGTGAACGACTGGACTAGTCGTTTTTGTTAAATAGTCGTTGTCGTAGTTGGGAGATAATCGATCTAATCATATAATCAACACCAAATGGAGAAGATTCAATATTTTTATTCATCTCTGTATCTGTTGTACATTAGGGTCCTATAGCTCATAGGGGTGAAAGCTTTCTATGAGCGGTTTAGTCATTTGCCCATAACTAATTATCGTAGCACTCCCCCTTGGTCAATAGACAACAATATGCAAATACTTCATCAAAATCTCCTTCCAAAAAACCATTAAAAAAAGGATAGAGAAAAAAGTACATTACATTTGTAAGTTACATTACACTTATTGCCTCACTAAAAACCTTCGTGCGAGAAAACTTTACGAAAACCCATCAAGAAAAAGAGTACAACGTTTAATCTTCGGGATCCAATCTTCAAATTTAGGATAAATCCTCAGGATTTGATATGACTCATGATTTAGTGATTTACTCCCTTGAATTCTACAACTCTTTAAACCGTCTCATTTTTAATGTCATGAATGCATCTTTAGAAAACTAGATGCAGGAAGAGACTTTGTGATGAGGGCATCCCTAACTCTTTGCCATCTTCTACTACTATAGATCAAGCTATAAGTGTTGAAGCTCCAAATCTGCCATCTGGACCTATTACAAGAACACGGGCCAAATTATTAAAAGAACATGTGAATTTGTTTCTAGCTGAATCACATAATGTTATCAATGAGAATTTCATACTACCTAAAACTAGTGTTTTGCTTATGCTCAGATTTGAAGATTCAATAATGAATGGAGATGAAGGATATGAGACTGTTCTTGAAGAAAGGCCGTCAAATGAGCAGCTCATGGTCCAAGCGGTCCAGAAGATGGCCCGGCCAAGGAAAAGACTCTCAAGCCCAAGATGAAGTCAACCAAGGAGTTGGATTATGTAACGGTGCAAGGAACAAAGCCCACCTACATAGACAAAGCCCAAAACCGCATGAAGCCCAAGGGAGGTACTATTCACATGATGAATAGTGCTATGAACAGTATACGTGTGTGAATAGTACCGCCATGGGCATTTAACATGAATAGCCCTTAGCCCAAGACTATATATTGAGGGTTAGACCCCCATTGTAAGGCAGACCACGTTTAATATATTTTCAAAGCTTTTGCTTGATTCTCCTGTTGTGCTTATAGCCAAAACAGAGGGAATTGTGCGTTGAGAACAAGGGGTCGTTCTTGCTTTTCCGCTGGGAATTGAGGGTTCGACGATCTTTGCTTGTGGTCAGCGAGGATCCAATCAAGTGTGTGTTTAGGCGAATTTTCATAGAGTTGCAAGTCCGTATATTGACGCGGGGGATCAGCTAGTGGTTCGTCAAGATACACAAGTTATTGAGAGGTTCTACGTCGAGAAGATTGGGCACCCCCCATCAGGTGGTATCAGAGCGTCAGGTGCACTCGGTAGAATCTTTATCCTTTTAATTAGTTGTTCTTATTTTCTGTCCTATTTAGCTAAAGCCGCAAAAAAATAGGTTAACCGTAGTTCAATCTGTTAGTTTATGTGAGTTTAGTTAAGTTTTCATCCATTGGAAACTTTGTTTACGTGCTGATTCGTGTGATCCTTTGCGTAGCTTTATCTTTGCATCCACTAAATTGACAAAAAAATCATCTTCAGTTCTTGTTTTCATCTTGAGACTAGCTGTTGATATTGCACCAGGGCTGATCTTTAAGATTGTTTGCACTTTGCTGATTTGTGAAGTTTGCGCAACACAGAGGTTAACCCTATTCGGTCATTGCAAAAGAGATAAGAAAGGAAAAGGCAGCCGTATATAGAAAGAGCCTCGGTATTAAAAAAAAGTATAAAAAGAAAAATCCTAACTTTTGCATACGACCTCCGATTGGGGTGTTTCTTGATCCGTTGGAAAGGAAACGAGAAGATAGAGTGAAAAAAGGTCCTTATATATACAAGTGCAATTAGCTAGCATCTCTCCTAGTACCTAGTGCAAAACGAACTAGTTCAATCTCAAATTCTGATTGCCTCTCACTAGTTCCTTCCTTGTTTGCATTAAGTCATATTCATCTTTGCATGTGCGTTCATACACTTTGCTTAAACCTTCTGGATCAGCACCTAGGCAAAGTATTCTAGGTTGGATTATTACTTAGTTTAACAACCTAGAATTACAGAATTGAGTAGGTATACATTTTCCCTACCAAACTCTAATAAACTCCTGTGCCGTGCATATCTTTGCTCTTGAAATTCGCTCACACATCACCTTGTGGTTCCTGCTGCACTGAAGTGTAAGTATTTTTTATCTTAATTCCTTTCGGAACAGTAAAGAAACTTCACATTGTTAGGATTGTGAGTTGAGTGACCTCTACATATACACACCTATACTTTGTTCTGTGCTTCACTAACCATGGCAGGATCTGAAGCGGAAGTGGAGGATCCTAATGCATCAGTCCCGCAGTACCGATTTGATGCATTGCGCGCTGAGTTTCAACGGGAGTTCGGAAGAATCTGGATGATGTGGCTGCAGTCATTGGTAAGGACATGCAGAGTGGGGAGTTGCGAGTTGCTAATGAGATCAATACCTTGCGCCAAGGCATTGCTGAACTCAAGGAGATGCTTAGGGGCAACCGAGGAGATGTTGGAAGTGTAGATGGTCCAGAAGCCGACGAGGCCCATGTTAACTTCGCTGCACGTACTGAGCGCATGACCCGTGACCATGCAGTTGCTAACGCAAGGCATCCTCCTGCCCCTGGACGTGGACGTGCTCAAGGCTTTGGTCAAGGTGGTGCTGCGACATATGATGTTGATTGAGACGACGACCTTCAGTTGCACAGCAATGATAATTATCATCGCCGACAGCATGCAGATGATGATTTGGGAAAGGTCAAGCTAAGCATTCCCAAATTTCAAGGTGGAACTGATTCTGAAGAGTACCTCACATGGGAGTTGAAAGTGGATAAATTATTCCATTTGCAGCGCTGTTCTGAAGACAGAAAATTGAAGCTTGCTGTCGTGGAATTTGATGGATATGCTCTTGTGTGGTGGGACCAAGTGGAGCGCCAACGAGCCGAACGGGGAGAACCACTCGTGGCCACTTGGGCTGATATGAAGACAGAGATGCGTGCTCGTTTTGTGTCCAAGCATTATACACGTTCTCTTTTCAGCAAGCTCCAGAGTCTAAAACAAGGAGCTAAATCTGCGGAGGAGTATCATAAAGAAATGGAGCGAGCAATGATTCATGCCAAAGTACATGAAAATGAAGAGCAAACCATGACACGATATCTTGCAGGTCTGAATCACAATATCAAGCGCATTGTCAATTTTCAACCATATAACAACACATGTGAGCTGGTGCATCAAGCAATGAAAGCTGAACAACAATTGGAGGAAGATGCACGGTTTTCTGCTCATGGTCCTTCGGGTCGTGGTAAATTTTTGCCTAACCCTTTTCCGAGCAAAAGCACATCTCCAGTGGTTCAACTTTCCGGAGTGCACCAAGTGGCAAGGAGGAGCCTCCATCCCTTGCAAGGCGAAGTGCCCAACCAGCTGCAAGTGGCACTTCTTCGGTGGGTTCTACAGCAAGAACTCGTGATATACAATGCTTCAAGTGCTTGGGACGCGGGCATATGCAGAAGGATTGCCCAAATAACAAGACCATGTTGTACACTGAAGCAGGCGAGTATGCATCAGCTAGTGAAGATGAAGATGATCCGTTTGCTGAATTTGAACGCTTTGATGATGTCGACGAGGATGGAGATGGGCAACTAGTGTGCAGCGCCGTCAATCTGTCAACAGTGATTTGCACGCAAAAGGTGTTAAGTGTGCTGCTCGCACCATCTATAGAACAGCGATGCAACCTGTTTCAGACCCATGCACAAGTGGGAAAGGGGAAAGCATGCAAAGTGATAATCGACGGTGGTAGTTGTCACAATTTGGCAAGCAAAGAATTATGCACCAAGCTGGGACTGAAGTTTCTTCCACATCCTTATCCTTACCATGTTCAGTGGTTAAGTGAGAATGGAGAGGTAAAGGTGACCTACATGGTACGTATACACTTTCAGATTGGCACTTACCGTGATACCGTTGATTGTGATGTTGTCCCTATGACTGTTTTGCCATCTACTGCTGGGTAGACCATGGCAATATGATTGTGCTGCCATACATGATGGGCGCAGAAATTGCTACAACTTCAAGTGGAACAACAAGGATGTGTTATTAAAACCACTTACTCCTGCTGAAATTGTGAATGATTCCAAGCGAAACACGGAGGTAAAAGTAGAGAGCGCGAGTGAAAAAGGGAAAAATAGAGAGATTCCACCTTCGGTGAGTGAGCACCACAAGCCAAATCTGAGTGAAAAAAAGAAAAGTGAGGGAGAGAACAAGTTAGTGATGATAGCCTCCAAATCAGAAATAAGAGAGCTGAGTGAGAATCCCACTTTGATGCACTTTGTACTTGTGTACAAGGATGCATTGATTACTGCTAATGTCTTAACTTTCTTTCCTAGTGGTGTTGCTCATGTTTTGCAGGAATTCAGCGACGTGTTTCCTGAGGACGTACCCGCTGGGATGCCACCAATTCGTGGGATCGAACATAAGATCGACTTGATTCCAGGAGCGTCGCTGCACAATCGGCCACCATACCGCACCAACCCAGAGGAAATAAAGGAAATTCAGAAACAAGTACAAGAGCTTCTATCCAAAGGGTACGTTCGTGAAAGCCTAAGCCCTTGCGCTGTTCCTGTTATTTTAGTTCATAAGAAAGATGGTTCATGGCGTATGTGCGTAGATTGTAGAGCGATTAATAATATCACTATTCGATATCGTCATCCTATTCCTCGCTTAGATGATATGCTAGACGAATTGAGTGGTGTTGTTATTTTCTCTAAAATAGATTTGCGTAGTGGTTACCATCAAATTAGGATGCACGAAGGGGATGAGTGGAAAACAGCCTTTAAGACAAAATTTGGTTTGTATGAGTGGTCGGTAATGCTTTTTGGTTTAACTAATGCACCTAGTACATTCATGCGTTTAATGAATCATGTTTTACGGCATTTGATTGGTAAATTCGTGGTTGTATACTTTGATGATATCCTGATTTACAGTCACACTGAATCTGAACACATTGGTCATATTAGATAAGTTCTACAACTTTTACGCGATTCTAAACTGTTTGGTAACTTGGAAAAGTGTACATTCTGTAACGATCGTGTAATCTTTTTGGGATATGTTGTTTCTGAGCAAGGAGTTGAAGTGGACGAATAAAAATTGAAGCGATTAAAAATTGGCCAACTCCTATCAATGTAAGTCAGATTAGGAGCTTTCATGGTCTTGCTGGTTTTTATCGACGCTTTGTGAAGGATTTTAGCACTATCGCTACCCCATTGAATGAACTTAATAAAAATGGTGTTGAATTTGTGTGGGGGGTAGCGCAAGAAAATGCTTTTGCAGAACTTAAGAAACGCTTGACTGAAGCACCTTTGCTTGTTTTACCTGATTTCACTAAGAATTTCAAATTGAATGTGATACTAGTGGACTTGAGATTGGCGGTGTTTTAATGCAAGAAGGTAGACCGGTGGCTTATTTTAGCGAGAAACTAAATGGTGCTCAATTGAATTATCCGGTATATGACAAGGAACTTTATGCGTTAGTGCGTGCTTTAGAAACTTAGCAGCACTATTTATGTCCTAAAGAGTTTATTATTCATTCTGATCATGAGGCATTGAAGTATTTAAAGGGACAAGCAAGCCTGAACTATAGACATGCCAAATGGGTAGAGTTCATCGAATCTTTCCCATACATTGTGAAATATAAAAAGGGGAAGGACAACGTGGTTGCTGATGCTTTATCTAGGAAAAGCGTGCTGTTGACTCAAGTAGGTGTCCAAGTTCCTGGATTAGAAAGTTTGCGTGATTTGTATGCAGTTGATCATGATTTTTTGATTCCTTACTCCAAATGCACAGATGAGAAAGGTTGTGATAAGTTTCACATACATGATGGATTCCATTTTCGCGCTAATAATTTATGTGTTCCAGAATCGTCCATTCGTTTGTTTTTGTTGCAAGAAGCGCATGCAGGTGGTTTGATGGGCCATTTTGGACGCGAAAAGACTCTATTGATGTTGTGCGATCACTTCTATTGGCCTAAGATGAGGCGAGATGTGGACAGGTTTATCCAACGCTGTATTACTTGTCATAAGGCTAAATCCAAGTTGAATCCACACGGTTTGTACACTCCCTTGCATGTTCCTAATGTCCATTGGGAAGATATTAGCATGGATTTTGTTTTGGGGTTACTAAGAACTAAGAAGGGAAGGGATTCTATATTTGTGGTTGTGGATCGTTTTTCTAAGATGGCACATTTCATTCCGTGCCACAAAAGCGACGATGCGTCGCATGTTGCTGACTTATTTTTCATGGAGATCGTGTGACTTCATGGTGTTCCAAGGACCATTATCTCAGATCGTGATGTGAAGTTCATGAGCTACTTCTGGAAGACGTTGCGGGGCAAATTGGGGACAAAGTTGTTATTCAGCACCACTTGTCATCCCCAAACTGATGGTCAAACGGAGGTGATCAACCGAACACTTTCTATGCTGCTACGGGCCATGATAAAGAAGAACCTGCGTGAGTGGAAGGTTTGTTTGCCGCATGTGGAATTCGCTTACAACTGGGCTGTGCACTCCACTACGCAACTGTGTCCGTTTGAGGTGGTATATGGATTTAAGCCAATTACGCCACTGGATTTGTTGCCACTGCCATTTTCTGATCATGCTAATATGGAGGCTTCTAAACGAGCTGATTTTGTGAAGCAATTGCATCCGAAAACGAATGCTGAAATTGAGAAGAAGACAAAATATTATGCTGAGAAGGCGAACAAGAGAAGAAAGAAGGTATTGTTTCAACCAGACGATTTAGTATGGGTACACTATCGCAAGGATCGCTTTCCAGAACGCCGCAAGTCAAAGTTGCTGCCAAGAGGAGATAGACCTTTTAAGGTGCTTGCGAAGATTAATGACAATGCATACAAGATTGAGCTGCCCGGAGATGACTATGGCGTGAGTTCTACATTCAATGTAGCTGATTTATCACCTTTCTTTGGTGGTGACGATCCAGCGTCGAAGTCGACGCCTTTTCAAGAGGGGGGGATGATGAGGGCATCCCTAGCTCTTTGCCATCTTCTACTACTATAGATCAAGCTATAAGTGTTGAAGCTCCAAAT
Source organism: Hsuehochloa calcarea (assembly GCA_036346395.1). NCBI lineage: Eukaryota > Viridiplantae > Streptophyta > Magnoliopsida > Poales > Poaceae > Hsuehochloa > Hsuehochloa calcarea. The sequence goes on along the minus strand of CM070609.1, from coordinate 52,537,093 downwards.
CTGCCATCTGGACCTATTACAAGAACACGGGCCAAATTATTAAAAGAACATGTGAATTTGTTTCTAGCTGAATCACATAATGTTATCAATGAGAATTTCATACTACCTAAAACTAGTGTTTTGCTTATGCTCAGATTTGAAGATTCAATAATGAATGTTGATGAAGGATATGAGACTGTTCTTGAAGAAAGGCCGTCAAATGAGCAGCTCATGGTCCAAGCGGTCCATAAGATGGCCCATACGGCCAAGGAAAAGACTCTCAAGCCCAAGATGAAGTCAACCAAGGAGTTGGATTATGTAACGGTGTAAGAAACAAAGCCCACCTACATAGACAAGGCCCAAAACCGCATGAAGCCCAAGGGATGTACTATTCACATGATGAATAGTGCTATGAACAGTACACGTGTGTGAATAGTACCACCATGGGCATTTAACATGAATAGCCCTTAGCCCAAGACTATATATTGAGGGTTAGACCCCCATTGTAAGGCAGACCACGTTTAATATATTTTCAAAGCTTGTGCTTGATTCTCCTGTTGTGCTTATAGCCAAAACAGAGGGAATTGGGCGTTGAGAACAAAGGGTCGTTCTTGCTTTTCTGCTAGGAATTGTGGGTTCGACGATCTTCACTTGTGGTCAGCGAGGATCCAATCAAGTGTGTGTTTGGGCGAATTTTCCATAGAGTTGCAAGTCTGTGCTTTGGCGCGGGGGATCAGCTGGTGGTTCGTCAGGATACACAAGTTATCGAGAGGTTCTACGTCGAGAAGATCGGGCACCCGCATCACTTTGTTTGCAGAATCTTTACGTCACTATTCTTTTGAATTTCATGAGGATAAAAAAATTAGGAGCAACGTGCTTGGTGATGCTATTCTTGACATAACTTGTGTGTATTTGTGTAATACAAGCAGCATTATCTTCATAGATAATTGAGGGGGTACTGACAGTATTAAAGCCACAATGCTTCTGCATGTAGTTAATCACACGTCTGAGCCAAACACATTTAAGTGAGGCTTCAAATAGTACTATAATATCAGAGTGGTTGGTAGAAGTAGCTACCAATGTCTGCTTAGATGATCGTCAAGAGATGGATGCAGCACCACAAAGTAATATAAATCTATTATGAGATTTTGCACTAAAGGGATTTGATAGATAGTCAGAATATCTTCAGAATTTAGTAATGATCATCAGGATCTATGCGTGATCTTCATGATATTTGCATTGTCGACCAACTGGATCTAAATTATTAAGTGGTAGAACCTTCAAGGTGAATTTAAGCAGTAATTATCGTATAAACACCTTCTAGGTTTGACTAAGATTATCAAAATCTCAAGTATGATGATCAGTGTTTAGCATATGTTCCCCCTGAAGACAACTTCCGCTAAAGTCTTGTTGCTCCAATGCCTTTTCATACCTTTTTCGAAAATAAACATAAACAAGAATACTGTGATCAAATATACTGGATTATCACAATGTGGAGTCTTACGTACAATATCCTACTGGATAAACACTATTAAAGAGTAGCATGCTTAACTTATCAAATACCACTATTTGATTATGCAACACAAGTAGATTATCCTTGTAGAGGATATGTGGTAATACTAGTTGCAAAGTCGTATACCTTTCAGATACGATTTATCAAAACCTTTCAGGTCTATATTTTGTAACTATCTCTAGGTGGTTAAAGTTACAATCAGTAACCACGCTACTCTTTACACTAATAAATATCGACACACTATAAAATTTCAGCAAGAGAACAACAATAATCATATCCATGGATCACAAACGAACATGTATAAATATGGATCAATAAAATTTCAGCGATAATCAATAAGCAAGGAACATGTAATAAAACCAATAAGCAAGGGAATAAAACCAAAATAGCATCAACCAATGAATCCAAATTAATAAAGCAAATAGTCTAGTTCAAACGATGTCCTAAGTTTTATTCAACCTCTAACATGTCCAAGTGTAATCCAATATTGAATGAAAAGATTATTATGGCGAATGATCATGTGTTGTCCATGTGCTCTACTCGATCTCAGTTACGGCATCCTCGAAGATCACCTAAAGACAACAATAGAGCAAGGGTGAGTCCACGACTCAAAGAAACACATCGATATACAACGATAATAATAAATCAACAGAATCAATAACTTCATTATCATCACAGACACTTTCATTAATATTCTCACCATTAATCTCATTTATGAATGCAACTCTATTCTACATGTCCACATGCACTTCTTTCACAGATATCAAGATAGCGTGAGTGAATGCTCGCGACAACATTCACTCTCAAGCCCGTTCCTCCATAAGGATCGGGGACCTCCTCCACTCCCGTGGAGTTGTGATCATAAAGATCACCTTCTCTTATGCAAAGATGCTTATGAATGCAACCATGCAAACTCCATCATAAACATCATATCCAACTTTCCATCATGCTTATCAACAAAACTATAATCATACCAATTATTTGTTTGCAATTAAACAAAATAAAAGCACAACAATAATGGTAATAGAAGATAAAGAAAACAGTGATCGATCATTGATCGCTGTCTACCATGCACTTGCCTTTACTAGTTGCGACGCACGATTTGGCTCGAAGATGGCAACAAGTACGACGCCTCTCCTATATTAAATACACAAATCTCAATACAAGCTACAGCATCATAAGAACAACAATCAATCGACATCGCTCCTACACGTCCCCAAATATACCACGTTACGCCGGTATCGACAAGTTACCCATTGCGGTCTTAGTACTAAAACGAACGTAATTTTTGACTCGAAAGTCCGATCACAACAAACCACCCCATTCTGGATTCTTCATAAAATTCTCCACATTTTCTTAGATCACTAAGTCTTCTAATTAAATCATCTAACCCTCCGTATTTAGCCCGGAAAGCCGATCTGTCCGTTTCGGGACAGCAGTCTTACTAAATTCATAACTTTTGTTTTACTCAACCAAAATTCGCGTTCTCAGATTCTACAGATCCATTGGACAATTATCTACAACTTTCATGTAGATCAAAACTCTAATTAGGCTATTTATTATTTTTAATCTACAGTCTACCAAAACAGCGCCGAAAGACGACAACCGTAAAAACAGCAGCCTTCCGAAAATCATAACTCAAAATCTACTTGTCCGATTGACATGTTTAAATATGCTATAGAAAGATATCGAAATTATCTACAATTAACTAGTAGATGACATTTCCAAAATTTTCCATTAAGATACCCGGATAGATCGTACAACGGAACGGCAGGTTAAACAAATCTGTTAATCGATCTATTACTCGGCACTTTGACTACAAACTATAGAACCCTCTCTAATTAACCTCAATTATAATCTCTAGACAAACAGCGAAACAGAGACGAAATGAAATTATAGATCGTTACCCACAAGAATCCGGATCCTGGCGCCTTTCTTCTGATTTTTTTCTATCTTCCTTCTCTTCTGGTTTTGCCCAGCCGATCTTCTCCACGCGGAAACAATCGCCAGCAGAGCAATCTTCAATCAGAGGTGCACACTCGAAGCTTTATCAAAACGCTTTCAGATCGTCTAGCGATCGCATTTTGTAACTATCTCGGCAATAGGTGGCGATTCGCGGTTAGTGGTCCGCTTCGGCTCGGCGTCTGGCGTAACACCCACCAAAGGCATTGCAGCTTAGAATGCCACTAAACTTCACTATAACCATCTACCATTTACTCGGTGGTCGGAAAAGCGGCCGAAGAAAAACAACATAAAGGGAGCGGCAGCAAGCAGGGGCTCGGCTCAACAGGAGGCATTAAAACCGTCATCCACGGGAGAGAAAAGGTCGCATTAAAAATAGCAAACAAGCATAAGAAAAGAATTGTCACTAAAGAAAAAGAATAGGCTAGGGTTTCTAGAAAATCCAAGATCTATTTATATAGCTCATAAAAATTCCGAAATAATCTATTTTTCACAAAAATTTTTTTTATTTAATTACGCACAAGCCCTGAATTCTTTAACTAATTAATTTATTACTAGTATTGCTATTATTATTATTTTCAGAATATTACAGTTATTCAATACAATCATGTCCTAGATATAAATATTCAGGTTATTCTAAAAGTTTCTCATGTCCAATGAATCAAATAATTAGGTGAAGTGCATGATTCCAAGTGCGCTAGCCCTTCCCGAGTAAAACGTCATCATTGGTCACCTATAAACAACAATAGAGCAAGAATGAGTCCAAGACTCAGTAAATACATAATAAAGCCATAAACAATAGTTTATTAACCATAATCAAAGTTATCATCATCATCCATTTAGTTAATGCCATTGTCATTCTCAAACAACCAAGCCATATTCCATATAGGTAAAGTTGCACAATTTAACAATTTACCTAGATATGCGAATGCACTAACATGCTCATGCTCATATGCATCTCATCAGCTGATACCGGTATAGCGGAGTGTTCACCCGTCGATGACACACTCTATCCTTCACTCCCGTGAAGTCCCTACCGAAGTAGGATTTTATTCTGAGCACTCCGGATTAGTCATGTATATTTCTCACCAACCTCACCGGAATAGTTACTTGACTTTCTCACCGACCTGCCTCGTGCAACTCCTGTCATGATGAATGTAAATGATGCAACATCTTTATTTATTTATCAACATAGTCCATCTCATTAACTCAATATCTCCTCCTCATTATCTCAATATCATAATCTCATTCACTCAAGGTCATCAATATCATGTATAAGAATAAGCTGAACGAAAGCATAATAAATAGCATAATAAGTAACAACAATGATCATGGTGAACAACCCATTGTTCACCACTCTACCATGTACTTGCCTTCCGCGCTGTGACGAGTTAGGAGGCAACGACGGAATTTCTCCACTCCCTGCCCCACCGCCTACACAAATATTCATTCCAAATAAGAATAACAAGACATGACATGGCTACAAGCGTTTTACCATAACCCTCTATCTAATCAACAAAACCAAAAACTCAAAATGACGAATTAACTAATCAGCCAATATCGGCCCTTCTGAACAGCAGTACGAGAAAAATCATAATTAAATATGTCTAACTCCGAATGACTTGAAACCAGTGCTCAAATACTCTTAACGCATAACACTACGAAACTCTAGTTGACTGGATCTTTTGATTCGGCCAAAACAGTGGCCTAAACAACAGATGAAAACACAAACAGACAACTGTCCAGATTACAGAATAGTAGCAAAGGAAATGATGTAACTTTCAATATACTGATCCAATTGAAGTGATCTTTATCAACTCGGAAAGATAATTTCAAGGGCTACAAAAACCTAGTTTTGTGGAAGTTCTGAATCGGACTCTAACTAGATCAAAACCGAGGGGCAAACTGACAGTTCCAAATTCTCAGGCAGACAGGATAGTGCGCGATTAAAAATTCATATCTCCTAAACCGCAAGGCGGAATCTAGTGATCTCGGTGCCAAACGAAATATAACCACATCAGGAACAAAACTCTAGAAGACGAAAATACCAGATTCGGCCTCTAAGTAAATCATAATGGCCCGACAATAAAATCTGCCAAATCACGTCAGCTCTCCTGGACAGTCGCGGTAAAACTACCACATCTCCTAAACCGTAAGCCCAAATCAGATGATCTCGGTGCCAAAAGAAATCTAAGACCAAGGGCTACAACTTTCTAAGAGGTGAGAAGATCAGAAAACGTATGGAACGTTGCCAAATCTGACGAACAAAATTGCTGCACTACAGGGAGGAGGGTGGCGGCCGGTTGGAGAGGGGGAGGGGGGTGGCGGCTTGGGGAGGGGAGTGGGGAGAGAGAGGGGAGAGGCTAGGGTTTGGGGGGGAGGAAACCCCTCCCTTGGCCAGCCCCTCTCATGGGCCCCTCTGGTCATGCCTAGTCCCAAAGTTGACGAAAGTTCGCTGAAAACCCTCCGCCGATTGAGAAAATTTCAGTTCTTTTTTGCCTTTTCCCTTCCCAGCTGCTTTTCTAATTACCCGATCCGAATCCGGGGTATTACATTCTACCCCCCTTAACCGGATTCGACCTCGAATCTGCACACCAATCTACTCGTAAGGAAACTGCGACTGGAATGAAACAATGATATTCTAAGCTTGGAATTGCTCAGATACTCGCTTAACACTCGAGCACACCAGACGATGCGTACTTCATATAAGGACCCGAGATGATCAACGCGATAAGCCAACATCCTAATTTCTACAACTTTCAAAAACGAAGAGAATTCAACTAAAAATAGAGAGTCCTTATCGCATCCACGCAATACTAACTCCCCACCAAAAGGTTAGATTCCAAATTTGACAATTCATCTCGAAAACAAATCCATTTTACAACCAAAGGAGAAGTACTCAAACACCCCAAACCAAAAACTTGCGGTTTGTCTGAATTTGAAAAGAATCAACACGCCAACACAGCACCAACTCAAATTGCAGAAAACACAAGTCAACGACACAAACTCAAACGAGAATCAAGAAAATGCATCATTATCCCACGAGTCATCCTTTGCCACAGTTCCTCGCTTCTAGGAATAAAATTTCTCTCGAACCTTGAAATTCGAATTCACTGACTACCACATGAGCTAAAACCTCTTAGTTAAACATCCTCAAATTATACTCAAATTGAAATACATCATCCACACCTCTGTGGGGAGGCTCCATTGAATCCTCCGAATACTCTATGCATCTCATTCTACTTAATCAACCACAATTTGATTGAAGGCACCCAAAGCGCCACAAAAAGAGATCCCACTGTAACACCCTGGCTATTCGAAAGCCAAGATGTCACGCAATTACATTACCTCTAATTTTTCAAGAATAACTCAGAATCCTCAGTACACACGCTCATGTACTACATCAAAAAGGTTCTATCAATGATCATTCCACTACTCAGGATCCTTTATTCCACTTTCTCTACACACACTCATTGAGTGACCAAAGGTCTAACATAACAATGTAAACCCAGATTTAACCTCCAAGATCTCTACCACAAATTTCAATTATAACATATAGGAATTCAATGGATTGACTCTCCAACATTTTCCCCAATTCTAACATACTCACTCATTTGCATCCTTAGAATTTTCCCACCTAATCTCGCATCATTATCCAATTGTGTTGCTCTATAGAAGTAATCAAGGTTTCCATACCTTCGATAATCACCGACCTTTCAATCATGAACTGAAGATCTAAAATTTCACTATACCATAGGTTCTACTCAGTCGTAACACTTTTCAGACTTACTTCGAAACCAAACATTCCATGTGAATTAATTTTCCCCCAAGAGATACAGATCAAAACCATTCTACATTCTACTACTCCTCCAATAACTTGGTAGCAAAATATCACCGCTACGCTTACTCATCTACCACCAAACAGTTACCAAACTTACCCTTTGCAAACACTTTGCAACCCAAAACTGTGATCCTTTCTCAAAAGGAAGAGGCGAACAAAGATAAGTTTATTCACACAGAAAGACGTTGCTCATCACGGCGAGCAGAAAACCAAAAGAAATATTCTGATAAAGGTGATCTTGGAAAACAAAAACTGAGTTCATAATTGGAGGCACACGTCCCTCAAAAGAGAATAGCAAATAACAGCCGACACGAAAGAAAGATATTACGTTTGAAATTCGCCATCTCTTGAGCGGAAAGAGCATAAATTTAGGGACGCTTCAAATACCCACAAGATTTAATTAAGAATCGATAAGATTCTTCAACAGGTCAACTTGCTCGAAACAGTTCATTTACTTGGGAAACACGAGATCCAAATGGTCTCAGCCACAAAACTCGAAACATTTCCCTTTACAGGATTTCACGAAAAGCAAACGGATTAACTTCGTCTCGAAGAGATCAACGGAAATCTTCTTTGATTGCAACCTCACTTTGTGAACTCAAACCAAGGAGCCTTTCGGACTAAATCACACGAAATATTTAAGAAGCAATAGGTTAATCCAATTCCTCAAGTTACCCAAAATAATTTCAGTTACCAGTTGATTCACGAGCTCTAAGGTACTGCGAAAGCTAAACTTGAAATATTCTTATTTGAACGATGTCACCAAAGGCGATCAGTTTACTACAGGTATTAACATCAAGCCCATAACAACACTTAGAAAATATTTCGGAAGACCCACGTGGAATGAATGAGTTGATTCCTTCTCGAAAGAAGAGGCAAATAGAAACGAACTTCAACAACTGAAAAATCACTTACCACTCGCAAGGAACACAGAACTCAGGGGAAAACCAATTAGGCAACAAACTCAGAAAACATATGGGAAGTCCACAGTTGAAAACATAGGCCTCACAAAAATAGAATATCAGACCTTAACCGTTAGGAACAAACGGGTATTCAAGATCAAAACAACCGCATCACGGAAGAACTATTATAATTTTTTCAACATATCGCTTTACTCGACAAACTATGTTTACCACAAAGAACTTGAATTCCCCAAAAGAGCATGAACACAAAACTGGAAATTTGATCATTTTAGAAATATTACGAAAGGGTCAACTTTCTTTCTTTATAAAGGAATCAACATTACCATCACATTACTGATCATGTCAATAAACCTTCTAAAGGAACATGGCAAATCGTGTTATAGAAATTTTTCAGCATCAAATGGAATTGTAATAACAACTCATTCTAGAAAGGAAACTTAGTACGAAAACCACAAAGCTGAAACAAACCTCTCACACAACTCCACCATAACATTAGAAAAGGGTTTTGACACTTTTTTTTTCAAGAGAGGTTCTAAACTCCAACATTCCAACTACTCCAAAAGAAACGAGTAGAGTCAAGACTTTCTTCGATAAACTTTGTAAAAGCTAATTCCCGTTCCCCAAAATACCAAACGGTTAACCAGGTCCCCTTAATCAACAAGTGAGATAGAACCCTTACAAAAAGAATGACCTTGTCAATAATATCGTGTACAAGTAGCAAAGAGAGCTCAGCAATCAGAAAGACAAGAATTATTTTGAAAAACATCTAGGGACCAATAGGAACCCGTAGCCAACCAATTTGTTTGATTACCATCTCCGACTTAATCACCACAAGGCACCCCAAAAAGGGTTTTAACACTAATCCTCAGAAAAGAGATGCGTTAAACTTCAAGACGCGGAATGATTCAAAAGAAATACATGGAGCCTATGCTTCCTCGTGTTAACGAGCTTGCAACAGAAAACTCTCATTATACAAACTATCAAACGAGTAAACGAGTCGCTATTTTCCAATGAGAAGGAAGGAACAAACATGGAAATATCAGTATTGCCAACTATCGAAGATCATTTAAAATAAAAGAAATTCAACAACTGAAAAATAATAATATTTTCAGAGAACCATTAAAGACGTATTGGATCTCATCAACTACCATGAATCATGAACCTAAGAGAAATTCATCAACTACCACCTAACAAGAATTTATCAAAATCAGAAATCAAGGAAGAGAACGACTGTCTAAAGCATCCCAAAAAGAAATATGCAAGGTCATTGTGCACTTGATAAAGAACTTGCAAAAGAAATCTGCCAATGCCCAAAACCCCAAGCGAACACACGGGTTAAATTTTCCAACAGGGGTAATACAGAACTTTCGTGAAAAGGTAAATCTTGCAATTTAACTACGCTCACGTGGAGCAGAAATATCACAATAGTAGAAAGAACAATAATTGTTTCAAAGAACGATCAGAAACCTACTGGAGATTGCCCACTTCATTATAACCCTCCATTCAAAATAAATTCACGAACTGTCAGAAACTACAACCAGAAAACCAGATACAAACTTGAGAAGAACAACAACTTCATCAATGAGCTCAGGCTCAACACAGAACTATGGAACAGGGGTAAGAACTTCTCTACTGTACGAACAGTGGTGTAGCCTGGCAAAACCCAGGACGACAACCACGAACTCAGCTGCTCGACGTCCGCTACCTATATGCATAACTAATGCAATCAAGTATGAATATATAGGATCATCTCATGACAATCATAGAATAATTCATAGATATATAGGATATCACATCACGTCATAGATTAATAACAAGAAAGATAGTATGTACAATTCTATACCATACAACATAATGAACAACATCACTAGAAATGCGGAAACAATGGATTTCCCAAACACCACCTACTGTGCACAGTGTGTCATTTTAATAACTTAATTACCACAGACCTAAAGCCCGCTCTGATACCAACTGTAACACCCCAGTCCAACATTGAGCTTAGAATGCCACTAAACTACTATAACCATCTAATTTACATCAACTTACTATAAAATTTCAGCAAGCATAACAACATTAAAACCCATCCACGGGTCGCATTAACACAAGCATAACACTATGACAATCATAGATAAATTAGACCTAGGAGCATAGCAAAATAATAAACCAAGATTAACATAAACCAAGCATCTATGGTTATTCAATACCATCATGTCCTAGATATAAATATTCAGGTTATTCTAAAAGTTTCTCATGTCCAATGAATCAAATAATTGGGTGAAGTGCATGATTCCAAGTGCGCTAGCCCTTCCCGAGTAAAACGTCATCACTGGTCACCTAAAAACAACAATAGAGCAAGAATGAGTCCAAGACTCAAAGAAATACATAATAAAGCCATAAACAATAGTTTATTAACCATAATCAAAGTTATCATCATCATCCATTTAGTTAATGCCATTGTCATTCTCAAACAACCAAGCCATATTCCATATAGGTAAAGTTGCACAATTTAACAATTTACCTAGATATGCGAATGCACTAACATGCTCATGCTCATATGCATCTCATCAGCTGATACCGGTATAGCGGAGTGTTCACCCGTCGATGACACACTCTATCCTTCACTCCCGTGAAGTCCCTACCGAAGTAGGATTTTATTCTGAGCACTCCGGATTAGTCATGTATCTTTCTCACCGACCTCACCGGAATAGTTACATGACTTTCTCACCGACCTGGCTCGTGCAACTCCTGTCATGATGAATGTAAATGATGCAACATCTTTATTTATTTATCAACATAGTCCATCTCATTAACTCAATATCTCCTCCTCATTATCTCAATATCATAATCTCATTCACTCAAGGTCATCAATATCATGTATAATAATAAGCTGAACGAAAGCATAATAAATAACATAATAAGTAACAACAATGATCATGGTGAACAACCCATTGTTCACCACTCTACCATGTACTTGCCTTCCGCTCTGTGACGAGTTAGGAGGTAACGACGGAATTTCTCTACTCCCTGTCCCACCGCCTACACAAATATTCATTCGAAATAAGAATAACAAGACATGACGTGGCTACAAGCGTTTTACCATAACCCTCTATCTAATCAACAAAACCAAAAACTCAAAATGACGAATTAACTAATCAGCCAATATCGGCCCTTCTCAACAGCAGTACGAGAAAAATCATAATTAAATATGTCTAACTCCGAATGACTTGAAACTAGTGCTCAAATACTCTTAACGCATAACACTACGAAACTCTAGTTGACTGGATCTTTTGATTCGGCCAAAACAGTGGCCTAAACAACAGATAAAAACACAAACAGACAACTGTCCAGATTACATAACAGTAGCAAAGAAAATGATGTAACTTTCAATATACTGATCCAATTGAGGTGATCTTTATCAACTCGGAAAGATAATTTCAAGGGCTACAAAAACCTAGTTTTGTGGAAGTTCTGAATCGGACTCTAACTAGATCAAAACCGAGGGGCAAACTGACAGTTCCAAATTCTCAGGCAGACAGGACAGTGCGCGATTAAAAATTCATATCTCCTAAACCGTAAGGCGGAATCTAGTGATCTCGGTGCCAAACGAAAGATAACCACATCAGGAACAAAGCTCTAGAAGACGAAAATACCAATTTCGGCATCTAAGTAAATCATAATGGCCCGACAAGAAAATCTGCCAAATCACGTTAGCTCTCCTGGACAGTCGCGGTAAAACTACCATATCTCCTAAACCGTAACCCCAAATCAGATGATCTCGGTGCCAAAAGAAAGCTAAGACCAAGGGCTACAACTTTCTAAGAGGTGAGAAGATCAAAAACCGTACGGAACTTAGCCAAATCTGACGAACAAAATTGCTGCACTGCAGGGAGGAGGGTGGCGGCCGGTTGGAGAGGGGGAGGGGGGGGTGGCGGCTTGGGGAGGGGAGTGGGGAGAGAGAGGGGAGAGGCTAGTGTTTGGGGGGGAGGAAAACCCCTCCCTTGGCCAGCCCCTCTCATGGGCCCCTCCTGGGCTGCGGCCCAGGCTCAGGTTGACGGAAGTTCTCTGAAAACCCCCCGCCGATTGAGGAAATTTCAGTTCTTTTTTGCCTTTTCCCTTCCCAACTGCTTTTCTAATTATCCGATCCGAATCCGGGGTATTACAACAACTAATAGTCTGTTCTTCGGAACTATAAAGTATGGTTGTACCACTCTAGAGTAAAATATAACCAATCTTATTTTTGGTGTTTAGGGGATTAATTGCCAATATCACAAATGTATATCGTACCTTCATGGTGCTAGAGGAAACCACCATTCCACTAACTTCTGATAGAAGATGCACTTTATAAGAGCTTGTGTGGTGCACTTTTGGTCTTTAGGTTTCTCATTTCATTCTTTCAGGTCTTGAAGGGTCCTTGTCCACTTCTAGGGATCATATGATCATTGGTGTGATTAAGACATCGACTAGTAGGATAATTTTCCTTTAGGGGGTGCTCTCTCTCTTCCGGGATATGCTCTTACTACAGGTAAGATACTATTGGTACGAGTATATATATATATATATATATATATATATATATATATATATATATAGTCCTTCGAGGATCTCGACAAGGGTTTTCAGAACCCATTAATTGCATATTTTATTTATTCATTCATGCTATTTTCCAGAATTATTATGCAACGAAACATTATACTATTCGTAATAGGAGAGTAACGGTCTCTACAGGGACATTTGAACTATTGCTTTTACCACTTCATTATATTCATAATGACTCATCAAGTTTGAACTACCTGGTTCCAAGACTTTTATTTAGCAATTATGGTTCAGCCTCATATGACCCGATATGAATACTTCAAGCACTCGACCATGGACTTTGGTTTTGGATCTGTATTCTCATAAGAGAAACTTTCGCAATTGTAGAGGCAAAGTTATTATCGACAACTTTTCTCACATATCATCCAAATTGAGGGTATCTCAGTGTTGACCAGATTTTTGTCATTTCCCAAACACAATATTATTGGTCGTTCTGCATTTTCAACATTGTAATATATGCACATCAAATTGTTGGGGTTTTTATCTTCACGATGAACCTCTTCATGAGATATCTCACATTCAATGTGAGTTCTCTTCAAGAGAGTTAAAGGAGTGATTAATAATTATTTTGACTAGTATCATTAGATCTTAGACACGCAGACGTCCCCATAGATTTTATATCAATGACCAATAAGCTAATTTCGCATAGGTGGATATACTACTCAACCCGGGGTATTCCACTCTAAGTGACGTATGTATTGCAATTAAACAATATGGTAACTCCTCCATAATTGGAAAGTATCTGGCATGCTCCCACTTCTGGCACGCAGGAATATAAACTAAACTTTAAGTTTAGCTTAACTAGTGTGTGTATCTTAGTACTAAAGATCTTTTCCTTCTAGAAAATATGACATCATTCGAAATTTTGGGCATTTCTCTCCTCCTAATGCCGAGATTCGATCTTTATCAATAGCATACCACAAAATTACCCTATTATGGGCACATGATTCATTGAATTTCAGATCCAATATGATCTCCAACAACTGGTGGTGGCACAGGTGTATGCTACAATGGTGATAATATGTGGGAAATATTTGATTCATCCAACACGCTCTTATTTAATAAGGGGTTTGGTAATTATATGCAGTGAGCTAGATTTTTATCAATGCAGTAGCAAGAAAATTGTATGATCCTAATATTCTATAGGATATTCCAACTTCGGGTTGGTTATTAATCTACAACGAAGGTCCCATACGGGGGTCCGAGAGCTGGCAAACTTATTTGATAGAATAGCTTCTTTATTATTTGCCCAAGTTTTGATCCAATTACTCATACCTTATTTTTAATAATTTGGATCATTAAACTTCAAGTGTATAATTACGCAACATAATTTCTTATGGTCATAAGCAATATGTTCGAACAACATAAAATTACAGGATGCTCTTCAGGAACATAAACATAATGTTCGAACATAAAATATTTGAATATAGTTAATCTACACGGATATAATAGATTTCCTTCTGGACTTTAAATCTAGTTGAATTACCCAAATAGTATAATTATTCGACTGGAATATTTATTATTCAACAGGAACACCATATTTAATTAAGGGTGATAAATTGTATACCTGATTTTAATTTGTAATAACAAAATTAACATGGACAAATTTAGATCATTCAGTATCAACAAAGTCCAATATGTCATTTTTCTTTCATGAGCTATATTTCCTTTAAGCAAGTGACATGGCTTCTGGTGCTAATGCAGTTGCAGACCGCACTTACCAATTTATGCATGTGTCATTTCTGATGACTATGGCATGCTTCAAGACATAGCCAAACATGACATATATGCAACTGCGTCAAGCGATCGTTGATTTGCTGTGTGCTTTCCGGCATGCTGGCGGTTAACATACTGCAAAAGACACAAATTAATTACCCTTCGTGGGCAGCAATGATTATAGTTGCCAACAACATTGGTATCGACAATGGCGTAAATGTCATTTTCCATATAAGCCGGATAAGGATAATAATAATGCAATTTACTTTAATGATCTCATAAAATAAACTAGATTAATTTATTGTTTCGGGCTTTGACCTAGGATATGCCACCGCCTACCATGACTCTTGTTTTGAATATTTTTTCTATACCTCTTTAGGTCCCAATATCCCACACAAGCCCAATATCCTCCCCTTTTTATGCCAACTATAAAAATCCCGAGTGATAGCGTGTGCATTAGGAATTTGCTTGAAATCAACTCATAGTTTTAGGAAAGATGTGCAATCATACTTCAATAGGAGTATAATTTTACTAGCGTGAAACCAATATATACTCTGTAATATTCTGCTTACAAAGTTCTTTAGTTAAGAAATCAGTGTAGTGGAGAATAGTGTTATATAGACTCCAAGTCTTAGGGTTGAAGTTATTCTGTACTTATTTGAAGAAAATGGTGTTATCTAACCAACATGATTCATCAGAGATCAACACATGACTAGATTTGGTCCAGTGCTACTGAGAAAAATAGTTTCCCTTTTGCCATCTCGGCATCCTTGAACTATAAGCTAGTGAATTTAGGCTTACTAGATACCAAGAGCACATATACAATATTTTGTTAGCAAGGTGTAATACCCCGAATATCGATTACAGAGAATATTAATCGGGTGAGGGAATTAGTTGAAAATTCAAGGATTTTTGGGAATTTTGGAACCTGGGCCTCCGACCCAGGCTAGCACAGCCTAGTGGCCGGCCATGTGTGGGACAAGAAGGGGGGAGGCACCCCAAGGCCCAAGCCCATGCCACCTCATACCCCCCTTAACCTGTAACATCCCAATTTTCAGAGCTTTAAAAATCCTTTAAATAGTTATAGTGAGAAAATTCACCATTTGGATTTATTTGAATATTAATTCAAAAGCTTAATATTGGACTTTGAGTAACAAAACATATTAATATGGTTAATCCCAACATGAACAATTGTCAAAACTATTTTATTTGGATTCTCTAGGCTTGTATATAATTTCCAGATTTTTTTTTGGAATTTTTCCAATGTCATTTGCTATTTTCTATTGGCTATTTGTATTTTTTGGAATTATTTAAAAGAAAAACTAAAAGAAAATCTTCGAATAAAGTCTTTGGTCAAGCCCAACACTATTCCAAATTGCCGCCACCATCTCGCTCGCCGTCACCGCGCCGTCTGTTGGATGCTTGACGCGTGCCCCTCGCTTCGACGGACGCACGCGCCAACCCCGCCTTCCTTCCTTGGATTGCTTTGCCGCGTGCCTCGCCACGATCTCGCTCGCTTCGCTTCGCCGCGCCTCGCTGCCACGCCAGTGGGACCGCCACGGTCATCGTCTCGCGCCTTCTTCTTTCTCACGCCCGCGCCGCGCCATTGCCGGCTTGAGCTTTGTCCGACAAACGCGATCCGCTATGCGGATTCTTCGCGCCGTCATTACAAAACAAATCCGTGTTATCCGCACCTATTTCATTAGAACCAAACCCGAATTCGCAAATATCCCGAGATTCAAGGATTTCAAAATCCCGCCGTTTGACCAATTGGGGTTTCGGCCTATAAATACCCCCCCTTAGCACCGCCTGCACTCGCAACCCAAAGCCACCACCTCGCCGCCTGATCGCTCTAGCGCCGCCGATTTCAAGTTTTAGGGTTTTCGGCCGAGCTTCTTCTCTGGCGAATGCGCGCGTCGTCACCGCTTCTTGCCTCGCCGACTCCACCACCGTGCTCAAGAAGTCCCGTGCTACCTCGGGCGCACCTCCTCATCGCCGAGCATCACCGGAGCACTCGTCCGACAACACCCGAAGTTCCACCTCCGCTTCTTCCTCGCCGCCGATCGCCACCGTCGTTACCAGCCTCTGGTAAGGGCACCATCGGTCGCGATTAGCGCCAAGAATCCATCGTACCCTCCACCGCGGTGAGTCGCCGCTGTCACGGCGACCATCGTCCCGAGCGCCACCGCCCGTTGTCGTCGGCTTCGGCGCAACGGCGTCGGCCTCGGTGTTGGTGTGGCGAGCGTGTCGCCAGATCGGACCAAGACACGCGCGGCGTGGCTCATCCACCGCGCGGATCTCCTCGGCTCGGTGCACTCGGTCCACCGTGAGCCCCGAGATTGACATGTGGGGCCCACATGTCAGATTTATTTTTAAATCTATTTTCTTTTCTGGAAATTCTCGGCTGACGCAAGCATTGCGCAATAATCCGATTTTCCTTTATAAAAATAATTTGGGAAATTCAACAAAATCCAAATTAGGGTTTTATTTGATTTTCAAACTTCCAAAGCCCATATCTTTTGCATCCAAACTCCGATTGAGCCCATTCAAATTTGTAAATTCATATAAAATCAAGATCTATTTAATGGTGAATTTTATTTGATTTTTGAAGTTTGTTTTGCCTCTGTTATTTATTTGTTTTTGTTTCTTTTGTCTCGTTTGCGAGTAGACATCGATACTTGGGGAAATTTTACTGAAGAAGGAGCACCTCCTCAAGACCAAGACCAATATCTAGATCTATTTCAAGGCAAGTTATACCTTTGATCATATTGAACCTAGTTTTCAAAATACTTTGTTTCAATGTATTGCATTCTATTTCAAGTATTTATTTAAATGCTTTTGGGATAGTTATTAATCCAATTTGTTATATCCACATTGTCTATTTTATGCCATGATCTTTTGTCACCCTAGGTTGGTTCATTATTAGTTGGTATTATCGTAGCACCAACGTGGGTTGGTTAGATACGAGTAGGTTGCTTAGCCATGCCACGAGTCATCATTTCATGTGAGTTGCAATTATAAACTTAACTAAGTGATTATGTAACTGTGTGATGAAACTGTGTGTGCTGTGTGCTGTTACTCGTGATGGCATGTGTTGCACTTAATCAACAGGGTGGGAAAAGATTTGGACTGAGGCAAGTGGTGGATCTGTGTGAATGGTGGAGCTGTGTGCTTTAAACTTTGTGATTTGGGTTAAAACTGGAAGTCTTGCCTTGGTCAATTAAGGACTTGACTTTGTGCGCCATTGAATTGAGCCTTGCTGTACGACCACATACCTAGTATGGGCTGGGCCTAACTTAGTAAGTTATGGATTTTTGATATTATTACTCAGGTTGTATTTTAAGCTTTGTGATGGGCTGGAGGTGTGCTACTATGTGGGCACATCGCGGGACGGTTCGCCGCTTCCCTGTCCAACAGTGTGTGTTGTGCCAAAGCGCTGTGTTTGGGTTGGTATGACGGTAAAGCACACTGGGAGTAATAATACTTGAGATGAAGTTTCCGAAAAGTTTTGTTATGACCAGTGTTGGCCGCATTGATCGTATCGTGTGGGTAAAGTGTACAACCTCTGCAGAGTGTTTAAATCAATCTATTCGAATAGCCGCGTCCTCGGTTACGGACATGCTCGGGAATTTCACACGAGGGGTAGATTTTCATGAAACAATTAGGAACGGTCAGCTGTGTGAGATAACTTGTACAACTGTGTGAATAACTTGTCTAGACTGTGTGTCCTTTGTGAAACCATTTGTTAAATTAATATTATTTAATTGTTTTCAATTATGTTTTCAATCTATTATTTGTATTCAATTACAAATGTTGCATTTCCGCAAAATAACCACATAAGCCATTTCTTTGGAATAAGCCATCATGTATAAATACATTCTGTGGTATGACTTGCGAGTACGGTGTGTACTCACTCTTGCTAAACAAATCAACAGATGTGGAGGAGTCGTCGCCTGCTTTTGAAGAAGAGTTCTACGAAGGTTGATCGTTAGGGTCTTGATCCCAGTCAGTTGCCTGTGGTAAATTGATGGGAGCCTACTGGAGTTTACTTCGTTTCCACTGCAGTTTATTCTTTATTGTCAGCCTTGGATGGCTTAATAAATGTAAAACTCGACCGTAAGGTCCCAACAGTTATTTGTTATTCAAAGTACTCGTTTATTCTTTTATTCGTTGTATGGATGTGATATTTCATCGATGTTGACACTGTGTGCACTAGCGTGATCCTGGACTAGTGCAGAATACACAGAGGGTCCAGATTTGCATATTTGGGTCCCGACAGAGGTGGTATCAGAGCCATACTGACTGTAGGTCTTGACCTTGGTTAGATTGGACGTTCTTAGTGAGTCCAAACTATTTTCTAAAGCAAAATTAATTTGCAAGATTAATTGAACTCCTTAACTCATCTCATGTCTCTCTTGACTCAACTATTGCTGAAATTCTTTCTCTCCCCGCTGTTTTAAATTTGTTTTTGCCTTCTTGTCCATCTTGACAGATGCCTCGTCTTCAGAGTTATGGAGAGCGCAAGGGAGGACTTGCCGCTGAACTTTGGAAGTTGTTACAAGTACTTGGAGGATTTGACCGTCCAATGTACCGTGGCAGTGCTTGGATCGTGAACGGCCGAGACCGTGGAGTGATCTGCCATTTGACCGTCTACGCCAGAAAGAACACCAAGGCGAGCAAACCCCTGAACATCTTAGCTCGAAGGAGTGTTTGGATTGAAGCAATCCAGGAGTCTTCGCGCCTTGCCATCCTGAGGATCTGCAACATCTACGCTCGAGAGCTTCGAGACACTGTCTTCCGTTACCATCCCCGCTCTTCCGACGTGGATCTTGCTGCACGCTACCCGTCTACGGAGGGATAAGGCAACGCCACCGTTGCACATCTTGCCCAGTTCGCCGCTGCTCAGGAGGAGTCATTGGAGTTAGCCGCCACGGAGCTGGAGTGTGCCTACGAGACCCTTCAGAGAGCCGAGGAGAGGATTGCCATGCTGGAAGAAACCCTCTATGGACAGCACGATCACGGAGAAGACACTGAAGAAGAAGACCCAGAAGAAGCTGATGAACCGACTGGACCATAAGAGCCAGCAGAGGCAGCAGAGCCAGAGGAACCAGCAGCACCTGCACCAGAGACACTTGCTCCTGTTGCACCAGCCCCGGGACATCAAGATCAGTTTGTAAGGATGCCACCACTTTCGTGTCTACAAGAAAGGGAGCACCGTCAAGGCTACGGAGGCTATTTAATCGAGTAGTCTGTTCGAGTTTGTTCAAGTTTAGCCAGTCTTAAGTCTTAGAGTCGCCCTTTAGGCGGTAGTTTTATGTGCTTAGGCTCGTCCTTATTTTTGTGTGCAAGTATGAGCTACAGAGGCCCTTAGGTATTTGTTGCAAGCCATACTATTATCTTAATTAATATAAGAGTTTCAGTTGAGTTTTCTTAAAATATGTTGTTGGGTTTTACCTACCCCGCTTAGTTCTACAACTTATCTCGTGCTTGCTACCTTATCTAACCCCTAGAGATTCACCAGATGGTTCAGACTCGTCAAGCTGCTGCAAGTGGTTCCGATACTCAAGTATCAGAAGGCCAGGAATAGACCCCCGCAGAAGCAGTTCCATCGCAAGCACCTTCGGTTGATCTACTGAATTTTGGAGCATTCATGGCAGCTTAGACCCAGCTGATGTACACCATGATGAATCAGATGCAAGCTATGAATAACCAGAACAACAACAATCAGCATCACAATGGAGCCCCAGTTGCTCATGGTCACAACGGATCATCCAAGTTGGTCGAGTTTATGAGAACTCGTCCACCAACTTTTGCTGGATATGTCTCACCAGTGGAAGCTGATGATTGGCTTCGTGTCATTGAGATGAAACTACTAATCACTCAATGCAACGATCATGAGAAAGTTATGTACGCCTCTCACCAGATGGAAGGCATTGCTGTCGAATGGTGGGAAAACTTTTGTGCAGCGCATGGAACGCCGCAAGACATTACTTGGGAGGAGTTCACAACTGCTTTTCGCCAGTATCATGTGCCGGAAGGAATCATGAATCTTAAGAAGGATGAATGCCATGCTCTCAAGTAAGGAGGAATGTCAGTGACTGACTACCTCAACAAGTTCTCTCAACTTGCTCGATATGCTGCAGAAGATGTCGCCACTGACAAAGCTCGCTAGAGTCGTTTTCTGAAAGGATTAAACACTGAACTTCAAGTCAACTTGATCGCCCACACCTTTCCTGATTTTCAAGAGATGATCAATAAAGCTTTGATTCTTGAGGATAAGCGCAAAGAACTAGAGGATCACCGTAAGCGCAGAATGGTCTAACAAGGAAGTCACCAACCCCAGCTGAAGGCAAGGATGATTCCACCGCAGTTTAGTCGTTTTCCGCCACAGAGTTCTTTCAGAATACCTGCACCAACTTCAGCACCCCGCCCAACTGTTCAGAATTTTCGCAACCCTACACCTGTCAACCCCACCCCTCCTCAATTGTTACAATACCCCCTTGTGGTTAGTTTTGAAAAAAGGGTTGTTGGTGCCATATTCATTCCTTCGAGCCAAGAGCAAGTCATCTACACTTTTTTGTCCATGTGTTGCACTTAGTGAGCTTAGAGAGCAAACTCTAAATGCATGTGTTGTATTAGGTGGTGGATTGTGTATCCACTTGAGTTTAGACATTTGATTCGTTCAAGTGAGAGTTTTTGACTTATTACTCTTGGAGTTTGGCTACTCCTAGACGGTGTTGGAGGCGTCGTGCCCGGTGATCTCTTCAAAGAAGATTGTGAAGAGGTCCGGCATGGTGTGAATGTTGGAGCTCACCTACCCGAGCGGGAAAGAGCTTACCACTAGTGGATTTGAGGTGTTTGATTTAATTCGTGGAGCTGGTCTAATTAGTTTGGGCTTACCTCAACGTGAATTAGGGGAGATCGGCAAGTCTCCGAACACAATAGTAAAACATCATTGTGTTATTATGGTTTGTTATTTAGTGATTTATTTTGTGCAATTTACATTGCTAGAATTGAATTATTTATATATTTTTGTATATTTGCTATTATTGACATAGTCTTAATTGTTGGTGCACTTATTGAGACTGTTATTTTAAACCTTTTTGTGCAGAATCAATTTAACTTACTATTGCACGTTAAAAATCAGTTTTAGACAAAAAAAAATATTTTTAAAACCACTTATTACAGATGGGGCGCACGGGCTCGGAGTGACTCGGCCGGGCTGTAGCGAAAGCCTCGGGTGCGCGGGCATGTGGGCGCAGCAGCGCGTGGTGGCGGCGGAGCTTCGGTCCTACGGTGCGGGAGAGCAGGCCGGCGGCGGCAGAACCCCGTGCGGGGTAGCGCGCGGGTGGTGTGCGGAGGTGTCTTTCGGGCTGGCCGGCTCAGCAGATTTATGATTCATTGTTTTCGTTGTACGAAGAGTAATCATGATTGAACAGTGATTAGCCGATCTAATGTCAGTTCACAAATTAATCTACCGGATTAATCTAGTAGCCAACTAGGATTGGAAAAGAAAATCCGAATGATATACCAATTTGACGGATTGAAAAATGTACTATACATGGCCATATCAAAGTTCAGTACATGAAGTATTTAAAATTTCATGCAAACACAATTGTAGAGCATTCTGCGCAAGCGCTGAATACACCAATGCATTGACCACCATACCATCAAAGATCTTAGAACCAAATAAGTAAAAAAAAAAATATGAAAGGATTGGATGATACATAAGGCGTAACTGCTTACTTACTCAGTATAGTCAGTGGCGAACACATATGCATATATTCATCAAAATTAGTTTATGCACAGAATTTCCTGGGCATTTCATCGAGCATCTAGTGTACATCAGTCATGACCGTGCAAATAGACTCTTTTAGACATTCTTTCAAACATGGTGTGGGCAAAAATTGCATGATTCATTATAAATAAATGTCAACACAGACCATGATTGTGCTGCCGCCCCCATCCCATTTCCCACCTCGCCATTGGGTGCCACTTCCCACGCCGTCGCTCCTCATGTCATGCGTTGTCGCCTCGCCCTCCACCCATGTGACTACCTCCTTCTCCCTATCGCCTCCCGGATGTCGGATCCGTGTCATCATGAATGGGGACGACGGGATGTAGCGGTTGCGTGCACAACAATGGGTGGATACGGTGGCGTGGCAGACGGGGTGGAGAAGGGGAGGTGGCATCACAGTGAGAACACACACATCGCTTCCTCTAGCTGGAACACACACACTAGACGCTCACGAATGCAAGAAGAACATAGAAATTAGTTTGGCGCTGCTCAACTTGCACATCATTTTCTGTTTTGCTTCCCCTCTTATTTATACTGCAAAAAAACTTAACTACATGCAGATAAGTAGTTGGTAACTCCACCTATTAACACACTACTAACAGCTACATGCATGATATTACTTCTACCATAGGCACACTAATAACAGTTGTATGAACCCGTACTCAATGCTATGCATGAACTGAAATAAAGTGACAATGATAAGATTAATTCCAACAATTACCCCTTAATCTTGTCATGTCAAGCATCACATCTGTAATGCTGATCTTCCGACACATCTCAAAAAGGCATTACCTTTCTCTTGCTGACAACGCCACATAGTTGCTACCCATGAACAGAGTGTACTGAAGGGGTGCATTTCCGTTCTATTCTTCCCTTCGCGGTCGTCTCTTGCCGGCAGTGATATGACTTGCCGGCAACTCTGATCTTGACGACTTGGGCATTCAACAACGTGGCTCTTCTTGCGACGACGGACTCAACTACATCACCGCTACCCGTTTGCAGCCAGGGACACAACTTGCTGGCGATCCCAACCTCAATCTCAGCTCCTGATGAGTCACGGCGGCCCGATCTTCCGATAGGTTCGATTTGGTTCGTCGTGAGGACGTTGACGCTTTGAGGCTTCCGACCAACAGATCGTCACCTCGCAATTCGCTACACCCGCACGCCTGTCGTTATCGACCACGCTTGCACGCGATCGACCTTACCACGAAGGTTATTGTTCCTGCAAGCAATCGAAGCAACTCACAAGAACAAGGTAGATGCAATCTGAATTGTATTGCGGATATGGATGAAGTTTACAAGTGGGGTTCCTCAAACCGATAATCGGCGAAACTGCATTTGGCAGAATAATCTAAGAAAAACCCACCTCTAAACTATAGCGGCTACTGTATATATATAGGGGAACGTGAGGAGGTCGTCCTAGGGTTGTGCGGCCGTGGGATGAAGCGTACACAACGTGGACTCCGACCTCGTCACGTTCACAAAGTCTTATTAGTTTCCAAAACGGTGACGCAGCACCCTTGTGTTGCGATTTACGTCGAAGATCCGTCGTAGGACTGGTCCTAGGGTGGTCTTGAGGAGTCCATGCTATCTTTGGTCGTAGATTGTGTCCAACGAGTACTGTGCTCGCTTTTCTGGTCGTAGATTGCTCCCAACGAGTCATCTGGTCGTAGGCCTTCTTGAAGTGGTCGTAGGCCCTGCGGAACTGGTCGTGGACCTTCTTGAACTGGTCGTAGGCCTTCTTGAAGTGGTCGTAGACCTTCTTGAACTGGTCGTAGGCCTTCTTGAAGTGGTCGTAAACCCTGCGGAACTGGTCGTAATCCTAGATTCCTGAGTACAAGTAAATCATCTCCATTAGGCAGCATCATAGAGTTCTCAAATAATACACTCAGCCCTAGAAACGATTTTACCTGATAGATTAAGTCACGTGCTCTGGCTCTTGTCATAGGACCTTGTAGTTCAACACCCAAATCTGGAGGGTCTTGTGTAGTACGTGTATCCGAAGGAGGGATGTCCTCATCATACTCCCCCTCTTGAATTGGAGTCGTCCTCGACTCAAGCTCATCTTCTTCTCCCACGATGGTTGCAAATCAAAATGTTAAATGTGGGCTAACCCCAAAATCTGCAGGTAATTCTAACTGATATGCATTATCATTTATCTTCTTAATTATCTTAAACGGTCCTGCAGCTCTAGACATCAACTTTGATTTTCTTAATTCCGGAAATCTATCCTTTCTCAAATGAACCCAAACTAAATCACCTGGTTCAATTTTGACAACTTTCCTACCTTTATTTCCAGCAACCCTATACTTTTCAAATATACGCCTATATTCTCTTTAGTGGTCTCATGCAACTTGAGAATAAATGCAGCACGCTTCTTAGCATCTAGATTTATTTTTTCAGAGGTTGGTAAAGGTAGTAAATCAATAGGAGCACGGGGGTTAAAACCATACACTACCTGAAACGGACTTACCTTGGTGGTGGAGTGTACTGACCTATTGTAAGCAAATTCAATATGCGGTAAACACTCTTCCCACATCTTCAAGTTCTTCTTTAAAACAGCCCGCAACATGGTGGATAACGTGCGGTTGACAACCTCCGTTTGTCCATCAGTTTGGGGATGACACGTAGTAGAAAACAGCAGCTTTGTCCCCAATTTATTCCAAAGTGATCTCCAAAAGTGGCTCAGAAACTTCGCATCGCGATCCGAGACAATAGTATTGGGCACTCCATGTAGCGAATGATTTCCTCAAAACAAATCAGCTATGTTTGTAGCATCATCGCTCTTGTGACAAGATATAAAATGTGCCATTTTAGAAAATCGATCCACTACGACAAATATACTATCTCTCCCCCTCTTTGTCCTAGGCAATCCTAAAACAAAATCCATAGAAATATCCTCCCAAGGGGCACTAGGAATAGGAAGAGGCATATAAAGTCCATGTGGATGGAGACGGGACTTAGCTTTGTTGCATGTAGTGCAGCGAGCCACGTAGCGCTCGACATCACGCCTCATCTTTGGCCAAAAGAAGAGGGTGGTCAGCACATCTTCTGTCTTTTTTGCTCCAAAATGCGCAATCAAACCTCCTCCATGTGCCTCCTATAACAACAAAAGACGAACAGAGCTAGCTGGAATGCATAGCTTGTTAGCACGATAGATCAAACCATCATTCAGCACATAGTTATTCCATGTCTTCCCTTCTTTACAATGTTCAAGCACTTTCTTAAAGTCCAAATCAGTGACATATAAACTCTTAATGGCCTCCAAACCAAAAATTTTATGGTCAAGTTGAGATAACATGGTATAACGTCTAGAGAGCGCATCAGCAATCACATTGTCCTTACCTTTCTTATGCTTTATGACATATGGAAACGACTCAATAAATTCTACCCAATTAGCATGTCGTTTATTCAGTTTAGCTTGACTTCTAATATGTTTTAGCGATTCATGATCCGAATGTATAACAAATTCTTTGGGCCATAAATAATGTTGCCAAGTTTGAAGCACACGAACTAAAGCATACAATTCTTTGTCATAGGTGGAATAATTCAAACTAGGCCCATTTAGTTTCTCGCTAAAATATGCAACCGGTTTACCTTCTTGAATCAATACACCACCTATTCCAATCCCGCTAGCGTCACATTCAATCTCAAAAGTCTTACCAAAATCAGGGAGTTGGAGTAGGGGTGCTTGGGTGAGCTTCTCTTTCAACAAGTTGAATGCCTTCTCTTGCGCAGGTCCCCATTGGAAAGGCACTCCTTTCTTTGTCAATTCATTCAATGGTGCGGCAATGGTGCTGAAATCCCGCACAAAACGCCGATAGAATCCAAGGAAGGCCGTGGAAGCTCCGCACCTGTGACACAGTGGTCGGCGTCGGCCAGCTTTGGATGGCTACAATCTTTGTCTCATCCACCTCAATTCCCTGTGGTGTCACAACATATCCAAGAAACGCAACTCGATCGGTGCAAAAGGTGCACTTTTCGAGGTTACCAAACAAACGTGCATCTCTCAAAGCATTAAAAACAGCACGTATATGATTCAAATGTAGCTCATGTGACTTGCTATAAATCAAGATATCATCAAAGTAAACCACCACAAATTTTCCAATGAAAGAGCGTAAAACCTCGTTCATCAATCGCATAAAAGTACTAGGTGCATTAGTTAGACCGAAAGGCATCACTAACCACTCATATAATCCGAACTTAGTTTTAAAAGTAGTTTTCCATTCATCTTCTAATTTCATTCTAATCTGTGGTAACCACTCCATAAGTCAATCTTTGTGAAAATAATAGAACCACTCAATTCATCAAGCATGTCGCCTAGCCTAGGGATAGGATGACGATACCTTATAGTAATGTTATTAATGGCTCGCAATCAACACACATACGCCAACTACCGCCTTTCTTAGGAACCAAAAGAACTGAACAACACAAGGACTAAGGCTTTCTCTTACGTACCCATGGTCCAAAAGATCTTGGACTTGTCATTGAATTTCCTTAGTCTCCTCCGATTGGTCCTATATGCGACGGTTTAGCAAAGTCGCTCCTGGGATCAAATCAATTTGATGCTCTATCCCTCGAATAGGTGGTAATCCCGGGGGTACCTCAGCTGGGAATACATCCACATACTCCTGCAAAAGGTTAGCAACAGCAGGAGGCAAAGAGCTAGCTATATCCTCAAGCGAATATAAGGCATTTTTGCATATCAAAGCATAGCATGGCAGCTCATTATCACAAATTTCAGCAAGTTCAGATTTAGTGGCAATCATAACACATTCCTTCAATTTAATCCCTTCGGACTTAGGACTAGACGCCACTTTCTCCCTTTTAGGTGGGAAAACACGTTTTGATACTTGCTGATTTTCATAATCATGCTTATCGGTGTTTCTTTCATTTTTAGCGCGCTCTTCTTCATCTTTCAAAATCTCAGCTGGTGTCAAAGGCAATAACTTAATCTTCTTACCCTTGTGTAAGAACGAGTAGGTATTAGCTCTACCATGGTGCAAAACATCATTGTCATATATCCAAGGCCTACAGAGCAATAAAGAGCATGCTTGCATCGGTACTATATCAAAGTCAGAACTATCTTTGTAATTACCAGCTGAAAATTGCACGTTCACAACTTTGTTTACCTTTAACTTACCACACGTATTGAACCATTGGATGTAGTAGGGACGTGGGTGTGGTTGTGTGGTCAAGCCAAGCTTCTCGACCATCTCGGAGCTTGCAAGGTTGTTGCGACTCCTCCATCAATGATGACTCTGCAGGCTCTGTCCTTCACAAGAAATCTGGTTTGAAACAAGTTATGCCGTTGATTATGCTCCGCTCTCTCCACTTGTGCGCTCAGCACTCGTTGCGCAACAAGGCTCATATGATACTCGGTGTCAACAGCAGCTACTTGCTCCTCTACACCATCAGCATCACTGTCTGTCTCGTCTCCTCCACCTGCAATGTTAGCTGCAAGTACATATTCATCCTCAATATCACTAGTACTTACATATCCACCGTCTGTAGTGGCAAGGTATGCTCGCTGACTTGGGCAGTCCTTCATGACGTGTCCCATTCCCTTGCAACGGTGGCAAATAATCCCGGTGGTACGACCAGTGGAAGCAACCGAGGAAGAACTCTTGGCTGGAGCCTGTACACTAGTAGATTTGCTTACCTCGGGTGCATGTGATGTGGTCGGAGGTGCTGCTGAACGCACCCTACTCGAGGAGGGGGCAGCAGACCGTGTAGCTGAAAGTGGGGGTGTTTTGGCTTGCACCGGCACTGGTCGTAGTATAGACATGCTCCCAAAATTATTCCTTGGCCTCTGTTGTCGTCCCTGCAATTCTTTTTCTGCCAAACATGCAAGTTGGAACAATCTAGGGACACTATCGTATTCTTTGTAATCCACTATGTCCTGAATTTCACGCCTTAATCCTCCATAAAACGCTATTGCAGCTTCTTCATCCTCAATAATATCACAACGCAACATGCTAATTTGTAGCTCCTGATAATATTCTTCTACGGATCTATTACCTTGATTTAAGCGCTGCAATTTATTACGCAAATCACGTTTAAAAGAAGGTGGGACAAATCTGTTACGCATAGCAACCTTTAAACCATCCCACGTAGTAGGCGCTAATCCTTCGGTGCAAACCCTATTCCACCAAATGATGGCAAAGTTTTTAAATTCACTTGTGGCTTGCCTAACTCTATGCACTTCAGGAACTAAGTGAGCATTCAATTTCTGTTCTACCGTCATCTCCCAATCTAGATATATTTCTGCGTCATAAGCACCCGCAAAAGATGGTATAGTGAACTTGACTTTAGCATATGGATCATCATGGGCATTATGTTGCTGAAAGTTGTTACCTCTCATACCTTGACGGTTGAAGTTCGGCCGGTTCCGTTGTCGTGCATCAAAGGTGTCGTGGTCGTGCATCTCATTATCAAACTCATGGTCATGGGCTGCACCATGAGGTTCCACACGACCAGTGTTTGGTGGTCGGTTCACCATTCTTTCGAGGCGTGTAGTGAGCGCTGCAATACTATCGTTGATTGAGCGTTGTAATGTGATCGTGGTAGCTTGAAGCTTCCTGTCGATGTCCTCATTAACAGTAGTGCGTTGTTCATCCAAGAGCGTAATGAGCTCTTCCCTCAAAACACACTCTTGCGCATCCAATCCTTCACCTGACATGGTTAGTAGTAGACAAAAGACAACACAAAAGTATTATTCCTATCACTACTAGGTGGTCGGAGGATGGAATCACACACTCACAAGCGTCTTACCAAGCTCTTATGAGTTTCTTACCAAATTACAGCAGGTGGTCTGATCGGAGAAGGTGGGATGTACGACCACGGCGGAGGCGAATGCGAGGATCCAATCTGAGGGCCGAAAGTATGTGGAGCTCGGATAGGCAATGTTTAGTAGCAAGGAATAGCAATAATGAAATCAGATTAGCAAAGCTGAATAAAAGTCCACAGTACTCGTCACAGTTGCTGGCCCAAACACGTTCCTAGAACTAGCTCAAGCAAACGGAAGGATAGGGTAGATACAAACACAATCGGATCCAAAATCACAAAGCAACAGTATTTTTTTTTCTTCATTTCTTTTTTCACTCTTTGCTTTTTTTTTTTTGCACTCTTTGCTTCTTTTTTTTGGACTGCAAAAACCCAACCTAGGGTTTCCCTTTTTTGCGAATGTGACCTTGACTCAAAACTCTTCAAAACCCTTTTCTGGGTCTATGGATATATATGGGTCACAAACTTTTTCCGGAGAGCAGGGTAAAAGGTAATTAAAAGATACTCTCTCTCTCTCTCGAACTTTAGCTACGGAAAAATCCGACCAGTCGATTGTTTCCGACCAGGTGGTGGGGTGTCCAAGAGCAACAAGATAATAAATAGGGTTGTCGGACACGAGTGGTCTGGTCGAATCCGACCAGCGCTCGCTTCCGGCCGTGGAGAAGCCGAATCCGAGTAGGTGATCGTATGGGGTGGTGTTGTGGTCGATGGGGGTGTCTAGATGATCGAAACAAAGAAAGACTCGACGCTAGAAACTAGATTACTGACGACTAGACCAAAGAACAAAGACACCGACGGTGGACTCGAATTCAACAACGCGAAACCGAAAACACAATTGCGAAGGCACAAAGTGGTTTGGACAATGGAATAATTACGATCTAAAACTTTTGTAGGGCAATTTTTGAACTCTAGGTGATGGAACAAAACTCAAAAAAGGGATAAACGAAATTACCTAACGGGCAACCTTTGCTCGATACCACTTGATGAGTCACGGCGTCCGATCTTCCGATAGGTTCGATTTGGTTCGTCGTGAGGACGTTGACGCTTTGAGGCTTCCGACCAACGGATCGTCACCTCGCAATTCGCTACACCGCGACGCTGTCGTTATCGACCACGCTTGCACGCGATCGACCTTACCACAAAGGTTATTGTTCCGCAAGCAATCGAAGCAACTCACAAGAACAAGGTAGATGCAATCAATTGTATTGCGGATATGGATGAAGTTTACAAGTGGGGTTCTCAAACCGATAATCGCGAAACCGCATTTGGCGAATAATCTAAGAAAACCCACCTCTAAACTATAGCGCCATCAGATATATATAGGGAATGTGAGGAGGTCGCCCTAGGGTTGTGCGGCCGTGGGATGAAGCGTACACAACGTGGACTCCGACCTCGCCACGCTTACAAAGTCTTATTAGTTTCAAAGCGGTGACGCAAACACCCTTGTGTTGCGATTTACGATCGAAGATCCGGTCGTAGGATCGGTCCTAGGGTGGTCTTGAGGAGTCCATGCTATCTTTGGTCGTAGATTGTGTCCAACGAGTACTGTGCTCACTTTTCTGGTCGTAGATTGCTCCTAACGAGTCATCTGGTCGTAGGCCTTCTTGAAGTGGTCGTAGGCCTGCGAATCGGGTCGTGGACCTTCTTGAACTGGTCGTAGGCCTTCTTGAAGTGGTCGTAGACCTTCTTGAACTGGTCGTAGGCCTTCTTGAAGTGGTCGTAAACCCTGCGGAACTGGTCGTAATCCTAGATTCCTGAGTACAAGTAAATCATCTCCATTAGGCAGCATCATAGAGTTCTCAAATAATACACTCAGCCCTAGAAACGATTTTACCTGATAGATTAAGTCACGTGCTCTGGCTCTTGTCTTAGGACCTTGTAGTTCAACACCCAAATCTGGAGGGTCTTGTGTAGTACGTGTATTCGAAGGAGGGATGTCCTCATCAGCTCCAATTGTCCTTCGCTGGTGACACAACTCGACAGCGACGAGGACTCAGATCAGAACTTACACATGTGAGAACTTGGATACACACTTACAATAACTCACACACACATGCAACATGCATGCACTCAACTACATGCACTTGCCGACAAAATTGTGCTGCCCAGTTGTTGGTGGCCCTCACACCTAGCAGTGCTCAATGTGCCACCAAGCCTACCGCCTAGTACAATCGGCCTCCAAACTGCATCGCATGTGCCGCTCCAAGCTATTGCTACACCTCACATGGAGTTGCATTGACATGTTGCCGCTCGGTGAACCATCACCGAGAAGCGTCTCCACACGTCACACCTTGGCAACGCCACTCCACACAGCACCTTCGCGGGCATGTGCTCATGCTTGCGCCCAAGGCACCACACTGCGGTGCTAGTATGCGCTGTCGTCGCCCGCCGCCAAGACGCGCGTCGGTCTGGCGCCTCATGCGCACGCCGATGCCTACACACGATCGGGCTGGCGGCATTGTTGTAAACTTGAGCTCGCACGCCTATCTTGGTGTCCACTTGCACGCACCCGCTCTCGGCCCTGACGTACGTTGCCCTCACGGCCGCCACGCCTTGCGCCTCGTCTCTGTCGCACTCGCCGACGCCGTGCCGTGCCCTGCCACCAGCGCCACCGGGTGAGCACTCTTCTCACATTGAGCCTCGCTCTGATACCAATTGTTGGAATTAATCTTATCATTGTCACTTTATTTCAGTTCATGCATAGCATTGAGTACGGGTTCATGTAGCTGTTACTAGTGTGCCCATGGTAGAAGTAATATCATGCATGCAGCTGTTACTAGTGTGTTAATAGGTGGAGTTACCAGCCACTTATTTGCATGTAGTTAAGTTCTTTTTGTAGTATAAATAAGAGGTGAAGCAAAACAAAATATTGTGCAAGTTGAGCAGCACCAAACTCGTTTCTCTGTTCTTCTTGCGTTCGTGAGCGTCCAGTGTGTGTGTTCCAGCTAGAGGAAGCGATGTGTGAGTTCTCACCGGGTGCCTGGGCCAATAATTGGTATAAAAGCGAGGCTCAATGTGAGGAGAGTGCTCACCCGGTGGCGCTGGTGGAAGGGCACGGCGCGGTGTCGGCGAGCGCGGCGGAGACATGACGCAAGGTGTGGCGGCCGCGAGGGCGATGAACGTCAGGGCCGAGAGCGGGTGCGTGCAAGCGGGCGCCAAGACAGGAGACTGCAGATGCGTGTTTGCATAGCAGCGGTCAGCCCAGTCGTGCATAGGGCATGGGCATGCGAGTGAGGCGCACAGTGCGAAGACGTGCAGGTGAGCGGGCCGACGGCAGCGCGTCCTAGTACCGCAGTGTGGTGCCTTGGGCGCAAGCATGAGCACATGCCTGCGAAGGTGCTGTGTGTTGTGGCGTTGGCGAGGTGAGACGTGTGGAGACGCTTCTCGGTGATGGTTCGCCGAGCTGCAACATGTCAACGCAGCTCCATGTGAGGTGTAGCAATAGCTTGGAGCGGCACAGGCGATGCAGCTCGGAGGCCGATTGCACTAGGCGGTAGGCTTGGTGGCGCATTGAGCGCTGCTAGGTGCGTGGGCTAGCAACGACTGGGCAGCGCAATTTTGTCGGCAAAGTGCATGTAGTTGAGTCCATGCATGTTGCATGTGTGTGTGAGTTCTTGTAAGCGTGTATCCAAGTTCCCACATGTGTAAGTTCTGATCCGAGTCCCCGTCTCTATCAAGTTGTGTCCCAGCGAAGGACGATTGGAGCTCAGATTGAGGTTGGGATCACCAGCAAATTGTGTCCCTGGCTGCAAACGGGTAGCGGTGATGTAGTTGAGTCCGTCGTCGCAAGAAGAGCCACGTTGTTGAATGCCCATATCGTCAAGATCAGAGTTGCCGGCAAGTCGTATCACCGGCGGCAAGAGACGACCGTGAAGGGAAAAATAGAAGTGAAATGCACCCCTCCAGTACACTTTGTTCATGGGTAGCAACTATGTGGCGTTGTCAGCAAGAGAAAGGTAATGCCTTTTTGAGATGCGTCGAAAGATCAGCCTTACAGATGTGAGGCTTGACATGACAAGATTAAGGAGGGTAATTATTGGAATTAATCTTATCATTGTCACTTTATTTCAGTTCATGCATAGCATTGAGTACGAGTTCATACAGCTGTTACTAGTGTGCCCATGGTAGAAGTAACGTCATGCATGCAGATGTTAGTAGTGTGTTAATAGGTGGAGTTACTAACCACTTATTTGCATGTAGTTAAGTTCTTTTTGCAGTATAAATAAGAGGGGAAGCAAAACAGAAAATGTTGTGCAAGTTGAGCAGCGCCAAACTCATTTCTATGTTCTTCTTGCGTTCGTGAGTGTCTAGTGTGTGTGTTCTAGCTAGAGGAAGCGATGTGTGAGTTCTCATCGGGTGCTTGGGCCAACAATTTTGATTTTTTGCACTCTTATTTATACTAGCGAGAAACACTCTACGTTACAAGTAATGCAATGAAATGCTACTAATACTGTTGTTTCTAGTGCCTAAGTAATGCAATGAAGTGCTACTAATGCTGCTGTTTCTTGTCATGATGATGCCATTACATGCAAATAAACAATTTAGTTAAGATTATAGCTAACAAGGAGAAGGCTCCGGAACGGTGGGACAGGGGGAGGCGATGTCGCGAGGAAGGGAGAGGCGGTGGTGCGAAGAGGGGAGCAGATGGCGGCGGGGCAGGGGAAGAGGGAATGTGCTAGTGTGGGGGAAGCATGCGGTGGGAGAGGGGGAGGCGGTGTCGCGGGGAAGGGGGAGGCAGCGGTGCGAAGAGGGGAGTAGATGGTGGCGGGGAACGGGAAGAGGGAGTGGCGGCGCTGGGAAGAGGAGTGGCGACTGAGGGGAAGAGCGGGAGGGTTCCATCCGGGCGAAGAGGTCGATAGAAGGAGAAGGGAGGAGAGGCGTCGGCTGGCGGTCGATGCGATCGAATGGTCAAGAAGCAATTCGCAAGCGTGTAGATGTGATCGGACAAAAATCGCAAAACCGAGGATGTGGACGATCTGAGGGAGTGGAAATCTCTTCCCCTATTAGAAATAGAATATTATGCGATCTGCGCCAATGATCTCCCAAAGGAACAAGCAACATATTTAGCTTGGCATGTTTGCGCGAAGTCATGGGGTAGTGAACCTCGTCAAGGACTAGTCGAAGTATCTAGATCCTCTCCTGTAATGTAGAGGATCACAACGCGAATATTACTCGGCAGACGTATTATAGTAGCGCTGTACAAACGGTGAAACATTTTACTTCAATGATTTCACTGTAGCAAAAACGTTGTATCTTTTAATCTGGTCATTTATTTATTTTTATTAAGCAGTGAAGATCGCCTTCTAGTGCCAAGTACTATAGATCATCTACATTCAGAGCTTTAATGTAGATGATTCATTTCCACGGTTGTAAGATCGAGGTGGCCGACTAGAGGGGGGTGAATAGGCGGTTTTAAAAAATTCAGCTAAAACCAAATGATAATGCGGAAGCTAATAACAAATTGGTTTTACACAATTAAAACCTAAATCAACTAGGCTCAACTAAGTGTACCAACAATATGAATACAATACAATGAGAGCAATCATACAAAGATATATAAGCAATTAAAGCATAAATGTAAATTGCTCAAAGTAAAACACAAGACAAACCAAGATGACACAATTATATTTTACCGTGGTGTTAGGAGACTTGCTGGTCTCCCCTAATCCACGTTGAGGTAAGCTCAATCAAATTGGACCGGCTGCACTAATTAAGCCAACACCTCCGAGGTAAGTCCAACCACTTGGACCAGTTCCAACACGAACCAACACCTCGCTCCACTAGAGTTGCTCTTCCTCCACCCCGGAGATGGCGAGCACCAAACCACTCACAACACACCGGGCCTTCTCACAAGCTTCTTGAGAAGATCACCGGGCACGACGCCTCCACACCGTCTAGGTGTCGGCAAACACCAAGAGTAACAAGACTCAACTTTCACTTGAACTAATCAAGTGTCAACGCTCAGTGGATACATAATCCACTACCTAAGGCAACACATGCACTTAGGGTTTGCTCTCAAATCTCACTAAGTGCAACACATGCACAAAAGAGAAGAGAGGGTTTGCTCTTAGCTCAAAAGAATATCTCACAGCACTTGAGTACTTTGCAATGGTAGCAACAACCTCCTCCAACCAGGCAAGGTGGGTATTTATAGCCCACACCCAAAAACTAGCCGTTGGAGAAAAGATTCCCTCGAATCAGTGCAGGGCCAGTCTGACCGCCAACTAATGGCCGGTCGGACCGCCCATGCCCCAACGGCTATAAAACTAGCTGTTGGGCCTTCGGTCGATCGGACCGCCAACTAATGGCCGGTTTGACCGCCGCCAAATCGGTCAGACCGCCAAGGCTGGCCGGTCCGACCGCCTGAGGAAAATCACCCCGCACCAAAATGGTGCTTCTCTGGAATAAACGCACCGCAAACGCACCGGTACTTCCGCACACCCCGCACAACGGTACTTCCGTTTATCAATGGTGGAACTACCGCACAGAGAATCAACACAAGAGTAAATCGGTCGGACCGCCCAACACATGGACCGGTCAGACCGGTGACCCCTGGTAGTCAGACCGCCAGGCTTCAGAGGCCAAACATATTGGCTCCACTCAAAGGGCAAAACACATTCGCCCATTTGAGTCCAACTTCAACAAGGTTTCAAGATGATATTCTCAACAGGTTGCAAAATACATTTGCCAAACTTTAGAATACTCATCACAAGGAATAAGGTACATGGACTTACACCATTTGCAAAACACATTTGCAAACATAAGTTACATGCTACAAGAAATCAAATATGAGTATTAACTATTTGCAAAACACATTTGCAAATAACAGCATCATGCCACAAGGCTAAGGTGCATGGACTTCAACCATTTGTAAAATATATTTACAAATTACAGTCCCATGCTACAAAGATTAAATGCATGAGCATCAATTATTTGCAAAATACATTCGCAAATAATATCTCTATGTATAGATGAGCTAGAGCAAACACAATGAGCTATCAACACATGACTAACTCATACTACTAGTTAAGACCCCTCTTAATAGTACGATAATCCTATAATAGCAATCCGGTCTTCCAACCAAACACCAAGACCGGTAAAAGACTAGGAACACATCCTTAGCCCTAGCTAGTCATACCTTTACCTTGCATCTTCTTGAAGCTTGACGACGCACATCAACACTTCAAATCCGGTTCTTTGACTTTGACAATCATCAACACATGATGATCTTCTTCACTTCGGGATCTTGTCTTGAACATCATCAACACATGATGATTTCTTCATCCCGAGTCTTGACATGCATCAACACATAATGCATTCTTCATTAGACCTCCATCAACACATGATGGGTCTTCTCTTGTCTTGATGATCAACTTATGATCATCTTCTTGAACATCATCGACTTATGACGCATCCTTTACACCATGCTCTTGACTTTAATGTCATGGACACATGATGACATCCAAAGTCTTCATCACCCTGGAACATAACCTATTCATCCAACTCATGAAAAATGTTAGTTCCACAACGTGATTACCATTAGTTACCACAACAAACTATTATCACATAATGGCGGGACAAGATACTTCAATCTTTCCCTTATTGGTAATTAATGATAACCATTTCAATTACACATAAACTGAATTTAGATAAAAGTAACACGTTATGAGTATATATAAACTACACAAGTCATATATATATACTCACAACATGAGTATGCGAGAACTACACAACTTCTACATACTCAAAACTTGAGTATACGAGAACTACATAAGTTCTATATACTCAAAACATAAATATACAAAAATTACACAAGTTTTATATATTCGAAACACGAGTATACACGAACTACACAAGTTATATATACTCAAAACATAAATATACAAAGACTACACAAGTTTTGTATACTCAAAACATAAGTATACAAAGACTACAAAAGTTTTGTATACTCATACGGATATGTTTCAAAGTAGGGATCCCAAATATATGTGGTAAACGGAGTATGGATCAATACTAATGAAACCACAAAATATAGCATGAACTCTCCCTAAATGTGTGCATACACATATGTGTAATAGAAACATATGCACATATTCAAGTTGAACTTATGGTTGAGTTCATCCTATATTTTGAATCCGAGGAATGCAACAATATATAAGAGTATAAGTCAAATGCATACCTCATTGAATTTCACCTTTATATCCAAATGATACTATACACTATATATAGTAATAGAAATGTTAGTCTCACAATTAGATTTGTCATTAATCACCAAAACACTCCATTAACTCATAATGACGGGTCTAGATTCTTCAACGGTGGAAGCTATTGATTGTTGTTTAGGTCATCGTTGCTTTGACTCCCTCGTTTGCAGAAAAGAATCGACAAGCACCCAGCAGTAGGGATGGGAAATGGTAAAGGATAATCTGTTTTGTCAGATATTCGTATCCGAGAAAACGCAAATGTGGTAAGTAAAATCCGCATTTGAATGAAAAAAGAATACTATCCGAAAAAAACAGATACTATTTGTATATGTATTCGGTGTTATTCGTATCCGGGAAAAAAAAACTGAAGAGTATCCGGAAAAACGAATAATATCAAGAAAAAACGAATACGAATACTATCCATTTTTTCCCGAATAAGAATACGAATACTACCGTTTTTTCCCAGATACGAATACAAATACTACCCGTTTTTTTCTCGAAGCGTTTATGTGTCGATAGGGTCTTGATTCGGTGCTGAATCTGTGGTTGTTGGATGTTGCTACGACTCGTGTAGACAGTAGACTGTAGACGTGTAGTCATGTTACATAAATTTGTTTTACCGAGATTTTTCACAAACGTTGTAGGATATTCGCATTCGACCGAATTGAGTACATATTCGATTCGAAATCGTATTTGTTACGACATTCGATACGTATTTGTATTTAAGAATTTTAGAATTCGTATTCGTATTCATCCAATTTTGGTCCTAGAAAAAGTAGAACAACCATCCAATTTTGATCCTAGAAAAAGTAAACTGGCCAAACTGCAGTTATTGTTAATCCTGAAGGCTGAAGCGATAATAAATCTCCAGGCGTGGCAACTTTGTGAATAACCCCAACACGCTAGGGACAGACCCGTCGGGCGGCCCAGGCGCGGGCCCCGCAGCGCAAGGCCTGCGCCGCCGGCTGCACCTCGCGCGAGGGAGCAACACGTGTACGCGGTCCGTGCGTGAAAAAGGCGGCGGGAGGCGTGGCGGGGTTGGTGGGTGTGACGTGGTCGACGACCCATCCCCGTCCTCGTCATCGGCATCAGCCTCGGCTTGCTGTGGATAAGACCGTGGCCGGCTGGTGCTGGCAGTGGCACCATAAAGCGACAAAATTATTGGGGGCGCAGGACGACTGGACTCTGGACCTGGTAGCCGGCTCTATCACGCTTCTTTTCTTTCTTTCTTTTTTTACTCTCGTGCGTTATAACATACCTTAAATAAATAATACATGTAGATTATGTTAATATTAATTTTAGTTATGTTAAATCCAAATGGGATGCCTCTCAATTATCTATGAAGATAATTTGATTTGTGTTACATAAATGCGAACGAGTTATGTCTAGAGCAACAACACGGAACATATTGCTCTCAAAGTTTTATATCCCTGTGAACTCCGGAAGAATGGTGAGGTAAATACCTTGTAAACAAAGTCTTATGAAAACCTAGCTAATTTATTCACTAAATATCTGTCTGCATCTAGTTTCCAAATATGCATTCATGACATTGGAATGAAACGGTTTTAAAGAGTTGCAGTATTCAAGGGGAGTAAATCTATAGATCATAACCCTTATCGGATATTGATGATTTATCCAAGATCTTGAAAATTTAATCTCAAAGATTAAACGTTGTACTCTTTTCCTTGTTGAGTTTTCTTGAAATTTTCTCGTTTGAAGATTTTTAACGAGACAACAAGTATAATACAATTTAATATGTGCTATGTACTTTTTATATTCCTTTTTTCCACTAGGTTTTTGGAAGAATTTTTTGATGAGACATATGCAAAATGTGGTCCGTTGCCTAAGGGAGAGTATTAAAAAAACTGTAGGATTGTGGGCAAAGGACCAAAATGCCCTCCACCCATGTAGGTCTATAAATAGGATCCTTTTATGCAAGAGAATGATTGATGATAAATATAAGGGCTCTACTATTATACGCTGTATCTTTTTTTGGTGTTT
This sequence comes from Hsuehochloa calcarea, assembly GCA_036346395.1. NCBI lineage: Eukaryota > Viridiplantae > Streptophyta > Magnoliopsida > Poales > Poaceae > Hsuehochloa > Hsuehochloa calcarea. Next base: position 52,497,777 of record CM070609.1, on the reverse strand, counting down.
ATTGTTTGATTAGATTGATCGTCTCCCGACTACGATATCGATTATTTAACCGTTTCATTTTTTGAGATTGAGAGTTATTTTTCTTCTCTGGGTTGGCACTATAGTATTTTTGCGAGTTTTTTTTCCCTTCTTTTCAAGATGAGTTGTTTGTCTTCTTGTAGTTAGTACGGCACTTTGTCGTGTACTCCTGTATTTTTCTTTTACGGTTTTCCGGATTTGCTAACTAAGAACAGCTGACTGATTCCTGTAAACAATTCGCCAAAAAAAATGCTCGAAAAAATAAATCAAAATTTGAGCCGTTAAATCATAACTTGAAATGTATGCTGAGCTTAAGTTTTTGGGTTCAGCAAGCCCTACCCATAAATTTCAGTGGGCCAATTACGGACTAGGCCTATAAGTCCAAATAGTTCAGCTGTTTCGTTTGTCCGATTGCAAAGTAAATTTCTTTGCAGGGTGCTACTGAGTGCAATGGAAATTTGTAAAATAGGTTATTTTATTGGCAACGGACGGGAGAGAGGTGGAGGGATGTGCGCCGCCGCCGCAATCGCAGCCCAGCTCTCGGGATCCGAATTACCAAATCTGAAACTATATGTGTATTCTGTACTATTTTAAGATTACACTAGTATACATAGTGACAATATCGATGAAATATCAATCATTCAACGAAATAACTAAGAAAATAGTAAATTAATATTAAATAGTAGCAGCCGATCTTATGGTCAAAGTCTATATAACTTGTCACGCGGGGCTTAAGAGACAAATAAAACTCTTTTGCAGCAAAAATAAAATAACTTGTGGTGATCATCCGACATGCTCACACGCAATCGAGTGGGGACACATTCTAGTTCGCAAAGTCTTCAAAACACTCCTCGTAGAACTCTGAGTTCCCTAGTTCTTCATCGGCAGCTGATTAACAATGAATATAGTCGTGTGTACATAAAGTATTCAGCAAGTCGTAGCGAACGATATGAAATTATATATTCATGCAAGACTTGAACAAAGTAATAGCCATATGTTTTTTTTTACAGAAAGCAAATGTCAATTATAAATACAATAAATAGATTGTAAAACATATTTGAAAAGATATAATAAATAAAGTAAACAATTGCTTTGAAACAACCAGTGAACCGTTCAAGCTCACTTCCTGACCATTCCACCATCCAAAATCTTAATGAAAAGTTTATACCTCGTGTGAAATTCCCAGGCATTGTCCATAACAGAGGACGTGGTTATTCGAACAATTTTAACACTCTGCAGATGTTGTACAATTTTACCCGCAAGATACAATCATCGTGGCCAACACTAGATCATAACATGGCATTTATAATGCTTCGTCTCAACCTAGTCTCGCCTGCTAAGGTTTCACCACCAAAGGACATCAGACCAAGTCACGGGCCCCCTCTTGTGTCGTGTGAGTCTTCATCTATGCCAGTACCCACGCCACCACATGTCAGTACCAAAGTCAAGACATTGCAAATTAATCAGCCAAGTTCATCTCATATTTGACATGTGGTTGTACAATATGGCACAGCTCAATGTCGCACAAAGTTAAGTCCTTAGTGTTTACCCAGACGAGACAACCCCATCCCCAATGTGCAAAAGACACTGCCTTTACTGCACAGTCACTCGACTTAGCATGAAACTATTTTGTTTAACCAAGACCAATGGCATTCCCTGTCATGGCACACAAATTTTACAACCGTAGCATCGCACTACAATTCTATATCTCATTATGTTAAATTGATATGATAACTGATTATGTGAATATGAGCCCATCGTACAACTAAGCACGTATAAGCATAACTACGTCAACCCATGTTAGTAGTACAATTATGTCTAACTAATGATATCTCAATCCTAGGAAATAGTTGATATAAAAGTATCATGCATATTGATATGAAACAATATTTTTTTGCAAAACATATGTTCAACATGATCAAATGTTACGACTTGCCTTGGTCTTGCTCAGTTACCACACTCTAATCTTCGAATCTTGCTCCCATTCTTTGGAAATCGTTGTCTAAACGAGATAGAGAAAACGAACAAGGCACAAATAAATTCACATAAAATCCAAAGTTAACAAAAACCAGTACTAGAAGGGATAGCTCAATTTTAGATGAATTTTGAAACAAGAGCAGGCTCAATCGGAGCTCGGATGAAGGAGAACAAGCTTTTGGAAGATTGGACAGGAGAGAAAATCGGGAAATTAGCGAGGAGAGAGGTTAAGGCGCACTAACAGGTGGGACCAGAGAATATTCTGGATTTTTTGGAACAGAAGGGAATTATGGAAAAAGCTTTAGCGACTGACAAGTGTAACGTCCCAAAATTTGGGGTTTTAAAATTCTTTTATGTAGTTCAGGTCCCTAAAAAATTTCATCAATTTTCCTTGAATTAATAAAGCTTAATTAGGAATTTTCAAAATTTAAAATATTTAATTTGACTAATGTAAACATCAATTAAACAAAAAGAGTGTTAGTTGGGTTCCAAGCAATTTTCCTGAATTTTCTTGGTTTTTTCCGAGTTCATTTGCTATTTATTTTGCCAATTTTGAATTTTATCCTTTTTCTAAATTCCTAAATTAGTTTCTTTTCCATTTTCCTTCGTGGGCCGACTTCCTTCAGCCCATTTCCCTTTTCTCCCTCCTTCGGCCTAGCCATCCACCTTGCCTTTAAATGTTTTGGGATTAGTTATACACCCACTTAATTATATCCACCTTGCCTATTGTATTATCATGAACTTTTGTCACCCTAGCTTGGTTAATTATTAGTTGGTATTACCTTAGCACCAACGTGGGTTGGTTAGTCACGAATAGTTTGCTTAGCCATGCAACGAGTTATTGATATCATTTTGAGTTACAAATCTAAACTTGACTAAATAATTATGGAATTTTATGTAAAAACTATGTGTTGTATGCTGTTACGCGTTAATGGCATGTGATGCGCTTAACCAACAGGATGGGAAAAGATTTAGACTGATACGAGTGGGAAGAATTGTGATATGGTGGAACTGTGTACCGGGAAAATATGAATCTTGGTAATATGGTTAGAAATTGGCAGTCTCGCCTTGGTCAATTAAGAACTTAACTTTATGTGCCATTGAACTGGGACATAATTGTACAACCACATGTCTAGTATGACACAAACCTAACTTAGTAAGCTACAAAATCTTGGCACTGACAACTTAGGCATGTAGGTTAGATTGTATGCCAGGGTGGAGGTGTGTACTATTGTGTTGGGTCACACTTATGAGCGGTTCGCCATCTCCAGGTCCAACGATGTGCGTCGAACCAAAGCACTTTGTCAGGATTGGTACGACGGTAAAACACATCGGGATGGACAATTGTCAAGATGAAGTTCCCGAAAAGTTTTGTTTTGATCAGCTCCGTATAAGTTAATTGCATCTTGTGAGTAAAATGTACAAACCTCTGTATAGTGTTAACAATCTATTCGAATAGCCGTGTCCGCGACATGGACATGCTCGGAGATTTCACACGAGAGGTAGATTTTCATAAAAATAATTGGGAAGGGACAGCTGTGTGAGTAAACTTATACAGCTGGGTGAAAGAAACTGATTAGGTTATATGAGCTTTATGAAAATACAGGTTAAAATTATTATTGTTATTTGTTTTAAGTTACGCTTTCAATCTATTATTCATATTCAACTACAGTTGTTGCTTTTATGCAAAAGAACCATAGATACTATATCATTTGGAACAAGCTATCATCTATAATTGTATTATGTGGTGCGACTTACTAGGTACTCTATGTAATCATTTTTGCTAGAAATAAATTGTTCAGTTGAAAAGGCTACAACAGTCCTACGTCGGTCAACAAGGTCTACTTCAAGGATCGTGGAGAACTAGGCCACGCTACCCAAGTCGATTGCCTGTAGGCATATAGTGGGGCTTCATTGAAGTTATTATGTTTCCTTCCGCGTTCAGCGTATTTGTGTTATTCGTCGCTAAGACATTAATTGTAAGCTTTGACCTTAAGGTCATTACTCTGATAATTATTATTATTTGCCTATTTCTTAGTTATCTTTGCATATGAAATGATATTTCATCGATGTTGCCACTATGTACACTAGCATGATCCTGAACTAGTGCAGTATACACAAAGGGTCTATATTTGCATATTTGGGTCCCGACAGAGGTGGTATCATAGCCATATCGACTGTAAGTCATGACCTTAGGTAGAATGGCCATTACAATGAAAAACATCAAAACTTATTTTACAAATGGAAAAACTTAATTATGTGCTATTCTCATCTTGTCTAACTTCTATACTCTTTCATTCTATTTCTTTCTCATCTATATTCCTCCTCACTATTTTGAGTATTAAATTGGACTCTCTCCTCATAACTTCTATAATTTATCGATATTTGTGCCAAATATCATGGTGCATACTCAAAAGTCCTTCAGAAAACTCTTTGAAGACCATGCAACTAACATCGACGCATTGACATCTTCCCAGGTGTTCAAGACAAGTTTGTCGCAAAGAGTAGAAGACTGAGAAGAAGTTGTCTTTCGCCCTTGTCTTTCTCCAAGATTCGCCTACAAGGATCGCAAACATTCAACATTTGACGAAGATTGTGACAAGTCAGTGTGTCATTCAGACCAGCCATATATGATAGATTAGTGTAGGTTCCTCTCATGTGTTGAGCCAAGTCACCAAGTTAAGTTGGAGTTTTAGTCGACTAGACGATTTGTTTTTTTGTCTTCTTTCTCCTGTGTGTAGTTTGCCTGTGATTTTTATGCTTCTTAATAGCTTTTCAGCTATTTGTGTATTCCTTGATGTCCCTTGGGTTAAACTCGCTCCCCTTTGTAGATTGTCTTCCCTTACATAATGGTTTTCTCTCTCATCTATTAAGACTTGGTCAGCCAGCAGATGAAGAGCTCGAGTAGAGCCAACCTTGTTAGTAATCTTGAAACAGTTTGTGCAAGCTCTGATCTTGTCAATTCCAGTGGACAGTTACCAATACTTGGAGTAGCAGATCCAGTCATGAGACAATTTTTGGCTGCTCAGACTCAGTTCGTGAACACGATGATACAAAACATGAACAACATGATGACACACCAGAATTAGACCACCGCTACCTTAGTCAATTTGTTGAATCAGAAAAATAGAGCAAGCCACCGTACCATCACCAGTGTTAGTACCAGAATAGACGTTAATCAATAGCTATCTCCAATGCCAGTAGGGACACATCAGAGCCTGAATCAGTTTTCAGTCACCCAGAATCATCTCATGCAAGCGACAATGCAACCATTAGACAATAGTAATGTTTGCAATGATGCACAACTCATTACCATCCCAACGACATGCCCTCACTTCAAGTTTGTAAAGTTCATAATGACAAAACCGCCTGTCTTTGAAGGATCAACCACACTCAAGGATGCAGAATCCTGGATTAGCACCATAGAAGAAAAGCTAACTATTGTGCAATGCAATGATCATGAGAAAATTCTCTGTGTTGCTCACAAATTGGAAGGAGTTGTATTAGATTGGTGGAAAAAATTTGGTGCTACCCATCAGGACGAATAGACCATCACTTGGGCAGAGTTCGCCATCGCTTTTCGCCAACAACATATGACACCAAGCAAGAGTGATCAAGAAAAAACCTACTATTCCGATGTCCTACATCAAATATGATCGTTATAATTTGAAGTGCTGTCAACCAAATAAGTCAGAACTTTGTGCATGTATCTGTTGTGGAGAAATATGTCATAGTGTCGATGAGCACAATATCAATTGTTCCAGTTGCAAAGGAAACCATTCCATTGGTGAATGTCCAATGAGCAAAATCACATGTTTCTTTTATGAAGGCAATGATCATTGTCCGAGCCAGTGCCCCATGTATTCAGTGTCGACTTTTGTAACACAACATCAACGAGAAAATTCCTGAGCCGCTGTCAGTCAGGAATTGGCAAAAGAAGTTAAACTGTTGTTAGCGCAAAGTATGTCATCCGAGGAGCCAAAGAAACAAAAGGTTGACCATGGCAACCAACCTCAAAAGATAAGTAATCCAATATCATCAGTAGAGAGTTTCGAGTGTGGTAAGCAAGACCACCGTGCCAAGAGATGCCCTGCAAAGTGACAAGCTTCAACCTTCAAGAATGATAGTCGTTCTGCCATAGTCTCGTTAGAAAAGTGACAAGGTCTGACACGTTTGTGTTACAATTGTCGTGAAAAAGGTCACTACAGCCGCCAGTGTCATCAGAAGAACTAGTCACTCACTCCAGATGCAAGAATGCTAGAGGTCGTTTCAATCAATATTGTAACACCTAGAGCAGGTTGTAAAGCAAAATGTTCCATTTGTCGAAAGAAGCAGCCAATGAAGAGGCATTTGAACAATGATGTTACCAAAAAGGCATAGATTTATGCAAAACCATGCAGTGCCATGCCTCCGTTCGTAGGAATAAAATCAGAGAATCATTGTAACCTTTCCTTTGATTGAGAGCAAAAAGGTGGACATCTTTGTATGCAAGTTATGAAGAAAAAGCGAGTATTGGATATTGTTGGACCGAAAAGGCGACTAGTGGCGGGGTGAATAGGAGCACGCTCACTTTTTCACAAATAATGGATTCAATAATATTTTACTCCAGTAGCTATGAAAGCTATGAAGATCAGTAAATCAGTACAGCGGAAGACTAATATTGAATCTAATATAAACCCCTAAGCAAAGCGACACAAACAGCAAAGATTAAAGCACATCAGTGCGCTGCCAGTCGGACCGCTGGCCTTAGGCGGTCGGACCAATTTCCGGCCGGTCTGACAGGTGGCCATGGGCGGTCTGACCGCCGGCCTCCAGAGCAAATTGAAAAACCCGATGACGAAGATGCAAATAGATGAAACTTTTGATCTACTAATCCAAACTTGATGAATCTTGGAACACACCTTCTCTATGATATCAGGGACCTATTCCAATCGAAGATTATGATCATTCTTAGAGGAATCAAGATCCTTTTCCTTTGATCAAAGAAGGGTTCAAAACTGAGTCAAAACGAAACTAAGTCAAAGCTCTTGCTCGTGGGTGATTGATGATCAAGATGATCCTAGATAGATTTTCACACGTCACAACAAGCTAGATCACGTGAAGAAACCAAGCAAAAACTCACGGATCAAAGAAAGACCTAAAATCATCAAATAGAGATAAAGAACGCAATGAGACAAAACATTGATCAAAATTTTCTTTGATTGATTGATATGATCAGGGCTTACAGCCACTCCATCAATGGAGGATAATGCTCAATCCAAGAGCACGAAAATCACATCAAATATCAAGAACCCTAGCCTCCACAAAAGCTCTCCCTAAGAAACTTAGGGTTTACAAGAATTGCAAAAGAGGCGAAGAGGTGGTGCAGCCACCTCCCTCTCCTATTTATAGTGGAGGCTTAGACCTTCTAGAAGTTTGATCCTATTGGGCTCCCGTTAAGGCCCAAAATAAACGGGACACATACGCACGTATTTTAATGCATCGTCTTTATCTCCCTTTGACCTAACTAGCTACCCTTGCACCATCTTGCACCTCGGATTAGCTAAAAGATCACCGTTATCCATCTTGCATCACGCTTGAGTTCATTGACCTCACCCGGCATCATCAATCGTTCTGGACCTCAGCTCTCCAAGCCTAATCCCGATCATCCTAGCCATTGACCACCAAGCAACCTGCACAACAATAGACAAGTAAACCGAATTTGGGAATAAGTTCTTCACAACTTGACACATGTTAGTCAAAACATGCATCATGCACCATATATACCCTGAAACTCATGACTTTGACCTAACACACGAATATCGCCGCCACACCGGCGATTTAACAAAGTGAAATCGCCGATCGCCCCTGTGGTCGGTCGATCACCATTGGCCGGCCCGACCGCCATCTATGGGCCGGTCAGACCACCAGCTGGGACTTAGCCATTTTTCCTCTCTGGAAAACCAAAACCTACTGGAATTTTCAAACCAATAGAATTTTTTACAGGTGACTCCAAAAATTATGGGACCAAGTGCAATAGAATCCCCTCTCTTACCTACACCCTTTATTTTTGGCCCAGCTCAATTCTCACTTTCAGAATCGCCGGCCGATCGCCACTAAGGTCGGCCGACGGCTGCCCACCGTCAAACTGTTAACCACGGCGGTCAGACCGCCAGAACAAGGAACCGGCACACAGCCCGGTCAACCTCTCAAGGGCCAGTCAGATCGCCCAAAGGCCTACGGTCAGACCGCCAGATCTGAGCAAAATAGATTTTTGCATTTCGCTTCAACTCAATTTGCAAAACATATTTGCCAATTGATGCGCGATGTAAACAAGGGATAAAGGCGAGATTATCAATAAGTTGCAAAACACATTTGCCGACTTTTAGAATCACACCACAAGGAAGAAGGTACATGTACTTAAACCATTTGCAAATCACATTCGCAAACTAAAGTCACATGCTACAAGGATTATGCATGAGCCTTAACTATTTGCAAAACACATTCGCAAATATTGGCAACATGTTAACGAGAGCTAGAGCAAGCAAGACGAGCTATCAACACATGACACACTCAAACTACTAGTCAAGACCCCTCTTAATAGTACGACAACCTATGCTAGAAATCTGGTCTCCAACCAAACACCAAGACCGGTAAAAGACTAGGAATGCATTATTAGCCCTAGCTAGTCATACCTTTGCCTTGAGCATCATCTTGACGCTTGACGACGCACATCTTTACTTCAAGTCAGGGTCATTATCTTCATATGCATTCACTCAAGATACATCCTTCACTTGACCTCCATCAACACATGATGGATCTTCTCTTGATTTGATGATCAACTCATGATCATCTCCTCTTCGGGATCTTAATATGCATCAACACATGATGCATCCTCTTCTTAAATCTTGACTTGATGACAATCAACTCATGATGCCATCCAAAGTCTTTATCATCATGGGACTCAACCTATTTCACTAACTCATGAAAAAGTTAGTCCACATGATGATTGTCATTAATTACCAAACTACTCTATTAACTCACAATGGCGGGTCTAGATTATTCAATTATCATAAACTTTTGTCACCCTAGCTTGATTAATTATTAGTTGGTATTACCTTAGCACCAACGTGAGTTGTTTAGACACGAATAGTATGATTAGCCATGCAACGGGTTATTGATATCATTTTGAGTTACAAATCTAAACTTGACTAAGTGGTTATAGAATTTTGTGTAAAAACTGTGTGCTGTTACGCGTTGATGGCATGTGATGCGCTTAACCAACAGTGTGGGAAAAGATTTAGACTAGGTGAGTGGAAAGAATTGTGATATGGTGGAACTGTGTGCCGGGAAAATATGAATCTTGGTAATGTGGTTAGAAATTGGGTAGTCTCGCCTTGGTCAATTTAGGATTTAACTTTGTGTGTCATTGAACTGAGCCATAACTGTACAACCACATATCTGGTATGGGATAGACCTAACTTAGTAAGGTACAAAATCTTGGCATTGACTATTGAGGCATGTAGATTAGACTCTGTGCCAGTGTGTTGGTGTGTACTACTGTGTCGGGTCACACTTATGAGCAGTTCGTCGTCTCTAGGTACAACGATGTGAGTAGAACTAAAGCACTTTGTCAAGATGAAGTTTCGAAAAAAATTTGTTCTGATCAGCTCCGTACAAGTTGATTGCATCTTGTTGGTAAAGTGTAAAAACCTCTGTAGAGTGCGAATAGCTACGTCTGCGGTCATGGACATACTCGGGGATTTCACACGATGGGCAGATTTTCATAAAAAACAATTGGGAGGGGACAGTTGTGTGAGTAAACTTATGCAGCTGCGTGAAAGAAATTGATTAGGTTATGTGAGCTTTGTGAAAATACTGGTTAAAATTATTATTGTTATTTGTTTTAAGTTACGCTTTCAATCTATTATTCATATTCAGCTGCAATTGTTGCTTTTATGCAAAAGAAAAATAGATATCATATCCTTTGGAACAAGCCATCATCTATAATTGCATTCTGTGGTGCGACTTGCTCAGTACTCTTATGTACTCATTCTTGCCATAAATAATGTTGTTCAGTTGAGAAGGCTGCAACAGTCCAACGTCGGTCAATAAGGTCTACTTCAAGGATTGTGGAGAACTAGGTTGCGCTACCCAAATCGATTGCCTGTGGGCATATGGAGGGACTTCATTAGAGTTATTATGTTTCCTTCCGCTGGAGCTTATTTGAGTTATTCGCCACTGATGCATTAATTGTAAGCTTTGACCTTAAGGTCGTTACTCTAATAATTATTGTTATTTGTCTATTTCTAAGTTATCTTTACATATGGAATGATATTTTATCGATGTTGCCACTGTGTGCACTAGCGTGATCCTGAACTAGTGCAGTATACACAGATGATTCAGATTTGTATATTTAGGTCCCGACAACAAGTGAGCCCACAGTCTAAGGACCAGGTCCACAGGACTGGTTTACATGTCTATGGTGAGCTGTGTCCAAGGAATAGGAAACTGATATGTGGGGTCCACATGGTTGTGGCTCGGTTCATGATGGACTAGGTCCACATAGGTAGGATCTAGGGTTCGGGTACAGGTGGAGCAACTTCGGTAAGATTGATTGTGGTGAAAGCGGTGATTCTGGGGACAATAAGGTTTTGATCTCGGCAAAGGAGAAGCAGCGAAGACGATGACGCGGGTGGATTCCACCAACAATGACCATAGTGGCCGAAGAGAGGGGCGAAGGTGGCGGAGGGGCTTGGCTTGCGGCGGTAATGGCACTCCGATGGTGCTTAGGGGGCTTGGAGCGGCGGAAACTGACGAGGAGACAATGGGGAACACGCCGGGTGGTGCACGGAGACCGAGGAAGGACGAAGGCGACCGGTGGTGAGGAAGAAGCAGCGGCGGTGCTACCGGCTTCGGTGAAGTCAGCACTTTGACGACAGATTGACGACACCGAGGCGGGGGTGAGGTGGATCGGGATGCGATGAACCCGAAGGTGGCGGTGGCAAGGCTCGGAGCTCACCTTTGGCAGCGGAAGATGACGACAAAGACGATGATGAGCCGGTGACTTGAAGCTTCGAATCCGACGACTTCGAGGCACGACTGAGGCGGAGACTAGGGTTTTCGAATGCAGCTCAAAGAGAAGAAGCACATCACGAGGATCCCCGGGGCTATTTATAGCCTCGCGTGGTGTGAGCGGCACATACGCTGAAACAGGGCAGCGACGTGCACACGGAGAAGAAGAACAGGGTGGCGTGCGCACAGGCGAGAGGTAGGCCGAGGCGCGGGCGCAAGATTGGGCCGACAGAAGCGACTAAGACGAGCGGCGTTGGTAGAAGGAGATAGGCTAGACCAAATTCGGCCGAGGTATTTTAGGAAAAAGAAAAGATTTAGAAATTTTCAAAAAGGAATTAAATTAAATCGAGTTCAAAGAAATAACAAATGAATTTGAAAAAAATCCAAGAAGATTCCAAAAAAATACTTTGGAAACAAGAGGAACTCAAATAAATATATTTTAAATTTAATTGATGTTTGGATTATTCACACTAAATTATTTTAATTTATATAAAAATCAAATCGAGCTTTGATTAATTCAAAAAAATTCAAATGATTATTTTTATTTTGAAAGTTTCAAAAAGAAAACGAAAATTTGGATGACATACCAACTCGCCACCTCTACCTCGCCTTCATTGTGGCCACCTATGGTTTGTAGGTGTTAATCTTGTTGAGTTAGTGAAGGACCGAAATGGCAACAGAGGGGAGGGGGGTGAATGGTGCTTTAAAATTAATACTCCCCTTCCATGTATTCAAAACCAGCCTACAAATATCTCTGAAGATCTAAAGAAGGTAAATGAAGCAAGATCAAATAACAAAAACAAGTTTCAGGCTGTTCTTCTGGAAATCGGAAGTTCCGGGCAGTAGATTGCGGAAGTTCCGCTATGTAGTTCCAGTTGTATGGAGCGGAAGTTCCGCTATGTACTTCACGCACAAATCTAAGTCTGATTATCCCGATCAAGAACAGAGCTCTCGGGTTTTGCCCAAAATCCAAACTACTTAATCTTGAATGCTCTTCTCGGTCAAGTTTTACAGACATCATCCTAAACACCATCTTGACCTTATGGAGAAGAATCGCAATCAAAGATTCAATAATCGAACCAAAAACGGATTTCTTGAAGAAGGGGCAAGAAAGACCAAAACCAATGATAAGCGAGATTCTCGGATTCTTAGAGCATGAAACTTTGAGGAAGTGATAGCAATACCAAAACGATTCTAGATATGAAGTTTCATGCTATTTCATAAAACGAAACAAAAGATATGCCAAAACCCTAGATATTCAACATGAATAGAGAGGAATAAAGAGAGGCATAAACATGTAATCAAAGACTCGAGTTTCATTGATAGACATCAAACGCTTACAAGTGGAAACACAGAGGAAAGATTACAAGAGATTTCATTCATTCTCTCAAAACCAACAAACTCTCAAAAGGCAACACACACCCTTTCTAGAGCTAACCCTAATTTTCTATCAAAAGGTCTAACCCTAACTCTGTGGTTCTCCCTATTTATAGCCTTGGCTAATGGGCCTCCAACCCATTAAGCCCGCTACACCCGAACGGAACCGCCTCCACTTTTGCCGCTTATGAAAAGACCCTTTCGCCTTTGCGCACCTTCCGAAGCCTCCAGACACCTTGTTGTGCACGACTAGCAACCGCTTCAAGATTCACGCCGCCTTCGACACATCCCGACCGCTCGACCTCAACGCCTCCTGCGCTTAGTCCGTCCACGTGTCTCGCCACGACTCCATCTTGATGCCCCGCAACAACACGCATAAAACACATCACATAGCATTGCACAATATCATAGCATCAATATTTGTATCGACTCAAACTCATACAAAATCAAAATCACAATTTAACCTTCTCGCACAGCTTCGACACAATCGAAGTTCCGCATTTACCACAATGAAGTTCCGATTTCGAACATCCGCACTTGTCGTGAATATCGGAAGTTCCGGCTCAACATCTGCGGTACTTCGATATCCTAACAACCGACTTCCCAGATATTTAATTCCGATTTGATATCTCAGAGAACACTTAATGTCAGAAATATCGGACACTCCGCTACCCCTTGTGCGGAAGTTCCGATTTCCTTCAGCCGAGAGCAAAACCCAGATAAATCGGAAGTTCCTTTTCCAACACCGTAGTTCGATTAATCGAACTTCCGCTCCATACACAGTAGTTCCGATTTCGACTCACTCGAAAATACCCAAACCAAAACCTCAACTCTCAATCTAATCAACACACTTGTCAAATACTCATCACTCAGAGTGGAGGACCTCTCACATGGTCTCTCAATCTCCCCCTTGATGAGTATATTGACAATTACCGAAAAAGCATAAGATGAGTTTGAGATTCCAGTCAACCAAGGTCTAAACAAGTGCAATTAAGCTCAAGACCAAGTTGACAAAAAGAGAAAGACTTGAGATGAGATGAAAGAGCAATTTTCGCACAAAACTCAAGGCTTTTCTTCAGAAGGCTTTTTCTCACAATCATTCTCCCCCTTTGGCAATAAAATCATCAATATGTAGAAAAGGGAGGAAAAGACTAGATGATGTTCATTTTAAGCATTAGGAGCCATGTAGATTATCCAAAATGACTATTAGAGTATTACACCAAGCCATAACACAGAAGAATGCTATCAAGATCATGACAATCGATGTATAGAAGAGCTAAGACTGAAAGTCTATAATCTGATTAATGATCCAGTTCTTTAGCAGGTCAAATAAGTTAAGATTGAAGTCTAGCTAAAGATATCCAAGGATGATGCAAGCCATGTCAAATAATCTAAGTTGAACCAAGAAGACTCATACTGAATAGTTTAGAGTGCTACCAGTTGAAGAAGGACTCATTTTATCCAGGACTTGGTCTCTTTAGAGATAAGCAATTTTAGCACATTTTTCTTTTTCTGAAGACTTTTTATGGTTTTATCTCAGTAAAGCAAGCTCTGGACTAGGTGCCATCCACAACTGCCTCCTAAGCTTCAACCATTTTTTTAATATTTTAAACCATGTGCTAGATCTCAAGCCTTATGCGACCACTCCAAGCAACAGACTTAAGGAGGTGATCTTAGGTCATCCAAGGCTCCCCCTGAGTTCATGCCTAGTGCAATGGCAAGCCGTCTCATGAGAAAGATTTGGTGAGATCAGTTTTTTCGCACAAAAGAGATCATTTTTGCTTTTGAAATTTTTAGACCAGTGATTAGAGATAAGTCATGTTTCTTAACAAACTGACATAGCTTACTCAAAAGTTCAAAAGAGATTCAGGACTCAACTCAGCCTACTTGACATGGCGAAAATCATAAAAGGATAGTTTTAACTGACTAGTCTCAAGAGCTATCATGACAAGATTTTAATTCAAGTTTAGCATTTTTAAATACCTTAGCATGTCAAAGACTAAACTACACATAAAAAGTCATGATAGATCTAGCGCTTTAGCATAAATCATGGCAAGATGTAAAAAGTGAAAACAGATCATAAGGGATAATAAACAAGGCTCCATTTGATTATTATGCAATGCTTGATGAAATACACAAAAATCCGATTCCCTTCGAATGAGATGCATCTTTTAATTCAAAGTTGAGGTATGACACAATTAAGAGTATGGAATAACCAAGAATAACTCCCCCTGAACCAAAGGAACAAAAACGAGAATCTGATAAGTAAACCGTAAAAGGCAAATCCTTTAGAGCATAGAAAAGATATAGAGAAGACTATCGCCGACAGTGTTCTTATCTACCCCATATGATTCTAGGACTATCACCGATCTATACAAACACTAAGGAGCAAACATCGCCCCTGTCTACCCAAGGGTGGCCCGACCCTGCTAGAACCTATAAGAAGTGAGTAAGCTCTACTTAGAGAGGTAAGAGACAGCTAATAAGCAGCATCCTAGAAGCACAAGACAAGAAGTAGCAGTCAAAGCAATGTGGCAAGAGAAACACTCTAACCTATGCCGGAAGGACTTCACCCAAATATTAAAAGAAATGAAACGTAAAAGGAGTAAGCGTATAATATAATATAATATAATATAATACAAGAGTAGCACAACGCCCCTCACAAAGCAATCCGTAAGGACAAACCACCCCAAGCTCTCCTCAGAGAGCCAAAACCGAGAGCCGCCCGGAGGCTTAGTGAAGATATCTCGCCAACCGGTGCTCACTCTCCACAAACCGAGCACAATGTCACCCTTCTCTACATGGTCTCAAGAAAGTGATATCGATATCTATATGCTTGGTCCGAGAATGTTGCACGGGTTCTTGGCAATGCAAATCGCAGACGTGTTATCACGTAAGAGTGGAACGCAATGATAGATAGCCCAAATCCTGCAGGTCGAGACCATCCAAAGCACTTGACTACAAAGAATCGGTTGCGAGAACGCACTCGGCCTCTGCGCAGCGGATCGCGAACACCGGATTGCTTCCTCAAGACCGGAGACGAGAGAAGTGCCAATGAATTGGCAAGTGCGGAAGTGCTCTTCCTATCTATCCTACACCCAAAAAATCTGATCGAGAAGGCTCTAAGAGATAGACAAGAAGAAGAAGAGTACCGATACCATAGTCAATGGTAGCTCAAGGTACCGAAGATGCGCTTCACCGCCTGACGGTGAGATACGCGAGGAGAAGCCTGAAACCGAGCACAAAGACACACAGAAAAGTGTATGTCTGGTCTCGAGGCTGTGAGGTACAAGAGTGAGCCAATCATGCTCCTAAAATCCTTTTGGTCAACAGTTCGCCGCCTTCATCCGGATCCGAGCACCAGATGCCATCGGAGTTGATATCGGCTTTCCATCATTCATGTCGAACGCTCAGAGGTCTCGAGTGTATTTGCCTTGATGAAGAAAGGTACCTCCCGAGTCTGTTTGATTTGGAAGCCTAGGAAGAAGCTCAACTCGCCCATCATGCTCATTTCAAACTCCGAGCTCATGACATCGGAAAACTGGGAAACGAGAGCACGCGAGGAGCCGCCAAAGATAATGTCATCCACATAGATCCGACAAGCGTAAGATCGCGCCAAGACGGCGAATGAACAAGGTCTTGTCAATTTTACCCATCTCAAAACCATGGCTCACAGATAGGACTTAAGCCTTTCATACCAAGCTCGGGAGCTCGCTTGAGTCCATACAAAGCTTTGGAAAGCTCAGAGACATGGTTAGGGTATTTGGGGTTCTCGAAACCAGAGGTCAGTCGACGTAGACTTCTTCCTCAATAAGGCCATTGAGGAAGGCACTCTTGACATCCATCTGGTAAAGCTTGAAACCCTTAGAAGCTGCAAAGGCAAGCAGGATTCTAATAGCTTCAAGTCTAGCTACAGGGGCAAAGGTCTCTTCAAATCTAGACCTCAACTTGAGAGTAACCCCGAGCTACCAAATTAGCCTTGTTTCAATGACTAACCCATCTTCACTTTGCTTGTTCTTGAACACCCATTTGGTCCCAATGATATTGTGACCTTGAGGGGGCTCAACAAGAGACCAGACCTTGTTTCTTTCAAAGTTTTCCAACTCCTCATGCATAGCGTTTGTCCAAGACTCGTCAGATAGAGCATGACAAACGTCTTTGGGCTCAAACGAGGCAACAAAAGCAGAGTGGAGACAGAATAAAGACAAGCCAGCTTTGGAACGTGTGACACGCTCGAAGAGGTCTCCAATGATCTGCTCTGAAGGATGGTCCTTTTGAATGTGTCTTGGAGGTCCAGGGTGAGATGAAGAAGTGGCCTCTACCTCATTAGCAGATGAGATAGGAACAGAGCCACTAGCTTTAGAAGAAGCAGAAGGTAAGGGCTGATCTCCTCGAGGTGCAGTGGAAGAAGGCACCTCAAGAGGAAGAGAAGGAACTGGATCGGGTAAACAACCCTCATCTCCATCCTCCTCATCGTCCACAAAGATGGACTCGGATCGCTCTAAAGAACTCGAGATATCGTGCCTAGTCCCTGACCGCCTCATCAAGGTCACCTCACTGTGTTTCTAACAATTTACTAGACTCGCAGCCTGCACTCTATAGGCACGAGAAGAAGTCGAGTAACCCGTAAAGATCCCATCACAAGATCGTGACTCGAACTTATCTAGGTTCCTGCACTTGAGAATAAAACACTTGCAACCAAACACACGAAAAAGCGAGACGCAGGTTTTCGCCATATCTCAACTCATAAGAGGTGCGATGCAAGAGTGCCCAAGAAAACTCATAGAAACATGACAAGCAAGAGCAATTCCTCACCCAAAACTTCCTAGGTGTAGAGTACTCATCAAGCATCGCCCGCCATCTCTACCAAGGTACGGTTCTTCCTCTCCACAACGCCATTTTGTTGGGGGACGATGGAGACGAGAACTGTGCTCTACACTGCCTCACCACAAAACTCTCAAAGTAGGAATTTTTGAACTCGGTGCCATTATCGGTGCGAATTGCTCGTAATGCACCGGGAGCTCAACAGAAAGCCTACTAAAAGACCACGAAAAAGAGTAAACGCCTCATCCTTCGAGGCTAAGAAAAATACCCAAGAATACCTCGAGAAGTCATCGACCACGACAAGCACGCACCACTTCCTCCCATCGATCGCACTCTAGCCGGTCCCATCAGGTCCATATGGAGCGCTTGACCCAGTGCATCCGTCATAGTCATCAGAATCGAAGGATGTGAAGCGGAACCATTTTGCCGTGCGGCAAGGAGCACAAACAAGATCCTTGACCATTTTGAGTTTCGCAAACCACGAATGAGATCGTGGCGCTAACTCGGGTCGATGATCAAATCCTATATGACCAAGTCTCCTATGCCGAAAAGTCAAATCACGGATTCGTAAGCAATTAAACATCGGAGAGGATCACCGAAGATCCGTAAAAATCAGCACGAAAGATCCTCCCATATCGAGAAATCCCGCAAACTAGACTACCCAAGAATCAAGAATTTTGCAATTGTTTTTCTTAAAGCTTACCTCGAAACCATCATCAGTAAGTCGAGAGACTCAAAGCGATTATACCGCAGCTTACTTACTAAGGCAACATCTTTTAAAATAAAAGAATCATTAATGCTCACAAGACCTT
Organism: Hsuehochloa calcarea; assembly: GCA_036346395.1. Taxonomy (NCBI): domain Eukaryota; kingdom Viridiplantae; phylum Streptophyta; class Magnoliopsida; order Poales; family Poaceae; genus Hsuehochloa; species Hsuehochloa calcarea. The sequence continues at coordinate 52,479,715 of CM070609.1, read as the reverse complement.
TAGCGATGACGCCCTAAATGAAGCATCTCCAAGGTGATCATCTCATCACCGAGCACGGCTAGGAAGAAAACCAACGAGAATCTCCAATATATGGCGAGAACAACCGAGTCTACAATCCGCACCTTTCCTTCCCAAATGCGACCACGAGTCAAACAGAGAGTAAAGTCTCAAGATCGGGTGAATCAACAAAGTGATTTTGGCACCCAATATCGAGTAACACGGCGAATGATGAAGTAGTCAAGCAAGACCGACCTCTATCTACCCTACGCCTCGCCACTCAACAAGTCAAAGATCTCACTGTTCTTCGGATCCGATCGCTATGAAAGAGCGAGTCGGTGCCGATAATATGTCGATCTCGCCATGTAGCTATCTCGAAAGGAAAACGAGATCTACCTCGTGACGGCGGAGATTACGACCAAAGGGAGCATGAGGACGAAACTCAGAAAACTCAGAAAAACCAAGTCCTCGATGCTGCCCAAAATCATCAGATGGAACAAACCTAGACCTCGTGTTGGTCTTAGATGCAATCAAGATCTGGGGCTGACCCTGAATGTGCCTAAGAGACTCAACACGGTCTCTACGCGCGATCTTGGCGCGCGTGAAGCAATGATCAACTAAATGTCCATCTTTCTGACAGAAGGTGCAATGATACTTCGCCTTCTGAGAGGCCGAAGCTGCAGGTGGAATCACCTTGCTGTCAGAAATCCTTTGAACAAAACCCGCTGACTTAAAATTTACTTTCTCAGTCCTGGGCTTAGTTTTGATCACACCTGGTGCTATGGTTTTGAGCACGACAGGTGGATGCTTCCTCATATCCTCCTGGATATCATATCCTAGACCCTGATTAAATCTGCAAATTTTAGATTTGTCTAGAATGAGATTGAGCTTCTTCTTGCCTCCTACAAACCTCTCGAGAGTGTTCATAAGATACTGACACTCCCGAAAGAGAGAGGTGCAAGAAGAGCAGGGGGAAGAAGGGACAGCAGAAGGTAAGGGAGCAGAAGAAGAACCAACAACAGAGGAAAGATTGGCTTGTGCACGCACACCAATTTGGGGGACAAATCCATCAAGCTAGCGATTGGTTCACGCACTAGGCGCCTCTACCAAACCCTTAGGCTTCTTCCCAAAGACACACAATACAAGCAGATGATTGTGTCTCTAGAAGGTCCTTAGTTAGCTTCACACATTTTTCATCCAATGCAACCAAATCACATTTTAGTTTTTACAATGATTGCAAGGTGAGCTAACAGGGTCCTTAGAAGCATACTGAGCCAATTTGTTACTGTGATCAATCATTTCTTGAAACTGCTTAGATACAGACTCTAATTCAGCAGTTAACTTAGGACAGTTTAAACAAGAAACAATAGGCTCTAGTAGTGCAGCTTGAAATTTAGCAATTTTGTGATCTGCCCGTTTTAGGTTCATCTTGAGATTATTACAATTTTCACAAGTTTCAGGCAGATCAAGCAGCATGGTATAAAGACCTCTAAACGAATTGTCCTTAACCTCACATGATATGCAAGCAGTAGCCTCAACAGTAGTGGATGAAGGAGGTGCTATCCTACTCATCTCTAATTCAGCAAGAAGGCTAATGTTCTCTACCTTAATCATGTCAAGTTCAGAGGACACACTATCATGCAAGGTCCTTAGTTTTTCCATGTCATCAAGCAAAGCACAGCAAGTGTCACAATCATCACGGAGGGAGCAGATGTAAGTAAAGTAAGCTCCGTGATAGTCTAGCTACTTCCTTCTCCAACACCAACACTTAGCCCTAGACTTAGCATGAAATCTACCTAGCTTAAGAAAAGCATCATTAAGCTGGTCGTAAGTGGGACTAACCTCGTCGGAGTCGGAGTACACCATTGTCGCTCGATTCGCCTCGAGGGCCATGAAGCACATGCCGAGAAGTTGCCGCCGCCCTTGGGATCATGATCGCCCTTCCCATCATCGTTACTCCACCCTCCACCTCGCCGGTGTCCGGTTAAATCGAGGCGCGTGAGGACGCGATGGAATGCCTTCTTTGCCTTCCCAAAGTTGCGGAACTTCTTCTTGCCTTGATCAGATGCTGAGGGCTTCGTGTTGCGGTTCTTGTCGATGTAGTCGTTCTTGCTTGGACCGCCATAGTCACCTTTGCCCTTCCCAAGCTTGGGACAGTTTGCTCGGATGTGGTTGGGGCCACCACACTCAAACAAATCACAGACCTCCTCTTTTACCATCCCTCCTCCTCTTGTAAGCATGGGAAAACTTCCGAGCTAGGAGGGCTAGCTGCTCATCCTCAAGTCGCTCTAATCGATCATCGCTATGTCACAGAGAGCGACTAGGAGAACCCACGACGACTCGTAAGAAGATCCGTATGGGATCAGTGACTAAAGCCATCGACTGTGACTTCGACCTTCGAGAGACAATGTCAATCTCGTGAGTCTTGAGACGCGAGTAAAGCGCATCAAGAGTCAGGGTCGAGAGGTCCGTGCTATCTTTGATGGTAGTCACTTTCATCTCCCAAACACGAAGATCAAGTGCGAAAGCATCTGTCGAGCGCTATCCGAGTCGGGGTATGTAAGACCGACCGCCGGAGGTTGCTCAAGATCTTGTGAAAACGCCAAAAGCACTCGCCTAAAGATTCACCAAAGAAGCATTTCAAATTTATCAGTACTCACGCTTGAACTGGTCTTGTCGAACCGTTTTAATCGAGTGGTGCCTCATGGTATGCATCGAGGGTCACCGGATGTCGTAATGCGTAAATCAAATGAGAAATACGATCAAACTCACTTCGCTTAAACCTCGAATGATTATGTTCCTTGCCTTAGCATTTGCCTCAACATCGCCCATGTTTCCAAAGATTGATGTTCTCATCGGCAGAACAAAGAATCTAACCTTCACCTTTCTCCGGATGGCATACCCCGAGCCTCGGATGTAAGTTTCCATTCGCTCTTCCGAAGGGGTAATCCGCACCATCAAAACCGGAGGCTTGGTGGAATACTTGTCCGCTGCCATGGCTCAACCGACCGGTTAAGATCTATCAAGAAGAGCTAACCGCTCGATACCAATTGAAGGACCGAAATGGCAACACAGGGGGTGAATGGTGCTTTAAAATTAATACTCCCTTCCATGTATTCAAAACCAGCCTACAAATATCTCTCAAGATCTAAAGAAGGTAAATGAAGCAAGATCAAATAACAAAACAAGTTTCAGTCGTTTTTCCGAAATCGGAAGTTCCGGCAAGAGATTGCGGAAGTTCCGCTATGTAGTTCCGCGATGTATGGAGCGGAAGTTCCGCTTGCAGTACTTCACGCACAAAATCTAAGTCTCGATTATCCCGACCAAGAACGAGCTCTCGGTTTTTGCCCAAAATCCAAACTACTTAATCTTGAATGCTCTTCTCAGGTCAAGTTTTACATGACATCATCCTAAACACCATCTTGACCTTATGGAGAAGAATCGCAATCAAAGATTCAATAATCGAACCAAAAACGGATTTCTTGAAGAAGGGGCAAGAAAGACCAAAACCAATGATAAGCGAGATTCTCGGATTCTTAGAGCATGAAACTTTGAGGAAGTGATAGCAATACCAAAACGATTCTAGATATGAAGTTTCATGCTATTTCATAAAACGAAACAAAAGATATGCCAAAACCCTAGATATTCAACATGAATAGAGAGGGAATAAAGAGAGGCATAAACATGTAATCAAAGACTCAGAGTTTCATTGATAGACATCAAACGTTTACAAGTGGAAACACAGAGGAAAGATTACAAGAGATTTCAGTTCATTCTCTCAAAACCAACAAACTCTCAAAAGGCAACACACACCCTTTTCTAGAGCTAACCCTAATTTTCTATCAAAAGGTCTAACCTCACCTGTGGTTCTCCCTATTTATAGCCTTGGCTAATGGGCCTCCAACCCATTAAGCCCGCTACACCCGAACGGAACCGCCTCCACTTTTGCCGCTTATGAAAAGACCCTTTCGCCTTTGCGCACCTTCCGAAGCCTCCGACACCTTGTTGTGCACGACTCGCAACCGCTTCAAGATTCACGCCGCCTTCGACACATCCCGACCGCTTCGACCTCAACGCCTCGCGCTTAGTCCGTCCACGTGTCTCGCCACGACTCCATCTTGATGCCCCGCAATCAACACGCATAAAAACACATCACATAGCATTGCACAATATCATAGCATCAATATTTGTATAAGACTCAAACTCATACAAAATCAAAATCACAATTTAACCTTCTTCACGATTAGCTTCGACACAATCGAAGTTCCAAGATTTACCACAAATGAAGTTCCGATTTCTAACATCCAAGATTTGTCAGAATATCGGAAGTTCCGCTCAACATCAAGGGTACTTCCGATATCCTAACAACCGACTTCCCGATATTTAATTCGATTTGATATCTCGAGAACACTTAATGTCGAAATATCGACACTCCGCTACCCTTGTGCGGAAGTTCCGATTTCCTTCACCGAGAAAAACCGGATAAATCGGAAGTTCCTTTTCCAACACCGTAGTTCTGATTAATCGAACTTCCGCTCCATACACAGCGGTAGTTCCGATTTCCCTGACTCAGCCCAGAAACAGTCCAAATTGAAAACCTCAACTCTCAATCTAATCAACACACTTGTCAAATACTCATCACTCAGAGTGGAGGACCTCTCACATGGTCTCTCAGTTAGTTTCAGTCGTGTGTGTTTTGCTTCAGCTCAGTTTTATGTTCTGTGTGAATAACCGAACTGAAAGTATGCAGTTCGTGTTGTCGGTAGTCTTAAGCTTGAAGTCCCTGCAGAGCTTCAGAGATCGTGTGAGATCGTATCTTGTGAGTACTGGTCCATGATCCGAAATGTTAGGATCATAACCGAGTCTTAGATGGTGTAGTGGCTGCGAAACCGGACTTGCAGTTACCAGTCTGCGCGTGTGTGCGTATTTAGCGTGTTTTGGCTGTTGTCGTATTTGTAACAGAGAGAAGCAATAACTGAAGAAAACTCTCTGCACCAAAAACTGTCTCCCGTTTTTGCTGTCGTTCTAAACTCCGGTGAATTCATATCGCCGTGAGTGAGTCCACTAAATCGTGCGTGTTGTGGGAGAGCAATCTGGGCCAACATTTGGTATCAGAGCCGAGGAGAGTGCATGCCAAAGATTATGCCGAGGAGCAGTGAACTCTCTGACACCGCCGGCTCCGGTGGTTCTGGTGTTGCATCTGGCGCAGTGCCGGCAAGGGAGAGTGGTGGCTTATCACCCAAAGATCCAATGCTCGAGAAGCAACTACGCTGCGTGGTCGGCGAAGATGCGGGCGTACATGCGCGCAAGGCGTCTGGGATGCCGAGAGCCCGCAGACTCGAGACGACCGTGGAGACGAAGAAGGACCTGATGGCCGTGGCGGCCATCTACCAGGCGATTCCCGAGGAGACGCTGTTGCTCCTGTCCGGGAAGGAAACGGCGATGCAGGCGTGGACAAAACTGCAGACCATGTATGTTGGCGCAGATCGCGTCAAGGTGACGAAGATCCAAACTCTGAAAACTGAGTTTGAGAATCTCCGAATGAAGAAGTCGGAATCAATTGATGATTTCGCTGTGAGATTGACAACGCTTGTCAATCGCATCCGTGGTCTGGGCAAGGCAATGGAAGAGTCCGTTGTCGTCGAGAAATTCTTACGTGCTGCTCCGCCGAAATTTCTGCAGATTGTTTCAACAATCGAGCAGTTCGGAAACCTGGAGACGATGACGGTCGAAGAGGTAATTGGACGTCTGAAGGCGTTCGAAGAGAGAGTCCGAGGCGCAGGTCTGGGTGATAATGATGAGGATCATCTCCTACTTACCCGATCCGAGTGGAAAGCGAAGGAGAAGGAGTGTTCAGAAGGCTCATCATCGAAGACAACCAGAGGACACTGGAAGAGTAGTGGACGTGGCCGCGGGCACGGCCGCGACAGCGGACGAACCAATGAAGATCGAGAAGGTGATCAAGGTCACAAAGAAAAGAGGTTTGACAAGAAAAAGCTTAAGTGCTATAATTGTCATAAATTCGGCCATTTTGCAGCTGAATGCAGATCGAAGAAGAAGGAAGAAAGAGTGCACATTGCTGAAAAAGTGGATGACCAACCAACTCTCCTCATGGCTGAAATGTGTGAACTAACTCAAGTTTCGAAGGAAATGGGTGATCAGGTCATGCTCAATGAAGATCAAGTTCATCTGTTGCAGTGTGATGATGTAAGGTATGAAAAACACTCTTGGTACCTTGACACTGGAGCTAGTAATCATATGACAGGAAACAAGTCAAAATTCACAAACCTTGATTCGTCTGTGAAAGGGAAGGTGAAGTTTGGAGATGGTTCATCAGTTGATATTTGTGGCCGAGGAACAGTACTCTTTGAGTGTCTCAATGGAGATCACCGGGCATTATCAGAGGTATACTATATACCAAGCCTTACAAGCAACATTATAAGTCTTGGACAGCTAGAAGAGAATGGCTGCAAGATGGTGCTCGAGAATGGACACTTATGTGTGTTTGATCGTCAATCAAAACTATTGGCCAGAGTCAAAAGGTCCAGAAATCGCCTCTATGTTCTGAACCTTAATATGGCTGAACCTGTGTGTTTCTTGGCAAGCTTCGGTGATGATGCATGGCTATGGCACGCAAGATACGGACATCTGAATTTTCAGGCTTTACGTAATCTGGCGAGCAAAGATATGGTGGAAGGATTGCCACACTTAGATCATATTGATCAGGTGTGTGATGGTTGTCTAGTGGGCAAACAACGTCGAGCATCATTTCCTCAAGAATCAACCTATCGAGCCGACAAACAACTCCAGCTAGTGCATGGGGATCTATGTGGTCCTATCTCGCCACCAACAGTAGGAGGTAAGAAATATTTTCTGTTGCTAGTTGATGATTTCAGTAGATACATGTGGATAGTATTACTGAAAAGCAAGGATGAGGCAATTGATGCACTGAGGAAAATCAAGCCTGGTTTGGAACTGGAAGTTGACAGGAAGGTCAGAGCCATTCGAACAGATAGAGGAGGAGAGTTCACCTCACATGAATTCGAAGAATACTGTGACAAGCATGGCATCAAGCACTTTCTCACCGCACCATATTCACCTCAGCAAAATGGGGTGGTTGAGAGGAGAAACCAGACCGTCGTTGCAATGACTCGAAGTCTGCTAAAGAGCAAAGGAATGCCTGGTATATTTTGGGGTGAAGCAGTTACAACAGCTGTGTATCTATTGAACCGAGCTCCAACAAAAAGTGTAGTAGGGAAGACTCCTTATGAAGCTTGGTTCCAGAGAAGACCCAAAGTACAGCATCTAAGGACCTTCGGTTGCATTGCTCATGTCAAGCCGGTGAAACCACATTTGGGAAAACTCACTGATCGCAGCATTCCAATGGTGTTAATTGGGTATGAGATGAGGTCAAAAGCATATCGTGTCTATGACCCTGCTGCTAAAAGAGTTTATGTGACTAGAGATGTCATCTTTGAGGAAGGCAGACAATGGGATTGGAGTTCAGTCTCTAGTGTTGAAGAAAATGGCAGTGAGGTATTTACTGTACAGTATCCAATTGAGGATGGTGCAGGTGGAGATCAAGTAGACCCAGGTCAAATTGATCCACCCTCGTTGTCGACATCCGAGTACAAGAACATGGGGAGTACTGAGCACTTGCCCCGTAAATTCCAGAGGTCACTTGGAAGTTTAGCTACACCCTCATCGGCAGTTCAGACAGGCAATGGTTCTGCTGACAAGTCTGATTCAACAGGATCAAGCTCAGGAACTCCATCAACTGGTGAATTGCGTTTTCGATCACTGGATGACTTGTATGATGCTACAACTCCAATTCAACTAGACCCTGAGCAGCTCGGCGTGTGCTTGCTTGGAGCTGAGGAGCCCTCAAGCATTGCTGAAGCTAAAGGACATGCCTGCTGGAGGCGTGCGATGGAAGCAGAGCTAAGGGCTATTGAGGAAAATCAAACCTGGGAGATGGTTGAGCTGCCCAAAGGCCACAAACCGATTGGTTTGAAATGGGTGTATAAAGTCAAGAAAGATCCTAAAGGTATGGTGGTAAAGCACAAAGCCAGATTAGTGGCTAAAGGTTATGTGCAACAACATGGAGTGGACTTTGAAGAGGTTTTTGCGCCTGTAGCAAGGATGGAAACTGTCAGATTGTTGTTGGCATTAGCTGCTCAAGAAAAATGGCAAGTGCATCACATGGATGTCAAATCTGCATTTCTTAATGGGGAGCTGCAAGAAGAGGTATATGTTACTCAACCACCAGGCTATGAAAAGGAGGAGAGTGACCAGAAGGTTCTGAAACTTACCAAAGCTTTATATGGCCTTCGCCAAGCCCCTCGGGCCTGGAATTCAAAACTTGATGAATGCCTTTCTTCACTCGGGCTTGAAAGGAGTTCTTTTGAACATGCAGTCTACAAGAAGAGCATTGGTAAATCCAAGTTGATTGTTGGTGTCTATGTTGATGATTTGATTATCATAGGGTCAAATCTTGAGGAAATCACAAGCTTTAAGAAGCAAATGATGCTTAGATTTGAGATGAGTGATCTTGGTCTACTCTCTTACTATATGGGAATTTAGGTGTGCCAATCATCTCAAGGAATTACGTTGAGTCAATCTGCCTATGCTACAAAGTTACTTGAGAAGACTGGAATGAGTGGTTGTAATTCCTGCCTGACACCCATGGAGCCAAGAGCAAAGCTCAGCAAAGAAAGTGAGTCCTCACTTGTTGATCCAACAAATTTCAGAAGCATAATTGGGAGTCTCAGATACCTGGTAAACACGAGACCTGACTTGGCATTCTCAGTTGGACTGGTGAGCCGGTTCATGCAGGAGCCAAGATCCGAACATATGGCAGCAGTCAAACAGATTCTGAGATACATTCGAGGTACCTTGGAGTTGGGTTGCTGCTACAAGGGAAGTGATGGACAAGCTGGTTTGATTGGCTACAGTGACAGCGATCTTGCCGGAGACAGTGCTGATCGGAAAAGCACAACTGGTGTTGTGTTTTATCTCGGTCAAAACCCTATCACTTGGAACTCTCAGAAGCAAAGAGTGGTTGCTTTGTCGTCGTGTGAAGCAGAGTATATAGCAGCCACCACAGCTGCTTGTCAGGGCATTTGGCTCAACCGACTGCTTGCATATCTGACAGGAGTTGAAGTGCAAAAGGTATGTCTCATGGTGGACAATAAATCTGCAATAGCACTCTGTAAGAACCCTGTTTATCATGAGAGGAGCAAACATATAGACACTAGATACCATTTTATCAGAGAGTGTGCTGAAGCTGGCAAAATTGAAGTCAAGCATGTCAAGTCAGAAGACCAACTCGCCGACATGCTAACCAAAGCTCTTGGGCGAGTGAAGTTTCAGGAGATGCGGCGAAGGATTGGCGTGCAGGTAATAGAAAAAGGCCAACAAGATTAAGGGGGAGATTGTAGGTGTTAATCTTGTTGAGTTAGTTTCAGTCGTGTGTGTTTTGCTTCAGCTCAGTTTTATGTTCTGTGTGAATAACCGAACTGAAAGTATGCAGTTCGTGTTGTCGGTAGTCTGAAGCTTGAAGTCCCTGCAGAGCTTCAGAGATCGTGTGAGATCGTATCTTGTGAGTACTGGTCCATGATCCGAAATGTTAGGATCATAACCGAGTCTTAGATGTTGTAGTGGCTGCGAAACCGACTTGCGATTACCGATCTGCCACGTGTGTGCGATTTAGCGTGTTTTGGTACATTGTCGATTTGTAATGTAGAGAAGCAATAACTGAAGAAAACTCTCTGCACCAAAAACTGTCTCCCGTTTTGCTGTCGTTCTAAACTCCGGTGAATTCATATCGCCGTGAGTGAGTCCACTGAATCGTGCGTGTTGTGGGAGAGCAATCTGGACCAACATGGTTCCAAGGGGATTGGGTTGTAGCAAGAAGAGGATTCGACCTGATCTGGTTCGGCCAGGTTGGGTCAGAACCGATTTCGATTCAGCTAGAAGCAAACGGCATTTCGGTCCATACGTAAATAAGAGGCAAATACAGTGAGCATATTAGACGGAAATAGCATGTAATCCTCCCCACTATGGCACACATCAAAACAAACTCACTTGGCAGTTGTACATTTCGAAGAAGTAACTGCGAAGTGACATATATCTAAAACAGGCACTAAGCGGTGGCATATAATCTAATATTCCCTTTTACTTAACCACCATGCAACTTAAGACTCAACGGCCAGTTCAATATCTTTGCAAGCTCAATTGCATAAAAACAAATTAGTCGGAAATGCAGGCCATGCAGTTGACACTTCATCGTAAAATTTAATTATACAACATAACAAGTAGTTATAAAAAAAGGAGTTAAAAAAAAAATCTAAAGCTATAGCCATCTAATGAGGCATCCTTCCTGGAGAACAAAAGCTTACAGACTTTTCTCGGGATAAAAAAGTTCGGTCAAGATTTCTCGTAACAATCACTTGAACCATACAAATATGCCTCAGGAACTTTAATCCTAAATACGGAGTAATGGTGATTTAAACTTTTCTCCCCATGCAATCTGTAGACACTACCTAGTGCTCCAGTAATTGGATTAGGAAAAGCATAGAATATGCGCTTGAATCTTTGATGTACAAGTGCCATAGCACACCTTCAAATAAACAAACAAGTGAGCAAATTGAATAGTTAGCAAAAAGTGATGTCATACTTTGGTAATAGCGAACTTACATCGTGCATGGCTCCCAAACAAGGTAGATGTCAAGTCCTGTGCAAAGATATGGTCTGCTTATTTCGCACAAGTCAACTGCAGTATGCTTCATGGGCGATTGTTCTATATCCCAAGTTCAAATTTTTACTTGTTAGAAAAGGGGAGGGGGTCAATATGCATCGATTTGGTCTTACGTCTGTGAAGAATGGCCACAAGTTATTAAAGGAAACAATGAATGAGTAGATATATAAGTAACAAGTCTCACTTTTGTATATATCTTTAGTCGCTTGTTTGGTCCATTATCGTGACAACTCTCCAAATCGCCATTCAATTTTGGTTTGGTTGTTAAAGAAGTTGAAGTAGGGAACATCATTCTATCCTCTCAATGGCATTTTCAATAGCAAATATGGCGGCATGTTTCGAGAGGATGCCACGGAAAACCACCTTCAGAGGGCAATGTCTTACGCTTTCGGTGAGGCCTTTGTTTCATCCATCCCCAAGGGTTTATACATGAGACCGCATGTTCAAGCCATTACAAACATGGGAGCTTGACAACAACAAATTGCCATCTTTCTCATCGCTTGCTTCAGAAAAGAGCAGAATTATCGCATTCACTCCGGCGATTTATTCTTTTCTAGAGAAGTATCATGTTTGGTGTGTTTGGTCCAGTAGCCTTTGCAATTATTTGCATACCGATGGATCAACTATAATGGCGGCATTGCCCACCGGTACAAGCAGAGAACCCATGCGAAGTTAGCCAAAAATGTTGATCCACACCAAACAACCAAAGAAGATAAAATCACAATCGTAAACAACAAAAACATGATGACATGGTATGCTTGTCCAACAGTTCATATTACAGAAGCACATATTTGGACTTGGCTCTTAAGAACAAGGATTTAACTTATTCTCAAACGAAGGATCACCGCCATTAGTTGTCTACTGTTCCCGAACAAATTTATCTCACAGCTTTATTAAACTGGTTGGTTCGCAGATACAAGATCACAAGAAGCTACTTTGTCACCTACCGGTAGTAACCTTTCGATACTAGTAGCACCCAAGACTGCAACAAGGGTTGTTGGTAGTGGTGTTTTAAATAATAGTAATATAAAATATGGGTTTTACATGAACTAATAATGGGAAAAACAGCAAGAATTTGTGGGAATGTTCTAACATAGCTTAACTTGTGCGCTTACACTAAACCAAATTGGTTTTCAACAGACCTGTGGGTTATCAAGTTACAAGTGGTAATAAGCCACTCACTTGCTTTTCCAAACCTTGATTTGCATCCTTGTTATCAATAAAATATTGCAAAGGGTTTGGTGATTAATGGTACTAGACAAACAATGTTTTTATCTCAGACTACTAAAAATTGGACTAACAGAGTGTTGCAAGTACTTAACTCAAAATAGCAATGGGTGTTCGGATGTGTATAAAAGGACAGCCACTTAATTTTTGTTGCTTGTCTAACTATCCAAATGCTACTTCAATATATCAGTCTAAACTCTAACCAAAAATGGAAATACCTCAATGTATAAGATGACAAAAGCAATTCTAAGCATCAACCATCGATCCGATCAACCTTAATAGTCTTTTTGCAAATGTTCAAAGTGGATAAACTTTTACCATTATTTTAAGTTTATAGAGTACAAATAATACAGCTTAATGAAAAGCTACACAAAACAACATTTTGGCCCTCCTAAATAGTTTTTAACGCACCTCCTAAATAGTTAGTGATGTAACAACACTCACTAACATCCTAAGGAACCATGCAAGCATAGCGCCCACACCGAGAATAATATTTAGAAAATAATGGGAATGCAAAGAATAATGTAGGAATAAACAAATCTCAGTAAAACCGGGATCGGTCACCTCAGATAATTGCATGGTAGTCCTCATGCAATCAAATATTGATGGTAATTCCTCCTCTTTAAATCCGGATACACCATCAAGGTCAGAACATTAGCAAAAAGTCCATCGAAAGGTCGCTTAGGACATAGCATACACTATATTTATAAGTTGCGCTTAAAACGCATCCAAGGAAACAAACTATATGTGCAATCCTAATTTTCCATTGATGTAAAGTTGTGCCATTGTACTCTGCCAAATATTTACTAAGGAATTAGTATTATTGATCATTTCTTAATTATAAGGCATAATCTTACAATAGCAACTAGGAAGAGTCAAACTTGGCAACTATGTTTTGTATCTCCAACCATAAGGCAATACATTTTTATTGACATAGCGGCGTACAAGATCTAGATATTCGACACCAAATGCAATCAACCTTCTTTAAGTAATAGTGCAATCGTGAAGAAAATACACTCCTAAATCAAGAAAGTGATATTGTCCATGCTAAGAGCATTCAGAAACCGCAACTCATTCCACATCAAATTATACTCCAATCACAAGGCAATTATTTATGCATGACATTTAAAATCCATAAATTTCATTTTTGACAAATGCAGGACCTTCGATCAATGATTAAGCCATATGTTTGAATCCCTTTCCAATGTGGAACAAATTGTTTGGCAAGAAGAAGTGTTCGGTACTCATACCTAATGGTAGCATTGCCTAGCAACCTAAAAAGGTGAGGAAATCCTCACCCACAGTTTAGAGCCAATTTAGTTCTCCATCAAAGGCTAGGCTTGGCTTACATGCTAATTAAGGTTGGTGAGGTTCGTTCTCCACTTGTGCATCCATAACCACTTCTTTATTAATAAATAAGAGCATTTTGGTACCCTTGAAAACATATTCACAAAAATTGGGAATATGTTTTGAGCGATGGATGGTCTGCTCTTGAAAGCAATAGTCCAAATAAGTGGGGCATAGCAAAGCTTGCCCATTTGAGAAAAAGAATCAATGTACAGGAGTAACCAATAAGATTAAATACTGCAGAACAACACAAGAAATACATAATGTGATCTGTAGTGAGAACAACATACTCATGCGGGGGATGATAAGATGTTGGCCAAAGTTTGCACTGTTCCTCCCACTCCTCTTTCGATGTAGCAGAATACCTGGCAACCTGTTGAAGACTTTTGCCAACAGTCAACAGATGACATGTTTAATCTTAAAACAGGTTATATACTACTGTAAATAGCTAGCTAAGCTTACTTTCTTCCTAGCCAGCTACAAGTGATTCTATTTTTGATATATCAAGACTGATAACTCTTTAGTTGAAGGCTTGAAGCATTATCTATTATTATTATGGTCCACTTTTCACAGCACAAAAAACAATTTATTTAACCAAAGTTCCATTCGATATCAATGCATTCTGGATGATGGAATGCATTGCTACAAGATCTACAGGTGAGACAAAGAAAACATTGACACTGACAGATTACTATCTCGGTGGTACTCGCCAATTCGCCATAGAGATCAAACTAAAGATTACAAGTTTCAACCATGACGAATGTATGACAAATTTCAAAGTGAATAGCATAAATGAAAACTAATGTTGCAATTTTCATGTGCTTGTTTTAATCCAAGAAAAGAGCCTGAAATTATTGCATGAGAAGGCTATAACCTTGAGCTACAACCTACAACTATCATGTCGAAACCATGTTGTTAACATTGTCCCAACGCCCAAAAAAATGAACAAATAGGAGTTAAGTTCCCTAAAAATAACAGTAGTACTTACTTTTGTAATGAATGGACTCAACTGGTAAGTAGCCACTATCTTTTGTACATCTTCAGGAAACACTTCACTACAATTTTCGTGCCCAAAGTGGAAAGGCATAAAATGATTGACAACTCCGATTTTTCATCAAAGAAAAACCGATGCAGAAATTAGAAAGGGAAACAATAAACTGTTCATCATAATTATCGGTCACATGGTAGACCTAGCTTAAAATATTGTGAGTCGCTCATTTTATTTCCCCAATCAAGTGATGGTTCTGCTTGAACTAGTGAATATTAAGACTTGTAACATAATTAGTTGTTCAATGGAGGATCCAACTTAAAACATTGTGAGTCGCTAGATTTTAATTCCACAATCCAATGATGGTTTCGTGCTTTATTAGCTAAAGATTAAGGTTCTTTAAATAAAGGCTCGAAGATCTCACGACACTATCAAGATGTCGGTACCATTGCATGAAGAAATTTAAAAAAATTGGGATGCATGCAAATTTTAGAAGATGAGAAACATCCTACATCCCGATGATCCTAAGGAGAGAGCTCACTGAGTCTTGATGGTTACACAAAAGTAACACACTAACATTTGATCAAACACAAGGTTGTCTTTGCATTGGAAAAAATAAATTGTCTTTCCTATCCGATAAGCCTAGTAGTATATCTAGAGCTATGGCATGACTTCAATGAACATGTGTTCTCGTAAAGCTATGGTATGTCTTCTCTTATATGAAATAATGAAGTGGTGCACTCGTAAGGCAAACAAAAATAATTGCGAATTAGACAAATGCGCATATACCACCACACTCGAATGCCGACGCACCCGCTTTACATGCCGCAGATTCTCCAATGGGCACACTGATTCAATTGCTCAAACAAAGATTCACACTAATAAATCACCGCTGAGTATTACCAAATAATTGGTGAAGTTTGTGTCAAACAAAATAACAAAGAAAGAAACAAAGATAGTCACTTCATAAAAATCTCAAAAAGAAGACCAATACGTCAACTAAGGGTGTGTTTGGATTATTTGCTCACTTTGCCTAGCTAGGCTATGTTCACTAAGCGATTTGAGCTATAGCCCACACAGCAAGGCTCATTGTTTGTTGTTTGGTTGAACAAACTCTAGCTAGGCTCATTTTGAAAACGGTGATGGTTGCGAACGAATATTTCTGCGCGTCACTCGCTTGCCCTCGCGGAGAGCCAATTCGCTCTCCACTGCGCAAGCTTTTAGTTGCTGATTCTGGCGTAGATTGCCATCTAAAGCAAGATTTTTTGCTTCTACCAAATGCCCATCTTTGCTAGGCAAGGCTAGGATTGCCCTTGCTCTAGATCCAAACGTACCCTAATACACCAACCTCATTTGGATAATGTAAATTGAGCAATCGAATTGTGAAACCGAATATAAATTTCCTATTTAAAGTGATAATCAAAGTATCAAATGAAACATTGGAGTTTGAATTACATGTTAGCTTCATGTTAATGGAATATAACTAAAATGTAGAATTCGCTTATTTTGCCCTTAACCAATAAAGTTATTTTAATACTTCATTACCTTTTAAATTTGCCCTTAACCAATAAAGTTATTTTAATACTTCATTACCTTTTAAATTATTTTTTTGACATGTTAAATTTATATCCACATGTTGACGTTAGAAACCGAATTCAAGTGTTTTAACCAAATATGAATTGAAATTGATCTTAGAATTTAACACCGATGTATATCGATCTTGTACCAAACAAAAGAACTAATTATTCAATAGATTTGACATTTCAAATGAAACGACGGTTCCATTCACCACAACTCAAATCAAAGCAACCTCAACCCTCAAATCTGTTCTTTCAATCAAATTGTTCAACAAAAGAAAACAATGTTATGGGCTATTCTCCACCTCAAAACCTTGTTAATTGCAATCGTAAAATTCCTAAAATGTTTCAATTTGAATTAAAAAGACAATTGGCGAGAAAAGTCCTTTACCTAATGAGAGCATTGGCTAGCTTGGGCTCAATATTGGCAATGACCACATCAATCGGCAAGGAAAAGAAACAAGAAACTATGAATCCAAAATAGCAACAAAAACAACTAAGCGATTAAAGGGGATACCTATAGAATCTTGGATGGAGGGAGTTGGGTTGCCAGAGACCTCAGTGAGCTCCCACACCATGGAGACCAATTTTCAATGGAAGCTGGAATCAATAAACAAAGAACCAACAAACATATTTTTAAGGCAAGCAAATTGATTAAGCTTAATTTACAACAACAACAACGGAACACAAGCCATCAAGAAACGAGCAAGAAACAAGAAAAGCTCGGACGGATGAATACATCACATAAATAAAGGACACGGGTACTAACCGTGGCGGCGTGGAGCCCAAGAGTTGTTTCCACTAGAGTCCGGACAATGGTGGGACTATGACGGCGACAGTGTTGGAGGATTGGGCAACTAGGGTTGAGGCGGTGCTTGCACAGGGCTTTTTGAAAATATTGTAGTTAAAAATCAATACCATATTTACCAAAGAAAAAATGGTTCGGTTTAGGTAAATACCAAAATATTTTGGTGTGATATAAATGCCGAGTGCCTGGTACTCGGCAAAGCGTGCGTTTACCGAGTGTTATCCTTTCCCGAGTGCATGGCACTCGGCAAATATGAGTTCTTTGCCGAGTGCGGCACTCGACAAAATAGCTATTTGCCGAGTGCCCGATATTTGGCACTCGGCAAAGAGTTTTGCACTCGGCAAAGAAGCTGAGTCCGGTAGTGAGGGAAGCTTCGGTTGGGAGGGAGAGCAATGGAGGAGAGAGCTCGGCAGGGGAGCTGGGGAAGAAAAGGAAAGCAGCACTAGGAGCTCATGGGAGGGGAGGTAGGAGCTGGAGTAGGAAGGGACTCACGGGAGGAGCAAAGAAGACGATTTTTATTTAATCAGAAAATAAAATCAGAAAATCAAAGAAGACGATTTTTATTT
The DNA here is from genome assembly GCA_036346395.1 of Hsuehochloa calcarea. NCBI lineage: Eukaryota > Viridiplantae > Streptophyta > Magnoliopsida > Poales > Poaceae > Hsuehochloa > Hsuehochloa calcarea. Next base: position 52,462,446 of record CM070609.1, on the reverse strand, counting down.
AATTGAGGTTTGAGTAATTCAAATTGAAATGCTTTTGATTTTCTGAAAGTCTCATTTAAGCTTTTAGCAACAAAAGCAAATGGTTATTTTTATTTTTGAATTTTTTTTTCAAAAACTCTCAAAAATTTGGGATGTTACATCACACAACCCACAATGCTTCATGACCTCTTCTCGGATACTATCCGAATGCACAAGGTCTGCATAGCCACCAAACAGACTCCATGATTATAGAAGCGGTAGGTCAATGACAAATTTACAAGCTATGAATGGTCGACTTTGAAAGAAGGCTACAAGAACCGAAGCATGAGCAGGCGCACTAGTTTTTGGTAGCACAACCTAATCTTGTTCAATATCAGGGTCAATAGGTTGGTGCTAAACCCCCGACGCCGGCCCCAATCAACCCCAACCTTTAGCAACAATGGTCATGGCTCCCTCAACGCATTCATTTTGGCAGAAAGAGAAGAAAAGAGACGTTCCAACGTGGGCCTTTACCGAAGCCAAGCCCACTCAGCCCACCTTCTCATATCCATTCCAGATCCCACATCTTGACATCCCTGAACCCTGATCCCCCACCAGGCCACCACTGGCAGCTCATGTTCCCATTCCCAAATGAAAACACCGAATAAACACCAAGAACTCCAAGAGTCCAAAACTCAAGAAAGTAATACCGAAGATAGAAGAATGATTTTAGGTGCATTTAGGTGATAATTTTTATCGAAATTGGAGTTCATTTCAATTAGTTAGGAATTTATGATGTTTAATAAACTTAACAGGACACCTAGTACTCACAAGACTCTCTCTCCATGCATTCTATGTATACATCCACGATGATCATACAGTCAAAATCAATCCTCATATATCTTTCTTCTTTTATATTCTAATACCAAGATACCAAAACACTACAGTAGACTAGTCTCAACTAGAAATATTACGGAAGTTACTTAATGATGTAAGAACATACTATTATGAGGGCAACTTTATATAAAAGAGTATTTTGACTAATTAAATATTTATAAACCAGATAATTATCCTACTACAGATTCACTTTCAAATTTGTTGATACACTATAGTGACCTAATTTTCGCACACCACATTTATTAGCCTAAAAGAAATGAGTTTGCAAAAAGGGTTCCCATTAACATTTGCGGAGTTTTTCCTACCCACCCCCCTATCTTTCCATTTACTTCATCAAAGGACCTTACATGCAACACAGAGGGCAGCAGCCACCTGCATCCATTCCACCCCATGATGCCTCCAGCACTCGCCAAAACGTACATGCCTTTAGCCAGAGGGTAATACACCACTGGTGCCGGCGGCCGAAGGCCGAGCCGGCAATGGCGAGCTTGAGTCAAGTCTGGGCCGAGGGCGGCAGCCATCGATGCCCAAAATGCGACCGGGGTGTCGAGGCAGCGGTGTGGGCCTCGTTGTGCACGCGAAGCCGGCGGCGGCCTGTGAACCACAAGCGACCACCGAAGGCCACACCGAAACCAGCAGCAGGACGACCTCCACCCCCACTGCTGGCATCACCATCTTGACACCACCGGCCACCACATCAGCCATAGACCAAACAGACGCAACCCCAAATCTCAGGTAAACCACCATTTCTCACACAACGAGTTTGTCATTCATCCATACACATGCACATTGTTCATCCCACAGTAGCAAGCTCAGTTCATCACATCACAGAGCAGTAGGGAGAGGAGTAGAGGAGGAAGATCAGGTGAGGGTTTACCTCAGTAGCAAACCGAGTGGAGGTGGCCGAGCAGCGGGCCGGATCTGGGGACGCCAGGGCGGTCGGCGGCCGGGAGGGAGCAGTGGGGAGCACTCGGGAGCGGCGGCGCCTGGGGCTGCAGGAGAGCCAGGAGGAGCCGGAGGGAGCACAGAAGGCCGGCACCGTAGGCCGGCCGGATCTGGAGGAGCCGAGGCGGTGGAGTTGACGCCGGGTGCTGGAGGCCGAGGATCAAGGCCGAGCCGAGGGAGCCCGGCAGCGAGGCGCCGAGGAGCAGGGCCGAGAGCGGCAGGCACAGGGAGCCGGAGGCGGCGCAGGAGGCGAACGCAGCGGCGCCGAGAGGAGAGGCGAGCTGGCGGCGCAGCAATGGGTAGGAGTAGGGGAGGCTTGCTGCGGTGGAGGCGGAGGTGGCGTCAGAGCGGCCGGATCCGGCCGGGAAGGCCTTGCAGCAGCCGGCGCGATGGGGGGCAGCGCAGGGAGAAGCAGCAGAGAGGCGACGCGGAGGAGGCAAAGGGCGGTGGGGCTTGAGGAGCCGGAGGCGGGCAGAGGGCCGAGCCAGCGGGCGGCCGAGGCGGGAGGTAGGAGCGGCCGGCCGGGAGGGAGATCGGGGGAGCAAGAGACCGAGAGGGAGACAGATCTGGGGAGAGACGGGGGAGAGGAAAGGGAGAGGGGAGGGAGAAGGGGTCGGCCGAGCGGATAAGGAGGGAGAGGGGAGGGTTTCACGGAGGTGAGAGAGAGAGAGAAAAATGATTTTCGATTTTTGAAAAAGCTGATGTGGTTAGGTGATTTTTAGAAAGAGTAAAATGGCTCCGAAAATTATAAAATTTTTAGGAACAGGCTCTGACATAGATTATATTATTGTGTAATTTTTGTATGATTTTTCATGTCGTATATTTTCCCCTATAATTATTTTTAATTTCTGACGTGGCATTTGACTTTTGATTTCCTGAGTTTGACTGGTTGTTTTAACCTAGCAAATAATTTATAAAAATTGTAGAATTCTTAGAGTGAGTCTATAATATGTTCCAGACCCTATGAAAAATATTTCCAGGCATTGTTTGCTTGATCTGTTTGTATTTTAATTTTGAGTTCAACCTAAGCATGTGAATAAAATAGAAACCAAATAAACTCTAATAAATTCCAGAAAAACCAACAAAGCATACTAAGAATATAGAATCCAACTAAAATATTCCCACACTTAAGCTTATTTGCTGCAACGAAATGTTTTTAAAAAGTCCAAAATTTCATAATTGTACAGTAGATGCTTAACTAATCCAATTTATTAATTTTGGGCTGTGACACCGTGTTTGATAAATTGGTCCGTGCTTGGGACGAAGGGGTATGGATATACGACCAAGCTACAAAGACAAGCTTCAAAATGCACGTTTGGTACCACTACTCCTTGCATGACTTCCTGGTGTATGGGTTATTCTGCGCCTGGTGTGTTCACGGGAAGTTTCCATGCCCAATATGCAAGGAAGGTGTGAGGTTCATTTGGTTGCACAAGGGTGGCAAGTACTCGTCGTTCGACAGACATCGTCAATTCCTCCCTCTTGACCATCCATTCAGACAAGACATCAAGAACTTTACGAAAAGTGTCGTAGTGACAGACCCTGCACCGCGGATGATGACTGGTGCCGAGGTTCATGCTCACATAGATGCTCTCGTGCCCAATCAAGAAGGTGGTTTTGTGGGATATGGTGAGCAACATATGTGGACTCATAAGTCGGGCTTGACTAGGCTCCCCTATTTCGATGACCTTCTTCTGCCACATAACATTGATGTAATGCACACTGAAAAGAATGTCGCCGAGGCACTTTGGGCAACACTCATGGACACTGAAAAGTCTAAGGACAACCCTAAGGCTAGAGTGGACCTGGCAACGTTATGCGATAGACCAAATCAAGAGATGCAGCCTCCTAGTCGCGGCAAGACATGGAGAAGGCCTAAGGCCGATTTTCGTCTTGAAAAAGGACCAAAGGAGGGAAGTACTTGAATGGATCCAGACGCTAATGTTCCTCGATGGGTATGCGAATCGAAGAGGGAGTGAACTTAGGCACTCTACGAATCAACGGGATGAAGAGTCATGACTACCACATATGGATTGAGCGGCTTCTTCCGCGATGGTTCGAGGCTATGTCCTCGAGCATGTCCGCAAGTCTTTGGCGAGTTGAGCTATTTCTTCCGCCAGCTTTGTGCCAAGGAGCTATCTCGGACCGTCATTGATGACTTGGAAAAAGTGGCACCCGTGTTGCTCTGTAAGTTGGAGAAGATCTTTCCACTGGCTTTTTCTTGGCGATGCAAAGATTTGATTGTGCACCTCCGTATGAGGCACGTATGGGGGCCCGTGCAATCTGCGTTGGTGCTATCCAATCGAGAGATGTCGAAGACTCTTCGCAAAAATGTAGAAATAAAGCCAAAATTGAGGCTTCCATTGCGAGGCATACATTCGGAGGAGGTGTCAAACTTCACAGAGAAATACTACACTGAGAACCTTCCTAGCGTTTATAATTCACCCCCTCGTTACAATGCTGGCGAAAATGAATCGAACCTCAGCCTTTTCCAAGGGCAACTCGGAAGCGCAAGTGCATCGACCACTAAGCAATTGAAAAATGAAGAGTGGCGCAGTATCATGCTATATGTGTTGACCAACCTTGTCGAGGTGCAGCCGTTCATTGTGTAAGTTTTCAACAAACTTGTTTCAATACGCCGTCACTCCTTGTTTCTTCGTCCAACCCCCTTGTTTCTCGTTGGTACAGGGAATTTCTTCGTCAATCCTGGCATGAATCAAGGGATCCTACCCGCAGAAACGATACCCTTCTTTCACGAGTGCGGGACCAGCGACCCGATTTCATTTCTTGGTTCAAGCGAAGGTCTTGTCCAATTTAGCTCGTACTTAGTTCGACATTCCAAGTTGATCGTACGTTCGAATAATATAACGATCTATCCTGCTTGAGCTTGCAGGCCCAAACCGATGCGTTTATAAGTGACGAGTTGAGACAGGTTGCAAACGGCTGTGTCGTTAGGGTCAAGTCATTTACCGGTTATGACGTGAATGGATATCGTTTTCACACAGCAAGCTACGAGCAGAGTCGGCCCAATCGAAAAACCACAAACAGCGGAGTTTTTACGCCCGGCACTGATGGCCTCGACTATTATGGAAGAATTGAAGAAATCTACGAACTTCCATTTTATGGTTCCAAACCTCTTAATCCTGTCATATTCAAATGCCATTGGTTTCATCACAGAGTAACGAGATGAACCCTAAGCTTGGGCTAGTCGAGATTCGACAGATTCCGTCTATCCAGAAAAGATGTCTACATTGTGGCTCAACAGCCATCGGGTTTATTATCGCCATACGCGTGCCAAGACAAAGAGCATCTTAAGGGTTGGGCTATTGTGCACAAGGTATCGCCACACGGTAAACTACTGTCCCCAAACGATGAAGATTACAACTTCAACCCAAACACATATGATGGAGAGTTCTTTCAAGAAGAGGGGCTACAAGGGAGGTTTGAGATAGACTTAACCGAAGCGATAGGAATGGAAGTAGACAATGAAAGGGTTGATGACGAGGACGCTGGAGACGAGGTGCGAAATGTGAAGGACTTACAAATGCTTGGCGATTACGTTTAGGCAATGACAATGAAGACAACATTCCTCCTTCGGATAGTGTTGATGATTTGGACAATGTTGATAGTGATAACGAGACCTATGATCCAAATAATCCCAATCATGAAGATTATTTCTAATACATGTAATACTATGTTTTTTGTAATTATGTTTTGTTCATTTTGCATCTATTTCTAATACATGTATTACTATGTTTTTTGTAATTATGTTTTATTCATTTTGCATCTATTTCTAATTACGTCTTGCTTATTCTTTTTAATTGCGGGTGAGTGAACAAAGATGGCGGGCGACCGTCGCAGGGACGTGTCCTCGCTTACTGAGACCACGACCGCTGAGGAGGAGGCGGAGGGGTCGGACAGGAGGAGGAGGAAGAGGACCGCCGGCCGCAGGAGGGGGCCGTCTCCTCCCACGCCGCGTGAGGAGGTGCTGGAGGAGGAGGTGGCGCCCGTGGACGAGTTGGACGAGGAGCTGGTTCGGCAGACGGGCGAGGAGGAGGTGGCGCCCGTGGACGAGTTGGACGAGGAGCTGGTTCGGCAGACGGGCGAGGAGGAGGGGGCGCACGAGGACGACGACGAGGCGGTAGGCACGGGTTCCGCTTCCTCCTCTTCCTCTTCGAGTGTCTACTTGCGAGGTCCCGCGAGCCTCCCTCAGGTTCTGCATCCTCACCGACGCCCAGTGATTCGCCCCGAAGGGCAAAAGTAAGTAACTTTAGATGTTGTCACCACTACTTCATATGATATGTTGAAAAAAAAGAGAAACTAATAATTTTTCTTAATCACTTGTGTAGGAACTGGGTGGTTGTGTCAGGTGGTAGCGCACGCTCCGCCAATGGCATCCTGGGTCTTCTGTGCAGGCAACACTACCTCGGCATTGTCACGTACGCCGGGAAGACGGAGCCGGCCTACTCATTTGACCACTACGCCGTCGGCCCCGATGCGGAGTACCCCAACAAGGCGGCGCGGGTGAAGGCGGAGTTTTGGGTAAGTCTCCCTCGCACAACATTGCTCAATACATCGCATTCATTGGTTGATGGACTGAAAAAGCTATTACTAGCTGCAGTTGTATTAGGATCTATGCATTCTTCTTTTCTTTGCAAACGCGTAGAAACACTCCTTTCAGTACATTAGTGTCTGATTTCATTTCTTTCTTCCTTGCATTTTATTACTGGACATAACTAAATTAATGTTTCCAAATTTCAGCTGGTATCACGCTTGCTCTTTTCGGTGGTGTTCAGAAGCACTCAATGGATCAAAACAAGGTCCCAATTAGAGGAGACATTCATGTTGTTATTGTTGGTAATCCCTGCTTATAGTTTACCATCCATCTTGATCTTGCTAGGGGTTTCTTTAGTGTTGCTCAGGATGCAATTATACTCTTGCTTAATAATAGTTGCAGGTGATCCAGGACTAGGCAAGAGCCAACTACTACAAGTCTGCGTAATTTGTTTCCCCACTGGGAATATATGTATGTGGGAATACAACCACAAATGTTGGTCTAATCTGTTTGTGGTTAAAGATTCGATGACACATGATTATGCATTTGAGGTCGTAAGCATCGATTTTTCTTTTGGGTTCTGAAGTAGTCAATTGTTTAAACTTTACATGCGAAATTTTATCGGAAAAAGTCATCTAATTTGGTTATTTGTTGTCATCTAATTGGCTGTTTGAAGTGCTCTTTGTACTTATGGGTTTTATGTCTTAGAACTTGTGTTGAGATCAAAATAACATTGTGAGCCTTTGGCTTACAGGTGCCATGGTACTTGCCGACCGTGGATTATCTTTGTAGATCGATGAGTTTGATAAAATGTCGTGAGCATCGGTATTACTCTTAGTTTTCACCTGATAGAAGCCTCTGTGCTTAATAGTTTATCGGCCCGTACCTCTGTGCTGGCAGCTGCTAATCCTGTTGGTGGTCATTACGAGTGGGTTAATCTTTTCCATTCCTACTTCATAAACTTTTCCATCCCTACTTACTGTATAACGCTTGCCATTCTTGATCTGTCATCTCCATTCATCTTTTCTTTCTCAATTAATACCGATTACTGATCTTTGCTAGTGTGTGTGCAATCACTATAATAGTCGGGTGCTCTTGGTCGTGTTGTTCTTCATTTTACTTATCCGCAATTCATGTCACTATATGGCTCTTTTTCTTCGTATCAATGTCTTCTTTCTATCAATGTGTTCCAATGTGCTTTTAGATGCTCCTGTGCCACCTTGGTACATCCATGTTCAGTAGTGATTAATCAAGCTCCCTGTGTTTTTGGTTACCAAGGCAGGGTATCAAGGAGTTCTTGACAGAGATTGATGTCATCGCAAATGTGAAGCATCCAAACCTTGTCGAATTAGTTGGATGTTGTGTAGAAGGAAACAATCGAATTTTAGTGTATGAGTACTTGGAGAACAGCAGTAGGAAGCGCATGGGAGATCGGATGGTGCATTCTAATATTGTACACTGTATCAACTTGTGTGTATCAAATTGGCCATGAGTGGTGATTTTGAACGTTGTAATTTTGATTCATGAGCTCTCTGCGCTTTCGTTATGGTACTAATTGAGTTAGAACCTTTGTTTTGAACTTCATATGTTTATGTATGTTTTTTTTAAAAAAATTGATTGTTGGCGAAAAAGATGGCACATGGATAATTGTTTTTAAAAATAAATGCACAACATGACTGAAATCAACTTACTAAACTGTTATAAGTTATGCAATATGGGGAAAAAATTACAAGTTACAAAACGAGGGTAGTACAGTCTTTTTACAAACATCCTACTCATTCCTAGAGTTGGAGCTAATTTTCTAACTAAACATCTCCTTGAACTGCTCCAACTTCTTAGAGAAGTGGATTCAAGAGTGAAGCTGGAGTTGGAGTTGCTAAATCTTGGAGCAGAGCCATACCAAACAGGGCCTATATAGATGCCGACTACTTCCCTGGTGAAAGATCTAGACCCGCCATTATGAGTTAATGGAGTATTTTGGTGATTAATGACAAGTCTAATTGTGAGACTAACTCTTTTGTCAAGTATTATCTTGTGTAGTCTCATTTGGATATAAAGGTAAAATTCAATGAGGTATGCATTAAACTTACACTCTTATATAATGTTGCATTCCTCGGATCCAAAATATAGGAAGAACTCCACCATAAGTATATCTTGAATATGTGCATATGTTTTCTTTACACATTAGTGTATGCACACATTTAAGGGGAGCTTTATTCTATATTTTGTGGTTTCATTAGTATTGATCCATATTCCATTTTCCACATATATTCGGGATCTTTACTTTGAAACATATCCGTTTGAGTATATAGAACTTATGTAGTTTGTGTATACTCATGTTTGAGTAAAATAGAAATTGTGTAGTTCTTACATACTCATGTCGTGAGTATATGTAACTTGTGTAGTTCATATATACTCACGTTGTGTTACCTTTATCAAATCAAATTTATTTGTGTTTGAAATGGTTATCATCAATTTCCAAAGAGGAAAAGATTGAGGTATCTTGTCCCACCATTATGAGTTAATGGTATAGTGTGGTAATTAATGATAATCTTATTGTGGAACGAACATTTTCCATGAGTTGGATGTATAGGTTATGTTCCAGGATGATGAAGACTTGGGATGATCATGAGTTGATCATCAAGTCAAGAGCTTGATGTAAAGGATGCATCATGAGTTGATGCTTATCAAGAAGAAATGATCATGAGTTGATCATCAAGACAAGAGAAGACCCATCATGTGTTGATGGAGGTCAAGCAAAGGATCATCATGTGTTGATGATTATCGAGTTAACGACCCGGACTTGAAGAAATGATGTGTGTCATCAAGCTTCATGAAGATGCAAGGCAAAGGTATGACTAGCTAGGGCTAAGGATGTGTTCCTAGTTTTTTACCGATCTTGGTGTTTGGTTGGTAGACCGGATTGCTAGTGTAGGATTGCCGTACTATTAAGAGGGGTCTTAACTAGTAGGATGAGTTAGTCATGTGTTGATAGCTCAATATGGTTGCTCTAGCTCATATAGGCATGATGCTATTTATTTGCGAATGTGTTTTGCAAATAGTCGAAGCTCATGCGTAACCCTTGTAGCATGTGAATTAAGTTTGCAAATGTGTTTTGCAAATGGTGTTAGTCCATGTACCTTATTCCTTGTGATGAGTATTCTAAAATATTGGCAAATGTGTTTTGCAACTAGCTGAGAATATCATCTTTGAAACTTTGTTGAAATTGCACTCAAATGGGCGAATGTGTTTTGCCATTTGAAGTGAAGCAAATATGTTTTTGCTTCTGTGGTCTGCCGGTCAGACCGCCGGTGTGAACGGTCTGGCCGGTGGCCAATCGGTCGGACCGGCCATATGTTGGCGGTCGGACCGATTTCCTTTGACTTGAATTCTCTGTCCGGAAGTTCCGCTGTTGAGAAAATGGAACTTCCGATGTGAGGAAGTTCCGGGGTTAGTGCGGAACATTTATTCCAGAGAGCGCCCGTTTTGGGACTTAGCCAAATTTTCATCGGCGGTCGGACCGGCCAGCTGCGGCGGTCTGACCGATTTGGCGGCGGTCCGACCAGCCATTGCATGGCGGTCCGACCGGCCGAAGGCCAAACGGCTAGTTTTCTAGCCGTTGGCGCATGGGGCGGTCCGACCGGCCATTGGTTTACGGTCAGACCGACCCTATGCTGATTTGTGGGAATCTTCTTCCAACAGCTAGTTTTTGTGTGTGGGCTATATATATGAGCCTTGGCCGGTTGGGAGAGGTTGCTGGTGATATTGTGAACATCCTTTGAGCCTCTTGAGCTAAGAGCAAGCCTCTCCTCTCTTATGTGCATGTGTTGCACTTGGTGAGCTTGGAGAGTAAACCCTAAGTGCATTTGTTGCCTTAGGTAGTGGATTGTGTATCCACGTGAGCGTTGACACTTGATTAGTTCAAGTGAAAGTTTGGATTTGTTACTCTTGGTGTTTGCTGACACCTAGACGGCGTGGAGGCGTCGTGCGCGGTGATCTTCTCAAGAAGTTTGTGAGAAGGTCCGGCGTGTTTGTGAGTGGTTTGGTGCTAGCCATCTCCGGAGTGGAGGAAGAGCAACCATAGTGGAGCGATGTGTTGGTTCGGTTGGAACCGGTCCAAACAGTTGGACTTACCTCGGAGGTGTTGGCTTAATTAGTGGAGCCGGTCCAACGTGGTTGGGCTTACCTCAACGTGGATTAGGGGAGACCGGCAAGTCTCCGAACACCACGGTAAAACATAATTGTGTTCATCTTGTTTTTACTTGTGCTTTACTTTGAGCAATTTACATTACACGCTTTAATTGCTTTTATATCATTGTATGATTGTTCTCTTGTATCGTTGGTGCACTTAGGGAAGCCTAGTTGATTTAGGTTTTAATTGTGCAAAACCAATTGTTATTAGCTTCCGCATTATATATTGGTTTAGAGCCGAAAGAATTTTTAAAACCCTCTATTCACCCCCCTCTAGTCGGCCACCTCGATCTTGCACCTGGCCCATCTCGGCGGTAGTTCTGGCCATGCCGAGAAGAATCGAGCCTCTCCTTGATTTCGGTACCGGTCGTTGAGTCTGGAGATGATGGAGCAATAAGCCGGCGATGCTTTGGTATCCATACGACCAACCACCGCCCGCCGATGAATATAGTTTTCTTCCTCCTCCTGAACTGGTAACGTCTCCCTTCCCTTCACCCTCCTCCGATCCATCCATCTAATCGATCTTCTTCCCCCTCCCTCGTAGCCGAGGCACCACCGGAGATGGAGCAACGGTCGGAGTCGGAGGTGAGGGGGACGGAATGGGGCGGGGGCCCGGCGTTCCGGTTCTTGTAGGAGGAGGTTCATGTGTACTTCGATTATCTTGAATTTTTTTAGTATTTTATAAAAAATACTTGTTGTTCCAATGGATATTAAATGTGTTCTGGTTCTAGTTAATCTATCATGACCATATAAATCATGCCAGTTTTTTAAAATGGACATTTGTATTCCCATTTGTCTGCATGCACTCACTATTTGCCTCTAATGCTGTGTATTGATTTTCTTTCAGCAATTTATAATTTTGTGTTGGAAGGGAATGCCCAGAAGGTGATAGAGCTGATAGAGGGGTTGGCGCTTACTTTGCTGGAGAATGATATGTATTTACATTTTGATATTTTAAGTCTTCACTTCATTGATCTATTTCGTTCCAGAAAATGGTGAGTGCTTGCAAAAATTATATTTGGAGGGAAAATCGTGTTAGAAGGTTTGATCAATATGGGTGTTTTGACTGACAGCGCAGAAGCTCCTGAGTTTGGCCTAAAAAAGTTTGACACGGTTTGGGAAGGTTCCCAAGTATGTTGAGAAACTAGATGTACTTTTTCCTTAATCCTACAGGGCTTAGAATGCAATTTATCATGTGCTTATTTTAGACAGCATTAGGCCTCCTTTTGAGTCCATACGGTATAAGGAATGTTGTTGTCCGGTATGCATGAGAAATGAATGTACCATACTGGTATGAACTAGGAATGTGTTGGCAAAACAGTACTGGTATACCACCTCCATTCTGCTTGACTCCTAGGTCTGATTTGATGTCAACAGCTTTGACTAAATGCTACCGAACTATGATGCATTTTATTATGTTTAGTGAATAAATCAGACCCCACTGTTGGTGCGCATTAAAATGCAATTTACGTTCCGAATTGCTACATCTCCTCTTTCATTATTATGAAATTCCATTGCCATTAGAATATTGATTGACAGACAATTAAAATAAGAAAACAGGCAGTTATGAAGAGCATGAGAAATCACCTACGTTTCATCTACTAAGCGCAGAGTACAGGCAGATGTTGCAGATAGCTTGAATCGGGTTGTCCTTGGTTTGTTATAAGATATCCTGTTTACCTCCTGGAATTCGAAATCAATTCCCTGCTCTATCTGTTGTGGTTGTGCTTGCACTAGGGACGCCTATTCCTGTTGCATTAGGGACGTCTGTTCCTGTTGCACCAGTCCCGGGGCACCAAGACCAGTTCGCAAGGATGCCAGCGCAGTTCCAGGTCTACAGCAGACGAGAGCACCGTCAGGGCTATGGAGGCTATCTCATTTAGTAGTCCGTTTGAGTTTTTAGGCTTGGCCAGTCTTAAGATTAGGAGAGTCGCCCTTTAGGCGGTAGATTGTGTGTTTCAGTTCGTTCTTATTTTCTGGTGTGCGAGTATGAGCTACAAAGGCATTTAGCCATTTGTTGTAGCCTCCAAGATCTTAATTAATATAAGTATTTCAGTTAAATTTTCTTGAGCTATATTAATTGTTGGGTTTAACCTACCCCTGCCTAGTCCCTAACTCATCTTGTGCTTGCTACCTTATCTAACCTATGGAGTTTTACCAAATGGTTCAGACTCATTAAACTGCTGCAAGTGGTTCTGGCACCCAGTGTTAGTAGAAAATGAGCATACCCCCGTAGTAGCAGTTCCACCTCAAGCACCCCAAATCGACCTGCAGAATTTTGAAGCTTCAATGACAGCTCAGACCCAGATGATGTACATCATGATGAATCAGATTCAGAATATGAACAATTAGAATAACAACAACAATCACCACAATAGAGCCACAGTCACTCAGGGTCACCATGGACCATCTAAGCTAGCTGAGTTAATGAGAACTCGTCCACCAACATTTTCAGCGCATGTCTCACCGGTTGAAGCTGATGATTGACTTCGTGTTATTGAGAGGTAGCTGCTGACCTACCTATGTCCACACCCGTTTGCCCGACGTGCAAAGAACTGTGTCCGTTTTCATACTTGTGGGCAAAGAAAGACATTCATACTTACATCTATTAGGATATTTACCCACGAACATATGGATAATCGGGCATAATTACCATCCATACTCATGCCTAACCTTCCTCTAGGAAGCTCTAGTCCGTCCTACCCAAAACCCCAAGAATTCTTCACCTCTGTCTTGCCTACTTCCCAGGTCACCAGTCACCCTCCTTCATTTGAAACTTTGGGTTGGGGGCGTTACTTTCAATTTCTTCAAGGTTGTCGTCAGTCTAGGTTTCAAACTACCATTGGTTGCCATTTGGTTTGAATCATTGTGTTCCTAACGAGCAGCACATTCAAACAAGTCCCGTATATATTAAACACTCCAACCATCTCTAAATATCGGTCGTCGTCGTCACGAGATCCGCAACAATCAACTTTTTATAATTTTCTGTTGATATTTGCAAAAGTATATAGATTGACTATATAAAACTAATGTAATTGGATTTATCTTGCAAAATACTTCCATAATATATAAGTTTTATTACTTTGCTAGTATATATTGGTAAAAAAACATAACTAGGTTCCGTTTGGAACACAAAAAATTCATGAAAAATAGTTCAATTAGTGCAGGAATTGAAAAAAAAAACAGACCGTGAAAAGAAAAAAAACCGACATATATTTGTAGACAGATGGAGTATATTTTTCCCCTCCATACACGGGTGTAATCGACCAGGATGCAAGGGCACAATGACAGCCGATGCCTCCGTGAGTGCACAGCACACCGTACTATTTTAGAATTTATCATCATCTTCATAGGAAAACCCTCCTGTAAGTATCGAGTCACTGATAGCAACTTGAGATTCCACCACTCGACCAAATTTTAGACATTCGGTTGTATATACCTCTTAATTTCCACAATGCTACCATATCAAATTACTAAAAATACTATTTATCAGGGGTATTTGAGTCCACATTTTGTTATTCAAGTCTTCCAAGTCTGCTCCGTGATTTTTTCAGGGGTATGCTCCGTGATTTTTTCCAAGTCTTCCACTGGCTTCAGTGGCATGCCCTGAATTTTCCGAGTCCTCCATTGACCAGTGACCACACATTAGCCATTTCACCACCTACAAGGCTAGCCAATCCTCCATTCTTTCTCCCATCTCCTTCAGGCGTCAAGTAATCTCAACCAGTTAAGCTTTCCAGGTAGCTATGGCTGCCAAAACCACCGCAAGCTTTATCTCATGCTTTAGCTTCCTAAAGGAAGCCCTAGTCCTCCCCATGCGAAACCCCAAGCTCTTCACTCCCGTCTTACTCCTCTTCGCCGTCGTCGCCTTCCTTGTCCCCGTAATCAATGAACTCACCATTCACCCACTCGCCGCCGACATGGCCCGCCATGCCATCGAGATCGAGAACACCGACCCCTCGAGCGCCGAGTACGCCAGGCTCCTCGAGGAGATAAAAAAGGAAGCCAGGGAGCTCGTCCTAATCACCGTCGCCTTCGGGCTCGTCTCCTTGGTACTCGTCTTCGTCAAGCAGATCCTCGCCTTCTTCGCGGCCTCCACGACCTACTCCGGCGACCGCTACTCGCTCACCGAGCTCCTCCTCAAGGTGATCAAAGGGAATCTTAAAGGCCCTTTCATCACCATCGCCGTCGTCACCATACTTGAGTTCACATGCATGGCGCTCCTGGCTGCACTGTTTTCTACCATGATGCGCCACGCAGAGGTGCTCTCCGTCCAAGGTTTCATCTTCCTCCTCGCCTTCCTCGCCTTCCTCTACTGGAACGTCGTCAGCCTTCTGAGCATCGCCGTGTCCGTTGCTGACAAAGACCGCCGCGGCATGAGCGCGCTCCGGCAGGCGTGGCGGATCATGACGGAGGTGAGGAGGAAGGAGGGTTTTGTGCTGGTGGTGGTGGTCCACCTCCTGCCGACCGTTCTGAATCCGCTGTACGTGGTTGCTCTTGGGTATACACACAAGAGCATGGCGCTGGGGTTTTGCCTGCTGTCCGTATGCGCTCTTACATGCAGCGCGAGCAGCGACTCTGACTTTGCGGCAGCCACGGTGTACTACTACGAAGCCATGGAGACCAAGGATGTGATGGCTTATGACTATGCAAAGATTCCTTCTGGTGAAGCGAATGTCTGATCTACCGAGTGTGTGTGTGTATATATATATATATATATATATATATATATATATATGTATATATATGTATCATTATATATAACCAGTGGAGTGTATCATAGTAAGGTTCTGGTAAGCAATAATACGTAGCAATAATGTGTATATGTTATGTGTGACAGTTATCCCTTGGTGTGATTGCATATATTGACCAGAGTGGCTTGCACTGTAGATCTTTAGAGCCCGTTTGGATCGAAGGAATTTCACAGGAACTGGAAGGTTTGGAAATTTTCCTTTACGAGGTGTTTGAATTACAGGATTGCAATACGGTAAAGTTTCCGACAAATTTTAGTGGAAGTGAAACGAGAGGTCCAACCTCCCTTGCCGCCGTGTGGGGTGGGGCGCCCCGCCAAGGGAGCTTTCGCGGGGCGCTTTGGATCCGCCGGGCAGTCCGCACAGAACGTGTGGGAGGATCCTCCGCGGGGTGCGTGGTGCTCCACGCCGGGGAGGTCGCCGATAGCAACCATCGCTGGGAGCCACCACGACCGGTGAACACGTTAAGTCGGCGGCGCCATGCACAAGGGGCATACCGCTCAAGTTCAACCACAAATATGCCGAACATGTCTAGAAGCCACCAAGCGTGCCATCAGCGTCCAGACCAAAAAGCTGTAGCTGTCTGCCATAACAAAGAGCCGTCCTCACCCCGGACCCAAAGCCCCCCGTCCCCCCCCCAACCCTCGTCGCCACAAGTGCCGGTGTGGCTGTGGAGAGGAACTAATCCTGCTGCATTACCAGGGGCACTCCAAGAGTAGACCGACGACCTGAGGAGTAGCATGCCAACCGGTGGAAGAGGCCCGAGAGTCGGGCTATTGTCGTTGAAGGATCGTTAGGAGGCGCAAGACGATCGTCCTGGAGGCCCCCTTTGTAGCAGCTGGTCCATGACACCATAGACAAGCCGGTGGGAGGTGGTGGCGAGGAGTCAAAGTTGGCGAGAGCTATGTTCTGTCGTCCTCCGTCGTCACCGAGGCCAAGAACCGCGTTCTCATCCAATTCATTTGAAGCGTCTTGCCGGTTGTCCTGTCAGCGTGTGGATTTGTCTTGCCGCTGCTTCTATTTCTCTCTCTCAACCTGGTGCCTTGGTGATCCTCTACGTTGCCTAGTTTAGCTAGTTTCGGAGTTTCTGTGCGTTGGGCAGGGAGGTTTGCCTTTCCCTTAGCCATGATGCGTATATAAGGCAGAGCAGTCGGAGTTGTGGCATATGCTAGTTAGTTTTCACCTCTAGCTCCACTGTTGTTGTTTAGGGTGTTGCGATGTAATGTCCCTAAAATCCTTAAGTTGGTTTAGTAGAGAATCTTCTATTCATGTGTGTAATTTTTGGAACAATTTTAAACTTTTGTTGTTAATATTAAAGTTTGCTCGGAACTTAAAAAACGGTGTTGAAAATCAAGTTTCCTTTTGAAACCAAAAGTTTTCATAAAAGTTTCTATAAATAATTTATTCAAATACTAGATTATTCATATTGAATTAATATGAATTTTCCTAAATTTTTAAAAGTCAAGCTGACGTGACCAAATTTCAAACCAGCTTTCAATAGCACATCTTAAAATGAATTAATTCTAACAACTGGAGAATGAACAATACATGCAACAAATTTTCTTAGGTTCTAATTGAATTCGAGAACACTTACAAAATTTTTTAGAATTTTTAAAATTTATGTACTATGTTAAATCGCTCAGTCAAAACCGGAACACCAAGTCAAAATACCAATTGAATTTCAAATTTCCCCAACTGGCCCATTGCCTTGCCCAACCGAGAGCCATTCTTCTGCCTAGGCCAAAAGCACCCCACTACCACTCATTTTATTCTCTCCACTGCCAACTCCCTCCCCAATGCCATTTCTCTTTTCTCCCAACCGAATGCCTCATCCTCTCTGCCATCTTCTTCTCCCCAACAATATAGCTGCCATTTCTTTTCCTCTCAAACAACAAGTTCACCTCATCCACCCTCTCTCCTCCCAATCCAAGCAAGAAACCATAAATCGCCCTCTGCATGTTATACCATCTTGTTGCTCATCACATCAACTTCTCCTTCATCCCAGAACTTTTAGCATGCACAACCATTAGTTCTCCCTACTGCCATTTATCTTCCCAAATAGAAAACAGAAACACAGCACCCAAGTTCATTCAATTCTCTCCTCCCAAACACCACCAAGAACCAAAAATCCCTCTATGCATGTCACACCTTAGCGTTCATCGTCTTGAGAGTGTACCATTTTGCAAATTTGTTTGCGCATGAATGAACGTTTGAGTGTTTTAGAGAAGAGAGGAGAAGTTAAAGTAGGTTCAGCTTGGTGGCTTTTGCCCAATCTACTTCAAGCTCATGGTCGGAGGCACAAACGTGGTTGGATAGTCTCCAAACTAGGTGAGTTAGTTCAACACACAGAGAACTTCGTTGTGACCTGTTGGTTTGACGATTGGTTTAATTGAGCATCGGAATTGAGAGTGGTTTCGTCCGTTCTGTTTGCAGTGTAATCAGAGGTGCGCAATCTTGGTGCTTGATCCATTTGAGGGGTCATATAGTGTCGGATTGGGCTGAAATGTGGATAGAATGTTCAGGACTCATTGAGCTGCATTTATGCAAAGTTTCATGCCGTTTGAGTTAGTGGTTTGGAAGTTATGCACTAAAGACCAAGGTGGACAGTATCAATGCTACACTGTTTTAGCTGATTTTAGCTACCTCTTGCCAAATGTGGTTATTGTTGATGATGAGGCCAAGTTTATAACTTGATGATGTTGTTGCTTTTAGTGAAAACTCCATTGTATCCAGTGTTATAAAAGTGGCATAGTGATCGCGGACGAGAGGCCGAGTGGACATGGACGCGAAGGAGCTCGGCGACGACAACGGCGAGCCCCGTCGCCTGGCTCGACGCGTTGAGGTGATAATCCTGTCTTTAACACTTAATCGATTTCTTAGTGTCTATGATGTGTAGGAAAAACCTATCATAGACCATGGCTAGAATCACCTCAGTATAAAAAGTAATTCATTAATTCTGAAAATACAAAATAAATTGTTTTACAACATGAAATTGGTTTAAACTTCGAAAATTCATAACTAATTCAAATTAACTCCAAATTAAGTGAAACCAATTTTGTTGGTTTTAATTTTTAGTGTTATTTAACTTGGATTAGTTTTTGAATATGTTTCTATCACATAAATTGGAATTAAATTCGGTAAAGAATTATTTTTACACTAGAAATTGAATTAACTTAAAAAATTCATTTGAACTCCAAATGGGATGAATCCAATTGGGTTGTTCCTAAAATTTTATTATCTTTAAATTTTTGTGGTTTCCATCTCCACTACTATTTTATAAATTTTCACCAAAACAGTGAAATTCGAACAGAAAGGTGAAATTTTAGCTTTTTATCATTTTCTGATATTCAAATGACTATAACTCTCACATACTAAATTAAAATGAATTAATTCTTTCACCTAAATTCATATAAAATCATAATATAACAACTATGTAAATTTCATTTATTTTAGAATATTTAGAATTTTTGGCTTTATTTGGTGTGTTTATTGCGTTATCGTTCTTTCGTTTGGTGTTTGATGATTTCGACGAATTGTGAGTTCGTCCGGAGGGTAATCGAGAGTGGTACCAGAAAAGGCAACCAATCCCCTCCTTTGATGAACGCTAATTTTCTATTAGTTTCAAAAGTATCTATGTTGATTTTCAAGTATTCTATTCATTGCTTTATTTCAAATACTTGTATGTCAATTGGGTAGAATTAGTTATATCCTCTTGCTGCATTTTCCATACTTTGAAAGTTGATTTCCCTATTACCTTGAATGATTAGGGTTATATGTTATATTGGTTTGTTTGCTAATTTGAAGAACGATGCTTAATCGAGCATGTAGTTGTAGTCGAAAGCGGTTGATGGAGCTAGTCCATCGGCCGATGGATTGAATTGAATCTTGATAAAATTTGAGGATTATATGGATTGATTTATATTTAATATGAGGAATATGTCCAGATCTTCGAATCTGGTTATTGTGGTCTTGTTGGATGGTGTTTTTGTGTGTTGCACTTGGACAGGTCATAGGGTGATGAAGGGATGGTGTGGATATCGTGAGGATATGTGCATTATCTTAGGATGATGAGTCAATTGGCAATGGCATTGTTGGTTTGTAAAATCTCGCATTTTGCTCCAAAGTTGTCAGTCATCCGGGCCGGCAGTCGCTGTTTTATATATGAATTTCAATGCCTTATTGTTGCATATTGCATTGTTGAACTAACGTGGGTCAAGTTGTGAAGAACTTGTTCCGGAGGCGATTTGTTTGTCTATTCTCTGTGTAGGTGGCTTGCAGGTCAACGACGTCAACGGTGAGGTGGATCGGGACTACGCTTGGAGAGTTGAGGTCGGTAGCGATCATGGATGCGGGTGAGTCGTGTGACTCAAGCATGGTGCGAAATGGGCAAGATGGATCGAACAGGCAGTTCGTTGCAGCTGGTTGGATCAGGCGGTGCGGAAGTCGGTGCAAGTCCTTGGGAGGTTCTGATGGGATTCGGACGGGAGAGACTTGCCGACATGATGAGAACCGCTGATAAACCTACACGTGGTGAAGCAGGCGATTGCTTCAACAGATGTGTGTGAGTGGGTCCCATGTGTGTGTGGGCCTTCATGGGAGCCCATTAGTGGAAACCCTAGGCCTCTCCTATAAATAGGAAGGGGGGAGATGAAAAAACCCCCAAGCACTCATGCCCTCATTTGGAACATCCATTTTCTAGGGTTAGGGTTAGAAGAGGAGAGGAGAGGAGAGGAGATTGGAGTGTGCTCTTGGATTGAGCTCTTGTCCTCCTTGAGGGAGTGGCTTTGTAAGCAACTTGTTGAATCAATCAATCTTGTGTTGCTTGCTTAAGAGATTGTTTGTCTCTTTTGTGTTCTTCTCCTTTTTGATGATTTTGGTGCTTCCTTGATTCAAGTGTTTATGCTTGGTCTCTTGACCGATTTTATCTTGCTTTGATGTGTGGGAATACTTCTAGAATCATCTAGATCATCAATCCCCCACAAGCAAGTCTTGGATCAAGATTTTTATATTTCTAGGTTTTGGAACACTTCTTTGGTAAAGCCTTGAGAGATCGTTTCTTCGAAGTGGATCTGGACGATCGTCGCTAGAAATAGGTCTTAGATATCATCAGGGAGGTGTGCTCCAACTTTGGTCAAGTTTCATTGGTTGAATCAAAAGTTTGACCAATTTTCGTTTTGGATTTGGGCTTTGTGTTTTGGTACTGGACTAAATCGGTCTGACCAATTTAGCAACGGTGGTCCGACCGCCCGCTTTTCAGACCGCCAGGTAGCTACGGGTCGAACCGATTCCCAACAGTCCGACCGCCAGTCAGTCGCCGGTCCGACCGCTAGTCAACCGCCGGTTCGACTGCCAGTCAACCGCCGGTCTGACCGCCAGTACTCAAACCGATCTCCTGATATCAATTCTCCTTTTTGGGTCTTGTGGTTAAGGGGATTATCAAATTCAGCACAAGGCTTCCTCTGTGCGTTTACTGATCTTCTTAGCTTTCATAGCTAAAGGAGAAAAGTTCGTGTTGAATTTGATTAAGGCGAAAAATTGAGAAAGCGCCTATTCACCCCCCTCTAGTCGCCTTTACGGTCCTACAAGTGGTATCAGAGCCGGTTAGCTCTTCTCATAGATCTTAACCGGTCTTTGGAGCCATGGCGACTGACAAGTACTCAACCAAGCCATATATTTTTGATAGAGTTGATTTTGCATATTGGAAGACCCGAATGCAGGCCTATATCGAGGCTTAAGTGCACGCTATTTGGCTTAAGGTAAAAAACCCTTATGTCGTGCGGTAGATGACGATATGATCACTCGGATGTGGAGGCCAACAAAGCAAGGCTCGAATTTTTGATCCAAGGCCTTAGTCGATCCGAGTTTGAGCGTGTTGCTCATTTGCGATTCGCTCATGAGATCTGGCGGACTCTTTGTGATTATCATGAGGGGTCCACTGCGATCAAGGAAGTAAAATGTAACCGGTGAAGAAAGTATACCAAGGTGAGTGTGAAAAATAGTGGCCTAGATTTCAATCCTTAGAGCATTCAAGAATCACCCACCTAAGATTGCTTTGAAAAGTAGTGCAGAGCTAGAACCTCCTAAGCCATCAAGGTTGTTTTCAAATCGGTGGGTTTGCTCAAACTCGGAAAGGTGCTTCTACTTCTTGATGCATACCTCTCAAGGTCAAGTACCATTGCACTTCGCAAAAAGAAGGCCACCTTTGTTGAGTTACATACGGAGAGCAAAAATTGAGAGAAAGAGAGGATGAGCAGCCTTGAGATCCATTAGGCCTTCTCAGTTGTAGTCTCTAGAGCTAAGCTGACTGACCCACACATAGGCCTAGATTTGTAGAGAATTTTGTAGACTCTTTTGGGGGTCTAGGCAGCATTTGTAAGAAAATAAGAAGAAATGTAAGAAAATATGGATTTGTGTTCCAAATGTAAGAAAATAAGAAGAAATTAAAACTTTTCTTGCATCTTGAAGCCCTTGGTCATTTTGTAATTCTTTTAAAAGAATTATGAAAAATCAAAATTAAATCCTCATTTGAATCTAATCAAAAAACCTTCTTGTCATAGATCTTGTGCCAAACCCTTGAAAATATTTTTCCTGAGTTCTAGGGAGGCTTGGTAACACCTCTAAATTATTCCATGATTTTTATTATTTGATAATTTTGGAGGCATTTTAGTCAAACCTATTTCTCCTCTTGGAATTTACGGAAAATTTCACTGCATGAAAATCTTTGAAGATTTTATGAGAGGTTCCTCCTGTGTTAAATCTTGATTATCATAATTTTTGGAGCTTGTTTGCTATTAAATAATTTCTCAAAATAGTTATTCAAATTCAAACCCTAGCCTTTTCATTGTTCCTTGGGTTGAGTCGGGACTGGGCTCAAGCCACTTAGATCTTGCTGCCGCCTCGATCGTTTAGGCGCGGGCGTTGTCGTCGTCTCGAGCGGCCCGATCGCGTGAGCGTTCGGATCATCCGATCGCGGTCCGTAGCCGTTGGATTCTAAATCAAAGGCCCATGATCGGCGTGAGCGTTGGACCATCGAGCGCCTCGCGCATAACGTGAGCCGTGAGATGATCAGCGAGCGATGGAATCGTTTTAATCCACCGATTCTAACTTCGGTTGTTGATTTCAATCCGACAGTCGACCGTCGTCTCCTTCCCCGGTCGGTAGCGTTCGACCATACGTCTTGAAGGAAAAGCGCGGCGTCGCGATCCCGCCGTCGATGCGCCTTTAAGCGGCTGCCACATGCGCATTTAATGCCCGTCGGGCTCTCCTCGAAAGTGCTTCGCTCTCTCGCTCAAATGGCGAGGTTGACGGCGGGATATCAGGTGCTCTCGGCCATCCTCGGCTATTTAAGCTCCATTGTTTCTCCTTAGCTTCCTTTAGCACCTCCATAACTCTAGCTAGCACTCACAAGTCATTGGGCTGTTGTGGGTTTTGAAGCTTGTGGAGTCGGTGCGTGAGGGTTTTCTTCTTCAAGTCTTCGCTCCTCTGCTCCCCCTCTGAAGCTTAACACTCTCCTCAATTGGTTCGATCAGGCTTGGTGAATCCAGTTCCCCAATTTGGTAAGAAATCGCCATTCTTCTTCGCCGGCCACGACTCTCCTCAATGCATTCTTTGCTCGGGTAACTCCTCTTTAGTCCCTAGTGGCTGACCTACCTCTTGGCGCATTTGCCATTTTCGTTTTGTCAGGTCGATCCTAAGATTCTGCCACGTTAAATGCGGAGATTTGAATTAAATCAACCCGTTGGATCCAAGATCAATGGTCGATTCAACTCCACGATTCATTCAGCGGCTGGCGGGACGTCGACCGCCGCCGCCGGATCTGATGGACCGTTGATCCGCATCCAACGGCTGACGTTAGGTTTCGCGCCACAAGACGCTGCTGCTGCTGCCGGGACGGGACCGCTGGATCCAAGATCAACGCCCTTGTTCGCCCACGCCATTTCAAATTTCGATTTTCCGAAGGATTTATTTATCAATCAAAAATGTGATAACTTGTAAAATGCATAACTAATTCATTTTAAATCATTTTTGGTTGATTCAAATTTTGTTGGTTATGTTTTTAACTAAACTTTAATCTAAAAATGTTTCCAACTCCAGTATAGCTCCAAAATTTTGCTAATGAATAGTAGCATTTTGATTTATAAAAGCAGCAAAATTGTTTTGGCCATATCTTTGCATTAAGAATCCAAATCAACTGGTTCTTGTTGCTAAATTCATTATAAATCATGATCTTGCTACTGTAAAATGTTGAATTTTTGGAGAAAGTTTACTTCGTTGGGTCTTTGCATTTTCTTCGTTGTTATCTGTTGTTTCTCGCTTTCGTTAGGATCAAAGAGCACATTGACAATATTATTGATCCTCAAGAACATCTTGATCCACAAAGAAATGTGCATAGCGGTTTGATCATGTTAATCCCATTATTTTTCAAGTCTAATATATTGATTTCAACTTGTATGTATGCATTGCTTTTTTGTTGTTAAATTATGGTTAGTATCCTATAGTTGCATAATCTGAGGACTTGTTTATCCTCTACTACCATGAGCCTAGGTTATTTGGTCGTGATTTGAGTTCATGGATGAGCTCTTGTCACTTAGTAGATTGCGTAAATTGAAATTGGTTAGAAATGCTTAGTTCTAAGAATGGGCTATCATCGATTTTAGTCGATGATCTTGATCACACATTTATTTATTATTCCATTATGTCCAAAGACTTGTGCTTTGTTACTTTGTAAAGTCAAAACTTGAAAATAAAATTATTTTAGACTTGGGCACAATGGTATGTTGGTGTGAATGGAATGGTGCCTAGGTCATCAAGGACCGAAAGTTACTTGTGTCACTAAGCTGCGCTTTGTTGCATAACCACGCGAGAGGGATATGGGACCTCTCTGACGTCAGTACTTTAGCGTGTTATCTCCGAGTCACAGGAGGGGGTTGTGTGTGTTGTGAAAAAGAATATGTGTTCTTGTGTTGGGTGTGCGGTGGTGAAGATTGGGTGGCTCTCCACCTCGAGGGCATTATAGTTGTCAAAGCTTTACTGCGACGGGTAGTTGGCCAGGCTTTACAATGACTCAGAGCACAGCGTATGGGTTTCTATCCATACAGGCGTGTATTAATACACAATATTGGAAATGTCTCGTAGGACTTAGTAAAGCATACCTAAGAAGTGTGCAATAGCTTGGCAAAAAGGCGATGCAATTGGTACACCTGCGAGGTATAAAACTATTGAATAGCCTCGTCAGGTTATGGACATTTGGTATCGTGCAAGAACTAGACTACAACCTTTTAAATTAAAATTTGACATGGTTGGTATGAATGGGAGTAATTCATGCTATTGTTGTGGTGACTAATGGGTTAGTCACTTCGGGATGTTGTTGTCATCTATCTCTTTGTTATATTGTTGTCTTTTACGGTTATTTGAACATTAAAACAGATTTGTTAACTTGCTTTTATGTACTACATTATTGCAAATAAAGATTGCTTTGTCTTTGAAATCGGTTTGCTCCAAGGTCACCAGTCATCAAGGGTCGACCGCCAGTCGCCGGTCCGAATTCATTATAAATCATGATCTTGCTACTGTAAAATGTTCGAATTTTTGGAGAAAGTTTACTGTTGGGTCTTTGTATTTTCTTCGTTGTTATCGGTTGTTTCTCGCTTTCTCGTTAGGATCCGAAGAGCACATTGACAATATTATTGATCCTCAGCAACATCTTGATTCCACACAAGCAATGTGCAAGCGCTTTGATCATGTTAATCCCATTATTTTTCAAGTCTAATATATTGATTTCAACTTGTATGTATGCATTGCTTTTTTGTTGTTAAATTATGGTTAGTATCCTATAGTTGCATAATCTGTAGGACTTGTTTATCCTCTACTACCATGAGCCTAGGTTATTTGCTGTGATTTGAGTTCGATGGATGAGCTCTTGTCACTTAGTAGATTGCGAAATTGAAATTGGTTAGAAATGCTTAGTTCGGTAGTAATGGGCGATCATCGATTTTAGTCGATGATCTTGATCACACATTTATTTATTATTCCATTATGTCCAGCACTTGTGCTTTGTTACTTTGTAAAGTCAAAAACTGAAAATAAAATTATTTTAGTCCTGCTCATTCTCGTGGCTATCGTGTTTTTAATGTTGACACTAACAAAATTGTTGAGACTTGCGAAGTCACTTTTGATGAGGCTAGTCCTGGTATTAGACCCGATGCTACAGGTACACAGGTTCCTGAAATTCAAGGAAGCATCTTCGTCGATGATGACTCTGAGGATGAGGACCCGATCCATCCTCCGCCATTTCTTACGAGAGGGTGGAGAGCCCGCCACTACTACTCGGCCAATGAGCGACCTCCTCCTATCTTCACCGACGACTTGAGTGGCTCTGTTCCTACCTCCACAACTCATGGGGTAGAGGCCACTTCTGCACCAGGAGCACCTCTTCACATTCAGCGACAACATCCACCCGAGCAGATGATTGGGGATCTTCAAGAGCGAGTCACTCGCTTCAGGTTTATTTCTCCTGATTCTCATGCACATTCTGCTTTTGTCGCTTCTTTTGAACCCTGAGATATCACCCATGCTTTATCTGATGCCTCTTGGGTCAATGCCATGCATGAAGAGCTTGAAAGTTTCGAAAGAAACAAAGTCTGGACCTTAGTTGAGCGTCCTTCTGATTCTCATGTTATTGGAACAAAATGGATTTTTAAAAATAAGCAAAGTGAGGATGGGTTGGTTATTCGTAATAAGGCTAGACTTGTAGCTCAAGGTTATTCCCAGGTGGAGGGTTTAGATTTTGAAGAGACCTTTGCTCCTGTAGCTAGATTGGAAGCCATTCGTATTTTATTAGCATTTGCAACATCCGACTGTTTCAAGCTTTTTCAAATAGATGTTAAAAGTGCTTTCTTGAATGGTTTCATAGAAGAAGAGGTTTTTGTCAAACAACCACCTGGTTTTGAAAATCATAAATTCCCAAACCATGTTTTTAAACTCTCTAAAGCCTTGTATGGATTGAAGCAAACTCCTCGAGCTTGGTATGATAGGCTTAAGAGCTTTTTGCTTGAAAATGATTTCAAAATGGGAATGGTTGATAAAACCTTGTTCACTCTCAGGCATGGCAGTGATTATTTGTTGGTTCAGATTTATGTAGATGATATTATATTTGGTGGTTCTTCTCACGCTTGGGTGTCCAAATTTTTAGATTCTATGAGCAGTGAGTTCGAGATGAGCATGATGGGAGAGTTGACTTTCTTCCTTGGTCTTCAAGTCAAGCAACTGAAAGAAGGCACCTTCGTTCACCAGAGTAAGTATACAAAGGACCTTCTTCGGTGCTTCAATATGGGAAGCAGTAGGCCAATGTCTACTCCCATTGCTACAACCACCGTACTGGACCCTGATGATGATGGAGAGCCCGTGGACCAGAAGGAGTACCGCAGCATGATTGGCTTCCTCCTTTATCTCACAGTGTCGAGGCCGGACATGCATTTTGCCGTATGTCTGTGCGCTCGCTTTCAAGCTTCCCCTCGTGCTTCTCATCGTCAAGCAGTACGTCGTATTTTCAGGTACCTTCAAGATACTCTTGACTTTGGACTCTGGTATTCTTCTTCTTCTGCTCTCTCAATTCGAGCATTTTCTGATGCTGATTTTGCGGGGTGTAGAGTGGATAGGAAGAGTACTTCTGGCACTTGTCATTTCTTTGGCACATCCCTTATTTCTTGGTCTTCTAGAAAACAGTCTTCTGTTGCACAGTCCACAGCGGAGGCCGCGTATGTAGCTGCAGCCAGTGGTTGCTCTCAGGTTCTCTGGATTTTATCAACACTGCGGGAATATGGGTTATCCTTGAGAAGTGTTCCTCTTTTCTGTGACAACACTTCTGCCATAAATATTGCCAAAAACCCAGTGCAACATTCCAGGACTAAACACATTGATATTCGATATCATTTTCTTATAGACCATGTTGAGAAGGGTGATGTTGTGCTTCACTTTGTAGAGTCAGAGCAACAGCTTGCAGATATTTTCACTAAAGCGCTTGATTCTTCTCGTTTTGCTGCTTTGCGGGGAGAGTTAGGGGTTATTAGTCCTATTGGGCTGTTTTGAGGGGGAATTTGCTTCTTTTGCATTCATTGTATCATAATGTATTTTTCATTTCAAATGTCTTGCATTGTATAATAAAACTTGTGGAGTTTTGATTATTATCCTTGTATGAATCGATTTCATACTCTATACCTTGTCATGTCTAGTGATAGTCTGCTAGACTTCTTTTATGTCTCTTCGTGTTTTAGCTTAGCTTTTGCCTTGCTAGCTTTATATCTGTTAGCAAAATTGAATCAAATCATGTCTTGTTGGATCTTGTGTCTAGTTTTGCTCTAGTGATCCTCTTATGATTCACGCCATGTCTTATAGATTAAATTGAGTCTTGAACTTATTTTGAGATGTAAAATGAGCTTTTTAATTTCTTAAGTCAAGAAAATGAAGAATGAGATTTTCTGTGCGAAAAAAACTGATCTCACCAATCCTTTCTCATGAGACTGCTTGCCATTGCACTAGGCATGAACTCAGGGGGAGTTTTGGATGACCTAGACCATTCTTTTAAGCTTCTTGCTTGAGATGGTCGCGGAAAGGCTTGAGATCTAGCACAAGAAAAAAAAATCTTTTTTTTGGAAAATGCTAAGTGCTTGAATAAATTGCGTCATATTTGAACTCTTATTGCTCAAAATGCCTCAGTTCCTGCTTTGAGTATCCTCTTACTTATAGACATGGCTTGACTCATTTTTGAAGGCTTTTAGTGAAACTATGATATTGAGCAACTTTTCATGGTATTAATTCTTTTAATCTCAGATTACTGCTATTTTGGTCTTAGCTTTGCAGTACATGTTTTGCCATGATTGAACATAGCTTCTTCACTTAATATGGCTTGGTATATTACTTGTACTGTCCACATGGATAATGGTGATGGCTCCTTTTTGCTAAAGTTCAAAAATAAAGTCATTCCTTCATACTCTATCTTTTCCCATGCATCTTGATGAATTCATTGTCAAAGGGGGAGAATGATGGAGAAGAAAAATGTTGTTTTCGAGCTTTTGGTTTCATATAAAAGAACTCATATAAAAAAATGAACCTTATGAAAATTTGTGATCATAGTGAGTTGAGTCTCTTGGTTTTATTGCTTTTTTTCTGATTATATTTGCATTTGAAAAAGACTCACAATGATCAAAGGTCAATTAGAACATTTGTCTTTCATATGGACCTAAGTGAGATTTTTGGCTACTTTCCGGAATTTGAATCCTTTTGTGCCTTCATTGCCTTATCTCACTTGCTCCTTCATTGCCTTATCTCACTTGCTCCTTCATTGCCTTATCTCACTTGCTTATACTATTCTGAAGCCAGCTTGGTCATTTCCTATGCTTTTTCTTGCTTATGGACCAAGTTGTGCCTTTATACGAAAACTGCAAATTTTTACTTTTCAAACCTTAAAACTACATTTTCTGGGAAATTGCCAATGTGTTCATCAAGGGGGATATTGTGGATATTGTGATGATGTGTGCATGATCTTAGGATGATGAGTCAATTGGCAATGGCATTGTTGGTTTGCAAAATCTCGCGTTTTTGGGTTTGCTCGAGTGGTCGTCGAGTCATCAAGGCGGTCGATCGCTCGTCCCGGTCCGACCGGCCAGTGGAGAGGTCCGACCGGCATTGCTTGCCGGTCCGACCGTCAAATGGTTTTGATGGAGTTTGGGGCTAGGCAAAAATAGGTTGTGTAGGCAAGTGAGGGGAGTGTCCTGGATGTGGTCACATAATTTTTGGAGCTCCCAGTCAAAAGTTCTATTCATTTGAAAATTCGAGAAGGTTTCGGATTTTCGAGATGAAAATTTGGCTAAGTCATTTCGGGCGGTCCGACCGCTGTTGTGGAATAGGTCCGACCGGCCTGAAATCGGTCGGACCGGCCGTGTGGGGCGGCCAGACCGCCAATCACTTGGAGTGTAGCCTTTTTTGGCATTGTTGTGTATTGATTGTGTTTTATGTGTGAATTTCAATGCCTTATTGTTGCATATTGCATTGTTAAACTAACGTGGGTCAAGTTGTGAAGAACTTGTTCCCGGAGACGATTTGTTTGTCTATTGCTGTGCAGGTGGCTTGCAGGTCAACAACGTCAACGGTGAGGTGGATCGGGACTACGCTTGGAGAGCTGAGGTCCAGAACGATCATGGATGCCGGGTGAGGTCGTGTGACTCAAGCATGGTGCAGAATGGGCAAGATGGATCGAACGGGCAGTTCGTTGCAGCTGGTTGGATCAGGTGGTGCGGAAGTCGGTGCAAGTCCCTGGGAGGTTCCGATGGGATTCGGACGGAGGAGACTTGCCGACATGATGAGAACCGCTGATAAACCTACACGTGGTGAAGCAGGCGATTGCTTCAACAGATGTGTGTGAGTGGGTCCCATGTGTGTGTGGGCCTTCATGGGAGCCCATTAGTGGAAACCCTAGGCCTCTCTTATAAATAGGAAGGGGGGAGATGAAAAACCCCCAAGCACTCATGCCCTCATTTGGAACATCCATTTTCTAGGGTTAGGGTTAGAAGAGGAGAGGAGAGGAGATTGGAGTGTGCCCTTGGATTGAGTTCTTGTCTTCCTTGAGGGAGTGGCTTTGTAAGCAACTTGTTGAATCAATCAATCTTGTGCTGCTTGCTTAAGAGATTGTTTGTCTCTTTTGTGTTCTTCTCCTTTTTGATGATATTGGTGCTTCCTTGATTTCAGTGTTTATGCTTGGTCTCTTGACCGATTTTATCTTGCTTTGATGTGTGGGAATACTCCTAGAATCATCTAGATCATCAATCCCCCACAAGCAAGTCTTGGATCAAGATTTTCATATTTCTAGGTTTTGGAACACTTCTTTGGTAAAGTCTTGAGAGATCGTTTCGTCGAAGTGGATCTGGACGATCGTCGCTAGAAATAGGTCTTAGATATCATCAGGGAGGTGTGCTCCAACTTTGGTCAAGTTTCATTGGTTGAATCAAAAGTTTGACCAATTTTTGTTTTGGATTTTGGCTTTGTGTTTTGATACTGGACTAAATCGGTCTGACCAATTTAGCAACGGCGGTCCGACCGCCCGCTTTTCAGACCGCCAGGTAGCTGCGGGTCGAACCGATTCCCAACGGTCCGACCGCCAGCCAGCCGCCGGTCCGACCTCTAGTCAACCGCCAGTCAACCGCCGGTCTGACCGCCAATACTCAAACCGATCTCCTGAGATCAATTCTCCTTTTTGGGTCTTGTGGTTAAGGGGATTATCAAATTCAGCACAAGGCTTCCTCTGTGCGTTTACTGATCTTCTTAGCTTTCATAGCTAAAGGAGAAAAGTTCATGTTGAATTTGATTAAGGCGAAAAATTGAGAAAGCACCTATTCACCCCCCTCTAGTCGCCTTTACGGTCCTACAGATGGTATCCTGGATTCGTGTAGCCCTATCTGGGTGATTAAGGACCGGTCTGTGGTGTGTCGAACCAAGTCTCACGTGCAACCACACGTCGGATTTTTGGGCGATGGCTTGGCTAAATAATTTATTGTGTGTTAGCTATCAAAACAAGATTAGATTAACAATTGTTTTTGTTACTGTTTAATTCTTATGTTGTCAATCTAGTGGGGGCATGTTAAGTATCGTCTTACTTGCCCTTAAGGGTCTCCTGTGCGCAAGGGATTTACTTACACAACGGGATTCACCTGTGGTTCAGTGTGACCGAAAACATGCTATGGTGTTGTTTTCTCGGGTGGTTTGATAGTTAGGACATGAAGTTGTAACGGTCTTGTCGGTGTATTAGAACCGATCTTACGTAAAGATTATTTGATTCGGGGTCTCCTAGAGATGAAATCATGCAGAGTGGTTGACACGGGATGTTTAGACAGGTTCAGGCCTTCTCCGGGAGAATAACAACCCTACTCCTATGTGTATGGTATTGTCTGTATTCTCGATGATCAAGCAAGAAACTAAGACTATTACAGAGAACAGTACTTGTGTTTCTCCTTGACTCGCTCTGTTTTTCCCCTCCTTTCACCCTCCGATTGATGTCTTTATATAGTCGTGAAGAAGTAGCCGTTTTGTCCTGCGGAAGAGGCGCCTTAATTAAGACAGTAATGGGCGCATGATGGCAGTAATTACCGGCGCATTGGCTTCTTCACGCCGTCCCGCGCTTATCATTCGTGAGGTAATGGGGTATTTAAGCGCTATTACTATGCAGAATAATAGTGCGTGCGGACCGTTCGGATTCCTTAATCAATTGGACCCACTCGCTTGTAGATTTGATTATAAGGTGGTCGTGGTTTATTTGGTCGTAGTATCACTTACGATCGGGTAATGGTCGAGAAGGACTTACGACTAGGTAGTGGTCGAGAAAGACTTACGACCGGTAGTGGTCGAGAAGGACTTACGACCATGACATAGTCGTAGTAAGACTTACGACTATGGGGGTGATTGTAGAAGATCTTACAATCACTTGGTAGGTCTCCCCCTTATCAATATAAGGGGTACTTCTGGGGACTATGTGACATCATATTTACCCATAATAAGAATTATAGATAAAAGATAAAATGAGGATTATTAGATCCTCGTCATCTAGCCCCCCAGCTTCAAGTGAAAGTAACTTACTTGGTGAAGGATTTGCAAATGGACTTACAACTATGAAAATGTCGTAGAATAATGGTTGAAGGAAAAACTCTTCGACATTTGAGTGTTACTTTGACCAGGAATTTGCTTGGTCAAGTAGATTGCTTACGGCTATCAAAAAGTCATAAAAACCCCTACGACTGTGAAGTGGTCGTAGTAGGATGATCGGAGAAAAAACCTTTCCGATTGATACTTCCTTCGACCAGAAAGACTTGGTCAAGAAAGTAATTTCGCTTGGAGGTGACAAAACGAACCTAATTTTCCCGAACAGACCGTCTGGGGAATTGCAAACGACTCCCACAGATCTGTTGATGAGACGGTTCCCGAACCGGTTGCAATCGTGAAGATTGCTTACGACTATCAAAAAGTCATAAAAACCCCTACGACTATGAAGTGATCGTAGTAGGAGGATCGGAGAAAAAACCCTTCCGATTGATATTTCCTTCGACCAGAAAGACTTGGTCAAGAAAGTAATCTTGCTTGGGGGTGATAATACGCACCTAATTTTCTCGAACGGACCATCTGGGGAATTGCAACCGACTCTCACAGATATGTCCGATGAGGCGGTTCCCGAAGCGGTGCAACCAACTCTCATAGACCTATTGGCGAGACGGTTTCCGAAGCGATGGCAATCGTGTGGTTATAAAAACTCACCAGGAGTCAGACTTGGATTTCTACCTTTTCCTCAAATCGCTCCACTGTTCTTCGAGCTCTTGCTTTCTCCGTCCTCGACTATGTTTCATCTTCTCCGCCGCCAACCAAATCAAAAAACTTCTTATTTCTGAGCGAAATGGCCAAGAGAGTTTCCGAATGGGAAGAATCGGAGATGGATGCGGCCAAGATCAAAATCTTGGTCGACGCCGGGAAGATTCCAGAGAAGGCTCTGGTGAAGTGGATTCCGGCTATTGGGCAAAGATCGCCATCGGGGAAAATGGACAAATCCCGCCTTCCAAGCGTACAGAGTGCGGCCTCCATCGTCTCTGCTCACCCTTTCTTACAGTGGTACTCGAGCACTTTGGGGTGGAATTTGTGAACTTAGGTCCTAATTCCATTACCATGTTGAGTATCTTCGTGTACCTGTGCGAGGCGTACCTGGGGATTCCAGCGGATCTCGAGTTGTTCCAATATTATTATGGGATGGCTCGACAAACCGGAATCGCTGGAAGCTGCGGTTTGAAGCTCCACGACTCGAAGTCGAAGGAGTATATTCAGAGTTTTACCCGGTCTTCATGGCCGGGGTGGAGGAAGAGGTGGTTTTACTGGAAAGTCACCTCTGAAGACAGCC
Organism: Hsuehochloa calcarea; assembly: GCA_036346395.1. Taxonomy (NCBI): domain Eukaryota; kingdom Viridiplantae; phylum Streptophyta; class Magnoliopsida; order Poales; family Poaceae; genus Hsuehochloa; species Hsuehochloa calcarea. Next base: position 52,429,223 of record CM070609.1, on the reverse strand, counting down.
TCTCTTTTGCGGGGAGGGCTGCCGAGAAGAAATCTTCATGGGATTCGACTCCTGAAGATATCAGCCGGATTGCTCCCAATATTCAAGCCATTAAGGACTTGAAAGAAGAGGGGCTGACCGGATGGCATGTGGTAAAAGATTTTATCACACGCCGTATTAGTCCCTTGAAGAAACGAGCATCTCCTATGTGGAGATACTCGGGGAGAGGAGACTCAACCAGAGATTACGACGAGGGTAAGTAACTGTCGACTTAGCTTTCGGTTTGGTCTTCCTCAACATTGTCTAAAATTTTTATCTGTTTACACAGATCTTTCACAGGTCGAGGTTGACTCTAGAGTCAGACTCATCTGTGAGAAATCTCCGCCACTCCGAGTGGCGGTTCCTCAAATCATTGCGGCTTTGTCCGCAGATGAAAAGATAGAGCGCCTAAAGGTAATCAAAAAGTTGATTCTTTCTTTAGGACTTTATAGTCGTAGAAGATACTTACGACTAATGGTGATCGTGGAAATTCTTGCGATCAAGAAAGTGTCGTAGAAAAACTTACGACTTGGCAGCGGTCGTAGAAAAACTTACGACTGGTTATTGACTCTTGTTTTTCTGTTTTGTGTTACAGAAAGTAGGCATGGAAAATCGTCAGGACGACGAGGAAGTCGTACTAATGACTATTGGCACAGGGTTGTCGAAAGACAGAGGCTCGGCTCCTCCATCTAAGAGACGTCGACTTGCAAGATCTGCCGACAAGGGAGGAGCAAGCTCGAGCTCTGGTCTTTCGACCGCACTTTCTACAAAACTGCGGCACCGTAGCCATATCTCAAGCCGAGGTCGCAGCCTATCGGCCGAGGAGGTTGAAGCAGCTGAATCTCTTAAGCGCAAACCTCGCAAGGCTAAGGTACCCTTCTATTATGACAAGGAATCTTTCGCAGTTGCTGCCACTCCTAGTTTTGTTAAGCAACTGGAAAAGGAGATCTGGAAAGATTTTATGTCTTTTATGAAGGACGATCTTTGCCCAAAGACAACTCGCAATCGAAGGTAGTGTCGCTCTTGGAATGGTCGAGACCGATCTCGCCATCCAGAGAACCAGGAGACCAGAGCCCTGTTCTGTTCAAACTCTACGACCAGACGTGGTCGTAGCTGAGCCAATTGTTGAACTTCGACCAGACGTGGTCGTGGAGAAGAAGAGGTCCTCCGTCGGGAGGATCGCTCCTAAATTCCTGGTTAAGACCGAGTGCGAGTATGTGAAATGTACTAAAGTGTAAGAAAACATTTACCTTTTTCCTTTTCACAACTTTGATTTGCTTCTCTTTATTTTAGTCCGACTCTTTGACCCGATGATTCTTGCTGAAAGCCCATTGTCACCTCTTCGATTCTTTGGAGAGGTAACAATGGAAGTGGTTGAAGGATTTCCCTTGACCAGTGGCTCCCGGTGGTTCCTCCAATCGTTGATGTCATAGCTACAACTACTGAAGTTATAGCTACGACTCTCGAGAGGGCACCGCGACTCACCGAGGTCGAGAGGCCACAGAGGTAGCCGCAAAGCCCCGGTCAAGGTGATAATGACTCTGCACACCATGCCGAAAGGAAGTCGTGGCGGACATATTCTTCCGGTGTCCAAAGAGAAAGTGCACCACGTGAATCGGAGGTGAAGGACCTTTCAACTTCTGTGCTGATTTCTTTGGACCTGCTTCCGTCATAGGGTCTGCTGCTTACAGATCTCGCGACCGAGTCCCCCATCCCAAGGATATTCCAAATAGAGGAAATACCTTCGACAATGAGCGCCTTGAGGAGGTGTGGTGGGATAAAGTCGCGAGGATAGACAAGCTGCAGAACCCGGAGTTTGTATATTCGACCTTTGCTAGGTCGACTATGAATGTAAGTATTTTTAGAATACTTATATATGTGGCTTTCCTTTTCTTCTCACTGTCTTCTTTTTGCAGAAAGCTCTGGAGCAAATTGCTGTTGTCGGTGAGTATCATCGACAACTTTTAGAGCTACGATAAGAGAAAGAAGAACTCTGCATGCATGCAGAGAGATGGTAAGTCACTGTTACTCATAGTCGTTTTCGACTTGACTACTCGTATAGTGTTTACGAGAGTTGTCATGGAAAAAACTCATGACAAAGTACTGGTCGTAAAGAGTTTACGACTACTTACGACTGTGGTGGTCGAGAAAAACTTACGACCATGACATAGTCGTAGAAAAACTTACGACTAGGTCGATGGTTGTAGAAGGACTTGAACCAATTGGCTGATGTTTATCTCCATTTTTGTCCTCTGTAGGCTGAAAAGCAAAGACTCACTCGATTATGAAAAAGAGGAGTCGAGAAAGCTAAGGGAGGAAGTAATAGTCCTCTCGGATAGACTTCGAGAAGCCATCTCTGCATCTAAAAGATTGCAGAAAAAAATAAACAGTAAGTGCTTGAACTTAAGACTGCTTTTATCTTTAACCTTTACCCAACTCTCATTTCTTCTCCAGAAAAAGAAGATGAGATGAGGAAGCTCCGGACCGAAGTTGAAGAAAAAGCTTTGGTCATTCAGGAGTTTTCTCGCATTACCAAGAACAAGGATCAGGAACTCGAGGGTCTGAGAACTCGAGTAACAGGTAAGTAATTCTTTAGATGTTGTCCTTTCTGAGTATTTTCCCTTTTCTAATGCTAATTTCTTGTTCAGAAATTGCTGCTGAATTGAGGAGCATCGAGGCTGAAATCCAAGAGAAGACCTTGATCTACAATGAGTCCGTCCGCATTGCTAAGATGAATGCAGAGGACATCAGAGCATGGGAGAAAAAGCATGCTGAAACCATTGCTTCCCATGAAGAAGAGGTCAAGAAATTGGATTCTCAACTAGTAGGTAAGAAATGCTTTTACCTACAATTATCTTTGTGTTTTCTTCCTCTAGAAGTTTATTTTTGTTTGACCGGTTATATTCTTTTCAGAACAAGTGGTCGAAAACAAGAAACTTCGCGAGGCTTCGACTCGTACCCAACAGGAGATGGAATCAATGAAGACTAGTCTTCAAAGCAACATCACACTCCTGAACAATGTACTTGGTGAGCTACATTCTGAGGGAAAAACTCCTCGAGATGATATTGTAGTTGCTCACATAAGTACCATTGGGGAACAAGTCGGAAACTTGCAAGAAATGGTGACCACTCTGAAGGCTAATCAAGCCGAATCAATAAGGGAGGCAGTCGAAGCTGCAGTAAGTTACGCTCTGGCGAAACTTAAAGCTCAAGACCCCTGCCTTAATGTGCAACCAATTGAAGCCGACTTCGACTGCCCTGAATCAGAGGCAAGTCGATTGATTGAGGAAATGCAATTGGTTGGCAAAAAGGTAGCGGAGGAAATGCAGTTAGGCACTCCCCCTTCAGAGTAATCTTGTAACTACTTTGTAAGGCGCATAATTTACATTGACGAGTAATATATGATCCATCTTGTTTTCTGCAAATCATCTTGTCGAGTGGTTAGCAACCCGAAAGATAACTAACGAATGAAAAACCAAAGGGATGAAGTTAAATTAATAACTTTATCCTAGGCCATCTTGTTTCCTGCAAATCATCTTGTCGAGTAATTAGTAACTCAAAAGATAATAAACGAATAAAAGACTAAGAATTGAAGTCAAATTAATAACTTTATCCTAGCCCCCGACTATTTGCTTAGTTTGTTTGGACAATCTAAGTAAATAGTGTGTAAAATGGGGTTTCTGAAAACAAAGAGAGGTTTATTTAACTTATAGTTTTTGTTATGGTTGTTAAGCACTGGTCGAAAGAGTAGAAACGACTCGACACTAGGAAGTTCCTTCTAGTGGGCAGGACCACGTTCAGAGAGGAAAGGCTTCGACTAGGTGATGTTACCATCTCCGACTGGTTTAATCGAACCAAAAACAGCAACTTGAGTTAAGCAAACGTCTTAGAGGACTTTAATAATTCATTCGCCCTTTTTTGGTGGACTCGATAAATCTTTTCTAGTAGTAAAAGTGGGAGACTGAGCGACGCTAGGAAGTTCCTACTAGTGGGCAGGACCACGTGCAGAGAGGAAAGACTTCGACTAGGTGTGTCTCTTCCTTCGACCAGTTAAAACGAATCAAGTACACCAAAGGTGGTCGAATAAACATAAGAAAGTGCACTCTACTTAGAATATTTTTCAAATTATCAAAAAATAAACTAAGGTTAAAAGAGTTGGCTTTGAGAACATTTCGACTAGATAGAACCTGAGTTCTCTGTATTGGCAACAAAAGTGAATAACGAGTCGATGCTAGGAAGTTCCTTCTAGTGGACGGGACCACATGCAGAGAGGAGAGACTTCGACTAGATGATGTTACTTGCCTTTCGACCAGTGTAGAGAAAACTGGGTGTTTTTGGATCATAGTCGAAAGATTATAAAAGCACTACTCAAAAATAAGACAAAAGAGGTAGAAGGAACCCGACCTTTATTGCACGAGAGGTTGGTCACACATAGAATTTGCGTGGCGGTCGATGTTCCAAGAATTTGAGAGAACCTGACCATCTTCCATTGCTAGTCGTACCGACCCTGGCCGAGTGACTTCGACCACTGTGTAAGGACCTTCCCACTTGGGAGAAAGTTTATTCCGATTAGACTTTGATTGGCAGAGCCTCAATACCAAGTCACCTACAGCAAGGCTGCGAGGTCGGACCTTACGATCGTAGTATCTGCGTAGGGCTTGTTGGTAGACTGCTGAACGGATTAGGGCCATGTTCCTTCTTTCTTCGAGTAGGTTAATGTCATCTGCTCGAAGTTGTTCCTGGTCGGAGTTGTTGAAGGTTTCAACTCGTGTCGACCGCAATTTTAGTTCCGGAGGAAGCATGGCTTCGGCTCCGAACACTAGAAAGAAAGGTGTTTCTCCTGTTGCTCGGCTAGTGGTCGTACGAACTGCCATAATACAGAAGGTAATTCTTGTACCCAAGCCCCCGAGCGCTTAACAAGCTGGTCGAAGACTCGGGCTTTAATTCCTCGCATTATTTGGCCGTTTGCACGTTCGACCGCCCCGTTGCTTTGGGGATGTGCAACAGAAGCATAACATAACTTGGTACCCAACTCGTCGCAAAATTCCTGAAATTTTGCACTTGCGAATTGTTTACCATTGTCTGTAATTATCCGACTTGGAACTCCAAATCGGCTAATTACGCATCTCATCATGAACCTTTTTGCTGCTTCCGTTGTTATCCCGGTTACAGGTTCGGCTTCGATCCATTTTGTGAACGTGTCAATAGCCACAAAAAGGAATTCGAAACCTCCTGGAGCTTTGGGAAACGGTCCTAGGATATCGAGACCCCAGGTCGCAAAAGGCCAAGAAAGAGGTATTGTCTGTAATGCTTGAGCTGGTTGGTGTATATGTCTACCATGAAACTGGCATTGGACACACTTTTTAACCACCTCTTTAGCATCGTATAGAGCTGTTGGCCAGTAGAAACCTTGTCGAAAGGCCTTACCAACTAATATTCTGTAGGAAGCATGCGTTCCACAGATGCCACTGTGTATATCATGAAGGAGTGTTATTCCTTCGTTTTGCGGAATGCATCGCATGAGTATCCCTTGGGTTCCTCGTTTGTAGAGGACTCCTTCGACCAAAGTATACATTTTGACTTTTCGGGATAAACGATCTGCCTCAAGATCATCCTCGGGTACAGAACCCTTGTGAAGATACTCGTAGATGGGATTCATCCAGGTATCCTCGTAATCTAGTGAGGCCATCTCAATAGGAGGTGTCTCTGGTTCTTCGACCAGAGACGACTTTTGGAGTTGCTCCAAGAAAACTCCTTTTGGTACTGTAGATCGGGAAGAAGCCATCCGAGCAAGTTGGTCTCATGAGGAAATTATCCTTTCGAGGGATGAATTGTACCTCGAAACCTAAAAAATGCTTTTCTAGCTTACGTACCTCCGATAAGTACCGAGACATTGTCGAGCTAGAGCACTGGTACTCTTTCCCGACTTGATTCATAACTAGTTGAGAATCTCCTCTCACGAGTAGTCGACGAATCGAGAGTGCTTTCGCAGCTCGTATGCAAGCTAGCAAACCTTCGTATCCTGCCACATTGTTAGTGGCCTGAAAGTTTAATTGTATGGCATACTTTAAGGTTTCTCCGGTAGGAGATACCAGGACCACCCCAGCCCCCGAGCCACTTAAAGTAAGTGACCCGTCAAAGTACATCATCCACTGGTCGTGGGAATCGTAATGGGGATCCTGAACAGGTTCAGGATTTGTCCATTCGGCGACAAAGTCTGCCAAGATCTGGGATTTTATGGCCGTTCGGGACACGAAATGGAGGTCGAACTCCCCAAGTTCGACTGACCATTTTGCCATGCGTCCCGCTGTTTCCTTATTATGGAGGATTGCTCCCAAAGGAAACTCGGGCAACAAACTATTTTGTGCGCTGAAAATAATGCCGAAGTTTCCTCGAAGACATGAGGAGGGCATATAGAAGTTTTTGGACCTGAGGGTAACGCTCCTTAGGCCCGTGCAAAACTTCGCTGACGTAGTAAACTGGTCGTTGTATGTTTTCACGTTCTACGACCAGTACTGCGCTTGTTGCCTGTGGCGTGGCAGCTAGGTAAATTAAGAGCGTCTCTTCTGGCTTTGGAGAAACCAGAACAGGAGCACTCGAAAGGTACCTCTTGACATCCTCGAAGGCAGCGTTTGCCTCGTTCGACCACTCAAAACCTTCATGTCTCCTGAGAAGCTTAAAGAAAGGTAATCCTTTTTCTCCTAGTCGTGCGATGAAACGACTTAAAGCCGCCATGCACCCAGTGAGTTTCTGGACTTCCTTTTTAGTGGTCGGAGGGCGCATCTGTAGGATGGCCTTTATTTTGTCAGGATTTGCTTCGATTACTCATTCAGATACTAGGAATCCTGTAATACCCTGGCCTGCTTGTAGCGTGGCCCATGTGGCCCATGAGGAGTTGTGTGGTGGAATTAGTCCCACATGGCTTGTCTCAAGTGAGTTGTAGTAGTATATAATGCATGTTGGATCCAAACGTAGCACCTCCGGGTTAACGCTTTTACACGAAGCGAGGACGAAAGTGTAAGTGAGGTGCTATGTGTGGCGTGTCCGCCCACGTTAAGTGGGCATTGAGCGATTTTGGGTCGTGGTGTTACAAATAGTATCGAGCATCAACCTTCGTTGCACGCGCGCTGCGGGATGCGAAGCGCGGCATATGGCGCATGGCACATGTGGGCCCGGAGTGGACACATGGCATGGCATATGTGCCGGCACTGGACGCACGGACGTGTACCGAGGGGTGGTTCTGGGCATTTGCCGCGTATGCGGTATGCTACCGAGGGCGTCAGCCCTTAAGGGGGGTGAATGTAATACCCGGCTGCTTGTAGCGTGGCCCATGTGGCCCATGAGGAGTTGTGTGGTGGGATTAGTCCCACATGGCTTGTCTCAAGTGAGTTGTAGTAGTATATAATGCATGTTGGATCCAAACGTAGCACCTCCGGGTTAACGCTTTAACACGAAGCGAGGACGAAAGTGTAAGTGAGGTGCTATGTGTGGGTCCGCCCCACGGTGGGCTGGGCATTGTGCCGATTTTGGGTCAGGGTGTTACAAATCCAAGCAATTTTCCTGAGAAAATTCCAAACACACACTTCTCGGGATTAAGTTTTAAGCGGTGCTTTCTGAGGTTGTTGAATGTTTCTTGTAGGTCGGTGATATGATTAAATTTCTTAATGCTTTTTACGACTAGATCATCAACATAGGCTTCTAGATTTCGGCCTAATTGAGATGAAAAAGTTGATTGCATCAAGCGTTGAAAAGAAGCACCGGCATTCTTCAGACCAAATGGCATTTTGACATAGCAAAAGGTACCAAATGGTGTAATGAATGCGGTCTTTTCTTCATCGTTTAGACACATATTGATCTGGTGATATCCAGAATATGCATCTAAAAAACTTAATATTTCACAACCTGCAGTAGAATCAACCAACTGATCGATACGAGGTAAAGGAAAATCATCTTTTGGACAAGCTTTATTAAGATCAGTAAAGTCTACGCACATACGCCATTTCCCGTTTGATTTTTTGACCATTACAGGGTTAGCCAACCACTCTGGGTGGTTGACTTCTCTTATAAAGCCTGCTTTAAGTAGCTTATCCAATTCTGATTTAATAGCATCTCGTCGATCAGGGGCAAATCTTCGTAATTTTTGTTTTACGGGTACTTTATCAGGCCGTAAAGCTAGCCTGTGCTCGATCACCTCCCTGGGGACTCCGGGCATGTCGGATGCTTGCCACGCGAAGACATCTGCGTTAGCTCGGAGGAAGGTGATGAGGGCGTCTTCCTATTTGGGGTCGGAAGTCTCCCCAATGCGAACAGTCTTCGAGGGTTTTTTTGCGTCCAGAGGAACCTCTTTGACTTGGTCGTTCGGCTTTGGTGCAGCTTTAGGCTTCGACTCGCTAGTCGAAGGCTGACTTTCATCTTGAGTTGGTATTTGGCCAACCATCTCGAGGGATCGACGGTCGCAGTTATACGCCATCTTTTTGTCACAATGAATTGTGATCACTCCTTTGGGACCTGGCATCTTAAGACATTGATACCCATAATGAGTAGCCATTAAGAATTTTTCCAAAGTTGGTCGTCCGAGTATGGCGTTATATGCCGTATCGAAATCGACCACATCAAAGGAAATTTTCTCTGTCCTGAAATTATTTGGTGAGCCAAATGTTAAAGGAAGAGAAACTTGGCCAATGGGTTTGGCCGAAGACCCCGGTACGATTCCATGAAAGGAGTATCGTACCGGTCTTACCTTTGTCCTAGGTACTTGCATCCCGTCCAGGGCATTAGTAAATAGTATGTTCAAGGAACTGCCACCATCAACCAACACTCGATTGACCCGACAGTTGTTGATGGTGGGTTCGACCACAATCGGATAACGACCTGATCGATTCGAAGTGATCGGGCAGTCACCCTTCTCGAAAGAAATGGTAACTTCCGACCACTTTGGTAGGTTATTGACAAGAGGAGCATTTATAGAGTTTACCTCTCGTCCAGCAGCCTTTGAGTTGTCGTTTCGACTCGTATGTCGATGATCCTCCGTAGATATGCTTTACGGTATGTTGCGGATCTTGGAACGGCATCTCTTCATCATCCGATGACTTTTGGCCACTCGTATTCCCTACTTGCTCGAGAGTGGGGAGTGGCCCTTTGCCGTTGTAGTAGTCCTCGAGCTTTCTTTGGAAAACTCGGCAGTTGCGGAGGTCATGTCCTTCCTTTTTATGAAAAGGACACCACTTTGGTTTGTCGTTCCTATGATCAGGGCGCTTACCTTTGCCTTCATCAGGGTACGACTTGGTGGTTCGGGGCTCTTTATCTTTCACGGCCAAGACCTCCTTGAAACCACTGGTTTGTGGTTTTTGACTCTTTATTTTCTTCTTGGACTTCTTTGCTTTCTTATCCTTACCAACTTCACCTGGCTCTCGAGGAGTGTACGTTTCTCGATCAATAGTGTTGTTCCACTCGACCGCCTCAGAAGCAGTCGCATATCGATCGGCCATCTCGAAGAGCTCGGCAACAGTGTTGGGAGGATTCAAAGTAATATCCTCTGTTATCCTTCTACTACGGACTCCTTGCTTAAAAGCCTTGATCACAGATGAGTCAGAAATTTCCGGAATTGAGTTACGAACCTGACTAAAGCGTTTGATGAATTGACGCAGAGTTTCGTTGTTGTTCTGTTTTATCCGGTGCAAGTCATCTTCTTTCCCAGGGCGGTTGTATGTGCCTTGGAAATTCGCCTGTAGAAGATCGCAAAGGTGTTGCCAAGAGTAGATCGACTCGAGTGGTTGGTTTAATAACCACGATCGAGCGGATCCTTCAAGCACAGTCGAAAGGTAATTTGCCATTACATGCTCTCCTCCTCCTACTGCTCGGACAGCTGTTGTATAGATCTGTAGAAATTCGATGGAATTTTGAGATCCATCAAACTTCTCCATGTTCACTGGTCGAAAATGAGGTGGCCAGCGAACTGCTCGAAGGTCAGGCGAAAATGCCCGGCATCCGGTAATAACTTCTTGACGCCTTCTTTGCAGGAAAGAAGGGTTAATGTCACCAGGTGATTGTATACGACGATACCCAACAACAGGCTGACCTGTCCTGTAGTAGGTCTCAGTTCTACAAGGGGAATACTCCTCGTACTCCATCCGTTGCGGATTTCCTTGTCGAAGTGGTGAATGGTCACCTCTCCGAGGGGCTTCTTGGTCATCAGCCAATCGAAATGTATTTCTCTTAGTAGGGGATCGATGCGACTTATGGCCGTGTCGATTAATACGTGGTGAAATATTTGATTGATTGGTAGCTGAGGAAGTCGTATTGCTACGACCACCTGAATGATGTCGACGAGGTACTTCCAGTCTTGTCATCACAGTTCGAAGCCTTTGCGCAATCTCTTCAGCAAAGAGATCGTACCCTGGCGTTCGAGCAAGCTCTTGATTGGGATTTTCGAGCAAGTCGTTGATATCCTGGAGTTCTTGTACCTCCTTCGACTGATGTTGAATGCGCCCCGGCAGATTCTTCTGGGTTGCAATCTTCTTCCGTCGAATGGCCTCAAAATCCTCTTCATCAGATCTTTGAGGCCTTCTCAGTGGAGTGCGAGAATGTCGAGGATTTCCCTCGCGTTCATCAGAGTGTTGGTTCTATCCGTCACCGGTGGTGCCCTTGCCATTATCACGAGGGGACGCAGTGTGTGATCTTCGGGGAGTGTTCTTATCTCGGCCTCCATGAGGCTGACCCTGATTTGAGGGAAGGACGAAGACCTCCCTGTGGATTCCATGGGGATATGTTTCAGATCTTAGGATGATGTGACAATTGGCAATGGCGTTTACGGTTTGTCATTTCACGTATTTTCGACAAAGTGTCAGGCTTACTGGACAGGGGCGGTCCGACCGGTCTTAGCACGGCGGTCCGACTGGTCCCAAATCGGTCGGAACGGCCATGTGGGGCGGTCGGACCGGCGGTGACCAGAGTGGTCAAAACAAGCTGGGCCAAAAATAGGTGTTGTAGGCAAGTGAGGGGATCCCAATGCACTTGGTCTCATGATTTTTGGAGTCTCCAGTAAGAAGTTCTATTGGTTTAAAATTTCCAGAAGGTTTCGGATTTTCAGGGGTTGAAATTCGGCTAAGTCCCAAGGGGCGGTCCGACCGGCTCACAGGGAGCGGTCCGACCGGCCAAGGGGCGGTCCGACCGGCTCACCTGGAGCGGTCAGACCGGTAATGACTTGAATGTCGGCCAACTTCGTGGCGATGTTGATTTGTTAGGTCAAAGTCATTGGTATCGTGGCATATGGTTTGCATGATGCATGTTTTGACTAACATGGGTCAAGTTGTGAAGAACTTGTTCCCGAATTCGTGTTTTCTTGTCTGTGGTTGTGCAGGTAGCTTGGTGGTCAACGACGGTCAACGGCGAGGATGATCGGGACTAGACTTGGAGAGTTGAGGTCCAGAACGATCGACGATGCCGGGTGAGGTCAACGACTCAAGCGTGACACAAGATGGACAAGGGTGACCTATTGGCAAATCCATGGTGCATGGTGAAGCGGTTTAGGTCAAAAGGTTAAAGACGGCGCTTTGCGAAGCGTGCGTGTGTGACCCGTTTGTTAGTGGGCCTTAACGGGAGCCCAATTAAGTCAAACCCTAGAGAGTTCTAGGCCTCCACTATAAATAGGAGGAGGTGGGGGCTGTTCCCCCTCTCTCGCCGTTTTTCACCTCTTTTGTCGCTTTCAAACCCTAATTGGTTTAGGGGGAGTTGAGGTGGAGGCTAGGGCTCTTTATGGTTTGAGGAGAATTTCGTGATCTTGGATTGACCACTGATCCATGATGGCGTGGGTGTAATCCAGCGACGATCACGTTTTTAATCTATGCAAGGTTTGCTTGAGATAAGTCTCTTTTCGTTCTTGCTTTCAATTTCGTGATTTTAGGGCTTTCTTTGATCTACGAGTTTGTGATTGATTCTTTCACGTGAATTAGCTTGCTGTGATAAGTGTGAATCTATCTAGCATCATCTTGATCATCAATCTCTCACGAACAAGCTTTAGGATCAAGTTTTCGTTCTTGCCCGGTTTTAGACCCTCTGTTATTCAATTGGCAATTGCTCAGGATCTATCCAAGAATTATCATAATATTCGATTAGAATAGGTCCTCAATAGCATATAGAAGGTGTGTGCAAAGTTTCATAAAGATTGGAGTTGAGAATCAAAAGTTTCACCTAATTGCAACTTCGTCATCGGCCGATTTTCTGCTCAGATCGTTTCGAGTCACCGGTCCGACCGCCCGTCATCACCGGTCAGACCGATTTTGGAGCGGTCCGACTGCCAATACAACAGCGGTAAGACCGCCCAGCAATCGGTCCAACCGGCTGGGTTCAATGGTCAGACCGCCCTTGCTTTGAGGTTCTGCAATCTTAGTTGTTTTTGTTATTTTATTTAGGGGATTTAATTGGATTTAATACTAGTCTTCCGCTGTACTGGTATATTGATCTTCATAGCTTCCTAATAGCTATTGGAGTGAAATTGTGTTGAATTCATTATTTGGAAAAAAGTGAGCGTGCTCCTATTCACCCCCCCCCCCTCTAGTCGCCTTTTCGGTCCAACAAGTGGTATCAGAGCACGGTTAGTTCAATCTTGATCTTAACCGGTCACTGAACTTTGGCGATGGATAAGTTTTCTACTAAACCGCATATCTTCGATGGGCACGACTATGCCTATTGGAAGAATCGTATGCGAGTCTTTCTTGAGAGCGAGGGACAAGCTATTTGGGATGTTGTTAGAGCCCCGCTGATTATTCCTGAAATTGCAACACCTGCTTCAGCGATTCTTGTGGCAAACAACAACAAAGCTAAAAATCTTTTATATGGTGCACTTGGTAGACAAGAATATGATCGCATTTGCAATCTTGCCACTGCGCATAAAATTTGGAACACTCTCGAAACATATCATGAGGGTTCGTCCCAAATCAAAAAGGTCGCCAAACAGTTTACAAGCGTGAATACAATAAATTCGAGATGCGTCCAGAGAGAGCATCGATGACATTTTCACGCTTTAATAAAGTAATTAATCAAATGAAAGTCGTTGATATTGAATATTCTCAATCAAAATGTCACCCATCTCTTGGCTGCAATCAACACCAAGGAGTGGGAGATGAAAGCTACTGCTATAGAGGAAAATGTTGATCTTTCAAGTCTTACTTTAGAATTGCTTTATAGTAAACTAAAGACTCATGAAATTAAAAGAGTTGATCATCCTAAGAAAGACAACATGACATTGATAGCTGATCCTCTCAAAAGGTCTTCTGATGGCACTCTTGAATCTTTTTCTGATCTTGCATTTACTTGTTTATCTGCTATTCATGAGGAGGAACTTGAAAGTATTCCTGAAACAGAGTTAGCTCTTCTAGCTAAAAAATTCACACGGGCCTATAATAATGTGAGAAACAAAAAGAGAGGTGGTCCGGTGACATGCTATGAATGTGGTGAGCTCAATCATATCCGGGCAAATTGCCCCAAGCTAAAAGGTAAGAGCAATCATAAGGAAGGAAAGCCAGCTTGGAAGAAGCCTCCTTTCAACAAATCAAGGTATGAGGCTAATAAGCTTGTGAAGGCCGCCACCGGTCCTTGCCGCTTTGTGGATCAATCCTTGAGCGATGTGGATTCCGGAGTGAGGAGGACAAGGAGGAGGAGATCCTCAAGGCAAAAGAAAGGGAAGGCCAAAGACTTCACCGGCATGTGCTTCATGGTCGACACGGACGACATTGATGATAATGAGGTATCTTTTTCTTATGATGAGCTTTCTGCTAAATATGATTCTATAGTTGAGCAATTGCTTAGTCAAGATGAAGCGCTAGAATTTGTCATGACAAAAAATAAGAAATTAGAGTCAAAGATTAGCAAACTGAAAGTAGAGCTTAAAAATGCTAAGACTCTTGAGCCTGATGAATGTTTATCTTGTCATGCTATGCATTCAGAAATTACCAAGTTACAATCTGCTCATAATATTTCTGTACAACAACTTGAGAATGCTAGATCTGAACTTAATGAAATTAAAAGTGCTCCTTGTGAAAAATGTTTAGAATCTAGTAAATTGATTGCTTTTGATGTATTTGATTCTAGTCCTTGCACTTCATGTTTAGAAAAAGAACGTGAAATCAAAGATATCTTAGAAGCTGCTAGAGTCAAATATGCTAAGCTTAAAGACAATATTGAAAATACTACTTGTGCTTCATGTTCCACTCTTAAGCTTGAAATTGTGTTGTATAAGGAGAAATCTATGAATAAAACTTGTGATGCTTGTGTTAACTTGAGAAAAGAAAATGCTTACCTTCATGATACATTAGAGAAATTTTCTAAAGGTAAGAAACAATTAAACATGATTCTTGACAAGTCTAAAACTCCTTATAAGAAGCAAGGTTTAGGATTCAATTCTTTTCAAGACAATTCAAACCCAAAAGTCATTCAAGTCTTGGAAAAAGGTTTAATTGAATTCAAAACCCAACCTGCAAAAATAACTTTTAAATCTGCAGGTTTTGCCCAACCTTCTATTAATTCTAATGGTGCTTCTTCTAGTGGTACCAAGTACCATTGCACTTATTGCAAGAAAGGTGGGCATTTGATTGAATTCTGTTGGCGTAGGTTGAAAAATGATAGGAAAATTTTTGATAGAATTTCATTCAGGCAACCTAGAGCTTTTATGAGACATGGTAACACTGAAAAGAATAAACCTGGATTAGGATTTTTCTCTCATGCAAATCATTATGTTTCTAAATATCCTAATTCTAATGTTTATCAGACTGGCGGTCTGACCTCTGGTGGTCACCGGTCTGACCGATTTGGTTGCCGATCTGACCGGCAGCACAACGCCGGTCAGACCGCCATGGACAGTTTAAGTCTCATTTTAATTTAAACATTGCTCATAACCGAATGTTAAATGAAATCAAGGATAGTACTTCTGGTTTGTATACTCCTTTCAGACGTGTGTCTCAGTACTGGATTCCTAAATCTTGTTTATCTAACCCCAGTATTGAGACGCATCGTTCTTCTGTTCCTTGATTTTCAGGATTACCGCGGAAAGGGGAAGAACACGTGGTTCGTTGACTCCGGATGTTCACGCCACATGACCGGAAACTCAAAATGGTTCACCTCTTTCACGCGGGCAACAGGTGATGACTTCATCACCTTTGGAGATGATACACAAGGGCGAATTGAAGGAACATGATCAATTAGGGTGAACAACAAATTCATTTTAAAGGATGTCGCTCTTGTGGACAAGCTTAGGTATAATCTCCTTTCTGTTTCTCAGCTGCTTGATGATGGCTATGAGACTGTTTTTAAGAAAAATGCTTGTCGTGTGCTTGATTCCACTGGTGAGCTTGTGTTTGGAATCTCTAGAGTTGGTAGAATTTTTGGAGCTGATTTTTCAGAATCTCTTGTTGGATCTCTTAAATGTTTGCTTACATCTTCTTCTGATTTTTGGCTTTGGCATCGACGTTTGGGGCACATTGGTTTTGATCATCTGACGCGAGTTAGCAACCTTGATCTCATGAGAGGTTTGCCCAAACTCAAAGTCACAAAGATGTTGTATGTGCACTCGTAGGCATGGCAAACAAGTTGCCGCCTCACACCCTTCTCAGGACTATGGTTATGACCGACGACCGTGACGCTTGCTTCATATGGATACTTTTTGGTCCCGCTAGAGTCCAGTCAGTTGGTGGAAAATGGTATATTCTAGTCATAGTCGATGATCTTTCAAGATATGCTTGGGTGTTCTTTCTTACTTCAAAAGATGAAGCTTTTGGTTATTTTCATGATCTTGTTCTTCGTTTGGCTTCTGAGCTTCCTGGTGCTTTGAGAGCGATTCGCAGTGATAATGGCACGGAGTTCAAAAATGCTTCGTTTGCTTCTTTTTGTGCTGAACGTGGTATTGAGCATCAGTTCTCCTCTCTACACGTCCCTCAACAAAATGGCGTGGTGGAAAGGAAGAATAGGACTTTGGTCGAAATGGCTAGGACGATGCTAGATGAGTATAGCACACCGAGGAGATTTTGGGCCGAAGCTATTGCTACTGCTTACCATATTGCAAATCGTGTCTTTTTGAGACCTTCTTTAGGCAAGACTCCTTATGAGCTTCGTTTTGGTAGAAAACGCTATGTTTCCCATTTTCGAGTTTTTGGATCAAAATGTTGTATTCTTAAGACAGGCAACTTAGATAAATTTGAATCAAGAACTTTTGATGGGTTATTTCTGTGTTATCCTGCTCATTCGAGGGGATTTCGGGTTTTTAATACTGAGACTAACATTATTCAGGAGACTTGTAATGTCACTTTTGATGAGACTAGCCCGAGCTAGATCGGTTGCTCTGAGATGATTTACAGTGACAGAGCATTTTTGTGGAGGAAGATGAGGACGGTTAATATCATTCCTGCATCTGCGCTCATCAAGCCCCATATTGATACAAGAACACGCTCGCCTACTTCACCTTCGATTGACGCTCTCGCTGCATCTTCATCATCGCAGACTGCGGAGGTCGAAGAAACGGTATCTCACCCGGCGCCCACTTCGCATTCGAGACAAAGATCCTCCGGATCGATAATAGGTAATCTACATGAGCGAGTCACTCGCCTCGTATAATGATCCAAATCTCTACTCTCATTCGGCTTTTGTTGCTTCTTTTGAACCCCGCGATATATCACATGCTTTATCTGATTCTAGCTGGGTAAATGTCATGCATGAGGAGTTAGAGAATTTTGAAAGAAACAAAGTTTGGAACCTAGTAGAACCTCCTAGTGGTCATAATGTTATAGGAACCCGTTGGGTGTTTAAGAATAAACAAGGTGAGGATGGTTCTGTGGTTAGAAATAAGGCCAGATTGGTAGCTCAGGGTTTCAGCCAAGTTGAGGGGTTAGATTTTGATGAGACATTTGCTCCTGTTGCTAGACTAGAAGCCATTCGCATTCTGCTTGTATTTGCTGCATCAAAAGGTTTTAAATTATTTCAGATGGATGTTAAAAGTGCCTTTTTAA
Source organism: Hsuehochloa calcarea (assembly GCA_036346395.1). Lineage (NCBI taxonomy): Eukaryota > Viridiplantae > Streptophyta > Magnoliopsida > Poales > Poaceae > Hsuehochloa > Hsuehochloa calcarea. Next base: position 52,412,211 of record CM070609.1, on the reverse strand, counting down.
ATGGTTTCATAGATGAGGAAGTGTATGTTAAGCAACCCCCTAGCTTTGAGGATCCCAAATATCCAAATCGTGTGTTCAAGTTATCCAAAGCATTGTATGGTCTTAAACAAGCCCCTAGAGCCTGGTATGATAGACTTAAGACCTTCTTGCTTAAAAATAATTTTGAGATGGGTAAAGTGGATAAAACTCTTTTTATTCTTAGACGTGACAATGACTTCCTGCTTGCTCAAATTTACGTGGATGATATTATTTTTGGTGGTTCCTCTAATGCTCTTGTTTCCAGTTTTTCTGACACTATGTCCAGGGAATTTGAGATGAGTATGATGGGAGAGCTTAATTAATTTTTGGGACTTCAAATCAAGCAATGCAAGGAAGGAACCTTCATCCATCACACGAAGTACACTAAATATCTACTCAAACGCTTCAACATGGGTGACTGCAAGCCAATTTCCACTCCCATGGCAACCATTTCGCTTTGGAACCAGATGAGGAAGGAGAAGTCGTGGATCAACGCGAGTACCGCAGCATGATCGGCTCCCTTCTATATCTGACGGCCTCGAGACCGGACATTCACTTCACGGTATGTCTTTGTGCAAGATTTCAGGCATCTCCGAGAACTTCCCATCGCCAAGCCGTTAAGCGCATATTCAGGTATTTACACTATACCCTCTTATATAGCATTTGGTATTCCTGCTCTTTAGCTTTGTCCATTAGAGGTTTCTCAGATTCTGATTTTACGGGTTGTCGGTTAGATAGGAAGAGTACCTCAGGCACCTGTCACTTCCTAGGCACTTCTCTTGTATCTTGGTCTTCTAGGAAGCAATCTTACATTGCACAATCCACTCTTGAGCGGAGTATGTAGTCTGCTTTGCTAGTTGTCAGAGCTGATTTTGTGGATGACGCCCACTTTGAAAGATTATGGGTTAAACTTTGCTAGTGTTCCTCTTTTACGTGATAACACTTCGCCTATAAAAATGCTAAAAACCCAGTGCAACATTCTAGGACTAAGCACATAGACATTCGCTTTCACTTCCTTAAAGATCATGTTGAAAAAGGAGATATTGTGATGCATTTCGTAGAGTCCGAAGCTCAATTGGCAGATATTCTCACCAAGCCTTTAGATCAAACCAGGTTTTCCTCTTTAAGAAGCGAGTTAGGGGTAATTTATCCCTATGGATTGGTTTGAGGGGAGTTTGATCTTTTCTGATCTTTCTTGTTCTTTTGATCTTTTATTGTTCTTTTTCTGAACTTAGTGATCTTTTCGAACTTTTTAGCTTTTTAGGTTTTTTATTGTATCTCATTGTATCATATTGCATTCATATGAAAAATACAACAGGTGGTATGAAAAATCCAAAAAGATGCATTGTAATATAAGTTTTTCTGCTTATCTTTTAAAATTGATGAAGCTTTGCCTATTACCCTTTGGAGCTTTTGTATTTCAATTCTTGCTCAATGTCATGTCTAGTTCTTTGACTTGCTAGAATTATCATGCTTTTACATATGTAGCTAAGTCTTTGCTATATGAGCTAGAACCTTTTAAACAACTCAAACTAAGAAATTGTAATTTGTGGATATTTTGACGAGTTGCGCAATTAGTGCTCCTCTTGTGACATTGGCCCTGTCAGAATTGCTTTGTTAGCTTTTTGATCTAAAATTGACCATTACTTGAGCTTTTGTGTTCTTGAGATTCTAAAACTGCTCATGTGAAAAATGAAAATCAAGATTGTCTTATGCTTATATTGTGCCAAACTATTCTTACGAGACTGCTTGTCAAATGACATGAACTTGGAGATAGTTTGATGAACCGACGATCTCATGGGGACCGCTTGTCGAAATGACATGAACCTCAAGATTTGTCGCCTGTAGAAGCTTAGAAAGAGTTTGTGGATGGCTCCTAGTCCAGGATCTTCTTTACTAAGATATACCTTTAATCAACTTCTGGTCGAAGCTTAGGATGAGTTTGTGGATGGCTCCTAGTCCAGGATCTTGTCACTAAGTTAGATCATTAGTCAACTTCAATATTCAATGCAAATGAGAAATATATTGACAAATGGGCGTTTACAAAATATTGAGCAAAATGATTCAATACGGGACTTGATTGACTCTTAATGTGGTCTTTGTTAGATTTTTGATCTCACTTTGACATTTTGACATGGCCAATTTCACTTTAGGATCCCTTTGATGAACTTGCTGAATTTGAAGCGTTGCTTAAACTGGTCAAATATACTGCTTTACTTTTGAGCCTTTGTGCCTAGCTTTGATATATATGTCTTACCATGATCTTGCTAGCGCTGTCAGGCTTGATATGCTGGTTGTGCAATATTAGAGATACTAGCTTGTTCTTTTGTGTAATCTCCAAAGCTTCTTGTAATCAAAAATTGAAAAATAAAAAAAAAATGAAGCCACTCCATTGCACTTCATGCATATTCCTCTTTATGCTTCTTTTGTTTCTGCTTCTTTCTTTATTCTATATTTGTTATCTCTGGATGAGAGGAAGGGGTGATTCCTTGATGAATCCATTGTCAAAGGGGGAGAAGATGTGTTAAATGAGAAGAGAAGATGTGTTAATGAGAATATGTTTCCTTGTTGGGGGAGAAGTTTGTACAAAGGGGAGAAACTGAAAATTGAGGATCATAGTGAGGGGGAGTTCTTGAGTTGCATTCTTATTGTCTTATTGAATATTCTGAACTTGAATTGCATTCTTTTATCCTCACAATGATCATAGGTCAATTGAACAATTGTTCTTTCATATGGACCTTATGTGAGAATTTTGACCCTTTTCTGGAAATCAAAGTTTTTATGCTTACTTTTGCCTTGTCTCACATGCCTATACTATTCTGATGCCAGCTTGGTCATTTACATTGTTTTTTCTTGCTTATGGACCAAGTTGTGCCTTTGTGTGAAAACTGCGAGTAAACTCGTTTTCAAACCTCTTACTTATATTTTCTGGATAATTGCCAATGTGTTCATCAAGGGGGAGATTGTGGATTCCATGGGGATATGTTTCAGATCTTAGGATGATGTGACAATTGGCAATGGCGTTTACGGTTTGTCGTTTCACGTCCTTTCGACAAAGTGTCAGGCTTACTGGACAGGGGCGGTCCGACCGGTCTTAGCACGGCGGTCCGACCGGTCTTAGCACGGCGGTCCAACCGGTCTCAAATCGGTCAGACCGGCCATGTGGGGCGGTCGGACCGGCAGTGACCAAAGTGGTCAAAACAAGCTGGGCCAAAAATAGGTGTTGTAGGCAAGTGAGGGGATCCCAATGCACTTGGTCTCATGATTTTTGGAGTCTCCAGTAAGAAGTTCTATTGGTTTAAAATTTCCAGAAGGTTTCGGATTTTCAGGGGTTGAAATTCGGCTAAGTCCCAAGGCGGTCCGACCGCTCACGAGGGAGCGGTCCGACCGCCAAAGCGGTCCGACCGGCTCACCTGGAGCGGTCAGACCGGTAATGACTTGAATGTCGGCCAACTTCGTGGCGATGTTGATTTGTTAGGTCAAAGTCATTGGTATCGTGGCATATGGTTTGCATGATGCATGTTTTGACTAACATGGGTCAAGTTGTGAAGAACTTGTTACCGAATTCGTGTTTTCTTGTATGTCGTTGTGCAGGTAGCTTGGTGGTCAACGACGGTCAACGGCGAGGATGATCGGGACTAGACTTGGAGAGTTGAGGTCCAGAACGATCGACGATGCCGGGTGAGGTCAACGACTCAAGCGTGACACAAGATGGACAAGGGTGACCTATTGGCAAATCCATGGTGCATGGTGAAGCGGTTTAGGTCAAAAGGTTAAAGACGGCGCTTTGCGAAGCGTGCGTGTGTGACCCGTTTGTTAGTGGGCCTTAACGGGAGCCCAATTAAGTCAAACCCTAGAGAGTTCTAGGCCTCCACTATAAATAGGAGGAGGTGGGGGCTGTTCCCCCTCTCTCGCCGTTTTTCACCTCTTTTGTCGCTTTCAAACCCTAATTGGCTTAGGGGGAGTTGAGGTGGAGGCTAGGGCTCTTTATGGTTTGAGGAGAATTTCGTGATCTTGGATTGACCACTGATCCATGATGGCGTGGGTGTAATCCAGCGACGATCACGTTTTTAATCTATGCAAGGTTTGCTTGAGATAAGTCTCTTTTCGTTCTTGCTTTCAATTTCGTGATTTTAGGGCTTTCTTTGATCTACGAGTTTGTGATTGATTCTTTCACGTGAATTAGCTTGCTGTGATAAGTGTGAATCTATCTAGCATCATCTTGATCATCAATCTCTCACGAACAAGCTTTAGGATCAAGTTTTCGTTCTTGCCCGGTTTTAGACCCTCTGTTATTCAATTGGCAATTGCTCAGGCACTATCCAAGAATTATCATAATATTCGATTGGAATAGGTCCTCAATAGCATATAGAAGGTGTGTGCAAAGTTTCATAAAGATTGAAGTTGAGAATCAAAAGTTTCACCTAATTGCAACTTCGTCATCGGACTGATTTTCTTGTTCGGATCGTTGCGAGTCACCGTCCGATCGCCCGTCATCACCGGTCGATCGATTTTGGGCGGTCCGACCGCCAAGATAACAATGGTCGGACCGCCCAAAGAATCGGTCCAACCGGTTGGGTTCAACGGTCAGACCGCCCTTGCTTTGAGCTTCTGCAATCTTAGTTGTTTTTGTTATTTTATTTAGGGGATTTAATTGGATTCAATACTAGTCTTCCGCAGATCGTATATTGATCTTCATAGCTTCCTAATAGCTATTGGAGTGAAATTGTGTTGAATTCATTATTTGGGAAAAAGTGGCGTGCTCCTATTCACCGCCTCTAGTCGCCTTTTCGGTCCAACACTCCCGTTGATGATTCTCACTTGCGCTCGAGGCCTCCCCGCTTGAGGAGTGCTCGAGAGACACCATCTGGCGACTTGAAGCAATCCTCCGTAGGGGAACTCGGGTTATAATCGTCTCCGTCCGCAAATGAGATCTGCGGAGACGGTCGAATTTGCAGAAAAAGCATGCTTGATCCCACCTCTCCGGAGTTACCACGAGAGAGGATCAACGGATGTTGGTGGAGTCTGGAATGGTGGCTCTCGTAACTTGTATCACCAGGTCGGACCGCCTTAGGGGGACTTGGACACTTGGAGGAAAAACTCTCGTCGTGTCGTGAGTCCTCCTGGGTGCGGTTCTGGTCGGATTGACCCCTGTCCTTTGAGGGAATTGGCACCTCTGTTGGACGTATCGTTGTGGGGGATTAGGATCCCTCCTCAACTCCATTGATGGGATGGTTTCCTGGAGAATGATCTCCGGAGGCAACATCACCATCAGCGGATGCATCACTCGGCTCGTAGTCGAAACCGGCATCCATGTCGACGTCTGCGTAACCTGCCAAGTCAACCCAGTTCTCCTCGTTCCATTCTCCTGCCATGATTGCATGAGATTTGAAAAAAGAGAGTATGTTGACAAGAGATTACCGGAAGCGCCCCACGGTGGGCGCCAACTGTCGGTGTATTAGAACCGATCTTACGTAAAGATTATTTGATTCGGGGGGTCTCCTAGAGATGAAATCACGCAGAGTGGTTGACACGGATGTTTAGACGAGTTCAGCCTTCTCCGGGGAGAATAACAACCCTACTCCTGTGTGTGTATGGTATTGTCTGTATTCTCGATGATCAAGCAAGAAACTAAGACTATTACAGAGAACAGTACTTGTGTTTCTCCTTGACTCGCTCTATTTTTCCCCTCCTTTCACCCTCTGATTGATGTCTTTATATAGTCGTGAAGAAGTAGCCGTTTTGTCCTGCGGAAGAGGCGCCTTAATTAAGCCAGTAATGGGCGTATGATGGCAGTAATTACCGGCGCATTGGCTTCTTCACGCCGTCTGGCAGTTATCATTCAGAGGTAATGGGGTATTTAAGCGCTATTACTACGCAGAATAATAGTGCGTGCGGACCGTTCGGATTCCTTAATCAATTGGACCCACTCGCTTGTAGATTTGATTATAAGGTGGTCGTGGTTTATTTGGTCGTAGTATCACTTACGACTGGGTAATGGTCGTAGAAGGACTTACGACTAGGTAGTGGTCGTAGAAAGACTTACGACCAGGTAGTGGTCGTAGAAGGACTTACGACCATGACATAGTCGTAGTAAGACTTACGACTATGGGGGTGATTGTAGAAGATCTTACAATCACTTGGTAGGTCTCCCCCTTATCAATATAAGGGGTACTTCTGGGGACTATGTGACATCATATTTACCCATAATAAGAATTATAGATAAAAGATAAAATGAGGATTATTAGATCCTCGTCAGGTCTCGTTATGGTATCTCAGTCACACTCCTAAGGAAGAGTGCATTGATCGATATTATGAGATATTCATATCGTGTGGGGAAAGTTGTACACATCTGCAGAGTTAACAAAACTATTTGAATAGCCGTGTCCCCGGTTATGGACACTTGGTGAAACCATGCATAGTTAGCTTATGAGAATTTGGGTTTGTGGTATGGTTGAAAATGTTATGTTATGTGTGGAATTGTTCAAATTTTGAATATTGTCACGAACAGGAAGTTCACATGTTGATTTGATAAGAAATGGATTGTGTCATGAATGGTAAGTTCGTGTGTTGATTATTATTGGAGTATCTATCATTGTTGATCATAAATTTGGTAATACCTACTGTTATATATTGTTTCTAAATGTTTAACAAATGGCGATTTGAATCTATATCGGTTATCTCAAAGAAAAAACTTGCTTTATGCTGAAAAAATTGCCTAGTGTAGTAGCCTTCCTTCGACACTTGAATGTATTTATTATATGTTACTATTTGTAAGTCTTGCGAGTACATTTTTGTACTCAATTGGATTGTCCATGCTGCAGGTGAGAAGTCATTCGAATCGGGTTTTGGTACAACAGATGCTACAACTTTAACTCCAGTTGGTTGCTTGTGGGTTTGGGCATGCCAACTCGGCTTTTCTCTTTTATTTTCTTATTTATCTTCCACTGCGATTTCTTTGAGTTACGATTAAATTTGGCCGATCGGCCCTCTTATGCAAACTTGTACCTTAAGTTTCTATTTAATGATGTTGTAATAGCAATTATATTATTTTGTACATTGTGTATGGATGTGAATGCAATATTGTGTTTGGGTATGAGCATGTTAGCCACTGATCCTTCGGAGCTAACATAAGACACATATTCGGGCACTCAAAATCGTTTTCGTTTCTTGTTAAGTGTTGTACTTCGGGTGCAATCACTTGGCTTGAAACGGATCCGATTTCGGGGGCTCACATGCGAGATGCCTCTAATTGCGGATTCCCTCCTATCTGGAGTGTTTCTCATCAGTGAACGGTTGTATTCCCTTTTATTTTATTTTTTTCTTCTTTAGCAATATAAAGGGCACACTACTACAAAACATGCATACTGAACACCTCATCATAGACGGTTTCTAAAAACCGTAAGTGTTGTAATTATCATAGACGATTTTACAAGCGTGACCGTCTATGTTACTAGCAAGGGCTAGAACCGTCTGCGATACATCATTATTACAGATGGTTTTTTAATAAGAACCATTTATGATACTTCACAAACGGTTTTTAATAAGAACCGTTTACGAAGTACGTAGACGGTTCTTGTTAAAAACCGTCCGTGATGAGCACCTCATCACTGACGGGTTGTATTAAAAACCGTCTGTGATTTTACCATGACAAGAAAATCATATAGTTAGACATTTCTTGTCATGGTAAAATCACAGAGTTAGGCATCGTAGAAGTATCACAAACTGTCCAAACTACAAACCGTTTGTGATAAGTAGGTCATCACAGACGGTTTTTGTTTGAAACCGTCTATGATTCGCAGCGGAGGAGGGCGGAAATTTTTGAACGCGTACGCGGGAGGCGAAATGTTTTGGCACTGTCCTTATATATTATAGCCACTTCTGCCTTGTCTTCCATCAATCTCTCCCTTTCCTCTCCCCATGCTGAGATCTGGCGACCACACTCGATTCTCCAGCACGGTTCGGCGAGGAGACGCAGTCGACGAGGAGGAGGAGGGGGGATGCAGAGGAGCTCCATGTCCGCCGCAGTAGGCCGACATGCGTTCGCAGCCTGCTGTTTCATGGCGTCTCCCGTGAGCGGGACGCTGTTGCTCAACCAGTCCCGCCAGATCTGGCCGTCCCCATCTTGACCTTAGGTTAGCACGAAGTTTTGCCCCTAAATCTCCATTCAGGTTTCCTTCTCACTCTGATTTCGTCTCCTCCATCCTGTCATATTTCTTTCTCAGTGAGAACCCCCATCCGTGGTCGACAAGGGAGGCCGATTCGGTTCGAGATGGACACCTCTACTCAACCTCGTCTTCGTCAAAGAGTGAGCCATTGATAGAGAGAGAAAGAGAGAGTATCTTTTAATTACCTTCTTCTATACATGATTTTGTTAGGCGTGATGCTAATTTGGCAGCTCACCTGATAGCCAAGAATGAATCACCCCCGGTTTTTGGTGCAGTGATGCTAATTTTGTTAGGCGTGATGTTTAACCAGGTGCTGGACTTTTTGTTTTTGGTGCAGTGCTTCATGATTGTATTCCTGCTAATCAATAAAGTGAGTGATCATGACGCCGGAGATCGCCGAATTACGTGCCTGAAGATGATCCGGCGGTGGGTGGTTCTGAGAAAGTGAGTGACCATGACGCCGGAGATCGCCGAATTACGTGCCTGAAGATGAGCACTTTACATACAAAACTTTGCGTACAGAAACGTTGGTTGGAATTTGGAGGGTGTAGCCGTGTAGGACTCGCCCGTGCAAGAAGTTAAGTGGTTTTTTTTTATATATTATTATTTAAGAAACAAGAAGTTAATTAGATTCGGCTGCGCAGTACGGAGGGAACGAGATCTCATACATTAAAGGACTAGATACATAGAATGAATAGTCTTTTGCATTTCGATCATCTCACAACCTTTATATTGGACTTTAATGGCTCAGATCTAATGCCACGGTCTCTGTACTACAGGAAAAACAGCTCTACAGTGAAATTGGGTACTTTTGTTACCGTGGTTTGCTACAGTATGTATATTATTCACTGTAGCAGACTCTTTTACTGTGGGCACGTACCTCATCTGCAGTACACACATAGAATCCGGTTCCACTCTAAAGACTTCAGGATCAAAAGAGCCAATGTTATTTTGGGCGGCTTTTCCCGAAGCGAAAGAACGTTTAAAACGTATGGAGACCGGAAGCCGCTTGGGTAGCTTCCCACGGTTTTGACGGACGGACTTTCGGGGAGCACTAATTAAGTTTTTTGATATTGTTTATTTTCCTTTCTGGTGTTATTTATTTTCCTGGGAGCAGCTTCCCGATGCCGCCATTTCATTTATGATGTTGTTTATTTTCTTGGACATCATCTCGGGGGGCGGGGGCAGCTTCCCGGTGCTACCATTTTCTTTTCCTTTTTTTTTTCTGATGATGTTTATTTTCCTCTCTTTTTTTTTTGGTAAAGATGAATTATGTATGTCATCATTGTATTGTTAATTATTGCGTTAATTGTCATTAGTTATTGTTAATTACTATCAGTTGTCGTTATTTGCCGTTAATTGTCGTCGATTGTCATTGTTGTCAGTTATCGTTAATTGTCGCTAGTTGCCGTTAATTGTCATCGAATGTCGTTAAGATTTACTTGATTGTGAATTGTTGTTAATCGCCATTAACTGTTGTTAGTTCTCGTTAATGTCATCAATTGTCGTTAAACGACATAAAAAATTCATCATTTTCCTTAGGGGCATTTTAGACATTTCCCAACTCAAAAGCTCCAGCCAATCTACCTAACAGCCAAACACCAAACCTCTTCATCTCAGTCGATCAGCTCTGCAGCCATTCAGCCCAGCCAAAAGCTGCTTTTCAGAAAAATTACAGATGTGCCAAACAGACCCCCTGGTTCGATGTACCTCTGGATTTTATCTTTCCTACTTTGCACAATAATTGTAATTCTAGCTCTACAAAGTAAATAAAGGCAGCTAGTTCTCAAGAAACTATGATTTGAGCAACTATTACATTACTTTTTCTGTTTCACAACATTTGTCCATAGCCCCAGGAGTATCTATTTTAATATATTTATCCATTTGTGGGGATATAGAGTGTAGTTATTGTAATTTTTCCCTATCTATACCCCTACTCAATGCTTTGGAAGGGGTTAAGTCGTTGTGGTATACTATTTAATAGGGATATATATTGTCATTTCTCATTAAGTATGTCGATGTTTTAATATCGATCTTATGAAATAAATGCTGGGGGCATGTGATCGAGATTATGCAAGAGAAGACACATGTTTAAGCCTTTTTTAGAGAATAACAACCATACTCTTGTGTTCTTGTATTGAATGTGTTTACAATAAAAAAATAAGCCAACAAAATTAAGACTAATGACTTATGTCTCGTGTCTATGTCCCTCTATCCATCGGCGTTACCCTTTCATATAGCTTCTAAAGGGGTCACAATTGTTAAAAGCTAGGAGGTGCCTTTAACTATTGATTGATTGCGCATGTTGGTGGCGGTTACTGTCAATGAGACACTTTCCCGCACATTCACCATGCAGTTATGCCTGAGTCGACAGAGAGACTTACGTGCAGTTATGTCAGAGGCAAACAACACATGTATAACTACCCCGCGTTAATGAGCGCAGTTATGTCCCCGCGCTACCTCGATCCTGCAACAACCTTGCAGAGGAGCGACACATCGCTGAACCAAGCACGGATGGGGTTTGGAGGCCAAACCCGGACGAGGTCCGGTGGCTAACCTTGGCAGGGTCTGGGGGCCAACCCTCGCCGAGGTGTGACACATCGGCGGACCCACGCGAAGGTGGTGGGACCCGCTTGGTGAAACAGATGAAAGTATGTACCCCCGGGATGAACTAGGTACCAAGGGTAAATATGTAACTTAACATGTCTACCCCTCTCACTATATAAATAGGCTCCATATACATGGGAGGGAGGAGGTCATTTGGTAACTTATCCTACACATATGCAATACATGAGCCTAGATTGTGGAGTTTGATTCTCTTGGAGATCTCTCTTGCACCCACTGCGGTTGTGGTATCCGATCGTAGAGGCCTACATATTTATTGTCCGATCTTGTATCAACGACGGTTGACGCTGTCCGTGAAAACCTTTTGAGAAGCTATGCCTCCCTTGAAGACGAACTCGAAGGGTCACCGGCGGAGGGCACCACCCTCCCCGAGACCGAAGTCAAGCCGACTCGTCTCTCATGACGCCCGAGTCCCAGAGGTGCAGGACCCTTCCACCAAAGCTCAGTTCACCGGTGAGACCGCGGCCTCAAGGAATATCGGGCCCGAGGGGCGTGCGTGGAGATCGAAAGGAGTTGGAGGACCTCCGAAGGCAATTAAGGGTGTCACACGCCGAAGCCCTTCGGTCTGCAAACCGAGGCTCGCCAAGCGGGAACCGAGTGCGGCTTGAAAGAGCGAGGCCGATGCGAGACCCTTCCGCCGGGAGGCACGATAAGCCGAGGCGATGAGGAGGAAACTAGAGGAGGCATGAGTGCTAGCACAAGGGCCACCTCGCTGCCGAGTCGTCCAAGTCGAAGCTCTCGGGCGTAGCCGGGTGAAGCCCGCTCGTCGGTGTTGCCGGTGTTTGCCGAGGTCCTCACCCTCGTGGCGCAGCTCGACCAAGTCCGACGGGGACACGCGCCTCGGCCGGGGTTGCGGCGCGAACCTCGGTGACCGGGGCCATCCCATCTCGGGTCGACCAAGAGCCGGAAGGAGTCTGGCAAGAACCGGTGGATCATCTGCGCATGCCTTAGCCACAAGTAGCCTCTGCCCAAGAGGTTATCGACTTCACGACGCCACCAACCCGAGTTTGGGCTGCGCAGGCACTTTTCGCCCGTCGCGTTTTCAGATGCCGGAGGTCATGAAGTACTCGGGCGACTCAATCCGGTGGAGTTTTCCGAGTGTACGAGTCGGCGATGGCGGTGACGGTCGGAAATAAACCAAAGAAGTTTCAGCCGATCGGTAGATGAACACACGCACACGTCGCTGTAGCCTCACGCACCGGAACTTCTTCTTCTATTACTTGTTGCTTGAACTCACATTGTACTACTTTGTAATGTTTTACTTCTTGTGTTGTGAAAATTACAAGGCCATATGTGCCCTTTATATAGGCTTAGCACTTGGATCCTTGATCCAATTCTGTTTCACGTAGGAAACCTACTCGGATTCATAGTAGGAAACTAAAAACAGAAAGCAAACAAACTTTCTAAACAAGATTAATCCAATAGTGACGGGTGGAAGCGAGGTCATGCATGGCGAAGAGCATTCCCTTGCGCTCTCGGGGTCACCACCATGGTAGCTTGCTCTTCCGCCGTGCTCGGTGTACTTGTGGGAACAACTCAGAGAGTTGTTGTGCAAGCACTTCGAGGAAGCAAGAACAAGCCAAGCCAGTGACGTCCTCGGACCTTCATGCTCTCAAGCAGGGGCCGAGTTTTTAGGATTATGAAAGTAATCAACTAGTAAAGAAAATTGGTTGGAGTTTTTTGGAATTTACATTCTCTAGAGTCTTTGGTCGCATTATCACGACCAATATACTAGAGCATCGCATGAGCTCTGGCCTTCAAGGGACTAATATGACGCATGGAAAAGTCCATCACCACATGCCAGGAGGTTAAACCCCTGACATTAAGGAGTTGGATGCCTTCAACCCATCTCCCTACTTTTCCCTCCTTTGAGGAGGTGCGCCATTATGGATTCTCGACCTCCCTTTTACCATTATAGTAAAGGCCATCTTGCTGCGTGATCTTCATATAAAACTAGCTTTTCTTCCATGATGGCCACAAAGATTTTGAGTACATGGAAATGTACTCATCAGCTTTTCCATCATGGAGGCGCAAGGTGCACTGTCCGGGTGTACCGATTGTTTTCTTCGTATTCGCCATCCTGTAGTAGTACTTGAAAAGTTCTAGAGATGCAGGAATCCCCAAGTACGCTTCGTAGAGGTAGACGAAGATACTAAGGTTGGCGATGGCATTGGAGGCCAGATTAACTAGTTCTACTCCGTAATATTCTAATACTTGGGAAAAGGAGTGAACTGAGAGTCTAAAACCGCATTCGATGTATGCGAGAAAAACAAGAATCTCTCCATCTTTACCACTCGGGGAATGCTCCCCAATAGCTGATCTCCAAGAAAGCAGATTCCTATCGGGTAGCAACCCAATCTTCTCCAGAATTTCTACCTTCTTCTCACTCAAATCAGAAACCGACCAGTTGGTGATGGGATCCGACATGGCGGATTCTTTTGGATGAAGAAGTCACAGGTGGTCGGAGGTAATTTTTCCTTTTGGAAGATGAGAGGAAACAAAAGGCGTAAAAACCTTAATACCCAATGCAAAGTGGTTTTTTATAGCCGTAATTCTCTAACCACATACGAGAGTTAAGAGAAGTCTAAAGGACAAAATCTTTTTGACCAACGGATAGAAAAACTTCTCAAATCCCAAGGCAGTTTCTCAACTTTAAAATGAATACAGTCCACTTTGAATGTCACAACATTTAATGGAGGTCCGCCCGATACGACTTCGTCGGAAGATAGTGTTCACATGACCAATTCATTTAATGTTCAGGGCCTAGCTGACGAGGATTAAAACCCCTATGTATTACTTTAATACATAAAAAGAGACCATACGTTTTCATGGTCGTAACCCCTAAGGCTAACGACCTCACTGGTCGTTAGGATTTTAGAGGTTACATAATAAATACCCTGGTCGGACAAGGTCCCGTACCTAGTCCCCGACTAGTTAACTGCTCATAAAGCTATGAACTGATATCTGGATCCAAATCCAGGTATATCCTTTACCGTGTGATGAATGGAACACGTGTTGTATACTCCATACCACGCGACGTTACATAATCCTAAGACACTGACTAATGGTTGAATGTCTCACTGACATTTAACCGCACAACAGTTGATAATTTAATCAACTGCCACCTCCCTCCGGCCAGACGCAACGCTTCGCACAAGCGTCTTCTGCAAAAACAACTGCCACCTCTTCGGAAGCTATTTAAAGATGGAGCATGGAAGGATCAAGGGGGCGAAAAAGAAGAGATCAGACTCTAGGGACAAGAGGCTATAGGTGGATCAAGGGGGCGAAAAAGAAGAGATCAGACTCTAGGGACAAGAGGCTATAGGTATTAGATTCATACTTTTGATCTATTTCAGTAGCATAGCCAACATCATACTCAGTGTAACTATGATTAGTCTTTTGCCTGATCATAGGAATTCCTTATAAACAACAAGTTCATAGTAATAAAGAACAACTCCATTCTCTTCCAGGAGATACTCATCGTTTTCCTCTATTTCTGTATTTTCATAAGATCGACGATTTGATCATCGACAGGATTCGAGCTTGCTGGTCGACGCCTCCATGGTCAACAGCTCAAACAGATCAAACTTCTAGCTTAGCTAGTCAGAGCTAAAGATGTCGACTTGTGTTGCCAACAGTGGAGATAGGTGGAGTAATTAATAAAAGCATCAAGATCGTGAAAGGAGGGCATGGCGAGATCTATCGTAGGGTGATCACAAGTCAAGGCCTTGCTCTTCCGAACCCTATCAATGGCTGGGATTATTTGGTGCATTTCGGAGAGGTGTAGATTAGTGTTTATTGTCTATTTTCCCCTTGAGGTTAAGCGTTTGTGCCATTAGAAATTATTAAGTTGTGTTTCTTCTCAAAGAGAGGTTTTAGAACTCTTTGTTGGTGTACATGTTTCCAATACAAAATGTGTGGGTGGGTAATGTACATTAGTTGGGTTATGCAGTGTATTTGTGTATTTGCTATTAAGTTGTGGTGTCTCTGTAGGGTATTCTTATGTACAACACTACTACGAGAAGGGTATATTGGATGTCTCATGACGACGGTTCTCTAGAATCCGTCAGTGTTGTAATTATCACAGACAGTTTTACAAGTGTAACCGTCTATGTTACTAGCGATGAATAGAACCGTCTGTGATAATTCACACACGGTAACCATTAGTATTGTAATTATCACAGATGGTATTAAGAGTGTGACCGTCTATGTTACTAGCGATGACTAGAACCGTCTGTGATAATTCACACACGGTTAGGCTCTCCTAGAAACCCCCATATTAATCATAGGATGTAAAACAGTAAAAATTCCCACATTAATCAGAGAAAAATAAAAAGACTAGAAATTCCCACATTAATTAGAGAAAACGGGAAAATCCTAACCATCTAATTTATAAAAAGGTAGAAATTCCCACATTAATCGGAGAAAAAGAAAAAGGCTAGAAATTCCCACATTAATCAGAGAGAAAGGGAAAATCCTAACCATCCAATTTGAACACATATAGCTTCACGAAATAACTGTGTAGGATGCAGATACTTACTAAATAATGACATCCGAACAGAGAGAAATTAATATGGTTGGATTTCTACATGAGATCTGAAGGTTAACGTTAAATCTATAGCGTTATAATATGGACACACAAAAAATCGAAGGCGAATATATATATATATATATATATATATATATATATATATATATATATATATATATATATATATGTCATAATATAAAAACAAAATTTTAAATTATACTATCTATCTATCTATATCTATACTAATTAGAGGCTCTCCTAGAAGCCCCTATATTAATTCTAGGTGGTACAAAAGGCTAGAAATTCCACACATTAATCGGAGAAAAAGAAAAAGGCTAGAAATTCCCACGTTAATCAGAGAAAAAGAAATATACTAATTAGAGGCTCTCGTAGAATCCCCCATCTATATCTATCTATCTATCTATATCTATACTAATTAGAAGCTCTCCTAAAAGCCCCTATATTAATTCTAGGAGGTAAAAAAGGCTAGAAATTCCCACATTAATCGGAGAAAAAGAAAAAGGCTAGAAATTCCCACGTTAATCAGAGAAAAAAAAACCTAATTAGAGGCTCTCCTAGAAGCCCCCATATTAATCATATGACGTAAAAGGCTAGAAATTCCCACATTAATCGCAGAAAAAGAAAAAGGCTAGAAATTCCCACGTTAATCAGAGAAAAGGAAAAAAAATACTAACCATCCATATGAGTTTGTACTAGAACTTGTACACGAGGTTTGAGTACAACACGGTTTTCTCTCAAATTACCATATGTATCCTTTGCTAATATGGAATATGATGTCGGTATTGATTAAATAATCTTTCCAATTGGATAGCAGTAACCAAAATCCAGGAGTCCAGCAACCGCGTCAAGGAAGAGTCCAAGCTCTATAAGGAAAAGTTTTCGGCTATTTATTTATCTTCATAATTATGTCTGTTTAGTACTACCTTCGATTCCAAATATAAGTCATTTTGGAAATTGTGCCACTCAAATATTTTTAGATTTGACCATCAATATATAAACAATTAACACGATTAACAACATGTAATTGGTATCACCAGATCCACAATGAAATATACTTTCATAATATATAATTATTTTGATTGGAAACAACATATTTTCATAGAAATAGAACTCCAGGTCGCATGCATGGAGCATATTGCACTACTACAGAAAACATCATCACGCGGTTGGGCGAATCGTCATCACGAACGCTTTTGAACCGTGCGAATTTTTATGTCTGTGATAACGGCGGTTATCACGCGGTTTGGTAATAGAACCGTGCAGGATTCTGCGATCATCACGAGCGGTTCTATTACCAAACCGTGCGTGATACTTGTAATCACGAGCAGTTCTATTAAAAACCGTCAGTGATATCGTAAATCACTGAGCGGCTCTTTAAAAACCGTCGTGATACTACATAATCACGCACGGTTTGATCTAAGAACCGCTCGTGAGGCTTGCATATCACGAGCGGTTCTTGGTTTAAACCGTGCATGATTACCTAGTATCACACACGGTTTTGAACAAAACCGTCTGTGATATGTCCTTCCACTAACTAGTTTTTGTCGTATTTTCAGCTAGCCTCAGGAATTGCTAGCCATGCCCTCTGAAAACAAACAAGCGAAACAAATACATCGAGATTATTGTTGACAACTCAAAGTGATCATTTAACTCAAAATCAATTACAAACCAATAAGTAGAAACAGTTACATCACAGTTATTGTTGACAACTCAAAGTGTTCATTTAACTCAAAATCAATTACAAAAGAATGTTTCAAGTATTGTCGCTAGAGTTACAAATTGAATTACAACTAGTCAAAGTGAGTTACAATATTGAATCAATTACAACTAGTCGACGACGTGAAACTCTCCGTCGGGGTTAACGATTTCCGACTTGATGAAGCCGTGAGCAACCCCGAGCGTGTGTGACCTCGTTCTTACGGAGTGCTTTCAACTCTAGGTTCAAGTCCTTGCTAGCAAGAGTAAAGTAGTAAGAATATATATTTAAATTTATAATTAGAAAATAACTATAGCGAGATTGACCTACACGGGGATCGTGTGTCGTGGAATTAATCAATAGCCGCATATGTTGGCATCGTAGAATGCGCATAGGTGATCTTGTTTTCTTTGGCGGCCTTTGCAAAAATGGATATACATATATAGGTACAATCGATTCGAGGCGCAATATTTACGGAGTATGATATATGATTATTGTGTTGTATCGCGTCATCGAAATCACATCTTGTGGGTTAG
Source organism: Hsuehochloa calcarea (assembly GCA_036346395.1). NCBI lineage: Eukaryota > Viridiplantae > Streptophyta > Magnoliopsida > Poales > Poaceae > Hsuehochloa > Hsuehochloa calcarea. Next base: position 52,394,616 of record CM070609.1, on the reverse strand, counting down.
TGTGGCGCTCGTTCCCTTGTATAAACCTCCCTCGGCAACATAGCCGATGAACGCCTACATGATTCCAAAAGTTATCCTCGTCCATTTCAAGCGAAGGAAGACTACAATACAATTATGTGCGGAGGAAATGATCGCACCTTTCGAGTATTCCTTTAAGAAGGGTGAAGTCATGGTTTTTGTTGAGTAGAGAATCAAGGTACAATACCATGTTCCTCTTTGGCACAATAATCAGAAGAATCCAGTGGAACCTACTCATGTATGTCGCTATAGTCATAAACCTATATATGTTCAAACGAATTTTGTGTAGCAAGTAGTGAAGCACTTACTTCTGGTTGTACGGCACCATTATGTAGTCCTTGCCGTTCTGAGCAAGCAATCCCATTTTTATGTAATTCTCGACGTAGGATGCGTCTTCGTTTATTGTTTGCTCTGAGATCACGTGCGGGTCGAGGAAACCCACCGGTTCGTTGATTCGACAGGCACATTTCATAATGTATCTGTACGTAAGGAATGAGTTGTGATATTTATCGGTATCACGCGAGTGTAGAAATTGATTGTAAACACTTACAGTGTCCAACATCGTAGAAGTGAGGCGTCGAGGGCAGTTAGGTTGTATAGGTCGAATAAGTCCTCGAAGCCCACGACGAAGTGGCCCGCCTCGTGATGAAAATGCTCGCTCCCGTATTTGATGTTGATTCTAGTATGGCCCCCCTCCTCTTGGGTCTTGCGCATGTACCACTCATGCAAAGATTGACAAGCTAGTCCCGAGCCGGTTAGTTCTTTGTCAAAGACCAACGGATATCCAAGGGAGTATTGTTCGGGCTTGGCAGGCGCTTGAATCTTCTTCGATATCGATTTGCCCGTAACGAGACGCCTGCGGTACGTCTTCTCTGGAGATGACTCAGGGACTGATATGGTGACACGCTTGTCTTGTCCCTTCAGCGTCTTCTCGACGGGAACCGATGAGGCGGGCTTCTAAAGCGAAGGCTGGGGCGGACTCATCGAGGGTCCTATTGGAGAGGCAGGCGGGTCGTGACGATATCGCGTCACTGCAGGGTCCAGGGCGATGTCCTTCTTGGGCCACTGGATAAAAGTGTCCACGGCATCCCCTAGTGTTATGATTTCTTCGTTCGGGAATCTCGGTGGATGGCCATGAAATTGTCATGTACCATGTCCACCGCACTCGGCGTAACCTGCGCCACCGACACCGTCTTTGCTCGCCTCTTCTGGTATGGATACACCATACCCCCCGACCTCAATAGCAATCGACCCAACCATCCTCACTTGGAGCTTGCGGGCGTCGGCTCCTACAAAGCGGTACACAATTAGCTAAGGCGCCCTATATGTCTATATTTGGAGCATTCCGAGATGTACATTACCTCGATGTCGCCGATCGGTAATTGCGTCGTCATGTCCGAGTATGTGTGGACGCGACGCTACTCGATGTTGAGGAGGACTTGCTCCCAAATTAACGAGGCGGCTTGCGCCTCATGAGTTCATTTACTTGGTTACTCAAATTTGTTATTTGTCCTTGAAATTTTTCAATAATGACATGTTCCAAATGGTAGGCGTCGTCTGGTCCTTGGATCTCTTCCTACTCCTATATGTGGCGGAGTCGTGGGAATCCATCCCTCCAAGGTACGTAAACCCCAACGCCTCGCGTGCGACCCGGGTGCTCCTTGTTTCCCGGGCGTAGATAGTACATCCTTCTCCCTGTCCACTTCGAGGGAACCTTGGGAAGATGCGAAGTCAATGCTTCCTGCAAGAGGACATCATGTTATTATAGACACCATGAAGTTATGGACTTATTAACAACTAAGTGGTTCGACATATTTACCAGGCGTTGGGACACTGCCTCGTCTGCCTGGTTTGCGAAAGAGATGCTGCCCGAAGACGTGGCTGATGCCCTCGCTCTTAACTGTGCTCGAGCGCTGTCCCGAGATCCCAACAAGCGGTCGGCAATGGTCTCGTCCTCCGCCGCCCGCTTCGTGGCTTTACCGCGTACCAGCCGTGCCGAAGTTTATGGGGTGAGTGTTTTGGGCTCGAGAGCTCAGGCGCGCACTTTGCTCCCGAAATTCGGCCGTCGTCTTCATCTGCACGAAGGCGTCCCATGTATCCCGCGACAAGAAAGGATACTTCGTGAAGGGCGTCCGACCCGTGTTCACGTACTGCGTGACAAGCAGGCTCTTGAAGGTCCTCCACGCGTGGCACATCGCGAGCAGCGCGTGCCATCGCACACGTGTCTGGTCTGCTTCAGGGAAAGTGAACGAGGCAGAAAGCTCAGTCCACAACTGGTCTCTCTGTACATCCGTCGACACTTCGTGTTGGGGTGGTTATGGGGACCCGTTCCCTTACAAGTACCCCGCAGACGGTCCGGAATCTTGCAGCTGCGTTCTTGGGACTCAGCGGGATCCCGACATCACTGACCTCCGTGATCGTCATGCGGCCCGACGGCAATTTAGAGATTCCTCTGCCATCTCGCTTCCGTACCACCTTGATCGGAGATCCAGACGCATTTGGCGACGTCGCTGACGGCGGCGAAGACGGTGCCTCTGCCATCTCGCTAACTTGCTATCTATATAAGTTACGTACGCAATGATTACTTACAGTGCACTTTCATATATCTCACAGTGCATGAATAATCTGAAGTATGGTGTGGAGGCATGCAATTCACTGCAACAAAAGTAATGGAACTTCTATGTGTATAGTATATACTTGTTTACGTTCATAAGCATATACATGTGTATACTTGGAGGTGTACATAAATCTCCTTATTATAGTATTGCCAAATCAAGAATAAATAAAAGACAGTAGTAAGCAACACATGTAGAGCTCAAATCTGAATATGCTATCACATCAATTTCAGTATATGACAATTATTATCATAGAGCAATTCCAACAGAGCCCACAAAAGTCACTTTGCAATATATATATCTCCTAGTACTAACAAATCAATTTCAGACTTGACATAGTACAGCATATATATACTCAAAGTGATACTCAATAATTGAATACAAAGATACTCACAAGACGATGTATATCACAAGTATATGTCATCACAAGTTACTTGATCATTCTGCAAACCCTGCATGCATTGCCGCAAATACCAAAAGACCATCTAGAATAGAGCACACCCATTAAAGTAAGAGCAAAGAAGGAATTGCCGTCAGAGTACCATAGGGATCATCGCTGTTTCTGGATTAACTTAGATTAGTTAGCACCCTGAGTACCAAGGCTACCCATACCAACTTAGGTTAACCGGCACCTTGATTCTCAAGATACCTAGACTAACCCAAATCAGTCGGCACCTGGATAACCGCGATACCTAGACTAACCTAAGTAAATCCAAGCTATCTTATTCCCGTAGGTTTCATCATTCAGCCAAATCAATAGCAAGGGCCAAGAAATATCCTGCACAGGGCAATAGGGAGAGGAGGCAATTGTAAGAAGGTGAGTGCACAGCTAGGAGAGAAGGCCAGTCAATTACTAACAGAATTCCTCAACAGTTACCACTTATCACAATTACTCTAAATTTATAACACAGCATATCTAGCTGCTCTAGGTTTCATGCGACATATTAAATAAAGCATTTCACAGTACAAACATTGCCCTTAATCACATGCAAAGAAATAATGGCGCATATGAAGAATGGTTGTTCTTATTAGGTCAACAGTGAACATGAAAGCAGCAAATTCCTCATCAGAACTGCCCTAACTTCGACCATACCTAAATGAAAAGCCACTATTCAGCATAAATAACTGCAAGCTCTGATGAGATAACAGCACTGAAACACTATCCAATGCCATTAGAAACATATCTGGCTTGACTTCTCACAACAAAAACAACTAATCCCACAAACATCCTATTAACAGTACTAGCCATTACATGCCACGAAACAGAAAGCTGACAAGGAATGCAAGCTAACCTGCTCGGGGCGAAATTCCAGGTCGGAGGCTCGTAGCAGAGACTGTGCCAGGCCCCCGCACCAACCATTCGGGCTTCAACGAGGGCTCACCTCGGTCCATACCGGGTGGCGTCCCTCACCATCTATACAAGCTGCTGCTCCGCAGCAGCGTCCAGCGATCCAGTCCGGCACAACAATGCAACACCCCCACTACTTCCCACTCCTCGTCACGAATCACTCACGGGGGCGCCCGCGCGCGACAATTCAACGGCGCATCCACACCCACCCACCCCCTCTAGGGGGCAGCCGAGACCACCAAACCCTAGCCTCCCAACCAAACCCTCAAACCCTAACTTCCTCACAACACAATCTCTCACACACGCACGCGCAAACAAACAAACAAAAAAAGGACTTGGGGAAAAATAATCGCACCCCAGAGTATCAAGCATTCATCAGTTCATCTCAGAGCAATGGGAGGGATCAGGGAGTAGAGAGGAAGGAGGGTTGTTGCCTCAGTGTGGCGTGGAGGAGGAGGCCGAGCGGTGAGGATCCGGCGTGGAGGAGGCCGAGCGGCGTGGAGAGGAGGCCGAGCGGTGAGGATCCGGCGTGGAGGAGGAGGCCGAGCGGCGTCGAGGAGGAGGCTTCGGGTGGGGAGTCGAACGGGCAAGTGACGAGAATAAGGGGGCAACCACTAGTGCGTCCCTGTTTATAAAGGGACATCACAGACGGTTCTATTAAAGAACCGTCTGTGATAACATATCACAGACGGTTCTGTTATGGAGCCGTCTGTGATGTGTTTAACATCACGCATATTCCATACCGAACCGCTCGTGATATGTTATCACAGACGGTTCTTTAATAGAACCGTCTCTGATGTGTTACCCCCAGAAACCCTAATCTTTAACATCACAGACGGTTCTAGACCTGAACCGTCTGTGATGTGTTAACATCACAGACGGTTCTTTAATATAACCGTCTGTGATGTGTTACCCCCAGAAACCCTAATCTTTAACATCACAGATGGTTCTAGACTGAGCACTGCTCAGGATGATATGTTAACATCACGAGCAGTTACTCATATGGAACCGCTGCGTGATGTTAATTTCATATACTCTTGAACATTTGAGCTCCTATTTTGAAGTTTTATATACTGCAATTTTATTTCTTGAATTTTATTTTCTTTATTTAATATCCAATCTTTAATATTCAGTCTGTAATATTCAATATTTTATATTTATTTACTTTGAATAGTATATCGAAATCGCCTCAAAGCAAACATCTTCCTGGTATCACACACACGCACACACACGATACAATGAAGTCCAAATTAATCAACTTAACTCCAAATCATTAATTTGACTTCAAAATTTCATATGTAATTCAACTTAACTACAAATCAAGTGAAACCAAATTACAATGGAATACTTTCTTAATTGAAATATAGTCCTTCATGATGATCGAGGCGCATATAGCTATCTTCCTCACTGGGTTCTTCCTCACGTCGATGCCGCTCTCAAAGGAGGCAACTCAAATCAAATTGATTGTACTCTTCCTCATCCACGACATTCTCAACTCCGACAATCCTTCTTTTCCGTGAAGAACTATGTGGCGGTTCTTATTTGCCGGGTCAGTTACATAAAAAACTTGAACAACTTGCTTAGCGAGTACGAATGGTTCGTCCTTGTATCCGACACGTTTGAGGTCCACAGTAATGAAGCCATACTTGTCGACCTTCACGCCCTGCGGAAGTTTAACCCAGTGGCATCGAATCAAGGGGATCTTGAAAAGTACATAGTCGAGCTCCCAAATCTCCTCTACGAACCCATAGTAGGAGTTAAACCTACGTGCCCCGGCGGTATTGAACTGCTCGTGAAACGCATGACCTGCAGAGCAATTGAATTAAAGAAATAACACAGCCTAAAGATTACCACTCGGACCTTGTTCGGCAAGATACTCCTAACTGCAACAGGAAGCATTTGTGTCATCAGCACATGACAATCATGAGACTTCATACCAATTAATTTCAAATCTGTCATGGAAACAAGTTTCTTAATATTGGCGGAGTAACCGGACGGAACTTTCACACCATGCAAGCTTTGACAAAGTTCATTTCTCTCGGCCTTGGACAAAGTGTAGCAAGCGGGGGGAAGGTACGTTCGTCCTTTATCGGTCTCTTTCGGTACTAACTCGGTTCTTATGTTCATATCAACTAAGTCACGTCGTGCGTTAACACCGTCTTTTGTTTTGCCACTGATGTTCAGTAAGAGACCAATCAAGCTATCACATACATTCTTCTCCACGTGCATGACGTCGATGCAGTGGCGAACTTCTAAGTGCTCCTAATAAGGCAAGTCCCCAAAAATTGACCGCTTCTTCCAGATGTTTTTCTGAGGGGTTCTTAATTTACATCCCTTTCCAAACACAACATCAATATCCTTAACCATATCATATACCTCTTTCCCTCTAAAAGCCCTTGGAGCTGAACCGTCCTCCTTATTTCCGTCGAATTGTTTCTTCATCTTGCGGTATGGGTGACTCCTGGGAAGGAACCTACGGTGACGCATATACACATTTTTGCACGAGTTGTTCAGCCATACACTCTCGGTACCATCTAAGCAGTGCGGACAGGCTTTGGCTCCCTTTGTACTGAACCCCGACAGGTTACCAAGGGCAGGAAAATCATTGATGGTGCAGAATAACATAGCGCGTAAAGTGAAGTTCTCTCGTTTGTACGTATCCCATACTTGTACCCCTTCGGTCCAAAGTGTCACAAGATCTTCCAGCAATGGTGCTAGGTACACATCAATATCGTTCCAAGGTTGCTTCGGCCCTTGGATAAGTAGTGACATCAAAATGTACTTCTGCTTCATACACAGCCAAGGAGGAAGGTTGTACATACATAGATTCACGGGCCAGGTGCTATGTCGGCTGCTCATGTTACCGAAAGGATTCATTCCATCCGTACTCAACACTAACCTTATGTTCCTCGGTTCCGCACCGAACTCTTCGAAGCTCCGATCGAAGTTTCTCCACCGCGTAATCGGCAGGTGTCTTAGCTTTCCATCTCTCTTACGCTCCTCTGAGTGCCAACGCAGCAATCTTGCCTCCTTTGGGTTCGCAAATAAACGCTTCAAACGTGGGATTACAGGCAGTTACCACAACATCTTAGCAGGAGGTCCTTGCTTCACCTTAGCAGTATTTTGACGCTTGTATCGGGATGCTTTGCACACGGGACATACATGCATGTCTGCATACTCTTTACGGTAGAGGATACAATCGTTCGGACATGCATGTATTCTTTCTACTTCCGTTCCCAATGGGCAAATAACCTTCTTTGCTTGATAGGTGGTGCTGGGCAACACGTTTCCCTCCGAAAGGATGTCCGCTAGGAGACCTAACAACGCCGTGAAACTCTTATCGGACCAACTATTGCTTGCCTTCAATTTAAGCAGTTCAAGCATGGTTGACAACCTTGTGTATCCCGGCTTGCAGCCAGGGAACAAAGGTCTCACCGAGTCCTCCCTTAAGCCCTCAAATTTACAAAACTCTCTCTCACTGTAGTTCTCTTCTGCATCGCGTAGCATCCGATCCAGTTGTCATCGTGCCCCTATCCTCATCAAAAGCACACCACATCCGCAAATCGTTGACTTCGCTCGGCGATGTCGCCATTATTAACTCGGTATAATCTGCTCTTCACCGTGGATCGGTCCAACATGTATACCCTTTTTGAAACCCCTTCAATCAAGTGCGCTCGATCGCACCGCGTTGTTAAACATCTTCGACACGCAATCAAGGCACGGACAAGACATAAAATTTATCCCTTCTTTAACATATCCCTTTCGTGGCTCTTCTAAAAGCAACCACGCCATTAATGTACTCTTGACTCACACGGTTCACACCGTACATCCAGTTTCGATCCATCTACACTACGCATGTAACAAATTAGTGTCAAATTGATTAGCAATTAATTTATAGCAAACATAAAGGGTTATCGATCGTTACCCTCGGAGCTCACGAAGAAAATACCTAATATCTCTCGACAATCCTCGCCTTCTCCCCCCTTCCCTCTCTGTCGGCGGCACAATGGGCTTCCTATTTACCAAACATACTTAAATTGATTAGCGGTTACCTGTAGCTAGCGAACCACATTTAATTATGCAATGGAATTTAACAAACATGTACAAGCAAATCGATGCTTCACACGCTACATTCGCATGTAGTACAGACGATCGATCGTAAATAACATGGCATTTCATATAATTTCACACAAAAGAAAACTAAAAAGATCGATACAATATACATGAGATTAGTACAGATCAGCTCACTCCACACCACACGTACGGTACCGTACAGTCGTACACCGTTACATCACAGTATCACACAAGACATTAATTATTAAGCTAGCTCGCAACTAAACCACAAAGATGACGCCAAGCTGCTAGCTAGCACACCAACCGACCACGCATATACATGTTATTTAGCCAAATGCAATTATTATACTATATGTACATATGCATGTATGGCATGAAGCTATATCTAGTAGGATCGATCTAGCTACAAATAAGCTAGCTAGACGTCAATGACCTTGAAGTAGTCGCGGTTCTTGATGACGATGTGGGTGTAGCGGAATCCCGCGAAGTCACGCGGGATGGAGATGAGGTCCACACTGCCGTCGCGCTTGTGGAGTTGCAGTACGATGGCACGGTCCTCGGCAGTGTGGCAGCGGCAGTGCGGCAGCGGCAGAGGCAGCGGCAGAAATGTGTGTCGGGTAGCGGCAGAGGCAGCGGCAGAGATGTGTGTCGGGCGCGCCATATGTAGGGTGAGGATATCACAGACGGTTCTTAATTAGAACCGTCTGTGATATCACAGACGGTTATAATTAAGAACCGTCAGAGATATTATTCTGACGGTTCTTAATTAGAACCGCTCAGATATTATTACGCACGGTTCTTAATTAGAACCGCTCGTGAATGGTCGATATCGCGCACGGTTCTAATAATTAGAACCGTCGTATTATTACGCACGGTTCTTAATTCAACCGCTCGTGAATGGTCGATTATCACGAGCGGTTTAATAATAGAACCGTGCATGATAATTCCTGAGCGATTCTATTAGTAAACCGCTCGTGATAGATTTATATCACAGACGGTTCTAAATAAGAACCGTCTATGATCGGCTATTCCAGGTCGGAACAGACCCAACACAGACGGTTCCAAAAGAATCGTCTGTGATGGGCCGTCTGCTATAGCCTCTTTTGTAGTAGTGTTGGTCCGGTACTAAAAACCAAAATATGACTCCATGGACAACATACTTGATACAAATTACAATTAGGACTTTGTAAACAGCAAAGAATCCCGAAACCATTAGCATCCACACAGAAAAAATGTGAAGCTGTGCATAGATACACAGATATTCAAATCTTGGATCTAAATGTTTATATCCAAACATCTATAACTGCAAAATTACAAAAATAAATCTAATTTTCTAAATTCATAACCATGGGATTTTAATTATTAAAATTATAGATTGCATGTAGTATCGGTTCTGAAGCCCACCATGCCATGATCAACTCAAAGAAGGTGATAGTCCTGTGGTTAGAATTCTAAATTTTCTTAATCTATTATATTATTGTTTTCTTGCAATAATTTTTACAATTTCTAATTACAAATTGATATACTTGGGTGTAACAATTGTTTTGGAATTCAAAATTTTAATTTGTATATATTCGTATAACATGATTTTTTTAATTATGAATTCCTATATATTTTTTTCAATATATAAGTATTAGTTTTACATATTCAATGGAATTACATATGTCTTGACAATAAATTTGAAATTTGAATTTATATATGTTATAATATCACAATTTGTGTACTCCATATATATGTAGATCCACACACTAATAGTATTTGTACTTAGGATGCACGTAAATAACAATATTGGTTCTATATTGGCGCCATGAGGCAATAAATTAGAAATATATAACAATTAGAAAAAGTAAAATAAATGAGAATTAAAGTTTGCCAATGGAATTTTTCTTATATTATTAATAACATAATATTGTTGAAACCACGTAGCACGTGCGGATGCATGGGTTGATAACTAGTATATATATATCTATACTGATTGGAGACTCTCCTAGAAGCTCGTATATTAATTCTAGGATGTAAAAAGGTAGAAATTCCCACATTAATCAGATAAAAATAAAAATGCTAGAAATTCACACACTAATTAGAGAAAACGGAAAAATCATAACCATCCAATTTATAAAAGTTAGAAATTCGCACATTAATCAGAGAAAAAAAACTAAAAATTCTCACATTAATCAGAAAAAAGGAACGCGTTATCCATCGTAAACCTTCTCTTTAAAACGCGTTATCCATCGTAAACCTTCTCTTTAAAACCGTTTGCTCCTTTTGTCTTCTTATCACTTTGTTCCATCCTCGTCTCTAGCTAGCTCCAACCATGGCCATGGCCACCAGGCAAAGCTCGACCCCATCGTTCTACAACTTCCTAAAGGAAGGACTCGTCCTCCCGAACCACAACCGAGCCTCTTCGCGGCAATCTTTAGCCTCTTCATCGCCTCCACCGCTCCTGCTCCTCACCAACGACCTTGCCGTCCGGCCCCTCACCGACGAGATTCTCCTCGATGTCAAGGCGCTAAATAGCATCGACCGAGGAGCCCGGATTTTGCCGAGCTCCTCAAAGATATCCAGATGACACCGAGAACTCATGATTGTCGGCGCGCTTACCTCCTGATCGCGCCGTCGCCGGCTCCGCCGTCCGGATCGTCGTCCTCTTCGCCACCGTCGCAACGTACTCGGTGAGCCGCACACCTTTGGCACGCTCCTCGGCAAAGTCAAGGCTCGGCTTAAGGGCCGTCTTGGCCGCCGCCGCGTGTACATCCCGAGGCGCCTACATAACGATTCCGCGCCATGACTGCGATCCTCGTCTTCTTCGTGGTGAAGCACTACTGCGTCTTTGTTCTGCTGTCGCCGCTCTTCTTCGCGGCTTCATCTTCCTCTTGTACTTCTCCGTCTTGTGTTCTTTCGCGTCGTCATATCGGTGGTCGAGCCCGGTGCCACGGCCACGGAGCGGTCGGCGGGCGTGGAGGCCGGTGAAGGAGAAGAAGAGGCGTCTGCGTGCTCTTCGTCGCGATTACGGGGCCTCACGCCGTTGTCTCGCCGGTGCACACGCCGCTACGGCATGTGCGCGTAATAGCATGGCATCCGGCTGCTCCTTGACCTTGTGTACGCGATTCGATGGCGTAGTAGGGTTATTCGCCGTCGCGCCATCACCGCGTTCTACTACGAGTGCAAGGAGAGCACGGAGGTCGCGATCAACAGAATCGTCACGCCAAGTCTCTTCAGATGAAGCAAATGCTTGATTTGGTACACCTTTGGATTATACTATATAATAATGTTTGAGTTGTGATCACCACGTAGATTATTCTTTTGTGTATTTGTGGCGTCGAAGAAAGAAGTTTCGAAGTGTCTGCTCTCTTAATTTTGACGAGAATGAAATGGCGTGAATATGCAAGTGATATGAAATGGGAGCAGTTTCTTCCTTGTCCCATTCGATCCATATGAGCTAAATAGACACATACAGTTCATGTAAACAATTTATGCATATATAGGTAACCAAATTTGTCTAAACATCTTTGAATTGTCAACAAGAAGACAATATAAGTCTTGACTTTAAGAAACTATAAAGTAATTAAGCCATTGTTGGCGTTCAGTGATGAACTTCCAACACTACGGAAACACGTGATTTGCCGAGTGCAAAATCTTTGCCGAGTGCCAAATTTGGCACTCGGCAAAGACACGCTTGCCGAGTGCCGACTCGCAAAATATGGCACTCGGCAAAGAGGCCTTTGCCGAGTGCCTGGCACTCGGCAAATACCTGCACTCGGCAAAGAATGTCTTTGCCAAGTGCCAGGCACTCGGCAAAGGTAGGCACTCGGCAAAGGTAGTAGGGGCCTAACGGCATCCAACGACATCGCCTTTGCCGAAGTGCAAACCGCTTGGCACTCGGCAAAATAACTTTGCCGAGTGTCGTGAGGCGGCACTCGGCGAAGTTTATCTTTGCCGAGTGCCAGATGGCCGACACTCGGCGAAGTTATTAATTTGCCGAGTGCCTGGGGTTGGCACTCGGCAAAGTAATAACTTTGCCGAGTGTCGTGAGGCGGCACTCGGCAAAGTTATTAGTTTGCCGAGTGCCAACCCTAGGCACTCGGCAAACTAATTTTTTTTTGGTTTTTTACCACCAATATTTTTTTGAAGCTTTAGTACACTACCACAAACAACATGTTTAAATTTGGGCTATTTTCATTGCCTTTTGGCATATTTCTATAGTTTATTTTGTTTTGTTGAATTTTTCCAAAAAATGTAAGTTTGAACTGCAAGTGCATCGAATAATGGATTACATTCGTTCAAAAAATGTTATCCTTGTTTCTTAGTGTAAATTTAGGCTAAATCCAGGAACTGTCTCGAAATTTCGATCAACGTGCTCACGGGGCAACGCCGCCAACTTGCGTGGGAGTGGTTTTTTAATTGTATAAAATGCGAATGAATTCCGAAAATCATGAAACTTGTCGAGTTGTCGCCGTATCGTATGCGTATACCGTGGAAAAAATTTGAAAAAGTTTCGAGCTGTTGTCATGTACGATGCTCACAAACCAGAAGAATCCCGGAGAAGTTTTCACGTATTCTTTCTTTTTTCTAAGGTTTGCAAGCATCGTACGTGACAACTTGCGCGAAACCTTCTCAAATTTTTATCACAGCCTCCACATATGATATCATGACATCTTCCCAAGTTTCATGATTTTCGGACTTCGTTTGCTTTTTATACAATTTAAAAACAACTCGACCGCAAGTTCGTGGTCATGTTTCGTGAACAAGATGTTCGAAATTGGTGGTCTGTTCCTGGTTACGGCCTCACATTATACTAAATAACATGAATATCATTTTTCCATTTATTTTTTTTCATTATTCGAATGACTAGCAGTTATAATTTGAATTATCCAATAAAATTCAATTAATTGAAATAAATTAAAGAAATATAGAACAAGTCCGATAAATGTGCCACATTGGAACATGGAGTACCAGGTATTGTATTGGGACTGCAGAAAAAGTTTGGAGGTCAAAAGTGGAAAAAAAAATGGTTTGCCGAGTGTCAGAAAAAGACACTCGGCAAATAATTTTAATTTTTTTAAAAACCTATGCATAGTCACGTTTGTCACACTTTGCCGAGTGTCAGATCGGGGGCACTCGGCAAGGCCTCTTTCCGAGTGCGGATCGGGGCACTCGGCAAAGAGGGTTTTAACCCCGCACGCCCGCCAGTACCGCCCGCACACACCGCACACCCGCGCGCCAGGCCTCATACGCCAGCCGCCGCCCGCCCCGCCAGCTCGCTCCGCCCGCGCCGCCGCCCCGCCCGTGCCAGCGCCAGCTCGCCAGCCCTTGCCACTCAGCGCCGCCGCCGCCACGCCACCACCCACCGGTCGTCCTCCCGCCGATTGGCCCCGCCGTTGTCCTCCCTTCACGGCCGTCCGTAGGTAACAACTCAGATTGAAGCTTATACTAACAAGTAGCTTATACTAACAAGTAGCTATTTCTTGTGTCAGCATACCACTCGATCTTTGTCATGTATAGCAAAAAAATTGTCCACGTTGTTGGACAATGCAAATGGTGACTATTGATTATTCTTATCTTGGGCATTTGCTTATGTGTATGCTCGCTAATACTGATTAGTAACTACTCACTCTTTCCGTTCTTTTTTCTTGTCTTGTTAGTATGTGTGCAATCAACCTTCTAAAACTGTGACCACAAATATATACATAAAAGTATTTAGATTTGTCATATAAAAATTAGTATGTGTGCTTTCCCTTTAACTTTGTAAGCATCATACAGAGTGCCTGCTTGTTCTTGATGTATTCACTCGCATGACTTCCATCCCTACCTCTGTGATCTTCACAGTATAAATATTTTCTTTTACTTGTGCTCAGTGAGATGCAAATATGCAATGCATCGTCAGGCTATAATTGAGGTTACCTCTAAGCAAAAGGGAATTGAGGTTGAGCAATGAGATGTACCTAGGAATTATTTCGTGGTCTTTGATGTTTCGATTGCTATTCATATCTTGCTTACCATTCATGTCCTCTCGGTGGCGAGGAGATTAGAACACATAAAAACAGGCGACATAGGAGTTCGGATAAGTCTGCTCACATATAGGAAATTCTCCAAAATCGTGTCCCAAGGAGTTCGGATAAGTCCGCTCACATATTGGTTAGTGCTCAAGGTAAAAAAAAAAATCAAGTATTGGCAAATCTAGGTTTTCGTGCTTGATATGCCACCACCGATGAGTAAGTAGGATTCTGCGATATGATTAAGGATGCCAGAAAACAATGAAACATATGAATATTTTAGTTAATTTTAGAAAGTATGAACCACAACCTCCCCAATAAGTTGATTGGATTTTTTTATGATAAACAAGACCAAGGAGAAACCAAACGATTTACAGTCTTATAAATTAGAAGGGTTAAAAGAGTATTACTCTAATCAATCGGGCTGTTGCAAAGGTAGTGCTATCATTGCTTAATTCAATCAAATCCTTGAATATGTTATTATCTTTCATCTGGTGCAAACTTTCAAAGCACTCTTCAACTTTAGAGGTATCTGCAAAGGAAGCTGACATCTTTCTGAATCAAGGGATCCTACCCCGCAGGAAACTGATACCCTTCTTTCACAAGGTGCGAGACCAGGGAGCCCCGATTTCATTTCTTGGTTCAAACAGAAGGTACTGGTCCATTTAGGCCCGTCTTTGTTCGACATTCCAAGTTGATCGTACGTTCGAATAATATAACGATCTATCACGCTTGTGCTTGCGTGCCCAAACCGATCGTCTATAAGTGACGAGTTGAGACAGGTTGCAAACGGCTGTGTCGTTAGGGTCAAGTCATTTACCGGTTATGACGTGAATGGATATCGTTTTCACACAGCAAGCTACGAGCAGAGTCGGCCCAATCGAAAAACCACAAACAGCGGAGTTTTTACGCCCGGCACTGATGGCCTCGACTATTATGGAAGAATTGAAGAAATCTACGAACTTGCATTTTATGGTTCCAAACCTCTTAATCTGTCATATTCAAATGCCATCGGTTTCATCTCGAGTAACGAGGCGAACCCTAAGCTTGGGCTAGTCGAGATTCGACGGATTCCGCCTATCCAGGAAAAGATGTCTACATTGTGGCTCAACAGCCGTCCGAGTTTATTATACGCCATACGCGTGACAAGACAAAGAGCATCTTAAGGGTTGGGCTATTGTGCACAAGGTATCGCCACACAGTAAACTACCTGCTCCAAGCGATGAAGATTACAACTTCAACCCAAACACATATGATGGAGAGTTCTTTCAAGAAGAGGGGTTACAAGGAGGTTTAAGATAGACTTAACCGGCGATAGGAATGGAAGTAGACAATGAAAGGGTTGATGACGAGGACGCCGAGACGAGTGCGAAATGTGAAGGACTTACAAATGCTTGAGCGATTACGTTTAGGCAATGACAATGAAGACAACATTCCTCCTTCGGATAGTGTTGATGATTTGGACAATGTTGATAGTGATGACGAGACCTATGATCCAGCTAATCCCAATCATGAAGATTATTTCTAATACATGTAATACTATGTTTTTTGTAATTATGTTTTGTTCATTTTGCATCTATTTCTAATACATGTATTACTATGTTTTTTGTAATTATGTTTTGTTCATTTTGCATCTATTTCTAATTACGTCTTGCTTATTCTTTTTAATTGCAGGTGAGTGAACAAAGATGGTGGGCGACCGTCGTAGGGCCGTGTCCTCGCTTTACCAGAGACCACACACTGCGGAGGAGGAGGCGGAGGGGTCGGACAGGAGGAGGAGGAAGAGGACCGCCGGCCGCAGGAGGGGGCCGTCTCCTCCCACGCCGCGTGAGGAGGTGCTGGAGGAGGAGGTGGCGCCCGTGGACGAGTTGGACGAGGAGCTGATTCGGCAGACGGCCGAGGAGGAGGTGGCGCCTGTGGACGAGCTGGACGACGAGGCGGTAGGCACGGGTTCCGCTTCCTCCTCTTCCTCTTCGAGTGTCTACTTGCGAGGTCCCGCGAGCCTCCCTCAGGGTCTGCATCCTCACCAACGTCCAGTGATTCGCCCCGAAGGGCAAAAGTAAGTAACTTTAGATGTTGTCACCACTACTTCATATGATATGTTGAAAAAAAAGAGAAACTAATAATTTTTCTTAATCACTTGTGCAGAACCGGGTGGTTGTGTCGTGGTAGCGCACGCCCGCCAATGGCATCCTGGGTCTTCGTGCGAGCAACACTACCCGGCATTGTCACGCACGGGAAGACGGAGCCGCCTACTCGCTTGACCACTACGCCGCCGCCCCGATGCGAGTACCCGAAGAAGGCGGCGGGTGAAGGCGGAGTTTTGGGTAAGTCTCCTCGCACAACATTGCTCAATACATCGCATTCATTGCACTTTTCTTGAAATAATGAATGGATACATCGCGCTTGTATGCGGACCTATTTCGATGCGATGAGGATTTGAGGCCGGCGGACGGTGGCTACCAAAGCTCGTAAAAACTCATCACCGACATGCATCACGAGGTGCGATCCGTGCCATCGTAACCTACCACGGGTCGAAGCTTGAGAGAAGGTCACCAAGAAAGACGCAAGAAACATGACGTCGACCGGGACCGGACCTTGAGGTAGATGAAGAACATTAATATTGATTCGCTTTGAGATTAAATACGTTTAATTTGATCTTCTTATATGTCAAATACTTGATGACGTGTAGATGATTCCTGGTGGTGCCAATCGTATCCCGAGTCTTTGGCGATGATCGTGGACAAGTGGTTCACGGAGGAGTATCTCCAGATGCACAAGGATGCCCGCCCGCTGCTTGATGATGCAAGGTCCAAAGACACCATCAAGGCACCGCAGCCTCTCCGCATACAAACAAGCATGGGTACACGAATTCATTTATCTATTGTGACGCTCAATTTCGCACGATTTCTAATTATCTTGTCGTCTTTCTCGCGATCGGCGTCACATAGTGGCCACCTTGCTCGGACTTCCGTGCATGGTGTATGGCCCACAAGGGCAAGGCGACGTCCGACGCCTCCTTCAACTCGAGGACCCGCCCGCGCACACGAACCCGGCGTCCACACCCGCATCGGTGAGTACATCGTCGGCGGCAAGGTCGGGTCCATGGGCGCACCATGATCCGAGCACCCGTGACTTTGATGGAGAGATCGTCATGAGGGTGGGACAAGGCAAGAAGCATGGGCGGTTACGGCTTGGCGACGGCCTCATCGACACGGCCTCTACTCCATCTCTCTCCCAGATCCGAAACACGAGCACGAGCGAGAGCCCGCCATACGCCCACGGCAGCATCACGTGACAAAGACCGGTCGACCTTTCGAGGTTATTCTGTTTTACTCGTCGTACATTGATCTTTACACCTTAATTAGCTTTGCATTATCAAACATTGGAGTGAAATATTGCAGGCCCTACCGAACAAGAAATGAGGCAACGTCAGAGCCGGAGGCCGAGCGGCAGAGGATGTCGGCCCACCGAGGCCGAGCGGCAGATGGTCGGCGGACATTACGGAGTTCCTACAAGGTCTTGGGCAACATACGGGCTTTCTTTGTGCCACTGGGCCGTTGGCTCCACCTCGCCTCCGCGTCCCCGCACTGCAGCTACTCCCCGTGAGTATGAAAGTTTTTGCTTTCGCTGTGCTTTGCTTGTATGACCTTTACCTTCCTAGATTAGGTATCTAATGTAATCTTGTCTCACATGCAATCTCTTCTTCTTTGTGCACCTCAATCGTGGGTTCAAATAATCCACCTCATGCGCCTCGAATGATGGAGCTTTTCCTTCACCACGATCGCGATGGCCACCTTCGAGATGAATGATAGTTGTATTTTCATTTGTTGTTTACTTGATGATGGACTTGTGATATACTTGTGATGCATTTGTCATTGTGATGAACTTGTGGATTTATTTGGATGGACTTGAGCACTTATTGTTATATATGTGATATATGTGATGGATGAGATATATATGTGATGGATGTGATATATGTGATGAATGAGATATATATGTGATGGATGTGATATATGTTTGGATGGATTTGTTTGTCGCGATGGAATGTAAAAAATAAATAAAAAATGCAGTTTTGGGTCACTTTGCCGAGTGCAACACTCTAAAAGGACCCTTTGCCGAGTGCCTTGACCATGGCACTTTCGGCAAAGAAACCGGGTCCCGAACCCAGTTTCCGGCTTTGCCGAAAGCCATGGTCAAGGCACCGCAAAGCCGAAGATTTGCCGATTGTAATGCTCAAGGCACTCGGCAAAGCTTCGACTTGCTTAGAGTGCAATGGTCAAGGCACTCGGCAAAGCCGAAGATTTGCCGAGTGCCTTGCTCAAGGCACTCGCAAAGATTCCAGATTTGCCGAGTGCCTTGCTCAAGGCACTCGGCAAAGAAATTTTCAAAAAATAAAAAATCTTTGCCGAGTGCCGGCCGGGTTGGCACTCGGCAAAGAGGCCGTCAACGGGGCCGGCGCCGTGGATCGTGTTTTTCTTTACCGAAGTCTTGACTCGTCACTCGGCAAATCCTTTACCGAGTGCCCGACAAAGGCACTCGGCAAAGGTTGCTTCGCCGATAATTTTTTCCGAGTGCCCTTTGCCGAGTGTCGCACTCGGCAAAGCTTTTGCCGAGTGCAAAGGGCCTTTGCCGAGTGCCTGAGGCACTCGGCAAATAACCTGAATCCAGTAGTGCAAGTCGATCTTCCAATGAAATGGCGATAAAACTAACCTGTAAGTGCTCAGCAATTTAAATGCAAGGGATGAAATGGAATAACTAGGTTGGGTGATATCGGAGCATTTCTCTTGCTTTGGGCGAAGTGTAGAATTTTTTTGCTAATATAGCACGTTTTCGGCGGTATTGGCGATATTAATTAAGGGCGAGTCATATTTACAAATTTTGCCTCGATGTCACACGGTCGCCGTACGGAGCCCTCTTCCCTCCCGCCACGCAGCTCGTTCGCACGCCGCCATGCGACAACCGCTGCCTCCACGACGGTCAGGCGGCAATGCCTCCGTGCCGCCACGTGCCTCCTACGACTCCCGGTCCGCCTGGTCGCGCCACCTCCACGACGGTCAGGCGGCAAGGGCCGACGGCCTGCCACGTGTTGGGGAGGGTTAGGTTCACGTGTTAGGGTTTAGTTAGTTAGTTAGGGTAGTTAGGTTAGTTAGGGTTAGTGATTATAGTTTCACAATGGTTTGTACGAATTTTTAAATACAGCAAATGAGTTCAAAAAATTATAAAATTTTATGTGCAGCCTCCCGACACAGTGCAATTACTTGTGTAAATTTGTCATAATTTTATTCATTCAGAATTGTTCTCGCTATTTCGTGTCAATGTACTTGCCTACTTATCTTCTATTAAACAGTGACAATGCATAGCTTTCTGGAGACGTGCTTGTATATAAACAAGGTGGGAGAAAATATTACATTACAACACCGAATAACACACAATATAATATGGCTCACTCGTCTGAGCCACTACTCTCTGCCTGCTACGGCTGCGTCCGCGTGTGCGGCCTTGTTTTGCGCCGACCATGGCCCGTGGAATGATACCACTTCTGTCGAATCCGGGAACGAAGGATCTTGGATTCTCTGTATTTTATACACTAGTCCAGGAACAGCTAGTGTACACAGTCAAACAAAAGTGATAACAAAATTATATTACACATTTATTCATTGATAATCAGAGTTTATTACAAAATTACGCACAAGGCCAAATATAAATAGACAGCGGAAACAAAAATAAGTAGGTAGGCCACGCGATTCGCCACAGGCAATCATTTGGCAGTGTAGCCTAGGCATCCTGATCCACATCGTCTTGATAATAATCTTTACTTAAATAGATTTTATTCAGCAAGGGTGAGCACAACTTTCATGCTCGCAAGTTACACCTAATTAACATAATATAATGCATGCATGTGTAAACAAGAGTGGCTGATAGGGTTCATTTTGCGTAAAGCTATATTTTTAGTTTTAAATACTTCTACTAAGTTCAAGTCAAAATTTTAAAGCTATAACTAAAGAAATTACCATTTAATTTTGATTTATAAATCCTCATGTGCGGGATAAACCTCCATACACTAGTGGTGAAGGACTAACCCCCTTACACCAAGCATTCTTCCTGAATTTTTCCAATTGGATAAATTATCCAAAAACATTTGAGTTTGAAATTTATTTTAAAAACAAAACCAAGTCTAATCGATAAAAGGCATTGCTCATCATGTTCATAACCGCGGACGCGGCTATTCGAATAGATTTATACTCTGCAGAGTTTGTACAGCTTTACCCACAAAAGATAATTTGCTTTTCATGTCGGCCATTACCATGTGAGAGGTCCTCCACTCTGAGTGATGAGTATTTGACAAGTGTGTTGATTAGATTGAGAGTTGAGGTTTTTGGTTTGGTCTAATTCGGGTCAGTGTCGTGGAAATCGAACTACCATTGTATGGAGCGGAAGTTCCGATTAATCTGAACTCTGGTGTTGAAATAGGAACTTCCGATTTATCTGGGTTTTGCTCTCGGCTGAAGGAAATCGGAACTTCCGCACAAGGGGTAGCGGAGTGTCCGATAATACTGACATTGAGTGTTCTCTGAGAACTTAAATCGGAATTAAATATCTGGAAAGTCGGTTGTTCCGGATATCGGAAGTACCGCAGTGTTGAGCACGGAACTTCCGATATTCCTGACAAGTGCGGATGTTCCGGAAATCGGAACTTCCGCTGTGGTAAGTGCGGAACTTCCGATTGTGTCCAGAACTGTGCAGAGAAGGTTAAATTGTGATTTTGATTTTGTATGAGTTTGAGTCTTATACAAATATTGATGCTATGATATTGTGCAATGCTATGTGATGTGTTTTTGTCTGCGTTGACTGCAGGGCATCAAGATGGAGTCGTGGCGAGACACGTGGACCGGACTAGGCGCTGGAGGCGTTGAGGTCGAAGCGGTCGGGATGTGTCGAAGACGGCGTGAATCTTGAAGCGGTTGCAGTCGTGCACAACAAGGTGTACGGAGGCTTCGGAGAAGGTGCGCAAGGCGAAGGGTCTTTTCGCAAAGCGGCAAAAGTGGAGGCGGTTCCGTTCGGGTGTAGCGGGCTTAATGGGTTGAGGCCCATTAGCCAAGGCTATAAATAGGGAGAACCACGAGTTTGGGTTAGACCTTTTGATAGAAAATTAGGGTTAGCTCCAAAAAGGGTGTGTGTTGCCTTTTTGAGAGTTTGTGGTTTTGAGAGGATGAACTGAAATCTCTTGTAATCTTTCCTCTGTGTTTCCACTTGTAAACGTTTGATGTCTATCAATGAAACTCTGAGTCTTTGATTACATGTTTATGCCTCTTTTTATTCCCTCTCTGTTCATGTTGAATATCTAGGGTTATGGCATATATTTTGGTTCGTTTTATGAAATAGCATGAAACTTCATATCTAGAATCGTTTTGGTATTGCTATTACTTCCTCAAAGTTTCATGCTCTAAGAATCTGAGAATCTCGCGTATTATTGGTTTTGGTCTTTCTTGCCCCTTCTTCAAGAAATCCGATTTTGGCTTGTTTGCTGAATCTTTGGTTGCGATTCTTCTCCATAAGGTCAAGATGGTGTTTAGGATGATGTCCTGTAAAACTTGACCTGAGAAGAGCATTCAAGATTAAGTAGTTTGGATTTTTGGGCAAAAACCCGAGAGCTCTGTTCTTCGGTCAGGATAATCGGAACTTCCGATTTTGTGCAGCGGAAGTACCGCAAGCGGAACTTCCGCGCTATACACTGCGGAACTACCGCAAGCGGAACTTCCGCAATCTACTGTCCGGAACTTCCGATTTCCAGAAGAACAGCCTGAAACTTGTTTTTGATTGTTTGATCTTGCTTCATTTACTTTCTTTAGATCTTCAGAGATCTTTGTAGGCTAGTTTGAAATACAGTAAAGGAGAGGTATTAATTATTAAGGCACCATTCACCCCCCCTCTGTTGCCATTTCGGTCCTTCAATTGGTATCAGAGCCGGTTAGCTCTTCTTGATAGATCTTAACCGGTCTTCAGAGCCATGGCAACGGACAAGTATTCCACCAAGCCTCCAGTCTTTGATGGTCTGGATTACCCCTTCTGGAAGAGCCGAATGGAAACTTACATCCAGGCTCAGGGGTATGCCTTCTGGAGAAAGGTGAAGGTTAGATTTGCTGTTCCTGCCGATGAGAACATCAATGCTGGAAACATGGCCGATGTTGAGGCAAATGCTAAGGCAAGGAACATAATCATTCAGGGTTTAAGCAGAAGTGAGTTTGATCGTATTTCTCATTTGATTTACGCTTATGACATCCGGTGACCTCGATGCATACCATGAGGGCACCACTCGATTAAGACGGTTCGACAAGACCGGCCAAGCGTGAATACATAAATTTGAAATGCTTGTCGGTGAATCTTTAGACGAGTGCTTTTCGCGTTTCACAAGATCTTGAGCAACCTCCGAGCGGTCGGTCTTACATACCCGACTCGGATAACGCCGACGATGCTTTCTCGCACTTGATCTTCGTGTTTGGGAGATGAAAGTGACTACCATCAAAGATAGCACGGACCTCTCGACCCTGACTCTTGATGCGCTTTACTCGCGTCTCAAGACTCACGAGATTGACATCGTCTCTCGAAGGTCGAAGTCACAGTCGATGGCTTTAGTCACTGATCCCACTTCTGGATCTTCTTCTGAGTCGATACGTGGGTTCTCCTTAGCTGCTCTCTGTGACATAACTGATGATCAGTTAGAGCAGCTTGAGGATGAACAGCTAGCCCTCCTAGCTCGGAAGTTTTCCCATGCTTACAAGAGGAGGAGGGATGGTAAGAGAGGAGGTCCTGTGATTTGTTTCGAGTGTGGTGGCCCCAACCACATCCGAGCAAACTGTCCCAAGCTTGGGAAGGGCAAAGGTGACTATGGCGGTCCAAGCAAGAACGACTACATCGACAAGAACCGCAACACGAAGCCCTCAGCACCTGATCAAGGCAAGAAGAAGTTCCGCAACTTTGGGAAGGCAAAGAAGCTGTTCCATCGCGTCCTCACCGCCCTCGACGAACTGGACACCAGCGAGGTGGAGGGGTGGAGCGACGATGATGGGAAGGACGATCATGATCCCAAGGACGACGGCAACTTCTCCGGCATGTGCTTCATGGCCCTCGGGGGCGAACTGAGCGACAGCGAGCTGTACTCCGACTCCGACGAGGTTAGTCCCACTTATGACCAGCTTAATGATGCTTTTCTTAAGCTAGGTAGATTTCATGCTAAGTCTAGGGCTAAGTGTTCCGTGTTGGAGAAGGAAGTAGCTAGACTATCACGGAGCTTACTTTACTTACATCCGCTCCCTCCGTGATGATTGTGACACTTGCTGTGCTTTGCTTGATGACATGGAAAAACTAAGGACCTTGCATGATAGTGTGTCCTCTGAACTTGACATGATTAAGGTAGAAAACATTAGCCTTCTTGCTGAATTAGAGATGAGTAGGGTAGCACCTCCTGCATCCACTACTATTGAGGCTACTGCTTGCACCTCATGTGAGGTTAAGGACAATTCGTTTAGAGGTCTTTATACCATGTTGCTTGATCTGCCTGAAACTTGTGAAAATTGTAATAATCTCAAGATGAACCTAAAACGGGCAGAACACAAAATTCTTTGAATTTCAAGTCGCGCTACTAGAGCCTATTGTTTCTTGTTTAAACTGTCCTAAGTTAATCACGAACTAGAATCAGATTCTAAGCGGTTTCAAGAAATGATTGATCACAATAACAAATTGGCTCAGTATGCTTCTAAGGACCTTGTTAGCTCACCTTGCAATCATTGTAATAAACTAAAATGTGATTTGGTTGCATTGGATGAAAAATGTGTGAAACTAACTAAGGACCTTCTAGAGACACAATCATCTGCTTGTATTGTGTGTGCTGGGAAGAAGCCTAAGGGTTTGGTAGAGACGCCTAGTAACGTGAACCAATCTGCTAGCAGTAGGACTGTCCCCCCAAAGTCGGCTGTGCGTGCACAAGCAAATCTTGCCTCTGCTGTTGGTTCTTCTTCTGCTCCCTTACCTTCTGCTGTCTCTTCTTCCCCCTGCTCTTCTTGCACCTCTCTCTTTCGGGAGTGTCAGTATCTTATGAACACTCTCGAGAGGTTTGTAGGAGGCAAGAAGAAGCTCAATCTCATTCTAGACAAATCAAAAATTTGCAGATTCAATCAAGGTCTAGGGTATGATATCCAGGAGGATATGAGGAAGCATCCACCTGTCGTGCTCAAAACCATAGCACTGTGTGTGATCAAAACTAAGCCCGGGATCGAGAAAGTCAATTTTAAGTCGTGGGTTTTGTTCAAAGGATTTCGACAACAAGGTGATTCCACTGCAGCTTGCCCTCGAGAAGGCGGTATCATTGCACCTTCTGCCGTAAAGATGGACATTTAGTTGATCATTGCTTGAGCGTGCCAAGATCGCGTAAAGACCGTGTTGAGTCTCTTAGGCACATTCGTGGTCAGCCCGGATCTTGAGTGCACCTAAGACCAACACGGGTCTAGGTTTGTTCCATCGATGATTTTGGGCAAGATCGAGGACTTGGTTTTTCCGAAGTTTTCGATTTTCGTCCTCATGCTTCCTTTGGTCGTAACTCCGCGCCCCGAGGGTAGATCTCGTTTTCCTTTCGAGATAGCTACCATGGCGAGATCAAGATATATTCGCACTTCGACTCGCTCTCCATAGCGATCGGATCCAAAGAACAGTGAGATCTTTTGACTTGTTGAGTGACAGAGAGCGTAGGGTAGATAGAGGTCGGTCTTGCTTGACTACTTCATCTGCTCGCGTGTTACTCAAGATTGGGTGCCAAAATCACCGTTGATTCACCCGATCGAGACTTTACTCTGCTTGACTCGTGGTCGCCGGCCGGGAAGGGAAAGGTCCGGATTGTAGACTCGGTTGTTCACGTCATATGACCGGTGAGTCTCGTTGGTTTTCTTCCTAGCCGCGCTCGGTGATGAGACGATCACCTTCGAGATGCTTCATTTGGGCGTCATCGCTAAAGGTACTGTGAGCATTAATGATTCTTTTATTTTAAAAGATGTTGCCTTAGTAAGTAAGCTGCAGTATAATCTGCTTTCAGTCTCTCAGCTTACCGATGATGGTTTCGAGGTGAGCTTTAAGAAAAACAATTGCAAAATTCTTGATTCTTGGGTAGTCTAGTTTATGGGATTTCTCGATATGGGAGGATCTTTCGTGCTGATTTTTCCGGATCTTCTGGTGATTCTCTCCGATGTTTAATTGCTTCTGAATCCCGTGATTTGACTTTCTGGCATAGGAGACTTGGTCATATAGGATTTGATCATCTGACCCGAGTTAGCGGCCACGATCTCATTCGTGGTCTGCCGAAACTCAAAATGGTCAAGGATCTTGTTTGTGCTCCTTGCCGGCATGGCAAAATGGTTGCTTTACTTCACATCCTCGATTCTGATGACTATGACGGATGCACTCAAGTCAATCGCTCCATATGGACACGAGAGGACCGGCTAGAGTGCGATCGATGGGAGGGAAGTGGTACGTACTTGTCGTGGTCGATGACTTCTCGAGATATTCTTGGGTGTTCTTCTTAGCCTCGAAGGATGAGACGTTTACTCTTTTTCGTGGTCTTTTTGGTAGGCTTTCTGTTGAGCTCCTAGGTGCATTACGAGCAATTCGCGACCGATAATGGCACCGAGTTCAAGAATTCCTACTTTGAGAGTTTTGTGGTGAGGCAGTGTAGAGCACCGCCTCTCGTCTCCATACGTCCCTCAACAAAATGGCGTTGTGGAGAGGAAGAACCGTACCTTAGTCGAGATGGCCAGACGATGCTTGATGAGTACTCTACACCTAGGAAGTTTTGGGTGAGGCAATTGCTACTTGCTTGTCATGTTTCTATGAGTTTTTCTTGGGCACTCTTGCATCGCACTTCTTATGAGTTGAGATATGGGCGAAACCCAGCCTCGCATTTTCGTGTGTTTGGTTGCAAGTGTTTTATTCTCAAGTCCGGGAACCTAGATAAGTTCGAGTCACGATCTTGTGATGGGATCTTTACGGGTTACTCGACTTCTTCTCGTGCCTATAGAGTGCAGGCTGCGAGTCTAGTAAGTTGTTAGAGACTCAGTGAGGTGACCTTGATGAGGCGGTCAGGGGACTAGGCACGATATCTCGAGTTCTTTAGAGCGATGCAGAGTCCATCTTTGTGGGCGAAGAGGAAGACGGAGATGAAGGTTGTCTACGACCCAGCTTCTTCCTCCTCCTCTTGAGGTTCCTTCTTCCACCGCACTCGAGGAGATCGGCCCTTACCTTCTCGCTTCTTCAAGCTAGTGGCTCTGTCCCTATCTCAAATCGCTAATGAGGTAGAGGCCACTTCTTCATCTCACCTGGACCTCCAAGACACATTCAAAGGACCATCCTTCAGAGCAGATCATTGGAGACCTCTTTGAGCGTGTCACACGTTCTAAGGCTGGTTTGTCTCTCTTCTGTCTCTATTCTGCCTTTGTTGCCTCGTTTGAGCCCAAAGACGTTTGTCATGCTCTTTCGATGAGTCATGGACTAACGCCATGCACGAGGAATTGGAAAACTTTGAAAGGAACAAGGTCCGTCCCTTGTTGAGCCCCTCAAGGTCACAATATCATTGGGACCAAATGGGTGTTCAAGAACAAGCAAAGTGAAGATGGGTTAGTCATTGAAACAAGGCTAGGTGGTAGCTCGGGGTACTCTCAAGTTGAGGGTCTAGATTTCGAAGAGACTTTTGCCCCTGTAGCTAGACTTGAAGCCATTAGAATCTTGCTTGCCTTTGCAGCCTCTAAGGGTTTCAAGCTTTACCAGATGGATGTCAAGAGTGCCTTTCTCAATGGCCTTATTGAGGAAGAAGTCTATGTCGAACTGACCTCCTGGTTTCGAGAATCCCAAATACCCTAACCATGTCTACTGTGCTTTCCAAAGCTTTGTATGGACTCAAGCGGCTCCCGAGCTTGGTATGAAAGGCTTAAGTCCTATCTCACGAGCCATGGTTTTGAGATGGGTAAAATTGACAAGACCTTGTTCATCCGCCGTCTTGGCATTGATCTTACCGTCGTCTGGATCTATGTGGATGACATTATCTTTGGCGGCTCCTCGCGTGCTCGTTCCCAGTTTTAGATGTCATGAGCTCGGAGTTTGAAATGAGCATGATGGGCGAGTTGAGCTTCTTCCTTGGCTTCCAAATCAAACAGACTCGGGAGGGTACCTTTCTTCATCAAAGCAAATACACTCGAGATCTCCTGAAGCGTTTCGACATGAATGATGGAAAGCCGGTATCAACTCCAATGGCATCTACAAACTGCTCGATCCGGATGAAGACGGCGAACTGTTGACCAAAAGGATTTCAGAGCATGATTGGCTCTCTCTTGTACCTCACGACCTCGAGACCGGACATACACTTCTCGTGTGTCTTTGTGCTCGGTTTGAGCTTCTCGCGTATCTCACTGTCAGGCGGTGAAGCGCATCTTTCGGTACCTTCGAGCTACTATTGACTATGGTATCTGGTACTCTTCCTCTTCTTGTCTATCTCTTAGAGCCTTCTCCGATGCAGATTTCGCTGGCTGTAGGATAGATAGGAAGAGCACTTCTGGCACTTGCCAATTCATTGGCACTTCTCTCGTCTCCTGGTCGTCGAGGAAGCAATCCGGTGTTGCGCAGTCCACTGCAGAGGCCGAGTGCGTTCTGCGCACCGATTCTTTGTAGTCAAGTGCTTTGGATGGTCTCGACCTGCAGGATTTCGGGCTATCTATCGATCAAGCGTCCACTCTTCTGTGATAATACGTCTGCGATTTGCATTGCCAAGAACCCAGTGCAACATTCTCGGACCAAGCATATTGATATCAGATATCACTTTCTTCGAGACCATGTAGAGAAGGGCGACATTGTGCTCCAGTTTGTGGAGAGTGAGCACCAGTTGGCAGATATCTTCACTAAGCCTCTGGACAGCTCTCGGTTTTCAGCTCTGCGGGGAGAGCTTGGGGTGGTATGTCCTTACGGACTGCTGTGAGGGGGAGCTTTGTGCTACTACTGTATCATATTATATCATATTATATTATATTATACGCTTACTCCTGTCTGGTTTCAATTCTTTTAATATTTCGGGTCAAAGTCCTTCCAGCATAGGTTAGAGTGTTTTCTCTTGCCACATTGCTTTGACTGCCACCTCTTGTCTTGTGCTTCTAGGATGCTGCTTATTAGCTGTCTCTTCCCTCTCTAAGTTGAGCTTACTCACTTCTTATAGGTTCTAGCAGGGTGGGCCACCCTTGGGTAGACAGGGGAAGTGTTTGCTCCTTAGTGTTTGTGTAGATCAGCTAATAGTCCTAGACTCATATGGGGTAGATAAGAATCTGTCTGAGCGATAGTTTTCTCTATATCTTTTCTATGCTCTAAAGGACTGCCTTTTCTGTTTTACTTATCAGATTCTCGTTTTTGTTCCTTTGGTTCAGGGGGAGTTATTCTTGGTTATTTCATATTCTTAATTGTGTCATAACTCAACCTGAATTAAAAAAATGCATCTCATTCTGAAGGGAATCTGGATTTTTGTGTATTTCATCAAGCATTGCATGATAATCAAATGGAGTCTTGTTTATTATCCCTTATGATCTGTTTTCACTATCTTACATCTTGCCATGATTTATGCTACACTGCTAGATCTATCATGACTTTTTATGTGTAGTTTAGTCTTTGCCATGCTAAGGTATTTAAAAATGCTAAACTTGAATTAAAATCTTGTCATGATAGCTCTTGAGACTAGTCTGGTTAAAACTATCCTTTTATGATTTTCGCCATGTCAAGTAGACTGAGTTGAGTCCTGAATCTCTTTTGAACTTTTGAGTAAACTATGTCAGTTTGTTAAGAAACATGACTTATCTCTAATCACTGGTCTAAAAACTTCAAAAGCAAAAATGATCTCTTTTGTGCGAAAAAACTGATCTCACCAAATCTTTCTCATGAGACGGCTTGCCATTGCACTAGGCATGAACTCAGGGGGAGCCTTGGATGACCTAAGATCACCTCCTTAAGTCTGTTGCTTGGAGTGGTCGCATAAGGCTTGGGATCTAGCACATGGCTAAATAAAAAAATAAAAAAATGGTTGAAGCTCAGGAGGCGGTTGTGGATGGCACCTAGTCCAGAGCTTGCTTTACTGAGATAAAACCGTAAAAAGTCTTCAAAAAAGAAAAATGTGCTAAAATTGCTCATCTCTAAAAGAGACCAAGTCTGGATAAAATGAGTCCTTCTTCAACTGGTAGCACTCTAAACTGTTCAATATGAGTCTTCTTGGTTCAACTTAGATTATTTGACATGGCTTGCATCATCCTTGGATATCTTTAGCTAGATTTCAATCTTGACTTATCGACTCGCTAAAGAATGGATCATTACTCGATTATGGACCTTCTGCCTTAACTCTTCTATACATCGATTGTCATGATCTTGATAGCATTCTTCTGTGTTATGGCTTGGTGTAATACTCTAATAGTCATTTTGGATAATCTACATGGCTCCTAATGCTTAAAATGAACATCATATAGTCTTTTCTTCCCTTTTCTACATATTGATGATTTTATTGCCAAAGGGGGAGAATGATTGTGAGAAAAAGCCTTCTGAAGAAAAGCCTTGAGTTTTGTGCGAAAATTGCTCTTTCATCTCATCTCAAGTCTTTCTCTTTTTGTCAACTTGGGTCTTGAGCTTAATTGCACTTGTTTAGACCTTGGTTGACTGGAATCTCAAACTCATCTTATGCTTTTTCGGTAATTGTCAATATACTCATCAAGGGGGAGATTGAGAGACCATGTGAGAGGTCCTCCACTCTGAGTGATGAGTATTTGACAAGTGTGTTGATTAGATTGAGAGTTGAGGTTTTTGGTTTGGTCTAATTCTGGGCTGTGTCAGGGAAATCGGAACTACCGCTGTGTATGGAGCGGAAGTTCCGATTAATCGGAACTACCGGTGTTGAAATAGGAACTTCCGATTTATCTGGGTTTTGCTCTCGGCTGAAGGAAATCGGAACTTCCGCACAAGGGGTAGCGGAGTGTCCGATATCGACATTGAGTGTTCTCTCGAGAACTTAAATCGAATTAAATATCCGAAAGTCGGTTGTTCCGGATATCGGAAGTACCGCAGTGTTGAGCACGGAACTTCCGATATTCCTGACAAGTGCGGATGTTCCGGAAATCGGAACTTCCGCTGTGGTAAGTGCGGAACTTCCGATTGTGTCCAGAACTGTGCAGAGAAGGTTAATTTGTGATTTTGATTTTGTATGAGTTTGAGTCTTATACAAATATTGATGCTATGATATTGTGCAATGCTATGTGATGTGTTTTTGTGCTCGTTGATCGCGGGGCATCAAGATGGAGTCGTGGCGAGACACGTGGACCGGACTAAGCGCCGGAGGCGTTGAGGTCGAACGGTCGGGATGTGTCAAGACGGCGTGAATCTTGAAGCGGTTGCGTAGTCGTGCACAACAAGGTGTACGGAGGCTTCGGAAGGTGCGCAAGGGGCGAAAGGGTCTTTTCGCAAAGCGGCAAAAGTGGAGGCGGTTCCGTTCGGGTGTAGCGGGCTTAATGGGTTGGAGGCCCATTAGCCAAGGCTATAAATAGGGGAGAACCCTGGAGTTTGGGTTAGACCTTTTGATAGAAAATTAGGGTTAGCTCCAAAAAGGGTGTGTGTTGCCTTTTTGAGAGTTTGTGGTTTTGAGAGGATGAACTGAAATCTCTTGTAATCTTTCCTCTGTGTTTCCACTTGTAAACGTTTGATGTCTATCAATGAAACTCTGAGTCTTTGATTACATGTTTATGCCTCTTTTTATTCCCTCTCTGTTCATGTTGAATATCTAGGGTTATGGCATATATTTTGGTTCGTTTTATGAAATAGCATGAAACTTCATATCTAGAATCGTTTTGGTATTGCTATTACTTCCTCAAAGTTTCATGCTCTAAGAATCTGAGAATCTCGCGTATTATTGGTTTTGGTCTTTCTTGCCCCTTCTTCAAGAAATCCGATTTTGGCTTGTTTGCTGAATCTTTGGTTGCGATTCTTCTCCATAAGGTCAAGATGGTGTTTAGGATGATGTCCTGTAAAACTTGACCTGAGAAGAGCATTCAAGATTAAGTAGTTTGGATTTTTGGGCAAAAACCCGAGAGCTCTGTTCTTCGGTCAGGATAATCGGAACTTCCGATTTTGTGCAATGAAGTACATAGCGGAACTTCCGCTATACATCATGGAACTACATAGCGGAACTTCCGCAATCTACATCGTCCGAACTTCCGATTTCGGAAAACGACTGAAACTTGTTTTTTGATTGTTTGATCTTGCTTCATTTAGTTTCTTTAGATCTTCAGAGATCTTTGTAGGCTAGTTTGAAATACAGTAAAGGAGAGGTATTAATTATTAAGGCACCATTCACCCCCCCTCTGTTGCCATTTCGGTCCTTCAAAAGTCTTCTTCTTCAACTACCTCAAATTCTTCGGAGTCATCGAAGTCTAAACGTTAAAATACAACAAGAACAAACAAAAATAAATAAATTCAAATGAAAATACAAATACAAATAAACTCTAA
This sequence comes from Hsuehochloa calcarea, assembly GCA_036346395.1. Lineage (NCBI taxonomy): Eukaryota > Viridiplantae > Streptophyta > Magnoliopsida > Poales > Poaceae > Hsuehochloa > Hsuehochloa calcarea. Next base: position 52,363,009 of record CM070609.1, on the reverse strand, counting down.
ATTGAATAATTTTAGCTCTGGAAGATAGATATTTAATTTATATGAATTTAGGAACAAGAATCGACAGATTTGGAGTTCGTATGAAGGAGAACGAATATCCGGAAGTTTGGATAACACAAGAAAAGATGGAATCCGAGTACTGTTCTTCTTTCGAGCACTGTTCACTCCGAGCACTGGTTATCTGTGATTACTGTTCATCACCCGGGTACTGTTCATCTTCGAGTAATGTTCATCTTCAAGCACTGTTCACTTCCGAGTTCGCTGGTCGAAGGAGATTACGACTACACTGGTCGAAGGAATGTTTTGACAACACTGGTCAAAAGAGATTTCAACTGCATTGGTCGAAAGAGTGGCTACGACTACCTATTCGGCAAAAGCTACGACTATCTTCTCGACGAGAGTTATGACTATCTAGTCGAAGAAAACTACAATTATCTAGTTGAAGGAAGTCACGACTACCTGATCGAAGAAAACTATGACTATCTAGTCGAAGGAAGCTACGACTACCTGGTCGAAGAACTATGACTATCTAGCCGAAGAAAGTTACGACTACTTGGTCGAAACAATACTACTATCTAGTCGAATACGACTACCTGGTCAAAGAAACTACGACTATCTAGTCGAAGAAAGCTACGACTACCTTGTCGAGGAAAACTACGACTGCCTGGTCGAAGGAAACTACGACTACCTGGTCGAAGAAAGCTACGATTGCCTGGTCGAAGAAAGTTACGACCATCTAATGCAGCAATGACGGTGCTCGACTATGGCTTGCCGGCGTTACATGCAATGACAAGCTACGTGAAGGTATGCAAAACAAACAGGAGGAGATGCTGAACCTTATGGTGTACCTTACGACAGCAGAGCTCAACGGAAGGTTTGGCGGTGAGAAGGATTGGCGGCGGCGAGGTACGGGTTCTGGAGGCGACGGTGTTCTGATGATCCTCTGGCGAAGAAGGAGCACGCCTGATGTTGAACACAACGCGACGAAGCTCCTGGTGTGGATGATGATACCAAAGATCGACAGACGACGGGGCAATCAGCGACGCTTTAGCTGGCGGTGGAAGAGCTTCGCGCTTCGATTCCGGTGATAGAAACGAGCAGCGTGGTCGTGTGTGAGGGAACTGGTGTGAGGGAAGAAATACGAAGGCAGCGCCCCCCTTTTATAGGGCAGAGTGCGAGATTGACGGGTCGTCTGCGCGCGATAAAGCAGATGTGGTGGCGACGAGTAAAGTGAGTTAAGATAGATAAACGGTTGATTGAGTGCATCCGGGAGTGAAAGATGATTATGGCAATCAATGGACAAGATCTCGAGTGGAAACGGATGAATCAAAGGTCTTTACGACTGGAAACCGGCGGCGCTCTGTTTTCGACCGAAGGAAGACGAAGGGGAAGTCGACGATGACAGGTGGGGTCAGACGGAAGAGACAGAGATGGAGAAGGCTGGTCAATCGAGTCGGTACGGAAGGAAGACGGTCCGTGGGCTGGGAAGGAATTCGGCCCGAACATTGCTTCAGATTTTTAAGAGATTTACTGATTTAATCAATTCAGATAATTCAAATAGGCTTTAGAAAATAACAAATAAAGTGCAACAAACATGGAAGAATTCACAGAAATTCCCTATGTCAAATTAGACTTAAGTAAAATATTTCCAACTCATAATTGGTAATTAGTTTTTGCACATAATTTATTTTGGATTAAAAATAATTAGGAGAAAGCTTTTAAAATTTTTATTAACTTCCAGAAAATAATTAAATTTTATTTTCAACTGGAAAAAGAAATTAGGGCTATTACATACGTCCGCCGGTCCAGAGAGCGCGTGTCGGTTCGGATGGGGTACGGAGACTGTTGAGGTGGAGGTAGACTAGTAGGCTGACTCTGGAGCAGAGTCTAGTAGGCGTACATGTCGTCGTGATGATGCATGACGACGTAGGGGACACCTCTGAAGAATTCATCCGCGACGGAGTCTATAAAATCACTCCAGCGGTATGATGCCTGTAACTCCAGTTGTGCGAATAAGCTCTGACCATGGACGTACGAGGTTCCCACGTACCCGGAGGAGCTCTGCCCTTGAACGTACATTTGGCAGCGAACCCGAAGGAGCTTTGCCTTACGTATGCTCCAAACTCTAGCTGCCATTGTCTGTACCCTGGCATCGTGTACTACTCCCTGGCAGGAGCTGGGAGGCCTATATCGTTGTCATCAGTCAACATGAATTGGCCGTCACCCCCATGGCCAACTAAAGGCTGCAAGACAGAACAATGTTAGTACAAATAAACACTCTGAACATAAAATGAGAACCTCGTACCTCCCGGATGTGCAGTGTAGATGACTGAGGGGGAGCACCAGTTTGTGTATTAGGTGTGGACGGTAAAAGTGATTCATCCCAGCGGACCTGCGGCGGGAGAACGACATGATGTTAGCGGAACGTAAGGAATAATCAATAAAACTGAATGTAGATTTGTACATATCTTACCTCCCCGCCGACCTAGACCGCGGATGACCCACGGGGAACGCTACGACGTCGCCCGAACTCGCTAGGCCGTGGTGACCTAGTGGGTGAGCATGCCCCCCACTTGTTGCCCGACGCACAGGATGTCGTCTGTCAAACTACCGCAGCTCAACTTCTTTATTATCTTCTTCATCTCGACTGAGATGTGCTTAAATTTTATTTTATATCCCTCCAGGGTTCTATCTAGGGTGCGGATGGCGGCCTACGATGCGCGATGGACGTACTACACCCGCTCCAACTGTAGTGACATACGTAACAGGTTCACTAACGAAGAGTACGAATGTCATAAATGAAATGACCAGAGATTGTAAGTGTCTTACGGCGTTGTCACAACGAGAAACACTATGATGACCGAAGGAGCGGTGGAGGCTCTACTGGTGCGTCTCCTCTATCACCCGTTCCGGGCGCTCCGGTGGAGGAATGGTGAGTCTTGCGCGTGTTTGTGGCACGTACCACTCCATGTACGCACTGTACGTCCCAGGGTCGTACGGACACGGAGCACGCAAGACATTCACGTTGCGCCCTCTCCGTCCATGCTGTAGTCCACTCGTGCTAGACCGGGCGCCAGTCCTGAGTATGCCTACCCTGCCTCGATCTCCCGCATTTCCAGAAGGATTGATGTTAGGAAGCGAGCACGTAAGAACTGTAAATATTACTCGGATGAATTTTGATTCACAGGTGTACGACTCGCGGTAGGGGCCTGTCGTCTAGGGGGCACGACCTGATGCACACCAATTTGTCACATTACGTGTCGCAGCGAGTAAGGCTCCACCATATGTGCAAACACTAGGTTAGAGTCCGTCGTCCACAGTACTACGTCCCGGATGCATTGCACGGATAGTCCATACAGCGCTACCCTGCGCACGAACTGTGGATATCATGGATTCCATATGATGTAGCTCTCGTGCAACGACTCGAGCTAGTTGTGGTACAACGAGTAGCACCTCGTCAGCCTTGCGTTGGCCCAGCACAGACGGCTAGCAGTCTACCGTAAGCCCATGGTGGGCCCGTCTATCTGGTTATGCGGAACGGGGTACGGGTGCACCGCTATCTCGATGGACGACCACCCAACAAGAAAATGCTCCAAACTCCACAGCTGTAGGAGCATGTAGCAGACGACTAGGCTGGGGTAGCAGCGGTGCCACACCGCGAAGCGTCACACAACCCCTGGTATGTGACACAAAGGACAGCTAATCCCCAGCTATATCGAGGCATCGCCCCAGCGTCCGTGTCAACCAACAACTCGACGAGGCGGATGTAGCTGGGTTAGCAAAAATCGCCCTTTGTGGTTGAAAACATGACCCATCCAAAAAGCTGGAGAAGGTAAGTAATAAGGTGCAACCTAACAACCTCGTCAGGTGCACCCTGCAGGTATTGACTGAACTGCCATAGCCAAGTCCAGAGTACACCACGTATACACTCTGAGAGAGGTTGGCCAAATTGCTGCTCCTGCTCGGCCTTCCAGTCCTCACCCGGAGGGCCCAGAATAAGCGGCTCAGCCTGAATCGGGAGACAAGTCAAGATCGAGACGTCCCGCATGGTGATCGTCATCTCACCTGAAAGATCTAGACCCGCCATTATATGTTAATGGATTATTTTGGTGATTAATGACAAATCCAAATATGAGACTAACTCTCTTGTCAAGTATTATCTTTTTGTAGTCTCATTTGGATATAAAGGTGAAATACAACGAGGTATGCAATCGACATCTCACTCTTATATATTGTTGCATTCCTCGGATCCAAAGTATAGGATTGAACTCAACCATAAGTCAAACTTGAATATGTGCATATGATTTTATTACACATTTGTGTATGCACACATTTAGGGGGAGTTTTATTCTATATTTTGTGGTTTCATTAGTATTGATCCATATTCCATTCTCCACATATATTTGGGATCTTTACTTTGAAACAAATCCGTTTGAGTATACAAAACTTGCATAGTTCTTATATACTCATGTTATGAGTATATAGAACTTGTGTAGTTCTTGTATACTCAAGTTAGAGTATATATATAACTTGTGTAGTTGATATATACTCAATTTTTTCTCTCATTTATCAACATTCAATTTATGAGTAATTAAGTGGTTATAATCAATTACCAAAGAGGGAAAGATTGAGGTATCTTGTCCCACCATTATGAGTTAATGGTATGGTGTGGTAATTAATGATAATCATATTATGGAACTAACATTTTCCATGAGTTGGATGAATAGGTTATGTTCCAGGATTGTGAAGACTTGGGATGATCATGAGTTGATCATCAAGTCAAGAGCTTGGTGTAAAAGATACATCATGAGTTGATGCTTATCAAGAAGAGATGATCATGAGTTGATCGTCAAGACAAGAGAAGACCCATCATGTGTTGATGGAGGTCAAGCAAAGGATCATCATGTATTGATGATTGTCAAGTCAAGGACCCGGACTTGAAGTGTTGATGTGCGTCATCAAGTTTCAAGTAGATGCAAGGCAAAGGTATGACTAGCTAGGGCTAAGGATGTGTTCCTAGTCTTTTACCGGTCTTGGTGTTTGGTTGGAAGACCGAATTGCTAGTATAGGATTGCCATACTATTAAGAGGGGTCATGACTAGTAGCATGAGTTAGTCATGTGTTGATAGCTCATTGTGTTTACTCTAGCTCATCTAGGCATGATGCTATTTATTTATGAATGTGTTTTACAAATAGTCGAGGCTCATGCATTACCCTTGTAGCACATGACTTAAGTTTGCAAATGTGTTTTGCAAATGGTGTAAGTCCATGTACCTTATTCCTTGTGATGAGTATTCTAAAATGTTGGCAAATGTGTTTTGCAACTAGCTGAGAATATCATCTTGTAACCTTGTTGGAATTGTACTCAAATGGGCGAATGTGTTTCGCCATTTGATGTGAAGCAAATGTGTTTTGCTTCTGTGGTCTGCCGGTCAGACCGCCAGTGTGTACCGGTCTGACCGGTGGCAAATCGGTCGAACCGCCATGTGTTGGGCGGTCGAACCGTTTTTCTTTGACTTGGATTCTATGTCCGGAAGTTCCGCTGTTGTAAAAATAGAACTTCCTATATTAGGAAGTTCCGGGGTTGGTGCGGAACGTTTATTCCGGAGAGCGCCCGTTTTGGGACTTAGCCAAATTTCCATCGAGCGGTCGGACCGGCAAGCTGCAGCGGTCTGACCGATTTGGCAGAGGTCCGACCGACCGAAGGCCCAACGGCTAGTTTTCTAGCCGTTGGCGCATGGGGCGGTCCGACCGGCCATTGGTTGGCGGTCAGACCGGCCCTATGCTGATTGATAGAATCTTCTCCCAACGGCTTGTTTTTGTGTGTGGGCTATATATATGAGCCTTGGCCGGTTGGGAGAGGGTGCTGATGTTGCTGGCTGTGTGCTAGAGTCATCGTTGAGTTTCTTGAGCTAAGAGCAACCCTCCCATTCTATTTTGTGCATGTGTTGCACTTAGTGAGAATTGGGAGCAAACCCTAAGTGCATGTGTTGCCTTAGGTAGTGGATTGTATATCCACGTGAGCGTTGACACTTGATTAGTACAAGTGAAAGTTTGGATTTGTTACTTTTGGTGTTTGCCGACACCTAGACGGCGTGGAGACGTCGTGCGCGGTGATCTTCTCAAGAAGGTTGTGAGAAGACCCGGCATGTTGTGAGTGGTTTGGTGCTCGCCATCTCCGGAGTGGAGGAAGAGCAACCCTAGTGGAGCGAGGTGTTGGTTCGGTTTGGAACCGGTCCAAGTGGTTGGACTTACCTCGGAGGTGTTGGCTTAATTAGTGGAGCCGGTCCAACATGGTTGGGCTTACCTCAACGTGGATTAGGGGAGACCGGCAAGTCTCCGAACACCACGGTAAAACATAATTGTGCCCATCTTGTTTTACTTGTGCTTTACTTTGAGCAATTTACATTACATGCTTTAATTGTTCATATAACATTGTGTGATTGCTTCCTTGTATTGTTGGTGCACTTAGTTGAGCCTAGTTGTGTTTTAGGTTTTAATTGTGCAAAACCAATTCGCTATTAGCTTCCGCATTGTTAATTGGTTTTAGCCCGAAAGAATTTTTAAAACCGCCTATTTACCCCCCTCTAGTCGGCCACCTCGATCTTACATCACCCCACCGAAAGTGGAATGTGTGTGTGTCTCAGGCCTCCATAATGTGATTGTGGCATGATCTTTCGAAAGGTAGTGATATGTCGATTGTGGAGATCACGGCGTTGATGATCTAAAGGCTCCAACCAAAACGGATCGAACCCCTCACAATCACTACACCACTGCTCCGATGGTTATCAACCATGCCGAACGCGGTTGGCCTCACCAAGAAGGCTATCTCCTGCATGCGAATCGAGAACATAAGCAAGAAAGTAGAAGATACAATCTAAAATTGTATTGCGCATAACGATGAAGCTTACAAAGATATGGTATAAAGGTAATTAAAAGATACTCTCTCTCTCTCTCTCTCTAAACTTTAATTTTTTTTATCGTGTTGCCGAAGTGAGATGAATACTTATGGCAGCACGAAAACAACCTCTTTCTTTTTTTTCTTTTCTCTTTCTTTTCTTTTCATTTTTTTCTCTGTCACAAACCGAAAGCAATCTTGGTTAGGGTTTACCGCGGCAAGGACTTATACCGTCACTAGTAGAGGTGCAATGGCAGCAAAGTCTTTGAGTGCTACGATATTAAGGTGCTTTGCGCCAGAGCATGGTGATGGTAGGGCAAATTGGTGGCCGCCGTAGGGATAAGCGGCAGGGTGATTTGGTTAAGCGCAAGCGTTTCGTGTCGGCATGGCAGCGGAGGGTGACGACTAGATACCAAGAACACGACTCTTAACCAACAACATGACTTAGACAAAGGACACAAATTTAACAACACGAATCCAAGAATGAAAATTGCAAAGGCACAAAGGGTGATGGGACAACGGAAGAACACGACGAACAAATTATTTTTGGGGGGCTAATTTTCTGGAGTTTTTAAGGACGATGGACAGCAACTAATCTAAAAGGGGGAAGAATTGTGATTACCTGACAGACAACCTTTGCTCTGATCCACCTAATGTGGTTGTGACCCAATCTTCTGAAAGGTATTGATATGTCGATTGTGGAGATCACGATGTTGTTGATCCAAAGGCTCCGACCAAAACGGATCGAACCCCTAGCAATCACTATACCACTACTCCGATGATTATCAACCGTGTCGAACACGGTTGACCTCGCCAAGAAAGCTATCTCCTGCATGCAAATCGAGAACACAAGCAAGAAAGTAGAAGATGCAATCTGAAATTGTATTATGAATAACGATGAAGCTCACAAAGTTGGGTTTTCTCAAACCGACGAGCGGCGAAACTCCTATGCAGAATAATCTAATAGAACCCCCCCCCCCCCGAAACTAAGGGATGACGACCACTATGTAAAGGAGGAAAAGGGAGGGGGTGGCGGCACTGTTCACACATGAATAGTGCTATATGAACAGTACCCCCAAACCCTAGGTGACTATCTATATGGGCTACGTGGGCCAAATAAGCCTATTACAAAGTTCGACTCAAACTAACCCTTAAGGGGATTCGGATACAAGCCTTGTAGGCCAAGTAAAGGTGGCGCAGAACCAAGTAGAGAGTGGTTGAAACTCGTTGAGTTGGAGGCCACAAATTCTTCATCTCCTTTAGGGTGGCTTTAAAGTCCTGAGGTCCTTGCTGGAATTGTGGCCATTATTATTGCCTTCTCCTTCCTTGATGCACATCAATTCCTTGTTGTCCATTCCTAGATTCCTAAGCACAAGCAAATCATGTCCATTAGGCAGCATCATAGAGTTCTTAAATAATACACTTAGCCCTAGAAACAAATTTACATGATAATTGAGTTGACGAGCATGTGCCCGAGTAATTGGACCTTGCACATCACTCATGGCAGCAGCAAGAGGATTGCTAATACTAGTAGAGGTGATGTCCTCATCACTCCACCTGTCGACAAGTGCCAACAGCAGGCTGGCGTCTAAGGTGTTCGACGTCCGACGGACACCAGCCTTACAAAGGGCAACAAGCCAGTGTCCCGGAGGATAGGAACGTAGCGATCGTCCAGCTCCCAGTAGTCCCTCCCCGTCCGAAGCACCAGGAGCAGAGGGCAATCGGCGTCACCGGCGATCCACAGCTTGCACCGGTGGTCCTCATCATAGAAGTGTCCGAGAAGCTCCAGCAGAGACATGGCTTGCAATACATGGAATAGAGGGAATATTAGTGAGAAGGTGGCTAATGACCATAAAATATTGCAAATTAAACATGGTATCTTTTTAATTGCAGAGTAGTTTTCTTGGGGTGATAAGCTACATGATAAGCTAGGTTACTTAGATTATGCTCCTCTGCTTCGGTGAATGCAGTTCTTATTATTTGATTTTTCTTTATGACCAAACTAACACTACAAATTAATGTATACTAATTTAATAATTAATTACTACTAATTATTTCGTAACTAGTTAACACTGTAAATTAAAAATTACGACCAAACTACTTGCGAACGTCGACAGTTAATAACGCTGAAATGTCCCCAAAAATATAATCGACGCAACAAGAGAGCGAGTGATTATGAAATAAAATCGTGCTCGCTCGCTCTAATTTATAGCCGCTGTGGGAGGGAATCCTTATCCCGTGTGCTAATTAAGCCATGCATTTTGGGGCAAACAAAGATTTGATGGATGAGACAAGGAGGCGGGATATACAAGTGATTGATACTTTCAATGGAAAAGAAATGCAGATGGAGGGAGGGCCTCATTCAGAGCAAACAACACATGACACGATTTTCTGTTGATTTTTTTGTTCTCTCACAAACATGAGACTGACACGAAATAGCGAGAAAAATTCTGAATGAATAAAATTATGGAAAATTTATACAATCAAGTACACTGTGTTGGGAGGCTCTACATAAAATTTCATGATTTTAAAATTCGTACAAACTTCCCGCTAAACCCTAACTAAACCTAACCCTAAACCTAACTGCGACATGTGGCGGGCTCTCAGCCGTTACCGCATGACCGCCATGCGGCAACCATTGCCGCACAGACACTATGTGGCAATGGCTGAGGTGGCGTGGGGTGGGGAGAGATGGGGAGAGAGTGGGGGTTGGGGTGGTGCGGGCGGGGGAGATGGGGATAGAGGGGGGTCACGTGGTGGTGTGGGGAGTGTTGCCGCATGGTGGCCGTGCGGCAACGAGCGACATGGTGGGTGGGGAGAGGCTCTACACGGTGGTCGTGTGGTAACGGTGCCATTTCTGCAAATACATCTCCGCGATTGCCATTTCTGCAAATACCAGCTGAAAAGTTGTTGTATGCGCCAAAAACTCGAAGTGTCGCAATTCGACTGTTTTCCTCGCAAGTTTTGGATGGGATAGGAGCATTGAACTTACGAGACGTATGCTACTGTTTGGCATGAGCCTGCACAGTATGAAGAACGAATTGTAGATGAATGTAGTAGAGAGAACCAATATAATAGCGACGAAGCAACCACAATGAGAGAGAAAGATTCGACGAAACCGGCCGCAAACTCCTTAAGTACGACCTAAAAGTATACAAGAGATCATCACTCTCTCACAACTCCCTCGAACGTTTTAGAACCATCAGATTCTTACCCTATACAAGAATCTAGTACTAAAGAACAACATAGCATTTGATCTTCTTGTGCGCCCTCTACTTTGGATGAGTACTACTTGCTTGTCTTACTTCTTCTTGGGTTTCTATGGCCACCTCTCATTGGTTTTTATAGTTTTCTTAGTCTTCCTCCAAAGCGGAGTAGAAATCCTACTATAAAAAGAAGTAAGAGTTCTAATCCCATTAGTATTCATCTAGATTTTTTTTTGTAGAACACCTTTTCATATCCTAGTATATTAGGATATGAGTCACCATACTCAACAATCTCCACCTTGACTATTATCTGTTGAAGTCACTGTGCTCCTCCAAGAACTCAATCCAAATCGGCTCTGCCTTTTTTTCTTTCTATCTCACCTTTGGGAGTGCCCCCACCACAGGGGCTTATGCACATTACCGCAATGTGCATGTCAGTATCCAGGCTTGGCCGCTCGGACACTCCACCCGAGAGCTCTTTCCTTATGTAGTTTTGTTAACCACATCTTCTGTTTCTATAACCCTCCGTGCCATAGATTTGTACTGTCTCCGAACTCCACCTACTCGTCGGTACTGTGTGGTGGTTCCTAACACATCTTCCTTTCTCCAACAATTCGCACCTTCACCTTTATGATTGCCAGATTTTGCAACCATCTGTGTAGTTCCGCACATAACTGCATATGAGATATGAGTACATACCGTTGACGACACCTATACCAGGCAGTGCTTGATCATCTAAAAATGAAGAATCCGATGGCTTTTTCAAGGACTCCACCTCCAATAGATATGAAACTACCTCATAGAAGTTGAAAGTGTTTTTCCCGATGAGAATATTCATCGCCAATTGCTTCCATGATGGTGGTAGAGATGATGCTAATAGGATGACCTTGTTATTCTTCTCAATTTTCTCATCCACACTAATAAGTTGCGTGACAAGCTTATCAAAGATATTAAGATGGTCAACCATCGTGCGTCTTCCTTCATGCACAACCTGTATAGTTGTCGATTCAACACCCACTAGCTTGTCAGCAACTTCTCTATGTACAATTCTTATAAGTCACTCTATAATTTCTTTGGCGAATTCCCTTTGATCACCGAGTACTTTACCTCATTAGATAGACATAGACAGATTATACTGATAGCATTCCGCTCCATTACCTTCCAGTCTTCATCGGATGTCTTTTCAAGTTTGTCCCCTTCAAGAGCATCGAATAACCCTTTTTGGACAAGAACATCATTTACCATGCATTGCCACATACTAAAATTTTCTCCGCTATCAAATTTATCTACTTGACCCCACATCATAGACATCGATCTTGATCTTCCTGATGCTTTGTCGACCTTCTCACAAATGAGATTAATCCGACCTTGACTCTGATGCCACTTATTATACTATGATACACTTTCTTATGCGCAATAGCCCACGAATCGAGTCAGAGTTTGTGCGATACAGAACGAGCGTACAATGTATCAAGAACGAAGTAGATGAATTTCTTATAGAGAACCAAAATAACGACGATGAAGCAGCCACAACGGGATAGAAAGATTTGGCGAAGCCGACCGCAAATTACTTGCACGATATCAAAAGAGTATAAGGGGTTGTTGCTCTCTCACAACTCTCTCGAATCTTTTGGAACTCTCGGATCCTTACTCTATACAAGAATGTAGTGCTAAAGAATAACTAAGCATCTAATCTTCTTGCGCGCCCTCTACTTTGGATGAGTACCTCCTGCTTGTCTTGCTTCTTCATGGGTTTTTATGGCTACTGGTCGTGGGTTTATATAGTCCTCCTAGTCTTCCTCCAAAGTGAAGTAGGAATCATGCTCTAAAGAGAAGTAGGAGTTCTAATCCTATTATGATTCATCTGCTTTCCTTGTAGGCTGTAACACAACTCTCTAGGTCCTAGTAGATTAGGATATGAATCACCATACTCAACAGTGCCTGACTGGTATGAATTTTTGCAATAGTTTGTTTTGAATTTCTTCGCCAATTTTCATCAACTAGCACATGGCCAGATGGCTAGGTATTCAGGTGTGCATCCAGAACACTAGGGTTTAAGTCATATACTTGGTGCTTTTAGGAATAGACACGCGGGTGTTCAGCGGAAAAGCGCTTGCAAAAGAAAAAATATGAAGGAGTAGATTAATCGAAATTGCTAAAAAAACTGTCGCGTGTTTTTTTATAGAGAAAACAGTCGATTTTCCGACCTTATAATTTTGCTTGGAGATTCGTGCTTCGGCCGGTAACATTGTCTTCTCCAGTGGCGGTGGTGGTAAATTAGGGCGAGGTTTCACCGGATTAGGGCTAGGGTTCACCGGCTTAGGTTTTGAGTTCACCAGGGCCCAGCTATAAAGGGAGGGAGGGGTAGTGGAGGCACGGTGGTGGTGGAGGGGCGGCGAGGCGGCGGTGGCACCGCCGCCCGCGGGTCGAAGGAGGGCGGTGGGTGGTGGAGGTCGGCGAGGAGACGAGAATCGACTAGAAATTATGAGGCGGGGGGTGGCAATTGCGGATCCAATAGTGGTAGCCATCGGAGACGGGGAAGAAGGCGATAGCGAGGGAGGCAGGCGGCACCGACGGAGGAAGATGAAGCAGTAGCGACGGCGCAGGAGGCGGGCGGTGCCAACTGAGGAAGAGGAGGCGGTTGTAGTGGATTAGTGGTTGGGGTGGGACTAGCGGGCCTCGCGTGCGCTGACGAGGCTGCAGGAGGCGGGGCGCGGAGGGGATGGGGGCGGCGGCGGCGCACCGAGAGGGTTGGGGAATGAGCGGCGCACGAAGGGGTGAGAGTTAGCATAGGATTGAGGGTAATGATCTCAGGCGTTGCATCTCCATCTGACGGCCCAAATATCTGACTATTTTGCAGAAGGTAAACTGTCGAATGTTGCGAAGATACTCCCAATTGGACAACCGTGCACGCTTAAAACCAATTTGATGCGTATTCAACACGTCACACTCTTATCCTACAAACCACTCAATATATCACAGTTGACTGACGAGGGAAGTCCAAGTCGTCTCTTGAGTCTAGAGATCAATGACGTACGTGCGCGCCATACAATTCCATTCACCGCCTGACAAGCCACGACATTCCACAGATCAATCAGTCCACTAGGCCAGTAGCTTCCTCCAACCATCAATTGTCCCTGTCTCTCTTCCTCATCATGCCTCCTTCCGCCATGGCCACAGCAGCAAGCTCCTCGTCTCCATGCGTCAGCTTCATAGAGGAGTCCCTGATCCTCCCCACGCGAAACGCCAGGCTCTTCGCGTTCACTTTCCTGCTCATCTTCGCCCACACCTTCCTATTCGTCGCCGTCGCCGTCCTCCACGTCCACCCTCTCGCCGCCACCGTCCTTAGCGACATCGATGCGCTCAAGAGCTTCGACCCGGCTAGCTACATCTACACCATGGTCCTCGACAGGACTCAAAAACAAGCCAAGAGGCTGCTTCTAGTCTACCTCGCCTACGTTGCGAGCAAGCTCACCACGCAGGTCGTCACCGTCCTCGCCGCCTCTGCGACGTGCTCTGGCGAACGGCCCTCGTTCGCCGAGATGCTTCGCTGGAAAGTGGTCAAGGAGAGAATCCGTGGCCTTGTCGTCACCGCCGCCTTCGTCGGCGTCCTAGAGCTCACATCCACGACTCTCCTAGTGGTACTTCTTACGTTCTCGTTGAGTTACACTGATTCAGTAGCGTCTTCCTTGGGCTTATACCTGCCGTTACTCCTCGCTCCCCTCTTTTACCTCTACCTCGGGGTCATCTTCCCGGTGAGCCTCGCCGTGTCAGCGGCGGAGGAAGATTGCCGCGGCGTGCGTGCGCTCCGGCGGGCATGGCGGCTCATGAAGGCTAGGAGGAAGGAGGCTGCCGTGCTGGCGCTCGTGGCTAGCCTCCTGCCGGTTGCTATCTATCCAGTCTGTACGTTTCTTCTCGACCTTGCACAGATGGAAGCCGTATGTATGGAGGGCATCCTGTATGGATTTCTTCTTCCGTCTGTTGGGGTACAGTTGTACTCCATGGTAGCAGCCACGGTGTTCTACTACCAGTGCATGGAAACGGTGGCTCCTGGGCCTGCAAGGGTTTCTAGTGATGAAGCCGTAGTGCAAGTTTGACTTGATTCAGTAATTTTCTCTTCTGAACTTCACCTTCGGTGGTAATTAGAAGCTGTTTTCTGGTGAGATATATGGCACGATTTGAATGTCTGTGAAGTGTACGTATGAATGCCGGAGAATAATTGAATATCTGAATGTTTCTAAAGTTACTCCTGAACAAAAACAAATTAACGTGGCATCTTGAAATATTCAATGTAATGAAGCAGCTCATGTACTAGTTAAATTCTCTAGGAACTTTCTGATAGGTCAGTTTGGGTGAACGAGGCTTCTGCTATATTGTATCCGAGCAATCCTTTGTAACGCCCTAGAGGGTAAAAATGAAAAAAAAGGGTTATTCCCTTTTCTTGAGAGAGAGGGAGAAGAAGACTATAGACTTGTCAGGTAAACCTTCTGCAAACCTCAGATCTGCGTGTATGTTTCACAATAGTTCTTTTGAAAAAAAACCTTCTGATTTATATTAATAACGTATAGATTAAGTGCATGGGTTTTACATATAGGATTTTAGATGCACAAAATGTTACCATCGAGTCCTTGAGTAGATGAATTTGTTGGCTTCCTTGCCGTAGACACCGTATCTTGCAACGATGTCATAATTGCCGACGGTCACGACAGCGAGAAGTAGACTAGCGATGATCTCCATTAATGTGCAGGACCTACACCTTGGCAGCAGTGTTGTTCATCGAAAGAAAATTAGAAGGGAATTATTTATACCCAACTCGGCCTAGTGTCCCTCTCGAGCAAAGACATCGCCATCGTCGTACAGGTGAATAGGTCGATAAAACCTATCATGGATAAAGAAAATACGGCTATGAACTCAGCCGAAAAGAACAAAACTAGAACAAATTAATCTAGAAAACAAAACAGAAAAAAAAACCAAAAGAATCTAAAATTACTTCTGCTGGAATTCAATAGGTTCCTAGGGTGACGGCTCCTCGTCCTCCCTATCTGCTAAGTATATGTTTTTCACAATAAAAAGCCCATCAGCTTTAGGTTCCCCGTCTCTCTAAACAAGAAAAATCTTTAGGTTCCCAAATGGCAAAGGCCCTATGGAAAGAAATTTAGCCATTAAGACATCCAGCCTAGCCATGGCCACTAAGGCCGGCTTCAAGCAAACCTCCCCGCACCTGTACATCTCGTTCTCACGCCCTAACTGCTCTCTCTCCCCCATCAAGAGGAAAGATGTCGGCGGCGGTGGCGACGGCGGCGGTGCCATTTTGGCGCGCGGCGAGCATGACGTACATAGAGTACTCGAACATCTGCGCGGCGCTCGTACGTGGCTTCCTCAAGGAGCCCTTAAAGTCCGAGGCGGCCTCCCGCTAGAAGGTCCACTTCTCCGTCTCCAAGTGGGCCGACGGCAAGCAGGAGAAGCCGAGTACGATCCGTCCCGACCCACCCCCTTCCTACCTCCTCCCTCTTCTCTTCTGCGCCGCATTTCTGGATTCGTACATTACTAGGATGGACACTGTTAGATTCTTGATTTGGGTGCGCTTTTGTGCGGATCTGGGAGAAGTATCGGTCCCGGATTTTCTAATCCTGAATTCTCTGCGAATACAATGAGCTATTCTCTGAATAAATAGATAACACTCACAGATACATCACTGAATTATTTCATACATGGCTTAAGACCATACCATTCATTAATTTAACACATCAGAGTTTACATAGATCGCATTGTGTCAAGTTTTACAATAAGGGTCGAACAAGCTAAATGGTTACATTACAAAAGTAGCGGAAGCGACAACGGAAGCAAAAAAGGTGAGGGCACATCTCTCCACAGGAAAGCGACTGGGGTAACCCGTGTACATCCGATATTACCCGAAAACTCAGATAATATAGGATGCACATAAGTACCAACGGAGTCAGCTAGACTGGGGCGAGACTAGAACAACTAAGAACTAAACTATGCTTCAAGAACTCCTGGGTCTTCAGACATCTGGTTCCTCGTAGTAGTCGTAATCTCCAATATTTCTTGCTTCTGTGGGTTTGGGGAAAGAGCGAGAATAAGCACAACCACCGTGCTCGCGAGCCAACACATAGTATGCAATAGTATACATGCAAAGCTTAACAAGGATGACTCAGGTTCTTTTATTTGCTAAAGCAACATTTTCAATTATCATAAATACAAATCTCTATGGCTTAGCATTTTAAACAATTTTCATTTTGATTAAAGAGAATAAGTACAATATTAAATAACAGTAGAGCTTACCTCCACCTCATGCTTAATTTTGATAGCGGTTGCATCCACTGATTAACAACACTGGGTAAGGCTACCCAGGAAAAATCCAAAACAAGGGCTAGATGAGCCCAACACATTTCCATTCCACCCACAAAGGTTTTTTTTTCGAAATAGAACTAACTCAGGTTAAGTTCCCATGTCCGCCTTTGACCACAAAGGTGCGCAATTGCTTAAAATGCTTTAGACTCTGCAGAGGTTGTACACTGTACCCACAAGAGATAATCATACTCGTTTCCCCACATGATTCCTTAGTCATGTAGTTGAGCGATCGTCACAGTAACGTTTCAAACTACCTTGCCCCTTCCGTCATCTCACCCCTATGGCCAATTCCATAAGTTGTGCGGGATGCTTACCACAACGACTATCGCAGCTGGCCCCGACCACAACGACTAGCGCAGCTGGTAATTTCACCATTTTCGGTGTCCCTTTCAAGCTAGCAAGGGAGGCGGCGGCGCTGTGGTCAGACCGGAGAGGCGGCGACGGGCGAGCGCACGGCACATAGGCCACCGGCGCAACGACGGCCGGAGGGAGGACGGGGAGGGGAGGAGAGCACGGCACCAGCCTGCGTGGGAGGCTCGCCGTGAGGTCGACGGGGCGGGAGCGCTGGAGGAGGCCGGCGACGGAGTGGAGGCGACGCCGGGAGAGGCGCCACAGGCGCCCACTGCAGTGGCGGGAAGCTCGGCCGACGGCGAGGAGCCGGGATGAAGGGCGGAGCTCCTGGCGGCGGATGGGATGGAGAGGCATCGGAGGGAGGGGAGAAGGGTGGCGGCACGGGCGCTTCGGAGGCGCGGAGCGGCAGAGGAGGCGCGCCAAAGAGGGAGGAGAGGAAGGGCCTCGGCTTTTTATGGCCGGGGGAGAGGCGAAAAAACCGGCAGAGGCGGCGGAGCGGCGAAGAAGGGGAGAAAAGCCGGTCGGTGCGGGGTCGCGGAGTCAGTGACGGCGCGGGGAGTCGGGCATGGCGCGAGTCATGGCAGAGGGCGCCGGATCCGGAGGATCTGGGAGCTGCTCAGGGAGAGACGAAGGAGCGGCACCTCGGTCTTGGCGAGGGGAAGAAAGAGAGGGAGGGAGAAGAGAGGCCGGGCTGGGCGAGATGGGCCGGCTGGGGGAAAGAAAAAGGCCGGGCTTGGGCCGGGGAGAGGAAAACGGCCGGGCCGACTGGGCTGGGAGGGAGAGAAGAGAGAGTGGGCCAGGAGGAAAACCGTCCTAGGAAGAAAAGAATGGGCTTTGAATTTGAAAAAGGAGAATTCAAAGCAAATTTTGAATTCGGAATATGAAAGAAGGTTTGAAAGACAAACCCGAGCTTAACGGAAGCTAGGAGTTTTTGAAATTTGAACCAAAATTTAAAAATTCGAATAAAAATCGAAAACCAAGGTAATTACTATTTATTGTCCGAAAAAATAGGACGTTACAAGAAGTTCGTTGAGGGGGTGCAATATTTGTGATAGGATTAAAATTTGGTTCGATTAGGTTATATTTGATGAAACCGTATTTCGAGGAAATAGTTGGTAACGTTCCTTGTAGCATATGTTTTTGAGAGCAACCAGCTCTCGATAGGAAACTTCTCCTCGTACGTATTCGCTCGGCCGCAGTATTCATATACAACATTTATAACAAAATTAATTTATATGTGCAACAAAATACATAAATGATAAATACAATGATAAAAAGGGGAAAAATATCAAATTCTCACAAAAAAATATACATGAAACCATCTGTGCGCTTTTTTAAAACTAATTCAAATATCCCAAATAAACAAATTACGATGTTACAACTTACAACATTGTAATATTTGAAAATAATAGTGAAAACTTCCGAAAATAATTGTTGTAACATTTTTGAAACAATACAGTCAAATGGTGAAGGATCTGTAACAAAAAAAAGTTTACTCTTATGCAACAAATCAAAAATATTATTGCAACAAAAATACCATTTACCGGAATATTCATAATAAAAAATATCGTTGCAACAAAAATACGATTTACCGGAATATTTGATATAACAACATCGCAACAATGAAAAACACTTGATACAACCTTTCGAACTAACCATTACAACAAATTGAAATATCACTCCATGTTCAGGTGCCAGCCGCGGGCGGTGAGCTGCGCTCACAGTAGAAGTGGACGCAGCAGTCGCAGCAGGGGATGTTGTGCCTTTAGTCTGTTTTTGTTTCCATATTTTCTATAATGTATGTATTCTGTTTTGTAGAGGCAAGTAATGCTGTTACCTAATTAAATTAGGAAGAGAGAGATTCTCTCGGCATCCAAGGGGATGAAGATACATCAAGGAGCAATAAACACGTTCTGATTTTTTTTAAATGAAAATACCAATGGGGTGAAAAATGAGCAACCACAAATAATAAATATTCTTTTGGGTCCCAAACACACATAGATGGAGTCATGGAGAGATCAAAGATTTGTAGTTGTACCTTAACTGCGGTGAGCTCAATAGGTTTTTTTCGCGTCAAATAAGTTTGTTCTGAATTGTGTCAGTGCCAGTATATATGATATTATATGGTTGCACCCTTTTTTTATTTTTATGAGACGAGGTTGCACCTGTTCTATTTGTTATACTTATGTGAAACGTGCAATAACTGCTATTTGTTGGCAGATTCTAATACAAATTATTTGTGCTATTTTGCGACATCAAATAGCTTACTTTGTACTGTGCTCTATCAGGATTCTTACGCTTGGATGAACTAAAACAAAAGATTCTTATGCTTGGATAGCATCCATTGGAACACATGCATGCAAAATTTCATAACTCTGCTTGTGATGACAAATATACTTGCACTAGCTTCATTTTGGCTACTTTTCTTGTTTCAGGACAAGTTTTCTTTAGTGTTCTGTGCAAAATTCAACACATGTTTTCTTTGAGAAAAATGCAAATACCCTCTTTGTACTAGCTGTTTTGCCCTGTCTAGAGAAATACTAAGATAGCAAACAACCAGAATCAGACAATGGCTAAGCCATATTCACATTCATATTGCTGAGCCGGATTGGAATACAAATAGGATGTGTGCTGGATGCGAATTCGAATTGTATGTGAACTGGATATGAACTCAAATCGAATATTGACTCATTTTGGTTGAATTACCACGTACATCAGATAGGCAATAATAACCTTATACACTCACATGAAACACAATATAGCATTTTAATATGTTAAAAAAAGGTTGAAGGAACCATATTCAACACTACATTGAATGTAGTTGCTTAATTATTTGTGGTATTGTCACAAGAATTGGTAAATAGTTTTATCGAATTTGGATACAGATTTACGGAGGAAAGTACCATATGAACGTTAAAGCCAAAACAATATTCACATCCATAAATTTAAGGTGGATTCCAATATGAATTTGGATAGAGATGGTATTGTTATTTAGATGGAAAATCTAGACCATTTTTGCAATTTATCGGATTCGGTAATTGAATAATTCGTGTCGGCCTTGCACCCCTAACTTCCTTTTATCTTCTTACAACCAATGGGACATCCTATTTAAATTACCATAACAAATGATTGCAGGAATATCCAGTTCTAACTTCAAAAATTCAGGGAGCGCAAATTAACTTCTGTACTCAACTCAATAGTGAAAGCTCAGGTTAGTGTACATCTCTGTAATCGAATATCCAGTATACAACATTTACATTTACAGGAATCCAATCATCAGGTAAGTAGTACATTGCAGAAGCCCAGGACACTGAACTCATGTATTTGCTGCTGAATTCAAAGCTGCATGATCAACAACTTGGTCAGATCATCCGGGGCAATCAATCGAGTGTTGTTACATTCCCCAAACTGCCAGCCTCGGAGTCATAGTTGGGTACATAAACATGATGGACCTCTCGGTTTTACTGCCAGAGAATGCGGTTATATGCATGAAGAAATTGAACAACGAAGCATGGCCAACTTATTGGCAAGGCAGGTGGATTGAAGCCATGACCGGAATCCCCATCGAAGGAACCTGGTTCAACATGTCTCACCTGGCCATGCTGACGTCAACTGCTGTGACAAATCTACCAATCCCCGTGTAATTTACACGGTTCACCTTGACAAATAAAATTGACAGCAAAACGAACTGTTGTGTTTACCATTGATATGACCACTGCACCTGCCTCCCTCCCCTGGAAGCTAACTATGGTTGAAACTTCGGCCCCAGAAGCTGTAACATCCTAAATGAGGATTTGTGTTTCAAATATATAAAAATGAGGAGAAATTAAAATTTTTCTCATATCTGGATGTTTTTGATCAGTTCTATAATTCTTGAATTGGGATTGTGGAAAAAGCAAGCTCAAATCCCCAATTCCCTCAGGTCCTAAACCTCCTTGGTAAAAATCTTGTGTCCAACCCCCTGGAAATAATTTTCCCTGGATCTAGGACTGGTGTGTGACACTATGAATTATTTCATGATTTTTAGAAATTATTTGATAATTTTTGGAGGCAAGTCAAACCCAATCAAAGCTTGGTCAAACCCTAATTCAAACCTTCTGGAATTTCTGGAGAAGAATGCAGCGCATAAAAATCTCTGGAAATTTTATGTAAGGTTAATCCTTAAGTCAGCAACCTCCAGTTAAAATCTCATGATTTTTGGAGCTTATTTGCTACCTCAAGCAATTCCTCAAAATCTCAGCTTTTAATTCAAACCCTAGCTGGTTTTCACTGTTCCTTGGGAGCGAGTCAGACTCGCGCTCGAGCCACATGACTTGGTTCAATCAACTAACTGCACAACCGCGGTCGATCGAGCACGAGCGCTGTCAACCGTCGGATCGTCATCGAAGCGTTGCCGATGCGATCACAGGAGAGCCGTTCGATTGGAAAAAGCACGGCCTGGATTGGAGTGAACGTTCGGACCATCCGAACGCTTCGATCAACGAGAATCGTTGGATCTTAGATCAACGGTTCCGGTTCACGTGAACGTTCGAACCGGTCGATCGTCCCGTTCATTTGACCGTCCGATTTCGATCCAACGGCGGTCGCGTCGTCTCCTTCCTCGCGTCTGAGCAAGCGTGCGGTTGAGTCAAAGCCATGGCGTGCACAGAACTAGAGCAGCGTTGGGTCACCTCGGTGGTCACCTTTAAATGGCTCTCTCTGCTCGCATTAAATGCCCATCGTGCACCGCCCTCAAGCGTCCATAGCTCAACTGCTCCCGTCGCTCTCAAGTGCCCCATAGCAGGTTTGACCCGAGAGGGTTTATTGTCGTTGCCCTCTGCCTTCTCAGCTATTTAAGCTCCATTGCTTCCCCTTTTGCTTCCTTTAGCATTTCCACACCTCTAGCTAGCACCTCAGTGCTTGTTTGAGCTTGAATCACCCGAAAACATTTCGGCCGCCATTGTCAAGCTTCAAGCTCACGGTGAAGGCAGTACCACAGTGGCTTTTCCTCTCGAATTCTTGTTCCCTCTGCTCCCTCTTTATTCACTCAGGGCATGGCTGAATCGAAGATTCCCCATTTTCGGCCGAAAGCACCATTTTTCATCACCGGAGCAGCTCCAACCTTTCTCTGTGCCTCTTCCGTGCTAAGGTAGCTCAACATTAGTCTCTAGATGCTTGGCACTAGCTTACTTGGACCGCAGCGGAACTTCTTTGTATTTTTCATTTTTTGGCCTTTTGTGTCACCTCTGTAAACTCCGGCTTGCCGGTGTTCAAGACCGCCACAGCCGCAATGAATGGTCTCATTGTGTGCGCAAAGCTATTGCGGACCCATTTTGGGCCTTAGCTCACGCCGCCGTGACCAGAGTCGCCGGCGGTGAGCCTCCTTTCGCCGTCGTTTTGTCGGACAAAACTGGGCGCGAGTTTTTGAACGTGGTTCGCTGTGGACCGTCGATCTTTAGATCTACGACCCAAGATCACGTGAACGTTCGGATCGCTCGAACGCTTTGATCCGTGGACCGTTGGATCCAAGATCAACGGTCCCGATTCGAGTAGACGTTCGAACAGTCTGAACGGTTCGATCCGCGTGGATCGTTGGATCCAAGATCAACGGTTCCAGTTCGTTTGAACGTTCGGACCGCTCGAACGCTTCGATCCACGTGAATCGTTGGATCCAAATCCAACGGTGAATGTAGGAGCCGCGTGCGCGCGCGTTGTCCCGTGGACTTGGACCGTTGGATCCAAGATCAACAGTCCAAGTTCGTCCATGTCGATTTAATCTCAGATTTTCCTGAGAGGTTTATTTGTCAACTGAAAAATAAAATTAACTTGTAAAATGCTTAACTATTTCATTTTAATTCCTTTTCGGTTGATTCAAATTTTGTTAGTTATGTTTTTAACTAAACTTTAATCTAAAAATGATTCTAACCTCATTTTAGCTACATAAATTTTTGCGAAGATTTTAGTTATAATGAATAGTAGCTTTGGGATTTATAAGGCTGAGCAAATTTGTTTTGCTCATATCTTTTGCATTAAGAATCCAAATCAATTGGTTCTTATTGCTAAAATCCTTATAAATCATGCTCTTGCTGCTGTAAAATTTTCAAGGCATTCGAAAAAAGTTTGCTGTTGAGTCTTTTTGTTTTCTTCGTTCTTATCGGTTCTTTTTCGCTTTCTCGTTAGGTTCCGAAGAGCACATTGATAACCTAAGTGATCCTCAGCAATATATTGAACCACAACAACCAGGCAAGTAGTTTGATCATGTTAATCCTAGTATTTTTCAAATCTAATATATTGATTTCGACTTGTATGTATGCATTGCTATTTTGTTGTTAAATTATGGTTAGTATCCTATAGTTGCATAATCTGTAGGAATTGATTATCCTCTACTACCATGAGCCTAGGTTATTTGCTGTGATTTGAGTTCGTTGGATGAGCTCTTGTCACTTAGTAGATTGCGAAATGAAATTGCTTAGTTTCGGTAGTAATGGGCGATCATCGATTTAGTTGATGATCTTGATCACACATCTATTTATTATTCCATTATGTCGAGCACTTGTGCTTTGTTACTTTGTAAAGTCAAAAACTGAAAATAAAATTGTTTAGACTTGGGCACAATGGTATGTTGGTGTGATCTGTTGGTGTGAATGGAATGATGCCTAAGTCATCAATGACCGAGTTACTTGTGTCACTAAGCTAAGCGCTTTTGCGTGCTAACCACACGAGAGGGATATGGGACCTCTCTTGACTTAGTACTTTGGCGTGTGTTAGCTCCGAGTCGCAGGAGGGGGTTGTGTGTGTTGTGTGAAAAATGATATGTGTTCTTGTGTTGGGTGTGCGATGGTGGAAATTTCGGGTAGGCTCTCCACGTCGAGGGGCATCGTAGTTGTCCAAGGCTTTACCCGCGATGGGTAGTTGACCGAGGCTTTACGATGACTCCGACACAATGTATGTGTTTCTATCCATACGGACGACTCGCGGTTAATACATAATATTGGAAATGTCTCGAAGAACTTAGCTGTGCCGGCATACCAAAGGAAGTATGCTAATCATGTGGCAAAAAGGCGGTCTGACGTGTGGGTACATTGGTACACCCCTGTAGGGATAAAACTATTCGAATAGCCTCGTCCTAGGTTATGGACATGCTTGGTAAGGTCGTGCAAGAACTAGACTACAACCTTTTAATTAAAATTTGACAGGGTTGGCATGAATGTGTAATTCATGCTATTGTTGTGGTGACTATGGGTTTAGTCACTTCCAGGATTGTTGTTGTCCTCTATCTATTGTTATTATTGTTGTCATTTACTGTATTTGAACATTAAAAACCGATTAGTCAACTTGCCTTTAAATGTACTACATTATTGCAAATAAAGATTGCTTTGTGCCGAAAATGAAACATACAACCTCCACTTAAATAAGCTTGCATGTAGCATATGTATAGGTCTGTTATTCTACACGTAAGTCTTGCGGAGTACAATTTTTGTACTCATTTGCTTTGCTTAACTATTTGTTGCAGAGGAGGAAGGTGAGCCCCAAGGGCCTCACTTTTGTGAGATGTGCTGCGGGTTTGACGACTAGCTTGGCGGCCCGGTCGGTTGCCTTGTGGGTTAAAGGCACACTGATTGGCTCTTTTGTTTATGGCCATCTTATGACACTTTTGCTTCCGCTGTTTATTTTTGTATTTATATGTATTTGGCCGGTCGGCCTCTCTTTTGTAATAACTATCCTTAATTTAGTTTAACTTCTGGTTTGTGCTTTTACTTCGGTTCTATGTGAATGAATGGAATTGATGCATGAATTTTTGTAAAGAGGTGTGTATACTGCATTTTTTGGAAGTATACATATCTCGAGTCTTAGTTTATTTTGTTTGTGATGCTAGGACCGAGTGGATAGTTAAACATTACAAGCCTAATAATCCGGATATTCTTCTAGCCTGTCTCTTTACAGTTGTACCTGCGCAATGTAAGTTGGAGAGACCCCTGCACAGATTGTTTTCGGCACAAATAATGTTCAAGGGTTGAGAAAAGTGCTAATGGATCTCCCGACTCCAAGTTCATGTGCAGTAAAAAGAATCAAGAAAGGCAGGTCTTATCTAAGTTGTCCACTCACACTACAGTGAAGTAAAAAAGGAACTAACGTGCAGTAATCAAGGATAATACCAAAGATGCAATGGTAACCAGGAAGACTAACCAAAGTGCTTTTACCACTGAACTTGTACAGTCCAACCAGACACAATTCAAATTTGTTAAACTGATCATGTTGACACAACATGACAAAGCCAGAGAGACCCAAATATAATTATATTCCTCAACCAATTGCAATCAATGGATTAAGTATGGATTTGATGTCGGCTTAAGAGATGAGGTCATAGCATCTTAAGAACCGATACACGGACAAGTAACAAACAAGCAATGTATTACCTGATGAATTCCGTACCTACTTGTCGTAGGGGCGGCCCCACCGGCCATAACGCACAGGCGAAGCAATGTCAAAACCCGGGTGGCGGACCCTGGGTCAAGCCCCGCGAAGCCCGGAACAGGACGTCTGGGCCACCTCCGGGGTGGACCTGAAGCCCCCTGAAGGGGCCCCGGAGCCCCGCGAGGCCCGGAGCAGCAGGACCTCCGGGCCACCTCCGGGGTGGAACCGAAGCCTCCACGAAGGGTCCCCAGAGCCCCGTGAGGCCAGAAGCAGCAGGACCTCCGGGGCACCTCCGAGGTGAACCCAAAGCCCTTACTAACGATCCTGTACCAGAGGCACCAACAGGATGGCCAGGCCCAGGAGCGCCCACCATGGACCAAGGCCTAGGCGTAGGGGGGATGTCCCTACAGCCCCTACGCGCATAGTATTGTCATAGGATTAGAAGGGTAATGTACAAGATCCTCTCACAAAGGACTATAAATAGGGGTTCACCCCCCTCCTGTAAAAGGGAGAAAAAATCAGTACGAATTCCCTGGAGTAATAACAATCAACTCGTTCTTGTCACTGGCTAGTCCCCTCTCTTGAGGATTCCCGGAGCCCTTCTAGGCTTGTCTGGGGTCCCCCCTTCTTACTGTATAGCTTGTTTTTTGCTACGATAGTTGGCATCGTCCGTGGGGACCGACAAGTCGAGCGCATACTCGAAGCACAAGAATGACACCTCAGAGAGCCGCGCCTCGCACTCGCGCGGCTGGAGCCGCGACGGTGGCCGAACCGCCTAGCGCCCCGAGGGCTAAGCGAAGCAAGACCTCTCAGCGGCGAATGCCCGCTCGAGGAAGAGACCGACCACTCCACGCAGACACCGTGGTGGCGGCGCCCGAGACTTCGGCGGCCGTCCACCCCAGCCCCGCCAAATGGGAGGTAACGCAAAGAGCACACGAATTGCTCTAGCAAGAGCTGGCCGACCTCCGTCGAGTTGCTCGACCTCCGACAATGTGAGGGCCCGCCGCCGCCCTGTGGGGCCTTGACCGCCTGCCGGGCGCGCTGCCGCCGCCGGGTCGTCCGCTGCCGCTCCCGCACCGGTGTTCTGGGAGATCCTAGTTCCCCCTTGAGCGTAGGGCTGGAAGCAGCCCGCTGGCCCTCGGGCTTCAAGATGCCGGAAGTATGGCCCTTCGAAGGGTCGACGGATCCCGCGGAGTTCCTCTGCCTCTACGAGACAGCCATCGAGGCCGCTGGGGGGGGGGGGGGGCCGACACCACAAATGCAAAAAACATGACCCTGGCCTTGAGGGGGATAACGTTGACGTGGTTCTTCACCATCCCCCCGCGCTCTGTGTATGCGTGGCAGCAACTGCGCGACCTGGTGCGCAACTTCCAAGGAATTTATGCGATCATAGCAAGTTGTTAAATTCCAAGTTAACAATTTTAAGCTAAAGTAGACGAATTACTAATAATGCATCTTGATTTATATAAATCATTTCTAGTTATGATTTCTTGCAAACAACCTGAGTAACCAAATATGCTTAAGTTAACCTTAAACTATATGCATGATCAAAGTGCAGGAATGATGATGCCTGACACATACTTTGAGGTATCTTCTACCCCCTTAAACATTTTTGTGCATAAAGGATGAGGGGAGGAAAGAATGAGCATAAGGTGAGTACGTGAACTATGGGTATGCAATTTAACTCTGGCGTGAACTAATAATTCCAAAATCACCAAAATGTGATACGGCGAACCACAATTAGTTTTCCGATATAGTTGCCATGCATGCTGCCCGTAGGCGATGCGCAACTACTTGGAACAAAAGAGAGAAAATGATCATATTACAAAATACAGCGTCTAGAAACTAAGTAATATCATTAGGGTATATATATTCTAAGAATAACCCTAATTTAATCCTAATATCGCAGCAAGGCATCATCTCTTTGTCCTTTCGCCAGTGCTTTTCATCGGTGACTATTTAGTGTATCTAATATTGGAAAAGAGAGGTGAGCAATGGAGAAAAACCATTTTGTACAAATCAAATGAATGATGGGGTAAGGATCAGATACTAGGATGGGTAAGAAAGAAAAGGATTATATCACTTGTATTTTTTTCTAAATCTTTACTAGTTTGAAAATATTCTTTGCAAAACAAAAATCCTAACAACGTCCATTGCTATGGCTCAACCTACAGTCAGCACGGCTCTGATACCAACCTTGTGAGAACTCGGGGTATTTAGCTCGTAATGCTTAGCCATCCACTTGACTCTAGCATCACAAACCAAATATCCCGCGTCTCGATGTAATATGTACCTCCCAGGAGCGGTACACATACACCATCAGAAACATCAATGTCAATCCGTACACAAGTTCTTACAATATCAAAACTTCATAATTTACAACATAGTGAACTTACAAGGTTCAGTTTAATAAAAAGGACCGACCGGCCAAATAACAAGATAAATATCAAGTACGCAGTGGAAATCAGTAAATAAACTGAAATAAAATCATGAATTAACCATTAATTGAGTCCCAATGGCTTGCCATAACCCGCAGGGCAACCGACTGGGTTGAAACCTTAGCAAATCGACGTTCCGCGCATGTTTCCTTATTTGATTTGATCTCAAAAGCTGCTGTCCAGATTAGTAAATAAAAGCAAACAGTGAGTACACGAATGTACTCCACAAGACTTACGAATAACAAACCTATACATAGCTACATGCAAGCTGGATCAAAGGAGAGATGGCTGTAGAGTTTATTTTCAACGTAAAGCACACTTTATTTGCAATAATATAGTAGATTGAAGGCAATTTGTTAAACCAGTTTTTAGCAGTTCAAATATCAGTGACAACAATAATAAGAATAAATATCATCATGGAAGTGACTAACCTTAGTCACCACAACAATAGCACGAATTACCCATTCGTACCACCCATTCTCAAGTTTTAACAAAAATGATTGTCTAACTCTCGAACGACCTTCCCAACCGTGTCCATAGCCTAGGACAAGGCTATTCGATTAGTTTATAACCCTGCAGGGGTTTACCAATGTACCTGTTATGAATATGATTGTGTATTGAAGAGAGGCCGAAAGGGCGATATATATAGGAGTACAAGATAGAGATAAGAATATGTTAGAGATAGATTCTATCTCTAACATATCTCTAGTACCTTATCTCTAATATATCTCTAACACCCCCCTCAAATGCAAGGCGTATGCAATAGCATTGCATTTGGAAAGGGTTGACACTAAAATATAAAAATCCAAAATCCGAGTCTTCATAATGTCGTCGTAGCATGCAGCTCTTGAAAAATATGTCGAGTATAAAAAGATCTTCTCCCATCCGGTGTCATGTGACAGCTCATAAGGCACAAGGTGCAGGAGCGAAGTCGACCGCGGCAACACAACGAAGAAGATGATGAAACCAACAAATATAGAGAGAGCTGTCAAATCAAGTCGAATAGGAATTGGTGGAAGCATGGCGGCGCAGATCGTAGCCCAAGACGGCGGCGACGCAGTGCACAAGAAGTGCAACGAATGCACAGTGCAAAAGAAGCGCAGCGCAATGCACAAGAAGCGCAATAGAGGAGCTGTGCAGAAGAAGAGCGGCGCAATGCACAAGAAGCGCAACAGAGGCGCAGTGTGGAAGAAGCGCGGCGACCTTGAACGCTTGGAGCGGCAGATTTGCGGCAAAGAATCAAGAAATAGCGGCGGAGCGCGGCCGTGCTATGCATAAGGCAATTCCTATGCTTCTATGACTGACAGTAAATTTGTGGACTCACATGGCGAAGACGAACTCAAAAATTGAGTACTACGGACTTGGATGGACGCAACGGAGGCAACGACACAAAGCAGGAAAAACCTAAGGATAACTAGCAGTAAATACTAACAGTAGATAGCTTTAACAGCGAAAGAAGCTGCGAGAAGCCGGAGTTGGAGAAATCAAAGTAGAAACCAAAACGGAGCTGAAGAAGCCATTGCAGGAAACCGAAGCCGGAGAGCCAGGGAAACCGGATTGCTCGATTTGCTCCAGTAGTTTCTTGATATTTTCTTCTAGTACGGAGAGCTGCTCGGATTTGTCAGCAGGGACGGGAATTGTCAAAGTTGATGGTGGCCTTCTGCGTCTTTTTCATCTCTGCACAAAGAGACCTTGAACAGATCTCGCTGTCAGCTAGTTCCAACCTGAACAGTTCCTCAATTGGTGATAAAGAAGAGGTCCATAACTTTTCCGTCAGGCGTCCCCCTTGCAGTTGCAGCCGCCCAATCCTACGCGCCTCCGCTACTTACCCCTCCTCCTCCCGATGCCGTCCCTCCCTGCTGCCGCCTCCTCCTCCGCCGAGCTCATGACCTTGTACGACTCGGCCTCCAAGAAGGCCAAGCGCAAGCTCAAGGATGTCGCCGCCGATGTGGCCGAGATGGAGGTCTCCTCGAGTAGGGGGAAGGAGAAGAAGCGCAAGGCGAAGGAGCCGTCCCCTCCCGCGGTGTACTCCTCCGACGAGGACAGGAGCAGCACGAGCTCCGAGGAGCCGGTCGCGTCGGCACCCGCCGCGAAGAAGGCGAAGGCGAACGCCAAGAGGGGAAGCCGGAGCAGAGGCGGGTCGGAGAGCCGGATAGGAGGGCTTGATGTCGCGGTGAACGATGTGACGTCGGTGGAGGTAGGCGATGCCGGAGAGCACATGGCGCGCGACGTCGGCGACGAAGGGCTCGGAGACGATGCGGTGGCCCTCAAGGGACCCCCCCCGTCCATGTACTTGAGCAGGATCTGGAGCTCGCTGGCCTGTTTGTACATGCCGTGGCAGCGCACGATGGCCGAGTGCTCGGCGGTGCGCAGGATGGCAATCTCGCGCGTGATCTGCCGCCGCACGGCGTCGTCGTGGTTGCTGTAGAGCACCTTGAGCGCGTAGGGCCGGCCCGTGTACGCCGGCGAAGAGGCGCGCGGCCTCGGTCGTGCGGATCATCTGGATACCTTATGATCGGCGACTCGTCGTCTGGTCCAAGGTTATGCCTGCCGTGGACAGCCATGGACAGCGTAGCATTTGCCACGATGGGGTAGAGTCGCCCCAGTGGCCGCAGCCTGTGCCGGCGATGAACGGTGTGCCGTGCCCCTTGCCGACTAAGGCGCACTCGACGTAGATGTCCAAAGACGACGCTGATGATCTCGGCCGAACGCCTTGGAGAAGCTGGAGACGTTCACCGTCTGCCAGAAGTTGACGCCGAGGTGGAGGTCGAACACGGGGAGGCCGCCGCTGCCCAGTCTGTCGTAGTTCCCGTGCAGGAATGTGGCACGGACGGCTTGGAACTTGGGGGATCCTCCGATGCCGAATCGTGCTGCTGCTACTTCCAAGAGATCGGCTGCCCCCGGGGGCGGAGACTCCCGGGGGCAGCGGCGGCGGAAGATGAGTAGACGATAGCTAGGGTTTCGTAACCCGCTCTGATACCATGTTATGAATATGATTGTGTATTGAAGAGAGGCTGAAAGGGCGATATATATAGGAGTACAAGATAGAGATAAGAATATGTTAGAGATAGATTCTATCTCTAACATATCTCTAGTACCTTATCTCTAATATATCTCTAACAGTATCCACACGCCAGACCGCCTCTTTTGCCACCAGATGAAGCACACTTCCTTAGGTATGCCGGCAAGGCTGAGTCCTACGAGACGTTTTCCAATATTATGTATTAACTACGAGTCGCCCATGTGGATATAAACCTATACGTTGTGTCAGGGTCATCGTAAAGCCTCGGTCAACTACCCCTCATGGGTAAAGCCTTGGACAACTACGATGCCCCTCGAGGTGGAGAACCTACCCGGAAGTCCACCATCTCACACCCAACAGATAGATCCTTTTTCACACAACACACACAACCCACCTCCTACGACACAGAGCTAACACACGCCAAAGTACTAAGTCAAGAGGGGTTCCCAATACGCTCATGTGGTTAGCACACAATATTGCTTGGTTCAGTGGAACAAGATGTTCGGTCCTTGTTAACTCGGGCGCACTACCACATACCAATAACCACACCATTCAACCATTGTGCCCAAGTCTAAATATTTTTATTTTTATTTTTAATTTTTTCAAATATGATACATACATGAGGATCATCACTCAGTTATATAAGGTGGTGTTGTAATAACCATTGCTAATGCGATGATTCTCAATCTACAGTGCTAAGCATACTAAGCGACACAACTCGTATACTTAATATAAAGTGACTAGAGCCCATCCAGCGAGCTCTAAGTCACAGCGGATATAAACCTAGGCTTAGTGGTAAAGGATGGATATTTACCTACATTTCAAGTAACTACCAGGTAAACTATCGCGACTGGGAAATAACTTGCCAACAGATCATGCATACATACAGTTGAAACTTTCAAATATTAGTATGCACAAATAATAGGATCAACATGCATCAAAGGAAGAACTGCTTGCCTTTATTTGCTGGAACTCTGGACATTCACACGAACTTCTCAATTGCACTCTAAATCATCGTCATCTAACGGTAAGAACTGACAAATCAAAAGAATCGAATAAACATCATAATTCCAAAAAGTCTTCAAAAATTATGAAATTAATACAGAATAAAGAGAATTATTTTAGATGCATTTAGGTGATAATTTTGAGTACAATTGGAGTTCAATTCAATTAGTTAGGAATTTGTGAAGTTTAATCAAACTTCTTGCTTGCTAAAATGTTGTTTTCCTTAACAGGACAGCTAGTACTCACAAGCATTCTCTCCAAGCATTCTATGTATACATCCACGATGATCATACAGTCAAAATTAATCCTCTTAGTTTAACTCCTAGGTGAGTCTGCATACATTTGTTTTCAGATTAAAAAGCTGTGGAAAGATAATTTCCCAAAGACTAAATGAATCATTGACCAGTCTAACTACTGCATTAACCATTCCAATAGTCTAGTAACAGAATTGAGCATCTTCAGAAAACTTGATCTGATCAATAACATTTCTAACTACTGAATATTATAAGCCTATGATAAATTTTACTATCTTCATATTACAGTTCATGCATCCTATAATAGCAAACATTCCTGAACACAATTGCTACAACTAAACTTCCTTTAAAATTCATACTTCAAATTTGCTAATTGTTTTTAAAATGATACTATTATTAGACAAAATGGTGGTTCACAACTCATTACATGAGAGTGCATTTTAAGAGAGAAGAAGTTCTTCAGAACAGAATCTACAGGAACAGATAGGGGCTGGTAGGCGGCTCGGTTCCTGGCTCGTCGCCGATGGAGGAGGCACTGGCACCAGCCGAGCACGGTCAAAATGGAACCGTGGATGGTAGGTGAACCGAGTGGTGGTGGTGGCACGGCTTAAGGAGGACGGTGACCACCAAACGAGGTGAGCGGCGGCCGCACCTGGAGGAGAAAAGAGGCGTCGGCGCACCGGTGAGGGAGGAGAGAAACTCAGGGTAGTATGAGCATGAGGAGGCCCAGGGGAACTCACCAGAGTCGGTGGTGGAGGTGGAGGAGGTCTATGGTAGGCCGACGACGCGAGCCAGCGGTGGCGTGTGGAGGTCATCGTGGCGGCGTCCTTGGAGAGGACAAGTGAACAATTGAGAGGTAGGGCGAGGGAGAGGGAGCCTAGGGGATGCTTACGGGGGAAGGAATCGAGCTGGGGCTCGCTGGAGGAGGCGCGGCATCAGTGGAGGTGGATCCGGCCGAAGCCGGGGAAGAACGCCTGTTTGCGACGTATCGGTACTACTATCTTCAAATTGACTAAGGGAAACCGCTCCTCGTGATGTTGGGCGCTCCGTGATGCAGTCGGTGGTGGTCGGAGTCCATCGAAACGGCCGAAGAGCTTGGAGGTGCGGCGTGGTACGTCGGCGCGGGCTGTGGCCGAGCGGAGGGAGTAGCCGGGCTGGGCATGGGCCAACTAGAGGAGTAGCCGATTGGGAGCACCAGGGGGTGGTTCCAGGGCAGGAGGCAAGCTCGGTGGTGGGGCGATGCAGGCGGAGCTGGTCGGAGTGGCTTTGCTTCTTGCCTCTCGGTGGAGAAGAGGGGGAAGAGTAGAAATGGTAGTGGAGATGTTTAGGCTTGGGTGCGGAAATAGGCACGGGGAGGCCGAGAAGAAACCGGGGGTGAGGCGTGGCAAAGCTGGGTGGGAGGCGTGGTGCTCATGTGAGGTGGAGGTCCTGCGTGGTGTCCATGCGCGGCGTGCAGGGCAGGGAGAAGTGGCCGCATGGAGAAGAATGCCTGCTGGTGGGACTGGCAGGTCAGTGAAAGCGGGCTAAGGTGGCTCGGCGAGTTGGTTCGGTGGGAACATGGTCAGAACTAGAGGAACAGTAGGGAAGAAAGGATTTTCCAGATTTTGTAAAAATTGTCTGAGATCTTTTGTGATTTAATAGGCATAGTTTTGGAGCTCCTAGAACCCTAAAATTTTTATGGAAGGTTCTTGACACTGTCTAGTTTATTCTGTAATTTTTCTAGGTGTTTCATGTAATGCATTGCTTCCCTAAAATTATTTGAAGTTCTCGTTTTAGGTATTTGACTTTTAATTTACTAGTTTGACTGGTCACTTAAAATAACAACATAACTCTAAAATTTGTGAAATTTTAGGGTGAGTCTATAATATGTTCCAGAACCTAGGAAAAATATTTCCATGCACTGTTCACTTGATTTGTTTGCATTTTAAATTCAAATCCAAATTGAGCATGCAAATAAAATGGAAACCAAACCTCCAATAAATTCCAGAAAATCCAAAAAAGTATATAAAATAATATAGAATACAACTAAAATATTCCCACACTTGAAACTTATTTGCAGCAACAAAAGGTTTTAAAAAGTCCAAATTTCACAAATGCACATTAGATGCTTAACTAATCCAACTTAAGAATCTTGGGCTGTTACAAACCAATTGCCCGCCCCGCCCCTGAGGCCTCACATCGAAGGAACCCAACCGGAGCAACAGCAGAGGATCATCAATATGATCGCAGGCAGCTCATTGTCAGGGATGTCGTCAAAACGGCAGTGGCGGGCTTACGCACGCCAAATCCACCATGTGGCAACATGCGCGACTTCTAGCCCACCACGCTACGCCGAAATACCCATCACCTTCGGCCCTGAAGATGCCAGGGGCATGCACTTCCCTCACTAGGACCCCCTGGTCATCTCAGCCAATATCGCGGATTTCGCGGTGCGTCGCGTCCTGGTGGACGGAGGAAACTCCGTAGACTTGTTGTTCGCGGAAGCCTTCGACAAAATGATGATCCCAAGGGACCGCCTATCACCACCAGGCATCCCCCTGGTGGGCTTCGGCGGAAGGCCAGTAACAGCTTTGGGATAGATCAAATTTAGCTGTCACCTTCGGCAACGGCTACGCCGCCCGCACAGAGATTATCACGTTCGACGTCGTCCAAATGTCGTATCAATACAATGCTATCCTCGGTAGAGCCACGCTAAACGTGTTCAGCAACATAGCGCACCACAACTACCTCTGCATGAACATCCCCGCTCACGAAGGGGTAGTCACGGTGCGGGGAGATCAAGACCTCGCAAGATGCATCAACTCAAGCATTATCCCCGCCCCATGTTCACGCTGGGGAAAAGGCCGACAAATTTCGATAGCGCCTGACGAGGTAGGCACCAAGGCTGCTTGAAGGCCGCCTCCACGTCCCTATCGCCGAAGATGAACAAGACAAAACAAGGCCCTCGAGACCGAAAGTCACACCGGTGCGCCACGGAGACATACTTGGGGTGCTCCGCCGCAACAAGGACATCTTCGCTTGGGGCCCCGAAGACATCCCGGGGGTCCCAAGGGAAGTCACCGAGCATCGGCTAACACTGCGAAGCGACGCGGTGCCGAAGAAGCAGAAGCTGCGCCGCATGTCGGTGGAGCGGCTAGAAGTCGCAAAGAAGGAGGTTGCTAGGCTCTTAAAAGCCGGGGTGATCAGGGAGATTAAGCACTCGGAGTGACTGGCCAACCCGGTCCTTGTGCGGAAGGGGGAAGGGGACTGGCGCATGTGCGTTGACTTCACGGACCTCAACAAGGCCACACCCAAAGATGATTTTCCCCTACCCCGCATCGACCAACTCGTAGACACCACATCGGGCTGTGAGTTAATGAGCTTTCTTGATGCCTACTCCGGTTACCACCAGGTATTCATGGCAAGGTAGGACAAACTCAAGACAGCATTCATCACCCCCATCGGCACATACTGTTACAGTCGGATGCCATTCGTCCTGAAGAATGCGGGAGCCACGTTCAGCCGACTCATCAACAAGGTTCTTGCCGAACAGCTCAGCCGGAACGTCGAGGCTTATGTCGACGACATGGTGGTCAAGAGCAAACTCCAGGCTTCGCACGTGGCTGATCTCCAGGAGACATTCGCCAACCTCAGGGCGAAGGCGATAATGCTCAACCCCAAAAAGTGCGCCTTCGGCGTCCGAGCCGGAAAGATCCTCGGCTTCCTGGTGTCGCAAAGGGGCATCGAGGCGAATCTGGAGAAGATCAAAGCCATCCAGGAGATGGCAACCCCCCGTACGGCCTGCGAGGTGCAGAAATTCTTGTCCCGCTCGGTGGAGCGGGCCCTGCCGTTCTTCAAAATGCTCCACGAAGCGAAGCCCTTCAGCTGGACCCAAGATTGCCAGGAGGCGTTCCAGCAGCTCAAAGAGTACCTCGCCAAGCTCCCCAGCTTAGCGAGCCCAGCGCAGGGCGCAACCCTATTGCTGTACCTCATAGCCTCTTCGTTCGCCGTCAGCGCGGTACTCATCCAAGACGAAGGTGTTCAACGCCCGGTGTACTATGTGTCCAAAGCTTTACAGGACGCTATAGCCCGGTACACTGATCTAGAAAAGCTAGCCTACGCCCTCCTCATGGCCTCTCGCAAGCTCTGACACTATTTTCTGGCACATGCCATTGTCATCCCCACATCCTATCCACTGGCCTTGATTCTGAGGAACAAGGATGTATCGGATCGCATAGGCAAGTGGGCGGCCGAGTTGGCTCCATTCGACGTGACCTTCACCGCGCGCGCAACAATAAAGTCGCAGGCTTTAGTCGACTTCGTCGCCGAATGGACCCCGCAACCGGCGGACCATGCACCAGGCAAAATAGAGACACCTTGGATAATTACCACGGATGGGTCGTGGTGCGCAGCAGGGGCCGGCGCCGCCGCCATGTTGACCGCACCAGATGGCCTGACAATTTCCTGTGCAGCGCGCCTAGATTTTCCAACAACCAACAACGCCTTCGAGTACAAAGCCATACTGCTCGGTCTGCGGAAAGCCAAAACATTGGGTGCGAAGCACATAATAATCAAGAGTGATTCCCGCCTCGTCGCAGGCCACTTCGACAAGTCATTCATAGCGAGGGACTCGGAGATGTCCCGGTACTTAGCGGCGGTCCGGGACGAAGCTTAGCATTTCCACGGCATCACCGTCCAAAGCATCCCGCGCACCAGCAATGACGCGGCAGACAGGCTGGCCAAAATAGCCAGCTCCAACGGGAGCCCCCCGCCAGACGTACTGTACTCCTGGCTGCAGGAGCCATCAACTGCCCCAGAAGCACCAGGGGCTGCCCCAGAGATACCAACAGCCCAAGAGTCTCGCCCTGTTCTCCAGATTAGTAGCACGGACAGCAGAATTCTATTCGAAGCTACCTTGGAGGAGAAGAGCCCGACGGCGTACCGAGGCAAGCAACCTAAAGCATCGAGCTCATACTACCGTGATCATCGACACCAATCAGATAAGGGAGGCGTCTGCGCCCCGTTGCTGCGGTGCATCTCCCAGGCTGAAGGGCAATCCTTGTTGAGAGAAGTACACGAGGGGCTCTGTGGAGCACACCAAGCACCCCAGAGCCTCATGGCAAAAACTTTCTGCTAAGGTTTTTTACTGACCTACGGTGCTCCGGGACGCACAGGACCTGGTGGAACACTGCTAGGGTTGCCAATGGGCCAGCCATCATTCCAAAGAACCGCCTACACCGTTGCAGCCACTTGCTCCAATATGGCCCTTCGCGCGGTGGGGGCTCGATATCATCGGCCCGTTCCCCACTACCAAGGGCAGCTTCCGGTTCGCATTCGTCGCCATCGAGTACTTCTCCAGATGGGTTGAGGCCGAACCAGTCGCCAAAATCACAGCCTCGGCGGTGCAACGGTTCGTTTGGAGGAACATCGTGTGTCTGTACGGTGTGCCCCGGGACTTCGTCACCGACAACGGCACCCAATTTGATACCGCGGCGTTCCGAGCCTTCTGCTAGAGCATCGACACCACCATATACTTCGCATCGGTCGGCCACCCCGAGTCGAACGGGACGGTAGAGCGTGCCAATGGAAACTTGTTGGCCAGATTAACCAAGCGCCTCCTGGGACTCCCAAAGGGGTTATGGCCGAAGGAGGTCCAAAAGGCCTTTTGGGCAATCCGCACTTCCCCAACAAGGGTCACAGGTTTCTCCCCGTTCAAACTCCTTTTTGGGGACGAGGCGGACCCACGGGAAATCACAGAAAGTCCTCCGGGCAACCAAGGACGAAGAATGATTTATCGCGTGGCATCAATAGATCTCCTAGAAGAGCATCGCGTCGAAGCAATCTGAACAATGGCGAAGTACGCCGAGGGGGTCACTCGGGCATACAACCGGAAGGTCAGAATCCGCACCCTGGAACCAGGCGACATGGTACTCAAAAGAGCGGTAAACACCACGACACTGGGAAAGTTCGAATGAAAGTGGGAAGGACCCTACGTCATCACCCGGATCACAAGGGCGGGATCCTACTACATAGCACCGCCGGAAGGACAGCAGCTGGACCACACGTGGAACGCCAAGAGCCTCTGAAAGTACTACCCCTAGATAACACCGGCTACGCCCGGATTACAGCTTCCCCCGGGTGTGCGCAGGGGAATCTTGTACTCATGTAAGCACATTTTGGCAAAGCAATAAGACTTGACAGACATGTACAAGATGGAAAAGACGCCTAACGGGGCTCCGAGCACCGGCGCACACTAACTCAGCACAGAGGTGTGAAGTGTATAAATAAACACCACGCATGGCCCATGGCCCCGGTACTAAACGAGGTCCGTCGCGGGAAAAAAGACGCCTAACGGGGCTCTGAGTCCCAGTGCACACTAACTCACCCAAGAGGTGTGAAGTGTATAAACTAACACTGCGCATGGCCCACGACCCCGGTAATAAACGCGATCTGTCGCGGACTCAAAAAAAGACGCCTAACGGGGCTCTGAGCCCCGGCGCACAATAACTCATCCCAGAGGTGTGAAGTGTATAAACTAACACCGCGCATGGCCCACGGCCCCGGTACTAAACGTCGTCCCTCGCATAATTCACAAGGGGCTCCCTCGGAGCCCAACCTAAAAAATATGGGGGACGGTGCAGGCTCCGCCTCCGCCTCGCAAAATTCACAAGGGGCTCCCTCGGAGCCCAACCTAAAAAATATGGGGGACGGCGTCGCCTCTGCCTCGCATAATTCACAAGGGGCTCCCTCGGAGTCCAACCTAAAAAATATGTGGGACGGCGTAGGCCCCGCCCCCGCCTCGCATAATTCACAAGGGGCTCCCTCGGAGCCCAACCTAAAAAATATGGGGGACGGCGCAGGCTCCGCCTCCCCATCGCATAATTCACTAGGAGCTCCCTCGGAGCCCAACCTAAAAAATATGGGGGACGACGTAGGCTCCGCCTCCGCCTCCCCCTCGCATAATTCACAAGGGGCTTCCTCGGAGCCCAACCTAAAAAATATGGGGGACGGCGCAGGCTCTGCCTCCCCGTGGCATAATGCACAAGGGGCTCCCTCGGAGCCCAAGCAAAAAAATAAAAATAAAATAAAATATGGGGCATCGCAGTCCACCGCAATAAAGGCAAGAAACAATAGTATAGTACAACGTTACAACACTCCGAAAAAGAAACAATAGTACACCGTAACGTTACCACACTAAGAAAAAGAAACAGTAGTACAACACAATTATACAACTCTACGCGCAATCCTCTCCATACAAGAAAATATGCTTCACAAAGTTACGGCGCGAGGTCCCACTCTTCCACCTGGGTAGCCCACTCTGCCAGTTCCTCTTCGGAAGACCCGAAGGCTACAAGACGGTTATATCCCTCCATCGCCCAGGCAAACAGCTCCCCATCGAAAGCACCGAGGCACACACTGCGCTCGTACGCTTGTAGCAAAGTTGTAGGGGCCAGGTGTGGCGAGCGGGGCGCTCGTGCCGAGCGAGGCGCCCGGCCATTATACGGTGAGGCAGCGCTGTCACTTTCATGTTCCACCGTTAGGAGGGACGGGGCCCCCGGCCGGCAGCCCGCGGAACCATCATCGGTCGGTCCTAGGGAAACCAATGCAATCGTAGAACAAGGCGAATTCAAAACTAACTATTTCATTCAAAAAATGTGAGTCATTACAAACTTGTCCCACCCGGGCACACAAGCCGGAGCGAGGCGGGGGCAACAAAAAAAGAGAAACCTGGCCTATCAAAACTACGGCTCGAGGCGCACTAGGGCGGAGGGTCACACCTTGTCACCTGTGGTGGCCCCCCGCCCACCGGCGCCCTCGGGAGCATCAGCTGCCTTGCTCTTTGCCTTCCGCTCCAGCACTCGGCGAAGTGAAGCCATCACAGTCTCGCATCCCTACGGTGCCCGGAAGGCCTGAGTGAAGGTATGTGTCGCGCTCCGCACCAATCGTTCGTCAGCGGTGACATCGGACGCCGAGACTACGGGCAGGGAGTGGGCCCCAAGGGCGTCAACGTGCCAACAATCGCCCTTTTGCAGCGACAGGAAGGCCGCAGTCCAAGCGACCTTCGTGCAATGATCGCCGTAGGCTTGGGCGGCACGGAGGAAAATCTCGCCGCCCCGTCGGATGTGGTCCAATGTCTGATCAACCTCCGGGACGTGGTGTGTTATTAGCGGTGGTACGGCCCCCAGTGTAGTCACAGTGGTCTCCACCGTTTCCATGGCCTGTCAGGCGGCACGCGACACCGACTCGAACAACTCCCGCTCTGAGGCGATCTCAACGTCCAGGTCCGCCTTAGCGCGACGAAGCGTCTGCACCTCGTCGCGAAGATCCTGTCGCTCTGCCTCCAGTGCGGCCACCCGCGCCTCCAGAGCCTTCATCTTCTGCGCGAGCTCGTCGCGCTCTGAGGAGAGCACCTGGCTACGTGCGAAGTGCGAGTCTACCTGACCGTGGATCTCCGCATACTCCCGCGTGATGTCTGCGTCAAGAGCGCGGGACAGCATCAGCGTCTACAAGAACATACGGTCATAAATGTAAAA
The DNA here is from genome assembly GCA_036346395.1 of Hsuehochloa calcarea. Classification (NCBI taxonomy): domain Eukaryota; kingdom Viridiplantae; phylum Streptophyta; class Magnoliopsida; order Poales; family Poaceae; genus Hsuehochloa; species Hsuehochloa calcarea. Next base: position 52,322,556 of record CM070609.1, on the reverse strand, counting down.
CCACATGAAGCAAAAACAAATTTGGACTCACCCTAGCGGAGTTCGCTTCGATTAGCAGAAACATCTCGCCCATCGGCATCTTCTCAAAGAGGCAGGACACGACGGGTGGGGCGGCAAAGCGGGCCACCTCCTCGCATAGGGCGACCGCACTAGAGCTGACCTTGAAGTCGTTGGTACACAACGACCCAAGATCGGCCGTAGGAGCAGCCCTGGAGGCTCCGACGCCATCAGCAATGCTGCACCCCCGGCACTAGAGTGCTCGTCGTGCACACCAGAACCCCCACCCCCCGAGGCATCGTTGAGGGCTCCTTCTCTCCCTCCACCTATAGTGCAAGTGTAAGATACATGTGTGTCCTAGTGTAAAAAAACTAACTAGGGGTCGTCGGAGCATCACCAAGAACACCTTCCACCAGGGTGTCCTCGGTGCCTCGGCCGTACGCCCCCGAGCGAGTCCCACTAGAGAACCCCTCGAGGGCCTAGCTCGCCACGAAAAAAAACCCATCGTACGAGCCGGCGGCGTCGAGCCACTAGAGGCCACCCACTCGATAAGGCCCGAAGGGATGCTGGCAGCCTTCGAAGGACTGGTTGGCGATGCATCTGCCGATCGCGGGGCGCAAGGCTCTGCCGGCCCACCGCACTGCAAGGGCACAACGTCGACGGGCCCGAGGGAGTTCAACTCTTCGGGCACCCGACCCTTACGCCGCTTGCCATCGTTAGGATCCGGCAGCTCCTCAAGGACGATAGCTGGGTCCAAGTACGCGTGGTTCACCGCCGCACACTAACCGGCCCGCCGAGTGCTCCTCACCAGATACGGACCAAGGAGCCGCTCGAAAAGACCGCCGCTTCGTCCGCAGGGAGCACTGCAAAATCAAACCAAACATCACATGGAGCCCAACCATCCCACAGTACTACCACAGCGGCACCTACCACTCCGGTCCTCCGGCAAGCCAAGCGCGCGAACACTGTTAGCCTTCGCGCCGATGCGGACGTCCCAACCTTGTGCGAGCGGCCATACCCGAAGCGCGAAGAACTCCTCCTCAAGATCGCGAGTGGAGAGCCACCGCGTCATTGTCAAAAGGAGCTGAAGGAGTGACTCCTCTCTCGAGCTCAGCTCGATCTCCAGGGATGGGTTGAGCCGGATGGGACCCCCGGATGATCGCAACCCATCATCCGAGCGGGACGTATGGTAGAACCATTGCTGGGTCCAGTCCGTCTCCCATCGGTTGCGGGAGGTGGGAGCTGGCAGGTACCGAAGGTAGCGCGCCTTCAGCTGAAAATTAACGCTCCCGATGTTGAGCATCTCGCCAGTCTCCTTCTTCTTCGGCTGACAGCGAGCGTCATGAAGATAGGCGAAGAGCCAGCCCTCCGCAACGGCCCCGGTGGAGCGCATCACCCACTCGAAGACCCCGAGTTTCATAAGTGAATTCGGGGTCAACTGGGCTAGTTCCACCCGGTAGAGTTGTAGCACGTAGCTAACCAATACCACGCAGGGAAGCCGGAGGCTGGCATAGAGGAAAGAGCAAAACAATACGGCCTCGTTGTCCCGGGGCGCCGGCACCGTCTCCAACCCAGGGGCTCGTGCAAGGGAGAGATCCGTAATCTTCCCATCCTTCGCGAGCACCCGGAGCACCGCCGGTGTCACCAAGGACCGGCCTAACTCGTCTGTATAGGCTGCCGGATGCCCCTCGTCTCGCAAGTGCTTCGTCATCTAGCAGCAGGGCTTAGCGAAATAACGAGCAAAAGAAAACGGCGAGCAAAAGTAAAGCGATGCAAGACTGGGGAGGGCGCAACCCCCCATATTTATAGCCGCGCCTAGCACACGAAACGACAGGGCGCGAAACCTGAAGAGACGCGACGGTCCAGCAAGCGACACGTGTGCCCTACAGCGAACAGTCGCGCACCATTAATGAAGCGCCCCGCCCGATTAATGAATCGTCGCATCGCATTGATGGCACAACCACCCGGTACCGGTCAAGGCCCGATGCACTGGGCAGCCCCGTGAGCGCTCAAGGAACAATACGGTGTGAGAGATCGCTTTGCCAGGCCGAGGGGGACGGTGTGCCTAAGCCCTTAGGGAAGAACGACGCGGTTTCAGCCATGGCGAAGCAGGACCTCGACCGCGAGGGGCTTGTCGTCGGGGCGGCCCCACCGGCCACAACGCTCAGGCGAAGCAATCGTTAAAACCCGGGTGGCGGACCCCGGGTGAAGCCCTGCGAAGCCCGAAATAGGACATCCGGGCCGGACCCGAAGCCCCCCGAAGGGTCCCCGTAGCCCCGCGAGACCCGAAGCTACATGGTGGACCCGAAGCCTCCCCGAAGGGTCCCCGGAGCCCCGCGAGACCCGGAGCAGCAGGACCTCCGGGCCACCTTCGGGGTGGAATCGAAGCCTCCCCGAAGGGTCCCTAGAGCCCCTCGAGGCCCGGAGTAGCAGGATCTCCGGGCCACCTCCGGGGTGAACCCGAAGCCCTTACTAGCGATCCTGGACCGGAGGCACCAACAGGATGGACCAAGCCTAGGAGCGCCCACCATGGACCAAGTCCTAGGCGTAGGGGGGGATGTCCCTCCAGCCCCTACGCGTATAGTATTGTCATAGGGTTAGAAGGGTAATGTAAAGACTCTCTCACAAAGGACTATAAATAGGAGGCCACCCCCCTCCTGTAAAACGGAGAAAAAATCAGCACGAATTCCCCGGAGTAATAATAATCAACTCGTTCTTGTCACTGGCTAGTCTCCTCTCCTGAGGATCCCCGGAGCCCTTCTAGGATTGTCCGGGCTCCCCTTCTCTTACTGTATAACTCGTTTTTTTGCTACGACACTACTGTTTTGGATGACATGCATTGTACTACTGGAAATTGTAAAGAGAAAATATGCAGAGCAAGTCGAACATAAAAATCTAGCAGAAGTATCTCCCGGAGTAATAATAATCAACTCGTTCTTGTCACTGGCTAGTCTCCTCTCCTGAGGATCCCCGGAGCCCTTCTAGGCTTGTCCGGGGTCCCCTTCTCTTACTGTATAACTCGTTTTTTTGCTACGACACTACTGTTTTGGATGACATGCATTGTACTACTGGAAATTGTAAAGAGAAAATATGCAGAGCAAGACGACACTACTGTTTTGGATGACATGCATTGTACTACTGGAAATTGTAAAGAGAAAATATGCAGAGCAAGTCGAACGCAAAAATCTAGCAGAAGTATCTGATTATAGAAGGAACAGTGGTGCATACCACATTGTACAAGATTGAGAACATGCTGTGCAACTATATCCGCCTCGCCATTGTTATAAAATGAGTCTGTGCCAGCAGGGTCTAAATACTCTTCACAGTCAATATTTAGACTTCCATATGGCATTCGAGTGTCAAGTAAAAGCAACGCACACCGAGTTATCCAAGTTGTCTGAAACATGGAAAAAGTAATTTATCACAATTTACAAGGTAAATTTGATTCAAGAATTTAGGTAACCATAGAAATACGAAGGCAAATAAAAAAAAATCAATTGTATCTGGAAAACCATCTACAGGCATCAATGCTTCAATAAGACAGAAAGTAACTCTATTAAAACTTCCAAATTAATCTCATATTAGGAACTAGGGAGGCTTTATAGCTCTAGTCTCGCAAAAATGAAATCAACATAGGGTAAATATCCAGTGCAAAGTGTTCTAGGGCAATGCAGTGCAACATTGTTTTCAACAGTGGGATCATGGGTAAACAAGAAAGATTGAGTTGGGCCGAATGAGCTTCACACCCAGCAACAGAAAACGAGAAGTCCTCGCGTCCAACAGAGTAAAAGAAAAAGGAAAACATGGCCCGTCACTTTGCCGCCTTCGTTGCCTCCTCTAATTGCCAAATTTTGATCTCAGATGCTTTCTTCACCTGCAGGACCATGGGAAGAAGTGTTGCCAGGGGCGGAACTAGAACGATAATGACCGAGTTCACTACTTTATCATACATATAACAACATATATAATTTTCAACCAACATGGTACTAAATAGTAATGTATTCAGCAACTTTTAGCATCAATAATTCAATATAACCAATGACAGTACAATGATAAAGGGGTAGCATTCAAAATGCTTACCAAGATAAAGAAACTCACTTGTAATATTTGTTAATTGTAGAAAAGTGAAGCAACTAAGGCTGAAATTACGAACAAAAGATAGTCGGCATTGGCAAAATACATCATCCGACCTAAATGACATATAAAAAGAGAACAAAATGAATTAAAATTATAAAGTAAAAAAGTAGAATGATTGAATAAAAGTAAATGCATTACCTTTTAGTATTTACGTTCTTTCAAGTTCATGAAACGATGAACAACGACATCATTGGTAACTTTCTTCATTTCTTCTTTCTCCACATAGCAAATCAGGCTATCACTCATGAAATCATCACTGATGCGATTGTACAAATAATTTTTCACAATTCTCATGGCTAAAAACACCTCTCAACTGTGGCAGTGGCAACAGGCAATACACTAACTAGCTTCAAAAGTCGATAAACCAAAGGATACCAAAGATGTTTCCTTGTCTCCACCATTTTTTGAGAAAGTTGGCCAATAGTCTGTATGTTGGAGAATCTATCATCTGCTCGCACATCGACAATGTAGAGGCAAAGGTGATGGTTAAGGTCCCTCAATTCCCCAAAATCAAAATCAATGGGATAAAGTTTAGCAATGCTAATCAAATTATAAAAATTGAAATCATGGAATGAGTCTCTTGGACTGAAAGCGGCCGACCAAACAAGCAAGTTAGAGGTTGTCTCGTTGAAGCGACTATCAAGCTCTTGGAGTAGCCAATCAAGAACATCATTAAAATAATCCACTTCACAATGATGCTTGTTGGTAATTCCAGTTCTTTGTCGTTGCTTCTTTGGATTAACGTAAGCTTCTCCCATTACCAACTTAGGAATACCATGTTTCTCACAGAAAGCATAGCCTTCACCTAGGACAGATTCCCACCTATCTCTTCTAAGCTCATCCAAATGCAACCTAGTTGATTTCACACATTTAATGGCATTCACAATGTCTTGATCCTTTCGTTGAAGTGCTAGTGACATGGTGTTTGTGATTATCAAGATGGTCAACATGAGATGAAACTAAAAGACAAAATCAAATGACTGAAAGTACACTAGTAGACCCAATGCTTGATCTCTATTTGTTCTGTCCTTGTTTTATTCTTCCACAAATTCTAACACTATGACAACTGTTGGGAACAAGTCAACTAAACTCTTAAGAGTTTTATAATGAGAACTCCAACGAGTATCTCTGGGTCTTTGAAGACATTGCTCTTGATTTAATCCCGTCCTAATTTGAAGTAGCCCACAACCTAAAACCTTTTGCACTTGTTCGTGCTTGATATCTCAAACCATGTCCCTCCTCTTCGAAGATCCACCCACCATATTCAACAAGAGAGAAATTATACTAAAGAAATTACTAATGCCTTTATGCTTTCTTACAACGGCCACAATTACTAATTGAAGTTGGTGAGCAAAACAATGGACATAATAAGCTGTGCTACTTTCTCTTATGATCAATGATTGCAAGCTATTGAACCCACCTCGCATATTGCTAGCGCCATCATATCCTTGGCCTCTAACTTGCTTCAAACTTAGCTTATATTCTGTAAATAGAGAATCAATAGAAGACTTGAGGTAGGCAGAAGTTGTCTCCTTCACATGAACAAGACCAACAAAACTTTCCATTATAATTCCACAACTATCAACATACCGCGAGACCACTGTCATTTGTTCTTTGCAAGAGACATCTCTGGACTCATCAATAAGCAAGCAAAACACATCTACCCAATTTATTTGAGAATAGAATGCAATATCTCCTTTGCAAAACAATGAGCAATCTCCTTCTGTATGGGAGGAGATACCATAAGACAATTACCTGCAGCATTTTTACCCACCACCTTGCTTAAAGCTGAATCATGTTTTGCTAAGAACTCATAAAATTGCAAGAAGTTCCCTTTGTTGTAGGACTCCTTCGACTCATCATGGCCCCGGAAAGGCAATTCTTGTGTAATACCTCATAAATCCAGCTAGGTCGTATAGTTTGGAATGTATTCGAAATCGAGATTTAAATTTCTCCGGAATCGCATTCGGTAAAAGAGGGAAGTCGGAGGGAGAGAAAGAATTAGTTTTTTTTTTAGAATTTTCCAGTCCGCAGGGGGGTTATCGGAGTTTTCCGCTAACACCGGGCCAAGGAGGGGGCCGGGGCCGCCATATAAGGGGGCACCACTCCCCCAACCCTAACCGGCCACCTCCCCTCCCACCTAGCCGCCACCCCCTCCCCTCTCCACCCTCCATTGCCGGCGCCTCCTCCCCTGGTTGGGCGCCGCCTCCTCCCCTGGTCGTCGGCCATTGGTGCTCCCGAGGTTGCTCTCCAAGATCCCCGGGCGCTCCTCCTCCGATCTGTCCTCCGGCGGGCCGTTTCCTCGCCGGGTGCTCGCTGTGGTGTGGCCGGCCAAGGAAGAAGAAGGGAGACCAGCGGGGAGTGGTTCTTCGTCGTGCTACGGGTCTTCAAGGGTAACGAGCACCTCGGTTCATTGTTTGATCAGTTTTTTTTGCGGTAGAGATCATTTGAGTCGCGTCAGATTAGGGTTCCAGAAATTACAGCTTGGATCAGAACGTTGCGCGGCAAGTTACGGTACTTTATAGGCCGAATCTGGGGTTTTGCCCTTCTAGAGTTTTATTCCTGGGAACATTAGCTTTCTTTTGGCATCAAGATCAGGAAAATCCGATCTGTAGTTTGGGAGATATGAATTTTTGAATGCGATCTGTTCAGTCTGCCTGAAAACTGGGGTCAGTAGGTTTGTCCCTCGGTTTTGTTCAAATTAGGGGCCGAATTAGAACCTTCACCCAACTAAGTTATTGTAGCTCTCGAATTTATCTTTCCAAGTTGATAAAGATCATTCTCATTGGATCAGTAGGCTAAAAGTTACACTGTTTTCTTTATTACTGATCTGAATTCTGGACAGACGTAGATGGGTTGTGTTTAACTGATAATTAGCCCTCTGTTTTGGCCGAATCAGGGGATTTCGTAAACTAATGTTTTGTAGCCGGATCAGTTAAGAATCAGTGAGCACTAGTTTCATGTCTTTTAGAGTTACAGACAATTAATGGTGAATTTTCTCGTACGACTGCCAGAAGATAGGTAATCTGGACTTTTTTGTGTAGAGGTCAAATTGAACCCTTGGGGTGTGTGGGTTGATTAGAGAGCATCGTAGAACACGTGTAGCTGTGCCATATTCTATTATCCGTAATCCGTGGCAATGCTTGTGTAGGCGGTGAGACGGTGGGTGGAAGGACACCTTCGTTGCTTCCCAATACGTCACAACACGGAAGGCAAGTGCAATGTTTAATTTGTGTGAATTCGATGAATGCATGATAACACTATTCATGACTCAACTTCTTATTTAAAAATCATTTACAGTAGATGTTTAAGGATTGGGTTTTAATTTTTCTCAAGGTTAAATTGGATTCAAAAAATTTGGTAAAACTCATATTTATTCCATATAATTATTATAGTATTTATAAAATTATTTCCCAGAGGTATTCATAAGCATTTATTTCTGATTTCATTGTAACTTTGATTTGAGTTAGATGTTTGAATTTGATTTGAAATTTTCAAATGTAAAATTTATGCACATGCTCCAGAAATAACATAAAATTCTTATGATATGCATCTAAATCCTACGTAGTGAAAATGGGGCTGTGACATCTCCGCCGGAGGTGGAGGCCGGCAGCTACAAGGTGAGGCCGTGCGAAGCCACCGGCAAACGAGTCGGCATCACAAGGATAATAAGAGGTCGGAGTCGCCCGGTCAGTCGTACCACCGGCAATGAAGTTGTGGTGGCAAAGAGGTAGCGGTGAAGAGTGGAAGCAACCTGTCTCACAAATACCTGCTACCAAGGAGTTTCGTCGACAACCGGCCAGGCAAGATGGCATTGGTGGCTGTGAGAACCCGGGGTATTTAACTTATAATACTTAACCATCCGATTTGAATCGATTCAATACATTAGAGATATCGATTCCAACAAAAAGATTCATGGAACCAAACTCTAAATAGGAGTCAATTCAAAGCATTAAACAACTCATATGAGCCCACTTATGAAAGAGGGAGAGAGTGTGCGGTTGAGAGAGGATATTATTTTTTTGTGATTTTTTAATGTAATGTGGGTCCCATTTATTAGTAGGAATTGAATCAATACATTGGAGAAAAACAAGCTCGGTTCTTTGAATGCTTACGCGGTATCTCTTTGAATCGACGTTGGTTCAATACACTAAAAATACTCGAAGTATCATTTTCTGTTCCATACATCAAAAGTAAACCATAATGTTAGCCTACATGTGCAATAAGTTTAAAGTGAACAACATGTATAATGCAATACTTGCAGGATGATGACACCTTGTAGTACCAATATCACACCTCACGGGAGGGAATAGAAAAACAAACATAATGATATCCCACAGCAAGGGTTGACTTCCAGCCTTCCAAAATGTTTCCTAGAGCTCTCCTCAAACATTGTTCAAGATTACAGAAACATCAGGACCGGAAACAATTTTAGCTCAGATTACCAGATAGTTGAATAGGAGTAGCAATAGTTGTGCTGTCTATAGCAGAAACAGTAGCATAGCATGCTCTGAACTCTGGCACTTAAATGGAAAATATGCTATTTCCATATAATCTTGAGTTTAGTTAGCAGATAAAACACCATTCCATACCGAAAAAACAATCACAAAAAAGTAAGAAAAGAGAACCTGGTGTCAATTTGTAAAATCCATTTTCAGAAATTCAAAAAAAGTTTAATTTCAAAAACTCTCCAAAAACTCCAACTTCAAATTTCAAAATATAATTTTTGCTGGGTTTCAAATATCAAAATTTGGAAACAATTTGAAAGTTTATCTCTTTCTCTCTCTACCTCTCTCTCTCGCGGCCCATCCCCCTCTCCCCCAGCCCACCTCTCCTCTTCTCTCTCTCCTAGCCCACTCGCCCCGACCTCTTTCCCCTAGCCCAGCCGCACCCACCTCTCCTTCCCCCTATTTTCCCCAGCCCAGCGTGCCTCCGCTCCCTCTTTCTTCTTCCTCCTCCCGTTCCTCTCTCTCCCTCCCTCTCTCGTCACCTCTGCCACCTGCGCCGCCCGGCCCCGGTTTCCTCGGCATCGCCCTGCCACCGAGCACCCTACGCGCCGCCTGCACACGCTGCCCCCTTCACTGGTCCTCCGCCTGGTTCCCGAACATCTCGTCGCCCGCACCGCCCGGTCTTCCTCCGCCTTCCCGAGGTCGCCGTCCCCGCCACCTCCTCCCTCACCTCCCCGGCTATAAAACCATGCCGAATGCCCCCTCTGCCTCGCCCCTCCCTCCTCCACAGTGCCATTTTCCTCTCTCTACCACCGAAAATTGAAGCTCCGGTACTACCGCTCATTCTCCGCCGGTACTACCGCTCGCATGCCACTCCGGTACTTTCGCCCTTTGTTTCCCCGAAACTAACGCAAACCCCCGGTACTACCGCTCGTTCTCCGCTGGCACTATCGCTCACATTTCCACCATGGTGCTTCTGCCCTCCTTCTCCTCGGAACCACCTTTTCCCGGTACTACCGCGCGTTACCCGCCGGTACTACTGCTTGTTACCCGCCGGTACTACCACCCGCATCCTCCGGTACTACCGCTCGTCCCTGGGACCAGTGCGCATAGACCCGGTCCACGCACTGTGTGGTGGACCGAGCGCTGCTCTGTGCCAAGGGACCACGTGTCAGCACGGAAGTTTTCCTATTTTTTCAAATTTCTTTTCAAGTAACAATCCCTTTGTAAAGTTTCAAAAATCCATATCTCCTTCGTTATAACTCCAAAAATTATGAATTTTGTACCAAAAAAATTGTAATTTTAAAATCTACATTTTGCTACTAGTTTGGTTAATTTTGGAGTTCATTTATTATGAATTTTGTATTTATTTGTTTTGTTTACTTGTCCTTTCTTTTTCGGTGCGATCGTCCGAGTAGAGTTCGAAGAAGCCTGAGGACCCTATTTTGACCAAGATCAAGACTACCAAGATTCTCTAGCCTTTGACACAGGCGAGTCAACACTTTGATCATGTTGAACCTACATTTCTTGCAAACTATATTCTTTTAAAATATCAAACTGCATGCTTTAATTTCTTATGCAAATGTACGTCAAATGGTCATAAGGTAGTTAAATACCAACTTGATTATTAAATAATTATTATACCTTATCCTTGATAATTGAATTCCCTAATCCTTATCACCCTAGTAATTATATGGTAACCAACTAGTTATAGTCTGTACTCAAGCGCTATGCTAGCCTTGCTTGAGTACCGGGGTATTAACTACCCAATCATCATTCTTTAAACATAAAAATTGTTTTGGGTAGTCATTGGGTAAATGGCTGAAATAGTTGAAATAATTTGTTTTACTCTTCTCAAAACCCAAAAAACTTGCTAATACCCCATCTGGGCGGATGGTATGTTGGAGGGAATGTGGTTGGGTACTAATGGCTGGTATGTGGTATGAACCGCCCAGATAACTTTAAGGATTTATTCCTATTATGACCTCCTATTGTAAAACAGTACAACCACAAGTCTATAATGGTGTCGACCTGTCTAAATAATTTATATCCATCAATGCGAGTTGCACCACTGGAGTGACCCACGAGTCGTGTCGCTGGTGTAAGCCGTCGTGGACACGGGATGGGATGCTGGTGTAAGCCGCCGTGTGGTGCAAGGGGGGGGGGGGGGTTTGGGGGCATGGTTGACACAGGTGTGAGAGTGTAACCACTCTCAGATGAAACCTTAGCGGGTGCAACTATCATTAAGGGATGCATTGTAAAGGCCTTGTGGTAATCTCCCCTTGATTCACATGTCCAAGTAAACGTGTGATTATATCAAGCTGATTATCTCTTGTGGGTAAAGTGTACAGTCTCTGCAGAGAAATAAACTATTCGAACAGCTGTGCCTACGGTCACGGGCGGACATGGGAACTTACAAGAGTTAGTTCTATTTATTAAACTTTGTGTGTGGGTTGAAAAATGTGGCGGGCTCACCTAGCCCTGGTTTTGGACTTTTCCCTGGGTAGTCTTACCCAGTTTGGTTATTAGGTGGATATCACTAAAACTAAGCATAGGTGGAGGTAACCTCTACTGTTATTAATCTTGCAAATACTTTCTTTAAGAAAACATGTTTTAGTCAAAACGCTAAGTGGTAGGACTTTTCAATATTTGTATTTACAAATATTGCTTTGCGCAAATAAAAGAACCCAAGCCATCCTTGTATAGCCTTGCATATTTATTATTGCATATATTGTATTGGCTCGCAAGCACGGAAATTGTGCTCACCCTCGCTCTTCCCCCAAACCCTCAGAATCCGCTGACCAGGACGACTATGCCTACTATGAGGATCAAAGTGTCGACGGTCAAGACCAAGGCGAAGAGTAGTTTAGTTCCTTGGTGTAGAACTCACCACAGTCTAGCTGGCTCCGCTGGTTCTTGCGTACAACCAATATTCTTCAAGTTCTTAGTTAATATCGGTTGTACACAAGGCGCCACAGTCGCTTACCTGTGGGGAGTCGTGTTGCCCCTTTTGCTTTCGCGCCTATTTATGTATTTTATGTAATGAACTCATTTGGCCCGCTCGGCCCCTTTTGTAAACTCGACCCGACGCGGTCTATTTAACTCTAATGATTGTAATATTATGTTTGGTTCGGTCTACGATGTGTATAAAATGGTTCAACAATGTATACTGTGAGAGCTATCTACTGATCCAAGGAGTAGCGCAGTATCTTCACAGAGAATTCTGGATTAAGAAAATCCGGGTCAGACACAATTCATACGACCTTGAAATACAACTATATGTGAATCGATTAACCACTATGAACGATAGGGACGGTTTTGGTGCGGCTTTCCTGGGTGGGCCAGAATAAGGAAGAAAAGAAACATGTGCTACAAATTATCAGCTCTTTCACGGCTACAAAGTTTTGTTAAACAGTATTTAGCTAGACATAATTTTCAACCACTTGAGTAGATAAGATTCTGTAAATCTTCCTGTTGATCTTTCTGTTGCATTGTTGAGCCTTTTTTCAGTTTTGTAACAGTGCCGTCCGGCACATTGCTATATAACAGAGACCACATCAACTCGTTTCGTTGCACGTTGCCAAACTATTCCATCTAGCCTTCCCGCGTTCTCACAAGTTTCAGCTGTTTCAGTTCAACAACGATGAACTCAAGATCGATCTAATCCTCCGAAGAAAAACATGAACTAGTAGCGCGTAGCATGTCCCATCTATTTTGTGACCACCAGTGCTAAGCACAGCTTCAAACTGATTATTAGCACTGCAAAAAAAGAGCACTTCATCTAAGATGCTACTGACAGTCATTTGGATCATATATAGCCACTGATCATGCCACATTAATTCCTGTAACCAAAATTTAAGCGGTGGCCTAGATTTTCCCAGATCTAACAAACTAACTCCAAACGTGGACATGGCTACCACCGGCTGATGACGCTGCCGGGTACGGAGACCACAGAAATTAATCACCATGCTTTGCTTAAGGTCGCAAATTTGTTGGTTTAGTTGGGGTGGAATAATTCTGGGGCAATGCCATATTGCCATCTGATGTTGAAGCCATTTATTCCCTGGTCTGTACACTGGTCCCCGCGCACGCCATGCGCATGTTCCATCTGGTGTTTGATGTAGGAGATGTCGGGCCTGGCGATCCATCTTTCAGCGCATTTCTAACAACGCAAAGTACTTGTGCATGTCCATCGACATAAAGTGAACATGATATTTCGTTCGGAAAACAACAATGAACATAATGTGATACTGTGAGTGTTTAGATGTGGGGAGGGGTAACCAGGAATCCTATATTCCCGCGACTGTCCAGGATTTCAGTTGCGCACAGAACAACACAGAAATATGAACTTAGATTAAACAGTAGACTTATTACATATGTGTAACATCCAAATTTTCAGGTTTTCAAAAATATTTTTGTGTAGTTTAGGTCCCTGAAATTTTTTATCAATTTTTCTTGAATTAATAAAGCTTAATTATGAGTATTTAAAATTAAAATAATTTAATATGATTAATGAAAACTTCAATTAAATAAAAAAACAGTGCTAGTTAGGTTCTTTATTACTTTTGTTTTGTAAAACATGTTATTAGCTTTCTATAAAAGTTGGGTTCCTTATTTTCCAAGGTATTTCCTTGAATTTTCTTGGAATTTTTCGAGTTTATTTGGTATTTAATTGAGCTCATTTGAATTTCAAGCCTTTTCTTTAATCAGAAAATGAATTTGTGTTTCCTTTATATTTGTGGGCCGAATTGACTCAACCTATTTCTCTTCTCTCTCTCCACCTGGCCCATCCACGCTTGGCTCCCCGTCTCGCCGCTTCACTGCCCCGCCTTAGCCCCGCCTCGCCACCCTAGCCCACTCCATCCTCCACCGCCCCAACCAAAAAACCACCATAGTCGCCAGCTCAGTGTGCCTGCACAAACCCTAATGCCGCCCGAACTCCACCTGCCAACCGCTGCCCCCACTGCACATACAGTCAACGCGAGCGCCGCTGCCACCCTTGGCTCCCGTGCCATGGACGCCTACCAAGGCTATAAAAGGCCTAGGGATCCTCGATTCGCATCCCTCTCATTGCGACGCCTCCGCTGCCCTAGCCGCTGTTGCCAGAAGCGTCTTCGTGCTCCGCTGCCCCAGTCAACTTCTCCAAGCCCGGCTCCGCTTGTGCCTTGCCGTTCTCTACCATCGAAGCTCCTCAAGTCGTCGTAACCGCGCCACTGGCTTCACCTTGTCATCCTTTGTTGATTGCGCCCACTCATCAGACTCCCTGTGTGCTGCATCGTCATTGCCAACTACACCTTCCTTGTCTCCTGCAGCGCTCCGCCTCGCCAGAACGTTGTTGTCACATTCCCCATCGCCTTGGCGAGTCTCTCTCGTTTTCACTCGTGTCATATCATGTTTTATCTTCTGATCTACCCTTCTCTATTCGATTTCTTAAATTCTCAACCACCCACCGAGATCGAGGTTGTCTTCTTTGTCTCAGGTCGAGCACCTTTGTCGTCCGATTACGTCACCATCGGTGAGCCTCCGCTTCACCTTCATCTTCCCCGCACCGTGTTCTATCCCGTGCTCCTCTCTACTCCGGAGCGTCACTAAAACCACCACCCTACCATAGCCGAGCCTATGCCGCCGCCTTGAGCTCTCTATCGGTCAGCTCCAAGGACCTTCAGACTCCGCGCCCACATCCTCTTGATTACCATCGCCTCCTCTTCGTGCTGTGCCCCTCCTTTTCCTCTGCTGTGGCAGCTACCGCAAGCGACCACCTAACACCCAAGCATCGCCTCTTAGGCTGAGCCACTTCTGTAACACCCTGGCTATTCGAAAGCCAAAATGTCACGCAAACCTATCAAACTACTAAGCATAGCATTAAAACTAGATTATCCAGATTCAATCAACATAAATTCCTAAGGAAAGACAATGAACGATCACTAGAATCATGGTAAAGAATGGATAAACGGTCATAATACCACGAACAGTCAAGCGATACTAACATAGGATTATTACAATGCGGAACTTATTTCAACAATTTGACTTGGTGAATGGCAAGAATAATTGTTACGATTGGATAAAAGTGAAGTGTAGTGTGCGAACTATCCCACCAAATCATCTTGTCGTCCTCCTCAATTACCTAATTAAAACATACAAAGCAAGGGTGAGTCAAGACTCGGCAAGTACTAAACAAGAATAATCAAGCATGGAGTGGACAACACAATTCAATTGAATTACGAACAATTATTGGAACACATACATATGTACGTATGGAATGAATACATGAATGGATGAAATGTAAGAATGCATTGAAGGTATGGACTTATCGATTGCATATATGGGGTATAGCGAGTGATACACCGTCGGTGTTCACTTAAGCCCGTACTTCACAAAGTACGAGGACCTAATCACCGTATGAAGAACATTTCATACGGTGTCCAAGTTGCCACATTGGAATGGTGGTCAACACTACCCACATTGGAATGGTGGGTTTTCAAATGCCCATCTTTGGAATTGATGGGTCTTTCAAATGCCCATCTTGGAATTGATGGGACTTACTAAAAGAATCCACTTAGTGGTCATAATGAATTTTATGAATGAACATGATGATTTCTCATGGTATGAATGAATAACACACATTAGTGGAAAAGACACATGGCATTCAACAACATGTGTAAACAAGTATAAGTATGTATTCACACTCAACATAATGTACCAATAAGGCCACACTAGTCACTTACAAGATATCAACACCATGAAAAAGCACAAGAACATTCATGTAAACAACATATCATTATGCATTCCTTTGAATTCAACACCAGTTAACATACAGTACTTGCCTTTCGCGTTGTGACTCGTTAGTAGGCAACGGAGGTGTTCCCACACATGATGCCTCGCCGCCTACACAAGCATGTTCCCAAAATAAGAACAATGATATAACACTGCTACGGTGTTCTACAATAACCCCGACTATCCAATATACGCATAGACCCAAAATGAAAATAAACTATTCACCAGATTTCACCCTTCCGAGCAGCGATGCGAGACAATTCACCATTAATTATCTGTAACTCTAAAAGACCTGAAACCAATGCTCACTGAATCTTAACAGATCAGGCTACAAAATATTAGCTGGCGGAATCCCGATTCGCCAAAACAGAGGGCTAAATATCAGCTAAACACAACCCATCTACGCGTCATCCGAATACGGACGAAAATAAAAAAAAGCGGCGTAACTTTCAACCTATTGATCCAATGAGAATGATTCTTATCAGCTTGGAAATATAATTTTAAGGGCTAAAATAACTTAGTTGGGTGAAGGTTCGATTCGCCCCTAATTTGAACAAAACCGAGGGACAAACCCATCGACCTCGGTTTTAGACAGAGCCTGGACGATTCGTAATCAAAAATTCATATCTCCCAAACTACAGATCGGATTTTCCTGATCTCAGTGCCAAAAGAAAGCTAACGTTCCCAGAAATAAAACTCTAGAAGGGAAAAAAACCCCAGATTCGGCGTCTACAGTAGTCTAAACAATAGATGAAAACACTAACATTTATCCGCCTGAATTGAGCAGTGGTAAAGAAAATATCATAACTTTCATTATACAGATCCAATGGAGATGATCTTTATCAGCTTTGAAAGATAATTTAAAGGGCTACAATAACTTATTTGGGTCTAGGTTCTGGAAATGCCTCTAACTAAATCAAAACCTAGGATCAAGCCGACAGATCCTTCTCGTCAGACAGACAGAGCAGCACGCACTAAAAAAACCATATCTCCTAAACCGTTAGGCGGAATCACGTGATCTCGGTGGATATGGAAAGCTAAGAACAATACCTACAACTTTCTAAGAGATGGACAGGACAGAAAACGAACGCATCTTACCCAAAATCGACACACAAGGCGGTGCACAGGAAGGGGGAAGGGGGGCGGCGGCTCCAAAGGGGGGAGGGGGAGAGAAATGTGGAGTTTAGGGTTTGGGGGGTGGGAACCCCCTTATGGCCGGCCACCACATGGGCCCCTCCTGGGCCGTGGCCCTGGCCCAGGTTGTCGAGAGTTTATGGAAAACCCCTTCTATTTTTTTCAGAAATTTCTACTCCTTTAATTGTCTTTTCTTTCCCCGGCTTCCATTCAAATTACTCGATTCGATTCTTTACTCTTTTCGTTTCCGGGGTATTACAACTTCGCTGCCCTGTCAGCGCTACCTCACCTTCCGCGTGATGTGCCCGCCTCGTCAGCCACACATGGTAGCCACTTTTCTTTGCCATGTCATCGCCACGTAGTCCGTGATCACCTCTCATGAGTCCCACTTGTTAGTGACACGTGTGTCCATGACAACCGAGCCCCATGCGTCATCCACCCAATCCAAACCGTAGACCAAATTCTCTTACTTAGATGCGGGCCTTGCATGTCAGGTCAACTGTGGTCAACCCCGGCTGCTTGAGCTCGGTCCACCATGAAGTATGCTGACTCCATGGACAAGGTCCATAGACTAGTGGCCCACATGTCCACCTCTTAAGTTTTTTCACGAATTTCTTTTAATTTCCAAAAATCTTTTTTTATTCAATGGGTCCCACATGTCATCCTTTCAGCTATTTTTTCCAACATTCCGCCAAAACAAAGATTCCAAGAATATTTTCTCAGCCCCACCTGTCATTTACTCATACTCTGTCTCCCTTTTCTTCCTGATTTTCCTTCCCGATCAAACTTTCGAGAGCTCGTTTCTCTGCATACGAACTTCGATTGAACTCGTTCAAGTTTCTAAATTTTTGTAAAATCAAGCCCTACCTTCTAGTATCATTCAATTTAAATTTGGAGTTTATTTGAATTGTATTTTTAAATTTTGTTTGCTTTGCACTTTCTCTCTCATTAGACGTTAACGTTTAGGAATCGCTGGGAGGAGCTGAAGGTCAAGGAAGTCGAAGATCGAAGACAACCAACAACAATGTAGCTATAGCAAGGCATATTGCACCTATTTTACAAAAATAGTTCGATTGAAATTATTGCATGCTAATTTAAGTATCAAATGTTTAACCATTTTGGGATTAGTCAGGCAACCTATTTGATTATGCCTACCTTGTGAATTGTATAGCCATGATCAATTGTCACCTTAGGTGGATACTTATTAGTTGGTCAATAACGAGAACAAATATGGGTTGGTTTAGACACGATTAGTATCTTTGAGCCATACAACGAACATTAATATCATTTTAATGGCAAATTCATACTTGTCTAAGTGATTATGGAATATCGTTGTGATAATTGGTATGACATGTGTTGTCACTCATTGGAAGCATGTGTTGCACTTTAATCAACTGGGTGTGAATTTGTTTAGATTAGGGCAAGTGGAAGAACTAAGTGAAATGATGACTTTGTGATTGGGATATTTGTGAATAGGTGCAGTAAATTGGTAGTCTCGCTCTGATCGAATTAAGGACTTAACTTTGTGCACCATTAAACTGAGATATATAGTACGACTACATACCTAGAATGAGACAGACCTAGCTCAGTAAGTTGTGGAGTCTCAACAGTGGATGCTTCCAGCAGTAGGTTAGCTCCGTGAATGGGTGGAGATGTGGAGTCATGTGTTGAGCCACATTTATGGATGGTTTACATATCCAACGGTTCCCTCTGGGCCAATGTCTATGTGACACCAAGCTACCGGATAAAGCTCGCTAGGAGGGTCAAGTGTTGAGACAAAGTTTCGGAAAGGCTTTTGTCGAGACCCAAAAATGTAATTCTGGACCCTCTGTGTATTCTGCACTAGTCCGGGATCATGCTAGTTGTAACATCCCAAATCTGGAATTGAGTTTCAAGTGTAAGAAAATCAGGAGGAATTAAAACTTTTCTTGCATCTTGAAACCCCTGGTCATTTTTGTAATTCTTTTAAAAAGAATTGTGGAAGATCAAATTCAAATCCTCATTCGGCGCTAATCAAAAACCTCCTTGTCATAGACCTTGTGCCAAACCCTTGGAGATGTTTCTCCCGAGTTCTAGGGAGGCTTGGCAACACCTCTGAATTATCTCATGATTTTTAGAAATTATTTGGTAACTCTGGGAGGCAGGTCAAATTCGGTCAAACCCTATTTCTCCTCTTCTGGAATTTCTGGAGGAAAATTCAAAGTATAAAACCTCTGAAAAGTTTATGGAGGTTCCTCTGGCCACAACAATCTCCGCTTAAAATTTACGTAAAGTTTGGAGCTTGCTTGCTACCTTAAATAATCCTCAAAAAAATCGCTTATTCAAATTCAAACCCTAACTGGTTTTCACTGCTCCTTGAGTGCGAGTTGGACTCGGGCTCGAGCCACTTGACTCGGTCCGCCCACTAGCCGTACCAACACAGTCGTTCGTATTGGGGTCGTGAGCCATCGGATCGGCATCGAACGGTCTTCGACCAGCCAAACGGTGGAGCCGTTGCGAACCACCCGGTCTAACTCAGCCGTTGGATCGGTATCGAACGGTCTTCGACCAGTCGAACGATGGAGTCGTCGTAGACCACTCAATCTAGCTCAGCCTTCCGATTTCAATCCGACGACCAACGAGTCGTCTCCTTCCTCTGTTCGCGCGCGCGTGAGCCTCTGCCATGGCGTGCGCAGAGGAGAAAAGCGGTGACGTGCAGTCCACTCTATGTCCACCTTTAAACGGCTAGCTCTGCGCGCATTAAATGACTGTCGCACTCCTACCTCAGTAGGCCATGACCCAACTGCTCCTATCGCTCTCAAGTGCTCTCATGGCAGTGTTGACCCGACCGGAAAAATCCAGCCGTTGCTCTCTGCCATCGCCCTATTTAAACTCCTTTGTGCTTCACCCTTAGCTTCCTTTAGCACTTTCGCAACTCCAGCTAGCATTCGCCATCTTGCTTGAGCTGCAGTTCCTCGCACTCTTTTCGACCGACCTTGTTGGGTGTGGAGCTTTCGGTGGAGGCGGTGCAGCGGGGGTTTTCTTCTTCAAGTCTTGACCCCCCCTCTGCTCCCCCTTTACTCTTTGGAGCTTAACTCTCGCCCGGTTTGGGTTCTCTACGTGCCAGTCATCGTGGCCTGAGGACCTTACCGCAGCCTTTCGGACGCTCGTCTCCGGAGCCACTCCGTGGGTCTCTGGTCGTTCTTCAGCTCAGGTACTTTCGCATTGCCCTATAGAAGCTTAGGTGTGTTTTCATTGCCCTATGGTATTGTCCGTTCGGGAGTCCTCCCGAGCCATACCTGTTATTTGCCTCGTGGTCGAATTTCGACCGATCACTTTGGTTAGTCGTTTCGACCCGATGCGGTATTGTTGATGGGTAAATAGGTCGTTGCGTAGCCCCCAGACCTTATAATTGTAAGGGAAGGGCCTACGAGTGATCGTAAGTCCTCCTACAATCACCCCCGTAGTCGTAAGTCTCACTACGGCTATGGCGTGATCGTAGGTCCTTCTGCGACCTTTACCCAATCGAAAGTTGTATCGTGACCTGTACCTCGTCGTAAGTCATACCACGACTATGTCCGGGTCATAAGTGCTTCTACGACATGCACTTAGTCGTAATTCTGTCTTCCACTAGTGCCCAGTCGTACGTCCTGCTACGACCACTACCTGGTCGTAAGACCTTCTCGTGGTCGTATCCTTAGCATTAAGAATCTAATTCAATCGATTCTTGCTGCTAAATTCCTTATAAATCAGTACCTTGCTTCGGTAAGATTTTCAGAAATTTTGTAGAAAATTTTGCTGTTGAGTCCTTGTATTTTATTCGTTCTTATTGGTTGTTTTTCGCCTTCTCGTTAGGATCCGAATAGCACATCGACAACATTGTCGACCCTCAGCAACCTCCTGACCCACAGCAAGCAGGCAAGCAGTTTGATCATGTTCACCCTATTATTTTTCAAGTCTACTATATTGATTTCAACTCGTATGTATGCATTGCTATTTTGTTGTTAAATTATGGTTAGTATCCTCTAGTTGCATAATCTGTAGGGTTTGTTTATCCTCTACTACCATGAGCTTAGGTTATTGGCTGTGGTCGGAGTTCGATGGATGGACTCTGGTCACTTAGTAGCTTTCGATTTGAAAATTTCTTAGAGATGCTTAGAGGTCGGTAGTACTAGGCAGTCATCGACTTAGTCGATGATGTTGATCACACACATCTTACTACTACTCCATTATGTCCAGCACTCTGTGCTTTGTTATTTTGTAAAGTCAAAAATTGAAAATAAAACTGTTTTCGACTTGGGCACAATGGTACGTTGGTGT
Source organism: Hsuehochloa calcarea (assembly GCA_036346395.1). Classification (NCBI taxonomy): domain Eukaryota; kingdom Viridiplantae; phylum Streptophyta; class Magnoliopsida; order Poales; family Poaceae; genus Hsuehochloa; species Hsuehochloa calcarea. The sequence continues at coordinate 52,301,767 of CM070609.1, read as the reverse complement.
GATCTGTTGGTATGAATGGAATGGTGCCTAGGTCAACAAGGACCGAGTTACTTGTGTCACTAAGCCAAGCGCTTATGCGTGCTAACCACGCGAGAGGGATATGGGACCTCTCTTGACTTAGTACTTTGGCGTGGGTTATCTCCGAGTCGCAGGAGGGGGGTTGTGTGTGTTGTGTGAAACATGATATGTGGTCGTGTTCTTGTGTTGGGTGTGCGGTGGTGGAGATTCCGGGTAGGCTCTCCACCTCGAGGAGCGTCGTAGTTGTCCAAGGCTTTACCCGGGAAGGGTAGTTGACCGAGGCTTTACGATGACTCCGACACAACGTATGGGTTTCTATCCATACAGGCGGCTCGAGAGTAATTCACAATATTGGAAGCGTCTCGTAGGACTTAGCCGTCTTGGCATACCTTGAAGTGTGCTTAATAGCTTGGCAAAAGGCGGTGCAGGCGTGTGGGTGCAGTGGTACACCCTGCAGGATAAAACTATTCGAATAGCCTCGTCCTAGGTTATGGACATGCTTGGTAAGGTCGCAAGAACTAGACTACAACCTTTTAAAACTTAAAACTGGTCGTGGGTAGTATGAGCGGGTAGTTCATGCTATTGTCGTGGTGATCGATGGGCTAGTCACTTCCAGTGATTGTTGTTGTCATCTATCTCTTGTTATCTTTGTTGTCGTTTGCCATTATTTGAACATTAAAACAGATTTGTTAAAATTGCTTGCAATCTATTACACTATTGCAAATAAAAACTTGCTTTATGCTAAATGAAACATCTGACCTACTTTTGACTAAGCTTGCATGTAGTATATGTACAGGTTTGTTATTCCACATGTAAGTCTTGCAGTACATTCAAAGTACTCACCTAATTTGTTCTTGCACCGCTTTTGTTTGAGGGGAAGAAGGTGAGCCCCAAGGGCCTCACTTTTGTGAGATGTGCTTCGGTTTGGCGACTAGCTTGGCGGTCCGGTCGGTTGCCTTGTGGGTTATAGGCACACTGGTCGGCTCTTTTGTTTATAGCCATCTTATGGCACTTTTGCTTCCGCTGTCTATCTTCTTTTGTCCATGGATATTTTTGGCCGGTCGGCCTCTCTTTTGTAAATTGCCATCTCCTATTTATATTATATTATGGATTGTTGTTTATGTTTCGGTTCTATGTGAATGAATGGAATTGATGCATGAACTTTGTAAAGAGGTGTGTATACTGCATTTCTGGGAAGTATGCATGTCTCAAGTCTCGGATTATCTGCTTTGTGATGCTAGGGCCGAATGGATGGTTAAGCATTACAAGCCGGATAAACCGGGGTCTCACAAGGTTTGGTATCAGAGCCATACTGAACGTAGTAACCCAAGCTTGGTCGTCTTTAGGGTATTCTGGAAAACTTTATTTTCAAAGTATCAAATGGTTTATGAAAGCTTAAGGAATTCTCAGATTTTATTCCGTACCTATCTTAGCTTTCTCTTCTCACCTTACTCTCATTTGAGTTTTGAAAATTGATTTCCTCTCCTTCTTTCAAAGATAGTTGTTGGGCTTTGGGAACCACTGAGTTTGGCAAATTGAAGTGCTTAGGATTTTGAAGTTTCTGGACTGAAGATTTCGGCTAGAGGCTTGGATGCGGAATCTGGACAGCACGCTTCAATTTCCGGACAGCGAGTTCAATGGTTTCTGATGGGACCACTGAGCTTGGCAAGTTGAAGTGTGCCAGATTTTGAAGTTTCTAGGATGGAAGACTTAGGCTGGAAGCTTGGATGCAAAATCACTACAACCACTTCAATTTCCGGACAGCAAACTCGATGGTTTCTAAGGGGGTGGAAAATAAGAGGGTGATTCAGCTAAAATTTGTGGGGTTAAAAAGGGGTAAGATGTGATACTAGTTAGCTAAGTATCTAACACTATTTTCGTTGATTGAACCTTACTCTTTAATAGTATTAGATCTTAACTTAATCTTCTGATTTTTATCTTCTCAAGCAATTACTCGTTCATTCAATACGGGTGAGTTGCATTGGGAAGTTGAGCTTTGGTTTTATGATCCCTTGCTGTTTTGGAGCCTTTTTATAAACATGTTTAAGTTATACACTCACTGTTTTGGCTTACGGTTAGGGTGATATTCCATTCCCCTAGTCGTTAGCTTTTCGCTTTCTTTTGGCTTTGATTTTGGAGTCTAGTTTTAACCAAAAATTTCTTGTAACAGGATGGCCGGGCGCTTTCGCGGCGACCAAGGCCCGGCCACCGGTCCGACGAGATCTTCCTCCTCCTCCGACCATGGCCGAGGTCCTTCTTGAGATCGAGCGTAGCTGCGTAAGACGGGAGGTTCTTCCGACGCCATCGCACAACACTTCCGCCCTTACCGGTGCTTCAGGATCGGGGCAAGGGAGTGGACATCAGCCGCGTGGGGGACTCGCGGAGTTTCTTCGCACCCAGCCTCCCACGTTCTCTAGGTCTGAGGACCCGCTTGACGCAGAGCGATTGGCTTCGCCTGTTGGCGCAAAGCCGCGATAGCACAGCGCCGGAGCACGAGAAGGCGTTGTTCGCATCGCACCAGCTGGAGGGTGCAGCTTTGTCTTGGTGGGAGAGCTTTCGCCATGCGACGGTCACACACCGTCACTTGGGAGGAGTTCCGCACTGCCTTCCGTCGGAGTCACATTCCTTCCAGCCTGATGAAGCTGAAGAAGAAGGAGTTCTTGTCGCTCAGACAAGGGCGTCTCTCACTTACGGAGTACCTATACGAGGTCAACCATTTGGCTCGTTATGCTCCGGAGGAGGTGGCCACTGATGAGGCCAAGCAGGAGAAGTTCAAGGATGGTTTGTTTGAGGAGCTGCAGGACAAGCTCTCTGTCGTCGACTTCCGGTTCCGTGCCTTGGTGGACAAGGCCATTGTCATTGAGCACTCAGGGAGAGCACTTGCGGATTCCCGCAAGCGTAAGTGGGAGGCCCGCAACTCATCTGGGGCCAGCTATTCCCGCTTCAGTCCGTCTCAGGGGTTGCGTCCACAGCTTGGCACTTCGAGGCCGTCGGCCACTGTTCTTCGTCCCTTCGCAGCCGTGCCCCAATCACGTGCACACGCAAGTCGCCAGGTGGCCCCGCAACCCGTGCTTTGAGTCACATGCTTCTGCAATCGGAAGGGGCATTATGCGAACCAATGCCCTAAGAAGACAGAGCGACCCTCGTCCTAATGGAGGGCGCGGGCAAGGGGCGGTTCTTCTCGGACACGAAGATCGTCCCGCTACCCAAGGTGTGGGTAGTGGTCGCGTCAACCTCATCTCGGCAGAGGAAGCACAGGAGGCACGGCGTTGTGTTGGGTACGCTTCGTTAACTCTCGCTCGCTACCGTTTGTTTGATTCAGAGCATCTCATTCTTTCGTTTACGAGTCTTTTCTTTGCTATTAGTGAGCTCCTTCTTACTCCATTGTTGGTCCGTTGCTCATTCGCTCTCGGTATGGAGTTGAGAGTCAATCTGAGTGTAGGGATGTCCCAATCGAGATCGAGGAGTGAGATTCTTGCGAATCTTATCCTCCTCCATTCAAAGAAGTCTAGATGTAATTCTTGGCATGGATTGGTGTCTCGGCATAAGGGACACATCGATTGTGCCAAGAAGTGCGTCTCTCTATCTAGTCCTTCCGTGACGGGTTCGCTTTTCATGCCGCTAGGCCCGCATCTCTTGGCGCTTGAAGCGAAGCCCGCTCCCGATATTAGTGAGGTCCCAGCGATGGCGTGACTTCGTTGATATCTTTCCTGAAGCTCTTCCAGGGATGCCACCAGTTCGAGACCTCGAGTTCGTCATTGAGTTGGTTCCCGGTACCGCCCCAATTTCAAAGAGGCATTATCGGATGCCACCGAATGAGTTGGTGGAGTTGAAGAAGCAACAATGAGCTGCAAGAAAAAGGTTTCATCCGCCCTAGCTCATCTCCGTGGGGTTGTCCTGCAATCTTCGTAAAGAAGAAGGATAATACTTTACGCATGTGCGTTGATTACCGTCCGCTTAATGAAGTAACGGTAAAGAACAAGTATCCGTTGCCCCGCATCGATGATCTCTTTGATCAATTAACTGGAGCTCGAGTGTTCTCCAAGATTGATTTGAGAATGGGATATCATCAAGTTCGGATACGACCTGAGGATATTCCAAAGACGGCTTTTTCTACTCGCTACGGCTTGTATGAGTACACCGTCATGTCATTTGGCTTAACCAATGCTCCCGCCTTGTTCATGAACCTCATGAATTCGGTATTCATGGAGTATTTGGATAAGTTTGTCGTGGTCTTCATCGATGATATTCTCATCTATTCCAAGGATGATGAGCAACACGATGAGCACCTGAGGCTTGTGTTAGGCAAGCTGCGTGAGCATCATTGTATGCAAAGTTCGACAAGTCGCGTTACGGTTGAAGGAAGTGGCCTTCTTGGGTCATATTCTTTCAATAGAGGCGTGCCGTTGACCCTAGCAAGGTCGTGACGTTCTTTCGTGGGTTCAGCCTACTTCGATAACCGAAGTGCGGAGTTTTCTTGGTTTAGCGGGATATTATCGCCGTTTTATCGAGAACTTCTCCAAGATCGCGAAGCCGATGACGGAGTTGCTTAAGAAGGACAAGAAGTTCTTGTGGTCCGATGCTTGTGAGGAAAGCTTCCAAGTACTCAAGAAGCGTTTGACCACTTTGCTCCGTCCTTGTTCTTCCGATATTCATCGAAGCTTCGATATCTTTGCGATGCTTCCGTCGAGGGCTCGGTTGTGTCCTTATGCAAGAAGGAAAGGTAGTAGCCTATGCATCAAGGCAATTGAGACCTCATGAACTCAACTATCCTACCCATGACTTGGAATTGGTGCGTGATTAATCCACTTAAGATTTGGCGACATTACCTAATCGGTAATCGTTGTGAAGTGTATTCGGATCATAAAAGCCTAAGGTATTTGTTCACCCAACCAGATCTGAACCTCAGGCAAAAGAGATGGTTGGAGTTGGTCAAGGATTATGACATGGGTATTCACTACCATCCGGCACGGCTAATGTCGCTTCTTAGATGCGCTTAATCGCAAGCGCATTGCAATGCCTTGTTGCTCGGCGTCGACCCACCCTCCTGAAGGAATTCCAGCGTCTCAACTTAGGTTTGGTTGAGCATGGTTCCCTCGCTGCCTTGGTTGTGCAACCAACCTTGGTGGTCGCTCAGCAATCGGATGCTGGGGTGAGCCGCATAAAGGAAAATATCCAGAACGGAACAGCCAAGTGTTTCTCGGAGGATGAGCATGGTCTTGTAAGTTTCGGGCAACGCCTTGTGGTTCCAAAGGACATGGAATTGCGGGGTTTAATTCTCCGCGAAGCCCATGATTCGCCTTTGTCTATTAATCCCGGTGCCACCAAGATGTATCAAGATCTCCGTCAGAGATTTTGGTGGACCCGAATGAAGAGGGAAATTGCGAACTTCGTTGCCGAGTGCGACGTGTGTCGTCGTGTCAAGGCCGAGCATCAGCGTCCAGCAGGACTGCTTCAGCCTTTGCCTATTCCTGAATGGAAGTGGGATTCGATCGGGATGGATTTTATCACCGGTCTGCCTCGTACTTCCAAGGGCAATGATGCCATTTGGGTTGTCATTGATCGGCTAACTAAGGTGGCTCACTTCCTTCCAGTCAAGACGGATCTCCGTGTAGGCCTTTTGGCGGACCTCTACATTGCCCGCATTGTGAGCTTACATGGGGTACCTAAGACAATTGTCTCGGATCGCGGTTCTCTTTTCACCTCTCGCTTTTGGCAAAGTTTCCAAGAGGCTATGGGAACCCATGTCTCCTTTAGCACAGCATATCACCCCCAAACTGATAGTCAGACCGAAAGGGTCAACCAAGTGTTGGAAGACATGCTCCGTGCTTGTGTTCTCTCCTATGGAAAGAATTGGGAGAAATGTTTGCCTTTTGCCGAGTTTTCCTACAACAACGCTTTCAAGCCGACCTCGGCATGACACCTTTTGAGGCCTTATCACGGAGAAAGTCAGAACCAGTTAAATTGGTGCGAGACCGCGAAAGACTTTTCTTTGGCGGACTCGATCAATGAGGCCGAGAGTCAAGTCCAACTTATTCGTGATCGTTTGCGCACACTCAATCCGAGCAAAAGAGCTATGCACGGATCGCCGTCGTCATGTGAGCTTTGAGCCTAATGACTTTGTCTATCTCAAAGTCTCTCCATTGAGGGGCCATCAGCGTTTCGGCGTCAAGGGCAAGTTAGCTCCTCGATATGTCGGTCCTTACCGTATTATCGAGAAGAAAGGGGTTGTTGCCTATAAGTTGGAATTACCAGCTGCACTAGAGGGGGTACATGATGTGTTCCATGTGTCCCAATTAAAGAAGTGCCTCCGTGTTCCGACAGAGGAAGCTCCGTTGGAAACTCTCGATATCCAAGAAGATTTGACCTATCGCGAGCACCCTGTTCGCATACTCGATGAGGCTGAACGAAGAACAAGGAATAAAACCATAAGATTCCTTAGAGTTCAGTGGTCGAACCATTCTGAAGATGAGGCTACTTGGGAAAGGGAAGATCGTCTCCGTGCAGACTATCCATCTTTCTTTACCAGGTGAGCCAAATCTCGGGACGAGATTTTTCTAAGGGGGGAGGTTTTGTAACATCCCAAATCTGGAATTGAGTTTCAAGTGTAAGAAAATTAGGAGGAATTAAAACTTTTCTTGCATCTTGAAACCCCTGGTCATTTTTGTAATTCTTTTAAAAAGAATTGTGGAAGATCAAATTCAAATCCTCATTCGGTGTAACACCCTGACCCAAAATCGGCTCAATGCCCAGCCCACCGTGGGCGGACGGACCCACACATAGCACCCACTTACACTTTCGTCCTCGCCGTGTAAAAGGGTTAACGGAGGTGCTACGTTTGGATCAACAGCATTATATACCACTACAACTCACTTGAGACAAGCAATGTGGGACTAATCCCACCACACAACTCCTCATGGGCCACATGGGCCACGCTTCTGGCGGTAGGGGTATTACATTCACCCCTTAAGGGCCGACGCCCCTCGGCGACACCGCATACGGCAAATGCCTGAACCACCCCTCGGTACACGTCCGTCGTCCCAGTCTTGCACATATGCCATGCCATGTGTCCACTCCGGGACCACATGCGCCATCGTCATATGCCCGCCCTTCATCCCGCAGACGCTCGTGCGTGAGGTTGATGCTCGATACCATCTGTAACACCTGACCCAAAATCGGCTCAATGCCCAGCCCACCGTGGGGCGGACCCGCACACACATAGCACCCTACTTACACTTTCGTCCTCGCTTCGTGTAAAAGGGTTAACCCGGAGGTGCTACGTTTGGATCCAACAGGCATTATATACCACTACAACTCACTTGAGACAAGCAATGTGGGACTAATCCCACCACACAACTCCTCATGGGCCACATGGGCCACGCTACGAGCAGGCCGGGGTATTACATTCGGCGCTAATCAAAAACCTCCTTGTCATAGACCTTGTGCCAAACCCTTGGAGATGTTTCTCCCGAGTTCTAGGGAGGCTTGGCAACACCTCTGAATTATCTCATGATTTTTAGAAATTATTTGGTAACTCTGGGAGGCAGGTCAAATTCGGTCAAACCCTATTTCTCCTCTTTTGGAATTTTTGGAGGAAAATTCAGTGTATAAAAACCTCTGAAAAGTTTATGGGAGGTTCCTCCTGCTGTCAGCAATCTCCAGTTAAAATTTCGTAAAGTTTGGAGCTTGCTTGCTACCTTAAATAATCCCTCAAAAAAAATCAGTTATTCAAATTCAAACCCTAACTGGTTTTCACTGTTCCTTGGGTGCGAGTTGGACTCGGGCTCGAGCCACTTGACTCGGTCCCGCCCACTAGCTGTACCAACACAGTCGCTCGAAGGGGGGTCGTGAGCCGTCGGATCGGCTCGAACGGTCTTCGACCCAGCCAAACCGGTGGAGCCGTTGCGAACCACCCGGTCTAACTCAGCCATTGGATCGGTATCGAACGGTCTTCGACCAGTCGAACGATGGAGTCGTCGTAGACCACTCAATCTAGCTCAGCCTTCCGATTTCAATCCGATAACCAACGAGTCGTCTCCTTCCTCCTGTTTCTCACGCGTGAGCCTCTGCCATGGCGTCTTGCGCAGAGGAGAAAAGCGGTGGCGTCACGATCCACTCTATGTCCACCTTTAAGCGGCTAGCTCTGCGCGATTAAATGATCGTCGCCTCCTACCTCGAGAGGCCATGACCCAACTGCTCCTATCGCTCTCAAGTGCTCTCATGGCAGTGTTGACCCTGTAGGACCGGAAAGGCGACTAAGGGGGGGGTGAATAGGCGCTTTCAGAACTTTCTCGCCTAAATCAAAACCAACACGTACTTTACTCCTTTAGCTATGAGAGCTAAGAAGTTCAGTGAGCACACAACGGAAGTCTTGTGTTGAATTTGATAAGCCCCTCAAGCACACGACACAAAAGGAGAAAAGAACTCAAAGTTCTTCACTGGACACGGGCGGTCTGACCGGCTACCACGGGCGGTCGGACCGACGGTCAAGGAGCGGTCCGACCAAGAACTAACCAATGGCTTGACCGGTGGGCAACGGTTCGACCCGCCAACCCGCGGTCTGAATACACGGGCGGTCGAACCGCCGTTGTAAGGCCGGTCGGACCGGTAGAGTCCAGTACTGAAAAACTCCACCCAAATCCAAAACGAAATTTGATCCAACTTTTGATTCAACCAATAAAACTTGACCAAATTTCTAGCACACCTCCCTAATGATATTAGAGACCTATTTCTAGCGACGATCCGTCGAGATCCACTTCGCAGAATCGATCTCTCGAGATTTTAACAAAGAGGTGCTCAAACCCTAGAAATGAGAAAACTTGATTCAAGACTTGCTTGTGGGGTGTGATGATCTAGATGACTCTAGGAGTAATCCCACACATCAAAGCAAGATAAAGTAGGCCAAGAGACCAAGCATGAACCTTTGAATCAAGGAAGCACCAAAAACATCCAAAAGAGAGAAGAACACAAAGGAGCAATTGATCTTTCAATTAAGCATCACAAGATTGTTCATCCACAAAAGATGCTTACAAAGCCTCTCCACCAAGGAGGGCAAGAGCTCAACAAGGAGCACACTCCAAACCCTAGTTTTCCTCTCCTCTCCTCCAAACCCTAGAAAAGGAAGAAGGGGCTAAATGAATGCTTGCTTAGGTTTTCCACCTCTCCCTTCCTATTTATACTAGAGAGCTAGGGTTTCCCTTTTGGGTCTCTTACACATGGGACCCACACACAAATAACTCTTGAAGCAATCGCACCTTCACCACGTGTAGGTTGATCGGCGGTTCTCATCGACGCCAAGCCTCTCTTGTCCGAATCCCCTCGGAACCTCCCGAGACTCGCATCGATATCCGCACCGCCGATCCAACCAAATTTGAATCACCGTTCGATCCATCTTGTCCATTCGCACCATGCTTGAGTCACACAACCTCACCCGTATCCCCGATCGTTCGGACCTCGGCTCTCCAAGCGTAGTCCCGATCCACTCACCGCTGACGTCGTTGACACGCAAGCCATCGCACAAAGAATAGACAAACAAACCGTTTCCGGAACAAGTTCTTCACAACTTGACCCACGCCGGTTCCATAATGCGATATACATCAATAAAGCATTGAAGTTCATAGAATCACACACTCAAAATCAACTCAATGCAACACTTGGCTCACCTCCAGTATTCGCCGGTCCGATCGCCTCACCAGGGCCGGTCCGACCGATTCATCTTGATCGGACCGCTCCCACAACAATGGTCGGACCGGTCCAAAGGACTTAGCCAAAATTCAAGCGAGAATTCAAACCTTCGGAAATTTCAATCGAATAGAACTTTTGACTGGAGCTCCAAAAATTATGGGACCACATCCAGGAGACTCCCCTCACTTGCCTACACAACCTATTTTTGGCCCAGCTCCAAAAACCCAACTTTCAAATCAGCGGTCGGACCGGCCACCATGGCCGGTCGGACTGCTCCACGGGCGGTCTGACCGCCAAGACAACCGGTCGACCGCCAAAGGGCTCGACAAATTTGGAGCAAACCCGAAACGCGAGATTTTGCAAACCAATAACGCCATTGCCAATTGACTCATCATCCTGAGATCGTGCACATATCCTCACGATATCCACAATCTCCCCCTTGATGAACACATTGGTAATTTTCAAGAAAATGTGGTTTTTCAAAATGAAAAGTAAAAATACGCCGTTTTCGCATAAAGGCACAACTTGATCCATAAGCAACAAAAAGCCTAGGAACCGACCAAGCTGGCTTCAGAATAGTGTAAGCAAGTGAGATAAGGCATTGAAAGCACAAAAGAATTCAAATTCCAGAAAGTAGCCAAAAATCTCACTTAGGTCCAAATGAAAGGCACATTGTTCTATTTGACCTTTGATCATTGTGAGTATTCTTCAATTTCAAATCAAATCAGGAAAAGGCAATAAACCCAGAAGCTCAACTCACCATGATCACAAATTTTCAAAAGGTTCACAAAAGTTTTTTTATGTGTGTTCTTTATGTATGAAACCAATCTTTATGTATGAAACCAAAAGCTCCAACAGCATTTTCTTCACAATCTTTCTCCCCCTTTGACAATGAATTCATCAAGATGCATGAAAAAGAAAGAGCATGAAGGAATGACTTTATTTTTAAGCTTTAGTAAAAAGGAGCAATGACCATTATACATGTAGACGATACAAGTATTATACCAAGCCATATAAGGAGAAGACGCTATATTCAATCATGGCAAAACGTGTCTGCAGCTAAAACCAAGATAGCAGAAATCTGAGATTAACAGAATTGCAATCATGACAAGTTGCTCAAAATCATAGATTCACTCAAAGCAACCAAAAATGAATCAAGCCATGTCTATAAGTAAAAAGAGACTCAAAACAAGAGTTGAGGCATTTTGAGCATTAAGAAAATTCTTTTGAAGCAAAGCTCAAGCACTTAGCCCTTTTTGGGCAAAATCTCTTTTTCTTTCTCTCCCTTTTTGCTGTGCTAGATCTCAAGCCTTGCCGCGACCATCTCAAGCGATAAGCTTAAAAGAATGATCTAGGTCATCCAAAACTCCCCCTGAGTTCATGCCTAGTGCAATGGCAAGCCGTCTCATGAAAGAGGATTGGTGAGATCAGTTTTTCATACGAAATTTTTCTTTTCTTTTGCTTGACTTAAGAAGATAAAAAGCTCATTTTCCATCTCAAAATAAGTTCAAGACTCAATTCAACTTGTAAGACATGGCGAGAATCATAAGCGGATCACTAGAGCAAAACTAGTCACAAGATCCAACAAGACATGATTTGATTCAGATTTCTCAAGGATATAAAGCTAGCAAGGCAAAAGCTGAGCCAAACACGAAGAGCCATAAAAGAGGTCTAGCAGGCTATCACTCGATATGACAAGGTATAAAATATGAAAACAAGTCATACAGGGATAATAATCAAAGCTCCATTAGTTTTAATATACAATGCAAGACAAATGAAATGAAACATGCATTATGATACAATGAATGCAAGCAGAGCCACTTCCCCCTCAAAACAGCCCAATAGGACTAATAACCCCTAACTCTCCTCGCAAAGCAGCAAAACGCGAAGAGTCAAGAGCCTTAGTGAAAATATCTGCAAGCTGTTGCTCAGACTCTACAAAGTGAAGCACAACATCACCTTTCTCAACATGGTCTCTCAGAAAATGAAATCGAATGTCAATGTGTTTAGTCCTGGAATGTTGCACTGGGTTTTTGGCAATATTAATTGCAGAAGTGTTGTCACAGAAAAGAGGAACACTTCCCAAAGACAACCCATAGTCCCGCAGCGTGGATAAAATCCAAAGAACACGAGAGCGACCATCGCGGCGGCTACATACTCGACCTCGGTATGATCAGGCAATGTAAGACTTTTCTAGAAGACCAAGAAACAAGAGATGTGCCCAAGAAATGACAAGTGCCGTAGTACTCTTCCTATCAACTCTACACCGTGAAATCAAGATCGAAAATGCTCGAATTGAAAGAGCCGAAGAAGAAGAATACCAGAGTCCAAAATCAAGCGTATCTTGAAGATACCTGAAGATGCGGCGTACAGCTTGACGATGAGAAGCACGAGGGGAAGCCTGAAATCGAGCGCACAGACATACGGCGAATTGTATGTCCGGCCTCGACGCTGTAAGATAGAGGAGAGAGCCAATCATCTGCGGTACTCATTCCGTCCACGGACTCTCCATCCTCATCGTGGTCCAAAGACGGTGGTTGTTGCAATGGGAGTAGACATTGGCCTCGCTTCCCATATTGAAGCGCCGAAGAAGGTCCTTTGTATACTTACTCTGGTGGACGAAGGTGCCTTCTTTCAGTTGCTTGATTTGAAGACCAAGGAAGAATGTCAGCTCTCCCATCATGCTCATCTCGAATTCACTGCTCATAGAATCTGAAAATCTAGACACCAAAGCATGAGAGGAACCACCGAAAATAATATCATCCACATATATTTGAACCAACAAGAAATCACTGCCATGCCTGAGAGTGAACAAGGTTTTATCAACCATTCCCATTTTGAAATCATTTTCAAGCAAGAAACTCTTAAGCCTGTCATACCAAGCTCTAGGAGCTTGTTTCAATCCATACAGGGCTTTAGAGAGTTTAAAAACATGGTTTGGGAATTTTTGATTTTCAAAACCAGGAGGTTGCTTGACAAAGACCTCTTCTTCTATGAAGCCATTCAAGAAGGCACTTTTAACATCCATTTGAAAAAGCTTGAAACCCTTGGATGTTGCAAATGCTAAAAGAATGCGAATGGCTTCCAATCTAGCTACTGGAGCAAAGGTCTCCTCAAAGTCTAAGCCCTCTACCTGGGAATAACCTTGAGCAACAAGTCTAGCTTTATTGCGAACAACCAATCCATCCTCACTTTGCTTATTTTTAAATACCCATTTTGTTCCAATAACATGAGAATCAGAAGGTCGCTCAACTAAAAACCAGACTTTGTTTCTTTCAAAATTTTCAAGCTCTTCATGCATGGCATTGACCCAAGAGGCATCAGATAAAGCATGGGTGATATCTCGGGGTTCAAAAGAAGCAACAAAAGCGTAATGTGCATGGGAATCAGAGATATAAACACAGAGCGAGTGACTCGCTCTTGAAGATCCCCAATCATCCGCTCGGTGGATGTTGTCATTTGTATCAGAAGTGGTGCTCTGGTGCAGACGTGGCCTCTACCTCATGAGTTGTGGAGGTAGGAACAGAGCCACTCGGATCGTCGGTGGGGATAGGAGGCGGCCGTCACGGTGACATCAAGTAGTAGTAGCAGCTCTCCACCCTCTCGGAGGTAGCAGGAGGATGGTTTGGGTCTTCATCCTCGTAATCATCATCGACGAAGATGCTTTCTTGAGTTTCGAAACACTGTACACAAGCATCGGGTCTAGTACTGGACTAGCCTCATCAAAAGTGACTTCGCAAGTCTCAACAATTTTGTTAGTATCAACATTAAAAACACGATAGCCACGAGAATGAGCAGGATATCCAAGAAATATGCCATCAAAACATCTAGACTCAAATTTATCAAGATTGCCATGTTTAAGAATGAAGCACTTGCAACCAAAAATCTTGAAATGAGAGACCTTTGGAGAATGACCAAATCTAAGCTCATAAGAAGTCTTCCCAACCACAGATCTCAAGAAAACCCTATTGGAGATATAACAAGCAGTAGAGATCGCCTCATTAAAATCTCCTAGGAGTAGAATGCTCATCTAGCATGGTCCGAGCCATCTCTACAAGGGTTCTGTTCTTCCTTTCTACAACACCATTCTCACGAGGAACTCTAGGAGAAGAAAACGATGCTCAATTCCCTATCGGTAGAAGGTAGAAAAGAAGAGTTCTTGAACTCGTCCCATTATCACTCCTAATGGCTCTCAAGGCTCGGGTATATCAACAAAGAATTCTAAGGACCAAATCTTTAAAGAATCCAAATGCTTCGTCCTTAGAAGTAAGAAAATAAACCCATGAATACCGGAGTAATCATCCACAACCACCAAGACATACCATTTCCCACCACCGATCAACTCTAGAAGGACCAATCAGATCTAAGTGAAGAAGTCATCCCGTCCATCACCATTACCAAAGTAAGAGGTGGGTGGGAAGCGGACACCATCTTACCATGTCTCTGAGGTGAGCACACAAGATCTCTGACAACCTTCACCTAGGCAAACCTCTAATCAAGTCCTTGCAACTGACTCTAGACAAATGATCAAAACCTATATGCCCAAGTCTACGATGCCACAAAACAAGGTCATGAGAATCAGAGGCTAAAAGACACCTAGGACTAGAAGCGTAAGAAATGCTGAAATTTGCACGTAAAATCTTCTCAAATCTGAGATCTCAAAACAAGCTCACCCGAGGAATCTAGAACTCTGACTCACCTCTCTTAAACCTCACTTCTAGACCTCATCAAGCGGTGAGAAGCAGATAGAAGATTATACCTCACTTACTCACCAAAGCGACGCCTTTTAGCATGAACTTGTCGTTGACGCAAGACAAAGCCCTTTGCATCCACGGTCCCAGAGAAGCATCCCCAAATGTAATCAATTCATTGCGGATGCACGTGTGAGGAGGAGAACCATCTAGAATCTCCGGTCATATGTCGAGAACACCCGAGTCAACAAGCCACTTGTCCTCCTTCCTCGCACGACGGACCTAAAAGGCACAATCGAAAACATCCGTGCCTCAAGATCTTGGGTTAGTGATAAATGAACGAGGAATCCAAAGATCGAGAAGCACGATGTCCGGGAACAGCAGAGAAATAGTGAAACATGATCGGAATAAAATCATAAGAATGCACATGAGAACCACCTAGACCTCTCCAAACGATCTACCAAAAGATCGATACTCCCCTGCCTAGGTGCTACCCTGTCTCTCCTCACGATGTCCTAATCCAACATCTTGCCTAGACCCACCAAAAGAGTCTACAAAGTTCTCTACAAATCTAGGCCTATGTGTGGTGCGATAAACAGTGCCTAGCTCTAGAGACTACATCCGAGAAGGGACTCCTCTAATGGATCTTAGGACGCTCATCCTCTCTTTTCTCTCAAGTTTTGCTCTCCCAAGCGTAACTCAACAAGATGGCCTTCTTTCTTCGTAAGGTGCAATGGTCTCGACCTTTTGAGGGTCTGCATGCATGAGTGAAAGCACCTTTCTTGCCGTAAAGAGTTTGAGCAAAACCACGGATTTGAAAACAACCCTGATGGCTTAGGAGGTTCTAGCTCAAACAAACCATTCTTCACAACTCTAGCAATCTTAGGTGGGTTTTTCTTGGAATGCTCTAGGGGGTTGAAACCTAGACCACTATTTTTCACGCTCACCTTGGATTGATCAAGAATCATGTTGAGTTTCTTTTTCCCACTTGAAAATTTCTCAAGAGTCACCTTGAGGTAATCATTCTCTTTCATTAACTCCTCACATCTAGTACACTTGCTAGACTTGATTACCTCATTGCGCTTACTCTTAAGAAGGGCCACTTCCACTTTGAAGGCCTCACAAGACACACAATAGGATTCTGAATCCTACTCAATCGCTCCTTAAACTTGACTCTAAAAGCCTCTTGTATCTGACTAACCATGGTTTCAACTTCAGCATTCAAAACACAAGAGTTAGAATCAATAACCTTTTTAGAAGCAGGAAAGGACATGGATCTTTCAATTTTAGCCTTTTCTTCCAGAGTCTTGTTTAAGGCTTCAATCTCAATTGTAAGCTTGGGACAATTTTCACAAGATGCAACTCTAGAGTAAATCAATGTTTCATCATCTCTTGCATCTTAATCCTATTATCCTTACAATGAGAGCATGTGTGACTAGCATCAAACTTTTGCAATTCTTTTAAGGAACTATCCAATTTTAATTCTAGCAAGGCACAATTAGAGCAAGTTAAAGGGATAGCTTCCATGGCGGTCACATCAAGAGGAATGACATCTAAACAAGCGAGATCTAGACTTGAAAGATTCTAGTTCATCGAGAGCATCTTTTAGTTGATTTGTGACAGAGGAATGAGCAGATTTCAAGCTTGTCAAATCTTTAAGCAAGCTAGTGCAGAATCACAAATATCGCAGGATTGATAGATTTAAGCCTAACAACTTCAAGATTCAAATTATCAATCATAATGTCCTCGCTTCCTAATCATTTTTACTTGCTTATGCAATTTCATTCAGAAGCACCAAAGCCCTTTTCATATCGCAATAGAAGGGCATACCTCATCGATCACTAAAAGGATCCTCATCTTTGGAGGAATCGCTGTCGTGGTCGTTCTTGGCCATGAAACACATGCCGTGAAGTCATGCGCCTTCTTCTTGCCACGAGAATCACTCTCGCCGTCCTCCGCTTCCGAATCCACATCGCTCATATTAACATTCTCAAGAGCGGCAGGACCCTACCGACAAACTTCCGATAGTTTGTCTTCTTGGGTTTTGCATCCTCTCCAGGGATGTCTTCTTGTCTCCTTCTCCTCCTTGCCCTTTAGCACAGGGCACTTGGAGCGAATGTGGTTTGGCTCACCACATTCAAGCACGTGATAGGTCCACTCCTCCTCCTATTTCTCACCTTGTTGTACGCTCTTGTGAATTTGGTGGAAAGGAGGGCTAAGTCATCCTCGGGCAATTTCTCAAGTTGCTCATCACTCAAAGAATGTAAAGCGATAATGAAAAGCCGATGAGCTACAATCAAGAGAATCAAGAGCAACCCTTGGATTTGTCGACCACCAAAGCCATCGACTGCTGTCTTGGGAGACGCGAGATAAAGTCAATCTCATGCGTCTTCAACCTCGAGTAGAGCTTATCCATGGTAAGCTCACTCATGACAAGTTGTTGTCATTGATGGAAGTGATCTTCATACCCTGCACCTTCACATCAAGAGCACCCGTAGTCGGGCGTGCATTTTCGCACTCGAAAATATCAAGTCAACAAATACGAGATCATGAAGAATTTTAGAGAATCTTCCCACACTCATCCAAAGACTCACGGGCCTTTGTTCGATCTTCGAGTAAACCTTTTTGGCTGGTTCTGCCTCACTTCCTTGATCGCGATGGACCCTTCGTGATAATCACAAAGTGTCCGCCAGATCTCGTGAGCGAACCGCAAGTGAGCAACACGCCAAACTCGGATCGACTAAGGCCTTGGATCAAATAATTCGAGCCTTGCTGTTGGCCTCCACATCCGAGTGATCGTATCGCCATCTACCGCACGACATAAGGGTTTTTCACCTTTAGCCAAATAGCGTGCCCTTGAGCCTCGATATACGCTTGCATACGAGCCTTCCAAAGATGCAAAGTCAACTCCTCAAAAATGTGTGGCTTGGTTGAGTACTTGTCGATCGCCATGGCTCCAAAGACCGGTTAAGATCTATAGAAAAGAGCTAACAGGCTCGATACCACTTGTAGGACCGGAAAGGCGACTAGGGGGGTGAATAGGCGCTTTCAAAACTTTCGCCTAAATCAAAACCAACACGCACTTTACTCCTTTAGCTATGAGAGCTAAGAAGTTCGGTGAGCACACAACGAAGCCTTGTGTTGAATTTGATAAGCCCTCAAGCACACGACACAAAAGGAGAAAAGAACTCAAAGTTCTTCACTGGACACGGGCGGTCTGACCGGCTACCACGGGCGGTCGGACCGACGGTCAAGGAGCGGTCTGACCGGCAACTAACCAATGGCCGGACCGGTGGATGGTGATTCGACCCGCCAACCCAGCGGTCTGAATACACGGGCGGTCGAACCGCCGTTGTAAGGCCGGTCGGACCGGTAGAGTCCAGTACTGAAAAACTCCACCCAAATCCAAAACGAAATTTGATCCAACTTTTGATTCAACCAATAAAACTTGACCAAATTTCTAGCACACCTCCCTAATGATATTAGAGACCTATTTCTAGCGACGATCCGTCGATCCACTTCGAGAATCGATCTCTCGAGATTTTAACAAAGAGGTGCTCAAACCCTAGAAATGAGAAAAACTTGATTCAAGACTTGCTTGTGGGGTTTGATGATCTAGATGACTCTAGGAGTAATCCCACACATCAAAGCAAGATAAAGTAGGCCAAGAGACCAAGCATGAACCTTTGAATCAAGGAAGCACCAAAAACATCCAAAAGAGAGAAGAACACAAAGGGAGCAATTGATCTTTCAATTAAGCATCACAAGATTGTTCATCTACAAAAGATGCTTACAAAGCCTCTCCACCAAGGAGGGCAAGAGCTCAACAAGGAGCACACTCCAAACCCTAGTTTTCCTCTCCTCTCCTCCAAACCCTAGAAAAGGAAGAAGGGGCTAAATGAATGCTTGCTTAGGTTTTCCACCTCTCCTTCCTATTTATACTAGAGAGCTAGGGTTTCCCTTTTTGGGTCTCTTACACATGGGACCCACACACAAATAACTCTTGAAGCAATCGCCTGCTTCACCACGTGTAGGTTGATCACGCGGTTCTCATCGACGCCAAGCCTCTCTTGTCCGAATCCCATCGAACCTCCCGAGACTCGCATCGATATCCGCACCGCCGATCCAACCAAATTTCAATCACCCGCTCGATCCATCTTGTCCATTCTGCACCATGCTTGAGTCACACAACCTCACCCGGTATCCCTGATCGTTCTGGACCTCAGCTCTCCAAGCGTAGTCCCGATCCACTCACCGCTGACGCCGCTGACTGCAAGCCATCGCACAACAATAGACAAACAAACCGCTTCCGAACAAGTTCTTCACAACTTGACCCACGCCGCTTCCGCAATGCGATATACATCAATAAAGCATTGAAGTTCAGAGAATCACACACTCAAAATCAACTCAATGCAACACTTGGCTCACCTCCAGTGATCGCCGGCCCGATCGCCTCACGTGGCCGGTCCGACCGATTCATGCGGCCGGACCGCTCCCACAACGGCGGTCGGACCGTCCAAAGGACTTAGCCAAAATTCAAGCGAGAAATTCCGAAACCTTCTGGAAATTTCAATCGAATAGAACTTTTGACTGGGAGCTCCAAAAATTATGGGACCACATCCAGGAGACTCCCCTCACTTGCCTACACAACCTATTTTTGGCCCAGCTCCAAAAACCCAACTTTCAAATCAGCGGTCGGACCGCCACCATGGTCGGCCGGATCGCTCCACGGCGGTCCGACCGCCGCAAGACAACCGGTCGAGACCGCGCAAAGGCTTTGACAAATTGGAGCAAACCCGAAAACGCGAGATTTTGCAAACCAATAACGCCATTGCCAATTGGCTCATCATCCTGAGATCGTGCACATATCCTCACGATATCCACAGACCCGACCGGAAAAATCCGGCCGTTGCTCTCTGCCATCGCCCTATTTAAACTCCTTTGTGCTTCACCCTTAGCTTCCTTTAGCACTTTCGCAACTCCAGCTAGCATTCGCCATCTTGCTTGATCTGCAGTTCCTCGCACTCTTTTCGACCGACCTTGTTGGGTGTGGAGCTTTCGGTGGAGGCGGTGCAGCGGGGGTTTTCTTCTTCAAGTCTTGACCCCCCTCTGCTCCCCCTTTACTCTTTGGAGCTTAACTCTCGCCCGGTTTGGGTTCTCTCTGTGCCCAGGTCACTGTGGCCCAGTGAGGACCTTACCGCAGCCTTTCGGACGCTCGTCTCCGGAGCCACTCCGTGGGTCTCTGGTCGTTCTTCAGCTCAGGTACTTTCGCATTGCCCTATAGAAGCTTAGGTGTGTTTTCATTGCCCTATGGTATTGTCCGTTCGGGAGTACTCCCGAGCCATACCTGTTTGGCGCTGCCTCGTGTTCGGAATTTCGACCAGTCACTGAAGTTGGTCGTTTCGACCCGATGCAGTATTGTTGATGGGTAAATAGGTCGTTGCGTAGCCCCCAGACCTTATAATTGTAAGGGAAGGGCCTACGAGTGATCGTAAGTCCTCCTACAATCACCCCCGTAGTCGTAAGTCTCACTACGGCTATGGCGTGATCGTAGGTCCTTCTGCGACCTTTACCCAATCGAAAGTTGTATCGTGACCTGTACCTCGTCGTAAGTCATACCACGACTATGTCCGGGTCATAAGTGCTTCTACGACATGCACTTAGTTGTAATTCTGTCTTCGACTAGTGCCCAGTCGTACGTCCTGCTACGACCACTACCTGGTCGTAAGACCTTCTCGTGGTCGTATCTTTAGCATTAAGAATCTAATTCAATCGATTCTTGCTGCTAAATTCCTTATAAATCAGTACCTTGCTTCGGTAAGATTTTCAGAAATTTTGTAGAAAATTTTTCTGTTGAGTCCTTGTATTTTATTCGTTCTTATTGGTTGTTTTTCGCCTTCTCGTTAGGATCCGAAGAGCACATCGACAACATTGTCGACCCTCGAACCTCCCCGACCCGACAAGCGAGGTGCAAGCAGTTTGATCATGTTCACCCTATTATTTTTCAAGTCTACTATATTGATTTCAACTCGTATGTATGCATTGCTATTTTGTTGTTAAATTATGGTTAGTATCCTCTAGTTGCATAATCTGTAGGATTTGTTTATCCTCTACTATCATGAGCTTAGGTTATTGGCTGTGGTCGGAGTTCGATGGATGGACTCTGGTCACTTAGTAGCTTTCGATTTGAAAATTGCTTAGAGATGCTTAGAGGTCGGTAGTACTGGGCAGTCATCGACTTAGTCGATGATGTTGATCACACACATCTTACTACTACTCCATTATGTCCAGCACTCTGTGCTTTGTTATTTTGTAAAGTCAAAAACTGAAAATAAAACTGTTTTCGACTTAGGCACAATGGTACGTTGGTGTGATATGTTGGTATGAATGGAATGGTGCCTAGGTCATCAAGGACCGAGTTACTTGTGTCACTAAGCCAAGCGCTTATGCGTGCTAACCACGCGAGAGGGATATGGGACCTCTCTTGACTTAGTACTTTGGCGTGGGTTATCTCCGAGTCGCAGGAGGGGGGTTGTGTGTGTTGTGTGAAACATGATATGTGGTCGTGTTCTTGTGTTGGGTGTGCGGTGGTGGAGATTCCGGGTAGGCTCTCCACCTCGAGGAGCGTCGTAGTTGTCCAAGGCTTTACCCGGGAAGGGTAGTTGACCGAGGCTTTACGATGACTCGGACACAACGTATGGGTTTCTATCCATACGCGCGCTCGAGAGTAATTCACAATATTGGAAACGCCTCGTAGGACTTAGCCGTCTTGCATACCTTCTAAGTGTGCTTAATAGCTTGGCAAAAGGCGATGCAGGCGTGTGGAGTGCAGTGGTACACCCCTGCAGGGATAAAACTATTCGAATAGCCTCATCCTAGGTTATGGACATGCTTGGAAAGGTCGTGCAAGAACTAGACTACAACCTTTTAAAACTTAAAACTGGTCGTGGGTAGTATGAACGGGTAGTTCATGCTATTGTCGTGGTGACTGATGGGCTAGTCACTTCCAGGATTGTTGTTGTCATCTATCTACTGTTATACTGTTGTCGTTTGCCATTATTTGAACATTAAAAACAGATTTGTTAAAATTGCTTGCAATCTATTACACTATTGCAAATAAAAACTTGCTTTATGCTAAATGAAACATACAGCCTACTTTTGACTAAGCTTGCATGTAGTATATGTACAGCTTTGTTATTCCACATGTAAGTCTTGCGAGTACATTCAGTAGTACTCACAAGGTATGTTCTACGCTTTTGTTTATTGGGAAGAAGGTGAGCCCCAAGGGCCTCACTTTTGTGAGATGTGCTTCGGGTTTGGCGACTAGCTTGGCGGTCCGGTCGGTTGCCTTGTGGGTTATAGGCACACTGGTCGGCTCTTTTGTTTATAGCCATCTTATGGCATTTTTGCTTCCGCTGTCTATCTTCTTTTGTCCATGGATATTTTTGGCCGGTCGGCCTCTCTTTTGTAAATTGTCATCTCCTATTTATATTATATTATGGATTGTTGTTTATGTTTCGGTTCTATGTGAATGAATGGAATTGATGCATGAACTTTGTAAAGAGGTGTGTATACTGCATTTCTGGGAAGTATGCATGTCTCGAGTCTCGGATTATCTGCTTTGTAATGCTAGGGCCGAATGGATGGTTAAGCATTACAAGCCGGATAAACCGGGGTCTCACACTAGTGCACACAGTGTCAACATAGATGAATATCGATCCACACAAGACGATTAATAGAATAAACGACTAATTTGAATAGCAAATAATGGTTTTGACCTTATGGTCGAGTTTACATTTATTAAGCCACGCATGGCTGACAATAGATAAAATAGCAGTAGCAGAATAGAAATAAACTTCAGTGGAATCTCATCAATTCACCACAGGCAACTAACTGGGATCAAGACCCTAACGATCAGCACCTTCATAGAACTCATCTTCAAAAGCAAGCAATGACTCCTCCACTTCTGTTGATTAATTAAAGCAAGTATGAGTACACAACCGTACTCGCAAGTCATACCACAAAATACAATTTATGGATGATGGCTTATTCCAGAGGAATGACCTCTGTGGTTCTTTTGCAGAAATGCAACATTTGCAATTGAATACAAATAATAGATTGAAAACAATGTTTAAAACAAATAAACAATAATAATTTACCATTTGATTTCACAAAGACACACAGTCTAAATAAGTTATTCACACAGCTATATGACTTAGATCACACGGCTCCCTTCCCAAATGTTTTTATGAAAAATGTACCCCTCGTGTGAAATCCCCGAGCATGTCCATGATCGTGGACGTGGCTATTCGAATAGATTGATTAAACACTCTGTAGAGATTGTACACTTTACCCACAAGATACAATCAGTGTAGCTAGCACTGACTATAACAAAACATTTCAGAAACTTCATCTTAAACATTGACACTCCCGATGTGCTTTACTGTCGTCCAACCGATACACACAGTGTTTGGTACGACACACACCACTGGACAGGGATGCGGCGAACTGTCCCGTGATGTGACCTATCTCGTAGTTCACATCTCCACCCATCACACAGCTAACCTACAACCTGAGTTGTCAATGGCAAGATTCCATAACCTTCTAAGTTAGGCCCGCTCCATACCGCACATGTGGTTGTACAGAAGGCTCGATTCAATAGCGCACAAAGTTAAGTCCTTAATTGACCAAGGCAAGACTTTTAATTTCTAACTAAGTCACACAGATCATCATTTCCAACACATAGCTCCACCAAATCACACAGTATCCACCACTTGTTTCAGTCTAAATCTTTTCCCACCTTGTTGGTTACGTGCAACACATGCCATCAACGAATAATAACACACAACACACACGCTTTATAACACGGTTCCATAATCACTTAGTCAAGTTTATATTTGCAACTCACATGAAATGATGACTCGTGGTATGACTAAGAAATCTACTCGTATCTAATCAACCCACGTTGGTGCTACAATAATACCAACTAATAATGAACCAACCTAGTGTGACAAAAGATCATGGCACAACAATAGACAAGGTGGACATAACAATTTGGATTAATAACTAAACCCAAAAGCATTTAAATAAATACTTGAAATAGAATGCAATAATTTGAATCAAAGTATTTTGCAAACTGGGTTCAACATGATCAAAGGTATAACTTACCTTGAAATATCTCTAGGTATTGATCTTGATCTTGAGGCACTCCTCCTTCACCAAAAGTTCCCGAAAATATCAACGTCTACTCGCAAACGAAGTAAATAAAGAAAAAAATAAACAATAGAGGTAAAACTAACTCAAAAAATTAAATATAATTCATAAATAAATAGATCTTGAATTTATATAAATTTAAAATTTTGAATGGGCTCAAACAGAGTTCGGATGCAAAAGATATGGGGTTTGGAAGATTGAATCTAAAGAAAACCCTAGTTTTGAATTTAATTAGAATTTCTAAATTATTTCTCTAAAGAATAATCAGATTATTACACAAGCGCTGATGTCAACGACGAATTTCTAGAAAAAGAATAAATAAAAGAAATTCTGACATGTGGGACCCACATGTTAGTCTCACGGCTCACGGTGGACTGAGTGCACCGAGCCGAGGGAATCTGGACGTGGTGGACTGGCCACGCGGGCACACCCACGGGCGCTGACTGGAAGCCACACCGATGACACGCATGGATGAGCACTGAGATGGCTGCACCCGTGGACGCCCTTGTCAGCCCGACGGCGGTGGCGCTTGGAAACCGAGAGTTTCGGCGAGCGGCGGCATATCGTCGCCGGCGAGGAGTACCAGCGATGTAGATGGGGTTATTGCACATCCGTGAAACCCTTACTGTGCTCGGGAACCACAAAGAATGCCGGCCGGTGAGCTCGAAGCGGTGGAGCAGAATTCGATTTTGTTGGACGTGGACTACGGTGGTGCTCCGGGGCAAGGAAGAGGTGCTCGGGTGGCTCTTGCGATGGGGAAGTTGTTGGCATAATCCACGGAGGCGAAACACGACTGATGGCGACAGAATTGGAGATTTATGGTTTCAGCTCCGAAAATCAAAAACTCGAATTGCGGCGGCGCTAGGGAGATTGGGGTGCAATTGGCTGGGGGTTCTTGGTGAGGGCGACATTGCGATCCCGAGGGTCCTATTTATATGTCTCTAGGCAGCCCAGAGGCATGTTGGCGGCGAGCCCTAAAGATTCCAAAACAAACCCGAGTGATATCCCGAGTTTGAAGGGGATACGGACGTTGATTTCACCGGATTTAGGTGCAGGACAGATAGGGCTTCTAGATGAAAGGTTCAGCGCTGAGAGACCATGTGAGAGGTCCTCCACTCTGAGTGATGAGTATTTGACAAGTGTGTTGATTAGATTGAGAGTTGGGTTTTAGGTTTGACCGATTCTCAATTTGAGTCGTAATCGAACTACCGTTTGTGTATGGAGCGAAGTTCCGATAAATCAGAACTACCGTGTTAGAAATAGGATCTTCCGATTAATCTGGTTTTGGTCTCATTTGAAGGAAATCGGAACTTCCGCACAAGGGTAGCGGAGTGTCCGATATTTCGACATTGAGTGTTCTCTGTGTTGCTAATCGGAATTAAATATTTGGAAAACGGATGTTAGAAGATCGGAAGTTCCGCAGATGGTAAGCACGGAACTTCCGATAATTCGACAGTGCGGATAAATTCGAAATCGGAACTTCATTTGTGGTAAAATCGAACTTCCGATTGTGTCCAGAATCGTGCGTAGAAGGTTAAATTGTGATTTTGATTTTGTATGAGTTTGAGTCTTATACAAATATTGATGCTATGATTTTGTGCAATGCTATGTGATGTGTTTTTGTCCGTGTTGACCGCAGGCATCAAGATGGAGTCGTGGCGAGACACGTGGACGGACTAGGCGCCGGAGGCGTTGAGGTCGAACGGTCGGGATGTGTTGAAGATGGCGTGAATCTTGAAGCGGTTAAGTAGTCGTGCACAACAAGGTGTACGGAGGCTTCCGGAAAGGTGCGCAAGGGGCGAAAGGGTCTTTTCGCAGCGCAAAAGTGGAGGCGGTTCCGTTGGTGTAGCGGGCTTAATGGGTTGAGGCCCATTAGCCAAGGCTATAAATAGGGAGAACCACAGAGTTAGGGTTAGACTTTTGAGAGAAAAATTAGGTTAGCTCTAGAAAAAGATTTGTTTTGCTTTTTGAGAGCTTGTTGAGAGGAGAGTATGATCTGAAATCTTATGTAATCTTTCCTCTGTGTTTCCATCTGTAAACATTTGATATCTATCAATGAAACTCTGAGTTTTGATTACTTGTTTATGTCCTCTTCTTTCTCTCTGTTCTCATGTTAAATATCTAGGGTTTTGGCATATCTTTTGATTCGTCTTATGAAATAGCATGAAACTTGATATCTAGATTCGCTTTGATATTGCTAATGTATCCTCAAAGTTTCATGAACTAGGAATCGAGAGAATCGTGTCTATTTCGGTTTTGGTCTTTCTTGCCCCTTCTTCAAGAAATCCGATTTTGGGTTGTTTGTTAAATCTTTGTTTGCGATTCTTCTCCATGAGGTCAAGATGTTTCTTAGGATGATGTCCTGTGAAACTTGACCAGAGAAGAGCATTCAAGATTGAGCACTTTGGATTTTTGGGAAAAACCCGAGCGCACTGTTCTTGGTCAGATAATCGGAACTTCCGATTGTCCACGGCGGAATTATCAGCAGCGGAACTTCCGCATGCATCCCTGAACTACGGAGCGCGAACTATCACGGGTAGAATCGGACCTTCCGATTTCGGCGAAACGATCAAGTTTATTTTGATTCTCCGATTTTGTTTCACTCTTCTTAAGAGATCCAGAGGGCTTTGTAGATTTGCTTTAAATACAGTAAAGGGGAGTTCTTAATTTTTATTGCACCATTCACCCCCCCCCCTCTGTTGCCATTTCGGTCCTTCAAGCGCACAAAATTCGGGACGAATCGGCTGTTATCGGTTGGAGCTCTTGGAAAAACAATGGCGGATGTGGCGTAGAACGCGTGAGGACGAAGATGGCTCAGAGACGACGATGACGTGGTGGTGGGGCCCACCTAGCAGAGGGAGAAGAGGAGCACGGGTGTGTGAGCGCGTTTGGTCGTCGATTGACGCCACGCGTCGGCGGATGCGGTCGGGAGGGCGCGTGGTGAGCGAGCCGGTGAGGGGGAAAATGACTCACACAGTGCCATGCCACGGGGAATAGTGTTGGGTTTTGGCCCCACACTGTTTCGGAGGATTTTAATTGATTTTTCTTTATAGAAAATACTAGAAAATCTAAATAGCAATTAGAAAATAGCAAATGAACTTGGAAAAATTCTAGAAAATTCTAGAAAATATACCTAAGCACATAGAATCCAAATAAAATAGTTTTCACAATTGTTGATGTTAGGATTAATCACATTAAATTGTTTTGATATTAAAAGTATGTATTAAGCTTTAAAGAAATTCAATAAAAAAAATCAAATAGTGAATTTTCCAACTGGTAACTATTCAAAAGATTCTTAGATCTTAGAAAATTAGGATGTTACAGCTTTGTTGTGAACTTCTCAGATTAAGTTGATTGCATCTTGTGGTTAAAGTGTACAACCTCTACAGAATGTTAACAATCTATTCGAATAGCCGCGTCCGCTGTCATGGACATGCTTGGGGATTTCACATGAGGATAGACTTTACAAAACAAAGCTCGAGGGACAGTTGTGGGAATAAACTAATACAACTGTGTGAATGAATTGGTTTTGGCTTTGTGATTAAACATTTGTTTACTTATTATTACTATCGTTATTTGTTTAAAATCTATTATTCATATTCAACTGCAAATGTTTTCTTTATGCAAAATAACCATTGTAGTCATATCCTTTGGAATAAGCCATCATCTATACTTGCATTCTGTGATATAACTTGTTGAGTACTCCATGTACCCACTATTTCTATAAATAATGTTGCTCGCTTGTTGAAGACTACATCGGTCATCGCTGGTCAACAAGAACTAGTTCAAGGGTCGTGGAGAACTAGGTCGCACTACCCTAGTGGATTATCTTCGAGTGTATGGATGAGCTACACTGAAGTTATTATGTTTCTTTCCGCTGCAGCTTATTTCAGATATTCACCTTCTTAGGCATTAATTGTAAGCTTCGACCATAAGGTCGCTACTCTGATAATTATTGTTAATTGCATATTTATTAGTCATTTTTGCATATGAAATGATATTTTATCGATATTGTCACTGTGTATACTAGCTTGATCCTGGACTAACACAAAGGGTCTGGATTAGAATATTCAGGTCCCAACAATATGTTCAAAATACGTCATACAAATCTGGTTCTACTTAATCATCCACACTACGCAGTGGACTGTAGTTAGCGATGGCAATGGGGTCAAGGGTTCCTAGGTCCCCCCCCCCCCTCTACAGGGCCTAACAGGGGCCAATGCTCGCCTATCCTCATGGGGACTAAAAAATAGGTTAAATATGAATCTAAAAATAATAATGTGACTTTATTAATTCATTTATAAGTATTTAGGTATGTTTGTTAATCAAAATATAACTTCAAAATTTTTATCCTAATATATATATTCAAGTTTTAGTCCAAATATGTAATAAAAAATACATATCTCATATTATATATATATATATTTTAATTTTTATTAGGTCCCCACGGGATGTGGGGGATGTCAACCCTTGCCCCTCTATGCTAGTGCGGGCCCGTCCCATCCCCCGTGGGGGAGTTTGCCCCCGCCCCCATGAGGAATATCCCCATGGGTCCCCTACTCCGCATGGGAAATTGCCATCCCTAATTATAGTAATCATCTTCATAGTATTCACCTTCTTCGGCCTCCAAGTAGTATGAAGTTGACAAAAAAGAGTGAGTGCTTTTAGTACTCAGCATGCATGTGGGGAATGAATTATAGATGCATGATAAACAACAAGAGTTGGGTTTTATGGTTACCTCTTCCTTAACCGTACTTGTTAAGCAATATCAATAACATATATTAGCTTGTAAAATAAGTATTTCAAGAGTTGATTTAACTTGGCATGAATGACTCTAGCAAATAAGCTCATCAACAATAATTCAAAGGCTACTTATGCCAACATATTGGTTTCACCCATAGACACAGCTTCATTTACCGGAAGCATAATGTGTTCGAATACTTTATGACTCTGTAGCATCTGCCTAGCTTTACCCACACGATACCTAAGTTAGCTAGGCTATGGGTACCAAGGTGTAATACCTCTCTGGATATCTATTGCTTCCACATGGTAAGTTAAAGATCGTATTGACGACCGATCCACACGTAGATATCGGGCGGGGTACACCTGGTGGTCTCAACAATCACTACTACAGAACACGTCATCACAGACGGTTCGGAACCGTCATCACAGACGGTTTCCGAACCGTCTATATTTATTCGCTCTGTGATAACAGCGATTACCACGCACGGTTCAACACCGCTCGTGATAACACTTATCACGAGCGGTTTTTAACGTGAAACCGCCATGATAACCACTTATCACGGACGGTTTACTTTAAAACCGCTCTGTGATAACCAATAATCACGACGGTTTTTAATGTAAACCGCTCGTGATAGTGATGATCACGCACGGTTTACTTTAAAAACCTTTGTGATAGTGAGTTATCACGCACGGTTTTAAAGTAAACCGTCTCGTGATATGTCTAGTATCACGAGCGGTTTACTTTAAAATCGTCGTGAGGCTATTACCACATACGGTTTTATGTTGAAACCGCTCGTGGTAATAACCTTCACTGCATTTCGCTTTCAACATAAAACCGCTCGTGGTACCGAGCGACCCTAGCTACATTGTTTGTTTGTTTTTGGCCACCTCGGAATTGCTAGCCATGCCCTCTCAAAACAAGCATGTACAAAAACAGATACATCGCAGAGAATCAATTGTTGACAACTCAAATTGACCATTATTCAAAATAAATTAATAAAGATCGAATTTGTTGAAGTATTTTTGCTATAGTTGTACAATTGGATTACAATTAAGTCAATTGTTTGCGTGAATCTGGGTCGGCGATGGAGTGAAACTCTCCTTTGTTAACTATTTCGTCATGATAAAGGTGCATAGTCGCCCTCGAACTTCCACGAGCTCTTGCACAACGAGTCCATATAAATCTATTATCAAACCCCGCCGCTAGGTCAAGAAAAATGGTAAGGATATATATTTGAATTTACAATTACAAAAAATTATTTCGAGATTGACAAACCTCCTGATTCTTCATCTTAGCACTAATGATTTGTCGATATGATGGCAACGAGAATGCACATAGCTCATCATTTTTTGTCAAGCATCGCAAAAATAGAATTACATATGTACGTATAGTCGGTTGAAGACAAATTTTTATGAAGTATGATATATATAGGATTATTGTGTTGTAGCGCGTGCGAAATTTCGTCTGTGTGTTAGTTGGTATTGGATCCATCAGATCTTCCTTGTTGGCTAACATAGGAGATGAACGAACTACATAATTGAAAAAGTTATCCTCGGGCATTTCAAACGAAGGAAGACTACAATAGAGTTATGCATGGAGGAAATGATCATACTTGTCAGTATTCCTTGCGAGACGTCAAGTCGTGATCGCTTTACGACTAGGGAATCAAGATATATCACAGTTGTTCCTCTTGGGTATAATGACTAAAAGGATCCATGGTACCTACTCATGTATGTCGCTATAACTATTAAACCTAAGTACAAATGAAATTTGAATAGCAAATAGTGAAGCACTTACCCACGGTTGTAGGGCACCAAGATGTAGTCCTTGCGATTACGAAGAAGCAATGCCGTCGTTATATAGTTCTCGACGAAGGTCGCGTCGCTGGATGGTTTGCATAGATACCACGTGTGGGTCGAGGAAACCCAGGTTCTCGCCCTTCCCGGCATTTTCATCATGTATCTATACATAAGCAATGAGTTGCGATATTTATCGGTATTACATGAATGTAGAACTTGATTGTACACACTTACAGTGTCCAACATCGTAGAAGCGAGGCGTCGAGGGCTTCGAGATTGAATAGGTTGAATAAGTCGTTGAACCCCACCACGGTTGCGGCCCGTTGAAGAAATGCTCATCCTTGTATGCGACGGTGATTCCATGATCGCACCCTTCTTTGCGGTATTCCACAAGTACCGTGCATGCAAAGCGACAAGCAAATCCAAATGGGCTAATTGTGCGTTAGAGCACAACGGTTTTCCGATGGAGTACTTCCGTATTCGGGACTTGGGAGGCGGCTTAATGTTCGTCGATTTCGATTTGGCCTTAACGATTGGCAGCGTCTTCCTGCGAGACGACTTCGGGAACCGATACGGTAGCACGCTTTTGTTGTTCCTTCGGCGTCTTCTCCACGGGAACCGATGAGGTGGCCTTCTGAGGCGAAATATGAGGTGGAGTCATGGAGGGTTCCGTTGGAGAGGAATGGTCCCGCCGAGATTGCGCCTTCTTTGGGTCCGGGACGATGTCCGCCTTGGGCCACCGGATAAAACTGCACGGCATCCCCTAGTGTTGTGATCTCTTCGTTGGGCGAATGTCCAGGGGACGGCCATGAAATGTTGATGTACCATGTCCACCTCCACCCTTGCGTAACCATGCGCCACCGACACCGTCTTTGCCGCTTCCTTCCCCGGTATGGATGCACCATCCCCGCCACCTCAATAGGAATGGACCCAACTAACCTCGCTTGAGCTTGCAGCCGTCGGCTCCTACAAAACGACACGCAATTAGCTAAGGCGCCCTATAGGTCTATCTTTGGTGCATTCCACGGATGTACATTACCTTGATGCGGTCTATCGGTAATTGGTCGTCGTCATGTTCAAAATTATGCGTGGGCGCCGACACTACTCGATGTCGAGGACTTGTTCCCGCAATAACAGGGGCGGCTTGCGACGGGTTGCGGAGTACTTGATTCAATTGATCCTGCAAACTTGCTATCTGTCCTTGAAATTCTGCCTTAAGCAGTTCCAACTGATTGTCGTACTCGGCCTTGGATCTCTTCCTACTTCTATACATGAAGTAGTCGTCATAATCCATGTACCCAAGGTACGTTAACCCCTTGCTCGCGTGCACACGGGTGCTCCTTGTTTCCTAGGGCCGTAGATAGTATATCCTTCTCCTGTGTTCTTGGAAGGAGCCTTCGGAAGTTTGGGCAATCAATTCACGCCGCAAGAGGTCATCATGTTATTATAGTCACTATGAAGTTATGGACTTATAAACAAGTAGGTAGTTCGACATATTTACCACACGTTGGGACACTTCCTGGTCCGCCGGGTTTGGGAAAGTGACGCCGCCATCAGACGAGACTTTTGCCCTCGCTTAACCGTGCACGGAACGCGGTGTGTGATATCGAAATAGATTCTCCTCCTCCGCCTCCCATTGCGCGGATTTAGCCGCGCACCAGCAATCTTGAGTGCGTGGGGTGAGTGTTTCGTGCTGGATTGCTTTGTGCGCCGCACTTTGCTCCTTAAATTCATCCGCCGTCTTCATAGCTACAAAGGCGTTCCATGTTTCCAGCGTCAAGAATGGAAACTTCGTGAAGGCGTCTCACTCTTGTTCACGTCATCGCGTGACAAGAACGCTCTTGAAGGTCCTCCACGCGTGACACATGGAGAGTAAGGCATGCCGCTTCGACGCGTTTCATGTCTGCATTTCGGGATAGTGAACCCGCTTGAAAGGTCTTCCCACAAAGACGCGCGTCTCGATCTTTTGTCGAGACTTCCACTTTTGTGTGGTGATAGGGACCTTTCCCTTGCAAGTATCCCGCAGATGGTCCGAATCTACGCCACGATGCCGGGGACTCATAGGGAC
The DNA here is from genome assembly GCA_036346395.1 of Hsuehochloa calcarea. Classification (NCBI taxonomy): domain Eukaryota; kingdom Viridiplantae; phylum Streptophyta; class Magnoliopsida; order Poales; family Poaceae; genus Hsuehochloa; species Hsuehochloa calcarea. The sequence continues at coordinate 52,269,550 of CM070609.1, read as the reverse complement.
CCCAACGTCAGCGACCTCCGTGATGGTCGGGCGGCGTGAGCAATTTTGATATTCCTCTACCATCTCTCTTATGTATCTGCGGCGTCGGTGACGGCGGCGAAGACGGCGCCTCTGCCATGTCCGTCGGTGACGGCGGCGAAGACGGTGCCTCGCCATCTCGCTACTTCCTATCTATATAAGTTACGTGCGCAATTATTACATAGTATATAATATATGGGAAATTGCACAAAAATATAAACAAATATAATCAAGCGTGATTTGTGTCTCTTTAGCCCGTCTTTCTTATGTTTAGACAAATGAAAAGCTTGTTGATTTCAGTAGTTGTTTGCATGATTGCATCTTTTGAAGCTTAAAATTTTGATCATTCGCTCGCTATGCTTCCATTAATTTACTAACTGAGCACCTCATTTGTATAAGGTGTATTAAGCTATAATGTGTGAAATCGCTTAATGTACAGAAATGGACGGCAACCATTAAGGAACAAGAAAAGGACAGTTGACTCGTGAGTATCGAGATACCGCTCCCCACGTTTCTTCCAGATTAATCTTTTAACAACTTTTATAATGCATATTTTGTTTGGGCGATTATTTGAAGCATTAAGCAATGCATATTTTGGACCTGATTACTCTCGGTACAATGTTTGACCTATACTTGCTTTTCGGATATTGTTAGCTAGATTTGCTTCCCACGCTAATGCTTGCTATATTGCTTAATTTTTTTTTGCTTATAATCAATATTTCATACACCAAAGGATCTTTGTCGAGATTTCTCTGAAGGGTATTGACCAACCGCCGAACTTCTTTCCTCTTTGTATCGCCACATGCTAGAGAAGGTAAGGCACCTTAAAAGTTACATACATTTACTTACGTTGTGATCGGTTACTTAGTGTTTTCTTTAATTTTGCAGGTTGAGAAAACCATCATCCAAGCATGGGGTAGAATTCATTTGGTCTTTTCCTTAAGGTAATAGTTAAATAAATTAGACTGAATCTTTGTTTTGTAAGCACCAAAAAATTATTTTGTTAGTCACATTAATGTACTTCTAAAAATTATGCTTTAGGGCTATTGGACTAAAGTTGGAGGATGCTCTTGCATTTTGGAGAGCGAAATTTTCTCGAAGGTACCTAATCGCTAACTTTTCCTAGAGAATATACGTCTGCAACTTTATTTTTGAGAAAGCATATGTAGACCTTTATCAGTTCCTTTATGATGTTGAAGTTGTGTCAAGCAAACATTTTATAGGACCATGTACTACATTCTTACCTTAGTGTTCGCATTGAGTTAATCGGATAAAGTCCAAAATGGAGCAATTATTATCCCCGAGTTGCATTACGTAAGTCATCACAACTTCTATTAATTCCCGATGTTGGATCTTCTCCGGATAAGGTCGGTTACGAGCGATTTGACAAGGAATATGCTTATAATATAAGATACAATTATGGAAAAGAAGGAAAGCGGACGGTAAGCCCTTGTTCTATGTTCATAACTTAAAAGGGTATTGGAGTTGTTAATCACTCTTACAAATGGTCGCTCGGGATTACACTCCATATTCATGTCAAAGGTCATCTCGCAACGCTTTGGTGTTGGTGATCACCATGGTTGCCCTTATCGACATTTTGGGTATAATCTCATTCTAATAGTCTCCTTTTAGACAATAATTAACGAGTAGATAAGCACTTATCTTTTTGTGGTTACTCAACTTTCTGTTAGCATTAGTTGCTTAATGTGTCTCTCTAATATGTGATAATATGGTAGCCCTGGACTTTACATGAAGTTCTTGGGCAAACTGAATGGCAACATGTTATACCCAAATGAATTCGGAAAGTTACTAGATTACTCTCGAACTTTGAGCTCTGGGTCCAGCTTTTATTTGAAGAGTTTGAATGGAACATTAGCATTCGGACTTGCAATTTTTCTCGATTACAAAATTAGATCCAACAAAAATGGAAGCAACCGAAAGAACATTTTTATTAACTAATGCAATTCAACATTTGTTAACCATGGTTATTAAGCGATACCGCCAAAGCTCTTAAGGCTGCGGTGGAATCGAGCTTACCTTGCAGTGGCGGTGGCGGAGGTGGCCGGCTCGGGAGGCGCCGGGTCGGGGAGGAGGCGCGGGGTCGGGGAGGCGCTCGAGACGAGGCGGCGGGCTCGGGAGGCGCGGGTCGGGAGGAGGGCGGGGTCGGGAGGAGGCGCCGGGTCGGGAGGCGGCGAGGGGCGTTGAGACGATAGGGTTAGATCAAAACCCTATCGCCTCAACCTATAGTCAACACGCATCACGAGACGGTTCTAGAGGGAACGTGATGCGTCGAACATCACGACGGTTCTTGAGAAACCGCTCAGATAAAGATGCATCACTGAGCGGTTCTTGGGAAACCGTCGTGATGTTTAAAATCACGCGGTTCCTCTAGAACCGTGCGTGATGCGTAAACATCATGCACGGTTTTTGAAGAGCCGTCTGTGATGTTTACCTGGTAACCTACATTCAGAAAACATAAATGATAAAACCTGCAATGCATTCCCACATAAAACAGCGCAATATTTCAGAAGGCGCAGTTTTTGGATGAACTTCCAAGATGGTGTTTTTAGTATTATTTAATTATAATGTAAAGCCCAAAAGTTTAGCAAGATTTAAAGCATGCTAGGCAAAAAAAGGAAAAAGGAACAGACAACAAGAATTCCAAAAAGCTACACGAATATCTCAACGGAAAAGTTATTGGCATATCGTGCAATAGTATGTTCAAAATGACTCCAAGAGAGAACCTACCCAATGAAGTGAAGTCGTAGAAGGGTCAGATCCTAAGGAAGATAGACCTATCCGTAACTTTCGCACTGCAATTCCTCCTAAAATAGACTCCTTACCAATCTAGAATATTTGGACCTTGCCGTAATAATCTCACTGCATCATCCCACAACTGTTCCAAACCTCACCCAATATGCTAGGCAACGTATTGCCACCGAACTTTGGCGATGCCCTCCCTAATCTCCAACAGCTATCTTTGTATTCTAACAAGTTTGAAGGTCACATCCCAACTTCCCTAGGCAATGCAAGGGACAACCAAGGCTGGGAATTCCTATATGAGTTAAGAAACTGTAGATCTATACCACATTCAATTAGTAATATATCCATCACTCTTAAAGTTTTATAAAAGAACAAATCAGGATTCATTATCACGCACGGCTCTATTCTAGATCCGTCTCGTGATATCCCCACAACAAGCATGTATGAACTGTTGGATAAGCGAGATGATGACAAGTTTGAGTTCAAAAGTTCATATCTAATTCAACTCAACATTACCATGAATATCCACATTGACATCAATATTAAAGATCACAAGTCCATAACACATTAACACATGACAATGGAATAAATAAATTAATTACAATTGTAACAGCCCAGTTTTAATAAACAGTAGCAAGATGTTAAAACATAACATCACTGTTTATTTGAAAACTTAGATATGTTGTTACAATCCAAAATATTGTTTTGCTATTCTTTTGTCTCCATCAATCTCAGCCCTCCTTTTTGATCAAGTGGTTTGGTTTTCTTGGAGTTTTGTTGCTTCCTTGTCTTTGCTACCGAATGCAACACAGGCGATCTGCGACTCTCTTTCTATTTTCCTTCTTCTTTTCGGTTGGGCATAGCAACCAGCAGAGCATCAGCTTTAGCAGCAGCAGCTCTGTTTTTCTTTCCTTTCTTGTGGCTGGAGAGCAATGCAATGAGTAGCAAAGCTTCAGTCTGAGGCGCGACTCAAAGAAGACAAAGACCTTTTTCTTTTCTTTCCTTCTTTTGAGTTGGGAAGCAATGCTTTGTCCAGCAAACAACTCAAAGCAACCCTTTTTCCCTCTCTCTTTTTTTGGTGAGGCGGTGCGACCAGTGAAACCACCTCAAAGATCTCTAGAACCCTCTTCTTTGCTCAGAGCTTTAACCATTCCCAAGCCTTAGTGTAACCTCCTGCCTTTCTAGATTGCAAGGGCTACTCATACTGCTGCTCTTCCTTTCTTCCTTATCAGTGGAAAGTGAAGTGACTCCCAGTGAACCGAGCCAGGAGAGCATCAAGTGGGGATTTCTGTTTTGGTTAAGCTGGGAAGGGGACTTGGGAGTTTTTCTTGTTGTGACCAAACCCTTAATCCCATTTTCTTCTACTCTAGCTGAAACAAAGTAAGTCTTTGTGTATGAAAAGATTTGTAAGCAATTCTTTTTAAAATCTGTCCTGAGCTCAGTTCTAAACCTGAAAAACTGCAGTTCAGATTGAAATCACTTTTGATAATTAGTTTGGGCTAAAGATTAAGAAATTGTTAACCTGTAGTTTTAGTGGTGTAACTCCACTCTAGTCTACATATCATTTTGTTCATAGCATAATACTTAGCAAGCTTGCAATTTCTGCAACCTGTATAGCAGCCCTCTGTACCTTGTCTATTTTCGGTTTTTAACAGAGTGCAGCAATTTCTTTTCCTTTCTCATCACTTAGTGCTGAATGGTTTGATAGACTTTAGTTATTTGTTTAGCTACCACTTTAGCAAACATAGTGTTTTTGTCTTAGTGAAAGAAGTGGCAGACTTCACCCTTTGCAAAAGAATTTTGGTAGCCGACTGTGCATTGTCCAGTTTTCGGTTGGACTAGTAGTGCACAGCAACTTCTTTCTTTCTTGTCAATTGCTGTTAGCAAATGGTGGGTTAATTTCCTAATCTAATTAGGAATACCCTAAGCTAAAGTATAGTGCTTTGCTTGTGATCATTTAAATCAGCAATTTACAATTGGTGTTTGTCCTGTTCAGTTTTCAGAAAAACTGAAAACTGTATTTTTGTTTGAACCGAATTTTAGTAGTTAGTGCTAACTAATGTTTGGTGAGGAGTTAGGCTTCTTAGTATACTCATTTATTTGTAGTTTAACCTGTAATAGTATTTTCTCTTAGCCTAATGCAGTAGCAAGTTTTCTTTTGTGAAACTGTACAGTTTTCGGTTTTTGTTAACCTGAAAACTGCAATCCTGTTGAACCGAAATCTGGTCTTGAGTGTCCACAAATGATTAGTGTTGAGCTAGACTTTAAAATATACTCATTTAGCTGTAATTTAATCTAAGGATACCAATTTCTCTTAGCCTAATTCATCAGATAGCTTTCTTTTGTGAAATATCACAGTTTTCAGTTTTGACAAATCTGAAAATTTCTGTTTTGGTTGAGCTGAAATGTGCTAATCAGTGTTAAGGGATGCTAGGTGATAAGTTAAACATGTATAGGTACTTATCTAGCTATAACTCCATCTTGTATGTCAATTTGTTATAGTCTAATGAAGCTTCAAGTTTATATCTCTAAATCTGTCCAGAATTTCAGATTTCAAAATCTGATTTTTGCCTTACTTTGTAAGCCTCAAATCTTGATGACTACTTGTGTTTGATGCTAAATAGTATGCTAGGCTATAAGTTTTACTCATTATCTAGTTATCTAAGCTAAATCATTGTTGGGTTCTTAGCAAAAATCAGCAAGACATCATTTTGTAATCAGCCCAAATCTCATTTTGCTTAACTCAAACTATGTGATCTAAACCGAAATTGATATTGGTTGGTAGCTGATAGTAGGAGATGAATTAGACTTAGTATATTTCTCATTTAGTTGGGAATTAGCCCAGAATATCATTTTCTTCTTATGACCAAGTTCATCAATCTGATTTTTGTAAATCTGTCCAGTTTTCGGTTTTGCCAAAGTCTAAAACACGTAGTCCGATTTTGATCTTCTTGCTAGGGAGTTGTAGCTGATGCTATGTGATGAGTAGGTTTTAAGTATTGCCCATTTAGTTGTAGCTTTATCAAAGCATCATTCTTTCTTAATCTAATGAAACATCTAACTCTTTCTTTGCAATCTATCTAGATTTCTAGTTTTGCTAAACCTGAAAGTGTAGCTTTTCATTTTCCATTTCAGTCTAGCTACTCTTGGTGGTCATGTCGACAACATGCAATTTTTGTTGGCCTCTATTCTTTCTAGTAGAGAGTGCAAGTGTTGAGTAAATGTCATTTTAGAAATTTGAAATTCTAGTCTTTGTTGATTCAAATCAATCAGAATGCCTTTCTAACCCATTATATTCGATAGCAAATGTATTAGTTATTGTATATGGGGTAGTGTCCTTGAGTAAGATATGACTTAAGCATGTTGTTAAATATGCATTGAGCTATTGATCATGCACTCTTTTACGCATTTTGATCTTTGCCATTTTCTTGCTATTCATTGGACTTTTGTGTTCTAGATCTTTGGTTCTTACGAGATTGTTGAATCTTTTGTTGAGCCACGTAACTGAACAAGAGGTTATCTATTATTACCAAGGCAAGCTTCCTCTCGCACCATATTGATCCTAATCTTTTGAGCTGTAGATTTATAAAATACGGTGACAACTTTGTTGCATGCAATTTTCTAAAAGACTATTTATGTTACTGCTCCTAGTTAGCTATGACCAAAACTTATGGCTTACCTTGAATTGATCATACACTCAACCTCGATAGTTTGTGGTGATAATACTAAATTTTCAATTTTGCTTAGCCATGCAGGTCCCTAGAGCGGTAATGTTTGACAAGCTTATCTTGTCAAACACAGGGAACAACAAATACATTTTTATTTCATGATTCTTTGTTCGGTTTCTTTAAATATGATATGAATCTAAATCTTGTGGTTAAACTTAATTCAAATCGGACAAGTGGATGCTAGTGATGGTGCCTAGTGCGAGAATGGGAAATGTGGATGTCTTATGCAGGTTGATTAAGGATCGAACTCTGACGGCCCAATTCAAGCACCAACGTGCTTCCACATGCGATTGTATGGTATTTGTTTGGTTAAGTAAAGGGTTAATATTATTGAGTTGGATACGGAGAGTAAGGACATGTGTATTGATTTCATATGGCATAGATGCTTAAGTCTTGGGCCGTGTCGTATGCCATGTGGAACCTATATCGATATCGGATGTTCTTAGAAGGGTAAGGGCGTAGATGTGTTACATCGCATGTACGTACCTTGAGGCCCGCTAGCGTGTAATATGTGTGACTAACACGAGTTTGCATTTAATTGGTAGGTCGGCATTCCTGTACAACATGTGAACCTCGGTTGAATATATGCTATCGATCGTTGTTTAAGCGGGATCGGTGTCACATGGGTCATCCAACTCAATAGTGTTAACTTGTTGAAAATACCGAATCTTAGTTTACCCGGCGGCATACCAAAGCGGTGTGCTATTATCCTAGGGGCTACGGGCTAACTAAGTCATGTGGGTAAAGTTGTACACCTGCAGGATTAAAACTATTCGAATAGCCGTGTCCACGATTCACGAACAACGCTTGATTGATGTCACTGTATAGAATTTGCTCTCATTTGGGTTTTGGAAATTTCAATTTCGGCATGAGGAGGATCATGATTGGTTTGGTAATGATCGGTGATTATTATTGATCTTGTTTATGCTTATGTTCAATAACTTCTTGTTTTTAGTCCAAATTGAATTATCAAAATTGCTTTGTCAAAATTTAGCAATGGTAGGTTAATATGTATCGCTTTATGCAAATTGAACCATTTAAGCCTTACATTGATAACCTTATGCATATAAAGTTCTATTCCTTTGTATAGGTTCTCCTAAACACGTTCTTTTATTAGTTTGTGTAAGACTTCTTTGAGTACCTTTCGTACTCAAGGTTTATGACCTCTTGTTGCGGTGAGGATGGATATTTATATGAGATGCCCGTTAGCGCCGATCCGAGTGGCGCTAACGAGTAATGCTAGTTCTAGCCTCCACGCAATAGCTGCGGGATATTGGGGCCATTGGTGGTTTTGCTTTTATGTTTTGTTTCATTGTTGCTCTTTTTGTTAATGACCCAAGGTCATCTGTTTTCATTCGGTATTGTAGCAACCTAGTGCTGTATCAACCGAATTTGGAGATGTAATTATTGATGTATAATTATGTGAATGTATGACTTGTATGTGAATGATGCAATGTTGTTTTAGGATATATGTGCAATATTCATCGATCTGGGAAATATTGCATGACATATATCCAAGAACACAATGTTGAAATTGTTACTTGTTATCATTATGCTTTTAGTATGATTCTTAATAAAGGATTTGCCTTGTTCCTTAAATAAGAATTATGCTATCGATATAATTTTAATAAGACACATTTCAATAATTGAGGGTCTCACAGCGTTAATATCGAGCATACGTTTATCTCATAGGATAGAATTAGCATGGTTGTTGCCTTTAGTGAGTCTCTGTGATACTATTTTAACATAATTAATTTCTAAAAGATCTAAGCATGCTGTCTTTTACTTCTTATCTTCTTTTAGTATCAATTCTTATCTACCCTTCTTTTGATTTTTTTTAAGATCAGTTTCTTACCTACCTTGTCTTTCATCTGTAGATGAGTGGCTGGTATTTGATTAAGGAGACTCGCTAGAAGGTGTGGGCGGGTTTCCGCCTTACTTGAGACATGATGTGGCGCGCTAATTTCACTTATCGGCCGAGTATGCCATCTACCGTAGAGGCCGAGGGCACGGTATGGAAGAGTACCAAGCTATCATTAATGTGATCGCCAGACAGGTGGTGGGTAGTGTTCCCTACTGCATCCATGTGCGTGCCACCTCCGAGTCTATGGCTGTGCAGGAAGCTGCGCGTAGGATGATGAGCCTCCTTCGTCATGATTTGACGGAGCTGTCTCAGCCACCCTATGTGCACTTCCCAAAGCAAGGCCCTAGTTCGGATGTGATTACGTTTGATGAGATACAGTTTGGAGAGGACCCATACGTACGCGAGTTAGCTAGGTTGGTCCGTATCATGGCCCAAACCTATCACTGTCTCGTGTACGAGTTATGGGAGACCCGCCATCGTTTGCACGAGGCACAAGAATATTTGAGGCTTGGTGTTGTCACAAACCGTGTTCCTCGTAACGTGCTTTATGGCAACAATGAGATTCCACCAGCTGCCACTGTACCCCAAGGATGGCGCCTTCCAGAAGTTCCCGGGATGGTTCCTGTTTTTGGCGGTGTCGTCGGGCGGGATATATCTGCTGGATTTCCTCGCACTCAGCGGCCTACTCACTCTGGGGGACATCATCTGCTGTTGGGTTCTCCCACTCGTCTCGTTAGCCCATCGAACCCTTTAGATACTGGTTCACCTGAGGCTCATTTGCTAAATGAGTTTCCGGTGAATTTTAACCGAGACGACCATGTTTAGAATCAAGGATGTAATCGGCTTTAGTTGTGTAATAGGCTAGTAGTTGTCTATTAAGTAGTGTGTAATAGCATAGCCTATATACGTATAAATATTGTGTGCTAACGTTTGTACTTTAAAACATGGTGAGGTAGTGGCCGACTTGTGTATTTTGGGCATAGCATGTTTCTGTTATTTATTAATAAAGTGGATCTGAGGCTTTTGTTTGTAATTGAATTTGTCATAGTCTTTGTTCAGTGACATTTCATGGGATGGAAGCCGCACCTTTTATTGTATTTTGTCTTTGTTGTTTTTGGTGTTAATTGGTTGCATATCATGACATCTTGCATGCTTAGGTTTAGTATTTAATTATTTTCTTTCTCCAAAGCTTGTATGTGTTAGCACGAGTGTATCCTTGTTATAATGTTCACCATTATATGGCAGGATGACAGGACCAACCACTCGATCGCGAACACAACAAGAGGAGAGGTTCTCTACTCTGTTCTTGAGACTCGAGGCGAGACGGACCCTTCCGGATCCCATGGTCCGCCGGTGGTAGGCGGGAAGAGGAGCTTCCTCCACCACCTACTATGGCGGATGTGCTCATGCAAATTGGCGCAACGCATGGACGACAGCGCATCTTGGAGCGGTGCGCTCAATACCTCTTCCATCACTCCACCATTGGTAGGCGGGAGTTTCGCATGGGCGAAAGTCTTGCGACTTTGGCGGACTAATCCACGGCGTTCTCTAGCTCCTGAGATCCTTTGGAGGCGGAGGATTGGCTTAAGGAGATTAAAAAGAAGGCGACCATTGCCCGGTGCTCGAAAGGGAGAAGGTCTGTATGCTAGCTACCGATTGGTGGGCGGCTAGCAATTGGTGGGATAATTATCGGCTATCAACCCACGGACATACTCCTACGGCTTGAGTTCATGGAGGCCTTCGCGAGGCCCATATACGAGGAGTGATGATGCTCAAGCGGCGGAATTTCTCGCTCTCAAGCGGTAATCGGTGACCGAGTACCTTCATGAGTTTAATTTTCTTGCTCGGTATGCCCCTGATGATGTTTCGACGGACGCTCGTCGTCGAAACCGTTTCATGAATGGTCTATCTGAAGAGTTGCAGTTGGCTTTGGCGGTACAGGATTTCAGAAATTTCCAACATCTTGTGGACAAAGCCATCATTCTTTGAAACTAAAAGCAAGGCATTGGAAGAGTCGCGAGCGGCGAAGGTTACCCATTCGCATCCGAGAGCGTTCGTCGGACCGCGTCGTGGCGGCCTCGGCCTTCCGGGCGCGATTTGGTTCCACCTGAGCGCCGATGTTTGCTTTTCGCCCACCGCCACCTTCTGGTCAGTCCCGACCTAGTGGCCACAGACCACCTGCTGCCATCAATGTCAGGCCGGGGGTGATATGTTATCATTGTGGACGTCCGGGGCATTTTGCAAATCAGTGTTTTGCTAAGGCAAAGGGGTTACCACCTGTTCAGCCATCTCCAGCTCTTGTTCGTCCTGCACCTTCTCCAAAGGCAATTGCTAAGCTGATCGATTCGGCCGTGGCGTGTAAATCAATTAGCTGCTTGAAGAAGCGGCGAGGCACCTGAAGTTATCCTTGGTATGCTCCTAGTTAATTCCAGTTCGGCTACTGTTTTATTTGACTCTGGAGCATCCCATTCTTTTGTTAGTAAGCAGTTTGCTACTCAACATCAGTTAGTTATGCATCATCTTCATCCACCGCATATGATTCATTCGCCTGGGTCGGTATTTTTAACTGATCAAATCTGCCTTAATGTCAATATCATTATTGAAGGGTAGATTTTTAAGCGGACTGATTGTGATAAACTCACAAGGTTTAGATGTTATTTTGGGAATGGATTGGTTGACCAAGAATCTGGGGCAAATTAATTGTGCCCAACGAACCATATCCGTCACTAATAAAAATGGCCTTTCACCATTTTCAATCTAGAACAGTTCATTCTCATCAGGTGCGATGAAAATGGATACCACCCTACTTTGGAGTCGATCTGGTAGTATGTGAATATCCGGACGTTTTTCCTGAAGACCTTCCCGGTATGCCACCAGATCGGGAAGTGGAGTTCGTGATTGAACTAGTTCCTGGTACTGCTCCCATATCGAGAAGACCTTATCGCATGCCTTCTAATGAGTTGTTTGAATTGAAGAAACAACTGGGAGAATTGCTTGACAAAGGGTTCATTCGACCGAGTTCCTCACCATGGGGATGCCCGGCCATCTTTGTCCAAAAGAAAGACAAGACTTTACGGATGTGTGTGGATTACCGTCCGTTAAATGAAGTCACTATCAAAAACAAATATCCTTTACCTCGAATCGATGATCTGTTTGACCAGTTGACTGGAGCCTGTATCTTTTCTAAGATTGATTTGCGATCGGGCTATCATCAGATCAAGGTTAGAGCTGAGGACATTCCAAAGACAGCATTCTCTACTCGTTATGGGTTATATGAATATACTGTCATGTCCTTTGGCCTAACCAATGCTCCAGCTTATTTTATGAATCTTATGAATTCAGTCTTCATGGAATTCTTGGATAAGTTTGTTGTTGTGTTTATTGACGACATTCTTATCTATTCCAAGTCTGCCGAAGAGCATGATCGACATTTGAGACTTGTCTTTGGATACACTTATAAGCATCGGTTGTATGCTAAATTTAGCAAGTGTGCTTTACGGCTCAAACAAGTTGCATTCTTGGGACATGTATTATCGAAGGAGGTATTACGGTTGATCGACAAGATACAAGATGTATTGGGCTGGAAGCAGCCTCGGAATGTTCATGAAGTTCGGAGTTTTCTTGGACTTGCGGGTTATTACCGTCGGTTCATTGAAAACTTCTCTAAAATTTCTAGGCCTCGACCCGACTTCTAAAGAAGGAGAACAAATTCTTTTGGTCGGTGGAGTGTAACAGTTTTCGACTCTGAGAAAGCTCTGATCAAAGCTCTGTTCTCACTCTTCGGATATCCATAAGACTTTTGATATCTATTGTGATGCATCTCGCCATGGACTTGGTGTGTACTTATGCAAGAAGGCGAGTTGTGGCATATGCATCGAGCGATTCGACCTCATGAGGTGAATTACCCTACTCATGATTTGGAATTGGCGGCCGTAGTCCATGCATTAAAGATTTGGCGACATTACCTTCTCGTGTCGTTGCGAAATATATCTTGATCATAAAAGCTGAAATATATATTCACTCAAGTGGATCTGAATATGAGGCAAAGAAGATGGCTTGAATTGATCAAGGACTACGATATGGGTATTCACTACCACCACAGCAAAGCCAATGTTGTGGTGATGCTTTAAGCGAAAAGTCACATTGCAATTGCTTATCAACAACTCCTGGCTAAGAGCTTATGTGCTGATTTTCAGCTTAAGTCTCGAAATAGTAGCAGATGGATTTCTTCTTTGCTTTGGAAGTGAAGTCAACCCTCGAAGATCGATTAAAGCTCGAAAGCGATGCCGAGGTGGCGAAATCAAGGAAAATTTGAAGGCGGTAAAGCCATCGAATTCTCTGAAGATGCCGATGGTCTCCTTGATATCGCAATCGTTTGGTGGTACCTTCAAATTCTCGATTGAGAGAGCTAATTCTCAAAGAAGCTCATAATTCCAAGTTTTCTATACATCCCGAAGTACTAAGATGTACGGGACTTGAAGAAGACATTTTGGTGGAGCGGGATGAAAAGGCAAATTGCTCGATTATGTTCTTTGAGTGTGATATTTGCCAAAGGGTTAAAGCCGAGCATTTAAAACCTCTTTGGTACCCTTCAGCCATTGCCTATTCCACAATGGAAATGGGAAGAAGTCGGTATGGATTTTGTTACCGGACTTCCAAAAACACAGAATGGGTTTGATGCCATTTGGGTGATCGTTGATCGTCTAACGAAAGTGGCTCATTTTATTCCTGTCAAAACCATTTTCAATGGCAAGCAATTAGCAGAGCTCTATATTGCTAAGATTGTTTGTCTCCACGGTGTTCCAAAAGTCATTGTCTCAGATCGTGGACCTCAGTTCACATCTCATTTACGAATTGTCTCCATCAAGCCATGGGGATGAACTCTCTTCGATCTTGCTTATCATCCTCAAACCAGTGGTCAAGCCGAAAGGGTAAATCAAGTGATGGAAGATCTTCTTAGAGCACATGTGCTATCATATGGCAAGAATCGGGAAAAATCTTTGCCGTATGTGGAGTTTTCCTACAATAATAGCTATCAAGCAAGTATTCAAATGTCACCTTTTGAAGCCTTGTATGGGAGAGCTTGTAGGACTCCATTGAATTGGTCGAAGTGCAGTGAAAGACCATTTTATGGTCGGACTTGGTAATAGAAGCCGAAGAGCAAGTTAAATGCGATTGAGACCGATTGGCTTTCGATCTCGTCGGAAGAGCTATCTTGACCTCGTCGTCGTGAGTTAAGTTTTGAAGTAGATGATTATGTCTACCTCAAAGTATCACCGATGAAGGGCACTCATCGTTTTCGGTGAAAGGAAAGCTAGCACCTCGTTATATCGGACCCTTAGAATCATTGCAAAGCGAGGAGCGGTAGCTTATCAATTAGAGCTACGAGTCTCTCTCGGATGCATGATACTTTTCATATTTCTCACCAAGAAATGCCTTCGTATTCCTCACGAGGCCACGCTTATGAGAATCTTGATCTCCAACGGATCTTTCCTATCAAGAGCAACGGTGCGTATTCTTGATGAAATGGAGCGCAGAACAAGAAACCGCACCGTCAAATTCTTAAAAGTTCGATGGGCTAATCATTGAGAAGATGAAGCCACGTGGGGCGTGAAGATCGATGAGGATGGAACACCCCCATCTTTTTTCTGTTTAAAAATTGCCTTTGAGACAAGAAAGGCAAGGTTAAACAAAGCAATGTAAAGAAAGGATGTAATAACAACACTATGTTGTCTATTAGAATCTTTCTTTGCTATCTTTATCGGAAATCAAAACAACATGTGTTTTATCTCCAGAAAGAACCATTTCAGCTGAATTCCTTTGCAACTTTTGAGTGTCCAAAATCTGGGACGAGATTCTCTTAAGAGGTAGGTTTATAATAGCCAGTTTTAATAAACAGTAGCAAGATGTTAAAACATAACATCACTGTTTATTTGAAAACTTAGATATGTTGTTACAATCCAAAATATTGTTTTGCTATTCTTTTTGTCTCCATCAATCTCAGCCCTCCCTTTTTGATCAAGTGGCTGGTTTTCTTGGAGTTTTTGTTGCTTCCTTGCTGCTGCTACCGAATGCAACACAGGGCAGTGCAGCAGCTCTCTTTCTATTTTCCTTCTTCTTTTCGGTTGGGCATAGCAACCAGCAGAGCATCAGCTTCAGCAGCAGCAGCTCTGTTTTTCTTTCCTTTCTTGTGGCTGGAGAGCAATGCAGCCGAGTAGCAAAGCTCAGTGCAGGGCAGCAGCTCCAGCAGCACAGCAGCCTTTTTCTTTTCTTTCCTTCTTTTCAGTTGGGAAGCAATGCTTTGTCCAGCAAACAACTCAAAGCAGCAACCCTTTTTCCCTCTCTCTTTTTTCGGCTGAGGGCAGTGCAGCCAGCAGAACCACCTCAGCATCTCTAGAACCCTCTTCTTTGCTCAGGAGCTTTAACCATTCCCAAGCCTTAGTGTAACCTCCTGCCTTTCTAGATTGCAAGGGCTACTCATACTGCTGCTCTTCCTTTCTTCCTTATCAGTGGAAAGTGAAGTGACTCCCAGTGAACCGAGCCAGGAGAGCATCAAGTGGGGATTTCTGTTTTGGTTAAGCTGGGAAGGGGACTTGGGAGTTTTTCTTGTTGTGACCAAACCCTTAATCCCATTTTCTTCTACTCTAGCTGAAACAAAGTAAGTCTTTGTGTATGAAAAGATTTGTAAGCAATTCTTTTTAAAATCATCTGAGCTCGATTCTAAACACGAAAACTGCGATTGATTGAAATCACTTTTGATAATTAGTTTGGGCTAAAGATTAAGAAATTGTTAACCTGTAGTTTTAGTGGTGTAACTCCACTCTAGTCTACATATCATTTTGTTCATAGCATAATACTTAGCAAGCTTGCAATTTCGCAGCTTTGTATAGCGACCCTCTGTACCTTGTCTATTTTCGGTTTTTAACAGTGCGCGACAATTTCTTTTCCTTTCTCATCACTTAGTGCTGAATGGTTTGATAGACTTTAGTTATTTGTTTAGCTACCACTTTAGCAAACATAGTGTTTTGTCTTAGTGAAAGAAGTGGCGGACTTCACCCTTTGCAAAAGAATTTTGGTAGCCATTGTGCATTGTCCAGCTTTGGGTTGGACTAGTAGTGCACAGCAACTTCTTTCTTTCTTGTCAATTCTTTGTTAGCAAATGGTGGGTTAATTTCTAATCTAATTAGGAATACCTAAGCTAAAGTATAGTGCTTTGCTTGTGATCATTTAAATCAACAATTTACAATTGGTGTTTGTCTGTTGATTTTGAAAAAGCTAAAGCTGTATTTTGTTTGAACCAATTTTAGTAGTTAGTGCTAACTAATGTTTGGTGAGGAGTTAGGCTTCTTAGTATACTCATTTATTTGTAGTTTAACCTGTAATAGTATTTTCTCTTAGCCTAATGCATTAGCAAGTTTTCTTTTGAAGCTATCTGAGTTTGGTTTTGTTAACTCAAAACTGCAATCCTGTTGAACCGAAATCTGGTCTTGAGTGTCCACAAATGATTAGTGTTGAGCTAGACTTTAAAATATACTCATTTAGCTGTAATTTAATCTAAGGATACCAATTTCTCTTAGCCTAATTCATCAGATAGCTTTCTTTTGTGAAATATCACAGTTTTGAGTTTTGACAAATCTGAAAATTTCTGTTTTGGTTGAGCTGAAATGTGCTAATCAGTGTTAAGGGATGCTAGGTGATAAGTTAAACATGTATAGGTACTTATCTAGCTATAACTCCATCTTGTATGTCAATTTGTTATAGTCTAATGAAGCTTCAAGTTTATATCTCTAAATCTGTCCAGAATTTGATTTCAAAATCTGATTTTGCCTTACTTTGTAAGCCTCAAATCTTGATGACTACTTGTGTTTGATGCTAAATAGTATGCTAGGCTATAAGTTTTACTCATTATCTAGTTATCTAAGCTAAATCATTGTTGGGTTCTTAGCAAAAATCAGCAAGACATCATTTTGTAATCACCCAAATCTCATTTTGCTTAACTCAAATATGCAGATCTAAACCGAAATTGATATTGGTTGGTAGCTGATAGTAGGAGATGAATTAGACTTAGTATATTTCTCATTTAGTTGGGAATTAGCCCAGAATATCATTTTCTTCTTATGACCAAGTTCATCAATCGATTTTTGTAAATCATCCGAGTTTTCGGTTTTGCCAAAGTCTAAAACACTGTAGTCGATTTTGATCTTCTTGCTAGGGAGTTGTAGCTGATGCTATGTGATGAGTAGGTTTTAAGTATTGCCCATTTAGTTGTAGCTTTATCAAAGCATCATTCTTTCTTAATCTAAGGAAACATCTAACTCTTTCTTTGCAATCTATCTAGATTTCTAGTTTTTGCTAAAACTGAAAGTGTAGCTTTTCAGTTTTCCATTTCAGTCTAGCTACTCTTGGTGGTCATGTCGACAACCTGCAATTTTTGTTGGCCTCTATTCTTTCTAGTAGAGAGTGCAAGTGTTGAGTAAATGTCATTTTTAGAAATTTGAAATTCTAGTCTTTGTTGATTCAAATCTGAATCTGTAATGCCTTTCTAACCCATTATATTCTGATAGCAAATGTATTAGTTATTGTATATGGGGTAGTGTCCTTGAGTAAGATATGACTTAAGCATGTTGTTAAATATGCATTGAGCTATTGATCATGCACTCTTTTCTGCATTTTGATCTTTGCCATTTTCTTGCTATTCATTGGACTTTTGTGTTCTGAATCTTTGGTTCTTACGAGATTGTTGAATCTTTTGTTGAGCCACGAAACTGAACAAGAGGTTATCTATTATTACCAAGGCAAGCTTCCTCTGCACCATATTGATCCTAATCTTTTGAGCTGTAGATTTATAAAATACGGTGACATCTTTGTTGCATGCAATTTTCTAAAGACTATTTATGTTACATTTCCTAGTTAGCTATGACCAAAACTTATGGCTTACCTTGAATTGATCATACACTCAACCTACGATAGTTTGTGGTGATAATACTAAATTTTTCAATTTTGCTTAGCCATGCAGTCCCTAGAACGGTAATGTTTGACAAGCTTATCTTGTCAAACCTGGGGAACAACAAATACATTTTTATTTCTGTTGATTCTTTGTTCGATTTCTTTAAATATGATATGAATCTAAATCTTGTGGTTAAACTTAATTCAAATCGGACAAGTGGATGCTAGTGATGGTGCCTAGTGCGAGAATGGGAAATGTGGATGTCTTATGCAGGTTGATTAAGGATGAACTCTGACGGCCCAATTCAAGCACCAGCGTGCTTCCACATGCGATGTATGGTATTTGTTTGGTCAAGTAAAGGGTTAATATTATTGAGTTGGATACAGGAGAGTAAGGACATGTGTATTGATTTCATATGGCATAGATGCTTAAGTCTTCGGGCCGTGTCGTATGCCATGTGGAACCTATATCGATATCAGATGTTCTTAGAAGGGTAAGGGCGTAGATGTGTTACATCGCATATGCGTACCTTGAGGCCCGGCTGCGGTGTAATATGTGTGGCTAACACGAGTTTGCATTTAATTGGTGGTCGGCATTCCTGTACAACATGTGAACCTCGGTTGAATATATGCTATCGATCGTTGTTTAAGCGGGATCGGTGTCACATGGGTCATCCAACTCAATAGTGTTAACTTGTTGAAAATACGAATCTTAGTTTACGGCCGGCATACCAAAGGCAGTGTGCTATTATCCTAGGGGCTACGGGCTAACTAAGTCATGTGGGTAAAGTTGTACACCCCTGCAGGGATTAAAACTATTCGAATAGCCGTGTCCACGGTTACGGGCAACGCTTGGATTGATGTCACCTGTATAGAATTTGCTCTCATTTGGGTTTTGGAAATTTCAATTTCGGCATGAGGAGGATCATGATTGGTTTGGTAATGATCAGTGATTATTATTGATACTGTTTATGCTTATGTTCAATAACTTACTGTTTTTAGTCCAAATTGAATTATCAAAATTGCTTTGTCAAAATTTAGCAATGGTAGGTTAATATGTATCGCTTTATGCAAATTGAACCATTTAAGCCTTCTGTTGATAACCTTATGCATATAAAGTTCTATTCCTTTGTATAGGTTCTCCTAAACACGTTCTTTTATTAGTTTGTGTAAGACTTGCTGAGTACCTTTCGTACTCAAGGTTTATGACCTCTTGTTGCAGGTGAGGATGGATATTTATATGAGATGCCCGTTAGCGCCGATCTGAGTGACGCTAACGAGTAATGCTAGTTCTAGCCTCCACGCAATAGCCTGCGGGATATTGGGGCCATTGGTGGTTTTGCTTTTATGTTTTTGTTTCCGCTGTTGCTCCTTTTGTTAATGACCCAAGGTCATCTGTTTTCATTCGGTATTGTAGCAACCTAGTGCTGTATCAACCGAATTTGGAGATGTAATTATTGATGTATAATTATGTGAATGTATGACTTGTATGTGAATGATGCAATGTTGTTTTAGGATATATGTGCAATATTCACTGATCCTGGGAAATATTGCATGACATATATCCAAGAACCTGAATGTTGAAATTGTTACTTGTTATCATTATGCTTTTAGTATGATTCTTAATAAAGGATTTGCACTGTTCCTTAAATAAGAATTATGCTATCAGTATAATTTTAATAAGACACATTTCAATAATTGAGGGTCTCACAACAATGGAGTAATTAAATTCTTAATTAAAATACAGCCCTTCATGATGATCGACGCGCATATAGCTAGCTTCCTCAACGGGTTCTTCCTCGAGCACGATCTTGTCTCGAAAGGTGGCAACTCGTCAAATTGATTGTATTCTTCCTCGTCCACTACATTCTCAACTCAGACAATCCTCCTTTTTCCATGAAGAACTACGTGGCGCTTCTTATTTGCGGATTCGGTTACATAGAAGACTTGAACAACTTGGTTGCTTGATGCGAATGGTTCGTCTTTGTATCCGACACGTTCGAGGTCCACGGTAGTGACGCCGTGCTTGTCGACCTTCACATGGGAGATGGACCCAACGGCACGAAAAGGGGATCTTGAAAAGCACGTAGTCGATCTCCCATATCTCCTCTATTTGCCCATAATCACGAGCTCCTCGGCCCATCGGTCTTGAATGCATCTATCACGGACACATTACGCCTTTGTGCTCTTCCTATCTGAGTGCCGTATAAAATGTGTACCCATTTATGTCGATCCTTGCCATGTGACAATTGTAAATGTGACCCTCTTGCCAACCATAGCAGTATCATCACTTGATGACCTCAGAGTGATTCGCACCTTTAACCATTCGTTTAACAAGCGGTTGTGCTCTCGTGATCCAAACCTCCGGCCGTGCGGATTACATTGGCGTACCATGTCTTTGTGCTCATCGATGTGCGGGGACACTTGGGTCATGTGTTGCAAGACCGTGAAATGGGCTTGAGCGTCGTATCGGATCGGGAGTGATTGATTTCCTTCCGATGGTCCGATACCATCGGTCTCCCCTCATGGCGAGATAGAGGCACACCAATCGGATCCACGAGCCATGTAGTCGGCGCAGAACTCAATGACCTCTTAGTTGCATAACCTTGATGATCTTGCCCTCGGTCGAGATCGATTCCGTCGTAGGACTTGAGAATTTCCATGTACCTCTCGAGCGGGTACATATGGCGTAGAAACACGGGCCGCATATCTTTATCTCTTTCACAAGGTGAACAATGAGATGGACCATGATATCGAAAAATGACGGAGGAAATACATCTCAAGATGACACAGAGTCGTCACTACCTCGGCTGCAGAGCATCTAGTCCTTGGGGATCGATGACCTTCGAGCAATTGAGTTGAAGAAATAACACGACCTCAAGATTGCCACTCGGACCTTGTTGGCAAGATACTCCTAATTACAGCGAGGAAGCATTTGTGTCATCAGCACCACGACAATCATGCGACTTCATACCAATTAATTTCAAATCTTGCATAGAAACAAGTTTCTTAATGTTAGCGGAGTAACGAGGCGGGACTTTCACAGTGCAAGCTCAGCAGCGATTCATTTCTCTCGGCCTTGGGCGAGTGTAGCAAGTTGGGGAAGAATGCGTTAAGTCTGTATCGGTCTCTTTCGGTGCTAACTCGGTCCTTATGTTCATATCGACCAAGTCACGCCGTGCGTTAACACCATCCTTTGTTTTGCCACTAATGTTCGAAGAAGAGACCAATCAAGCTATCACATACATTCTTCTCTCGTGCATAGCGTCGATCACGATGGCGAACTTCTAAGTACTCCCAATAAGGCAAGTCCCAAAAATTGACCGCTTCTTCGGATGTTCTTCTCACGGGTTCTTAATTTACGTCCCTTCCCAAGCACAACATCGATATCCTTAACCATATCATAGACCTCTTTCCCACTAAAAGCCCTTGAAGCTGAACCGTCTTCCTTATTTCCGTCGAATTGTTTCTTCATCTTGCGGTATGGGTGACTCCTCGGAAGGAAACTACGGTGGCGCATATACACGATTTCTGCGAGTTGTTGACCATACACTCTCAGTAGCATCTAAGCGGTCGCGGACGAGCTTTGGCTCCTTTTGTCTTTGGCTTGAAGCGAGGTTACCAAGGCGGGAAAATCATTGATGGTGCGAGAACAACATGGCGCGTAAAGTGAAGTTCTCTCGTTTATGCGCATCCCATACACATACCCTTCCGTTCCACAGTGTCACAAGATCTTCCAGACAATGGTGCTAGGTACACATCAATATCATTCCCGAGTTGCTTGGCCCTTGGATAAGTAGTGACATCAAAATGTACTTCCGCTTCATCTGAGCCAAGGAGGAAGGTTGTACATACATAGATTCACGGGCAGTGCTATGTCGGTTGCTCATGTTACCGAAAGGATTCATTCCATCCGTACTCAACCTAACCTTATGTTCCTCGGTTCCGCACCGAACTCTTGAAGCTCGATCGAAGTTTCTCCTTTGGCGAGAATCGGCGAGGTGTCTTAGCTTTCCATCTCTCTTACGCTCCTCCGAGTGCCAGCGCAGCAATCTTGCCTCCTTTGGGTTCGCAAATAAGCGCTTCAAGCGTGGGATTATAGGTAGATACCACAACATCTTAGCGGAGGTCCTTGCTTCACCTTAGCGATATTTTGGCGCTTGTATCGGGATGCTTTGCACACGGACAATAATGCATGTCTGCATACTCTTTCTGTAGAGGATACAATCATTCGGACATGCATGTATTCTTTCTACTTCCATTCCCAATGGGCAAATAACCTTCTTTGCTTGATAGGTGGTCTTTGGGCAACACGTTTCCCTCGGAAGGATGTCAGCTAGGAGACCTAACAACGCCGTGAAACTCTTATCGGACCAACTATTGCTTGCCTTCAATTTCAGCGAGTTCAAGCACGGTTGACAACCTTGTGTATTCCGGCTTGCGGCCGGGAACAAAGGTCTCACGAGTCCTCCCTTAAGCCCTCGAATTTACAAAACTCTCTCTCACTGTAGTTCTCTTACGCATCGCGTAGCATCGATCAGTTGTCATCGTGCCCCTATCCTCATCAAAAGCACATCCACATCAAAGCAAATCGTTGACTTCCTCGTGATGTCGTCATTATTAACCACGGTATAATCTGCTCTTCACCGTGGTTCGGTCCAACATGTATACCCTTTTTGAAACCCCTTGAATCAAGTGCGCTCGATCTGCGCGCGTTGTTAAACAACTTGATTACGCAATCAATGCAGACGGTACATAAAATTTATCCCTTCTTCAACATATCACCTTTCGGTGGCTCTTCTAAAAGCAACCACGCCATTAATGTAATCTTGACTCACGGTTCACACCGTACATCGATTCGATCCATCTACACTACGCATGTAACAAATTAGTGTCAAATTGATTAGCGATTAATTTATAGCAAGCGAAAATGTGCAATATAAACTCATTCTCCAACATTTGTATCTAAGGTTATTGAAAGAAAACTCTTCACTAGTTATGTACCACAGCGGTGGCATAAGCGTAGCCATGCCTCTGACCACAACCATGATCCTACCTCTAAACACGATATCTATCTCAATTGAACAATCATGCAACCCAAATATAGGCATCACCTCATACAACACTTATTAACCTAAAATACAGGAACAGTAAATGCAATATTGCTTGACCCAAACCCCACCGTACTTTGAACGATGTGTAAATTTTATTTTTAAGCCAATTAATTATCCTAACTCAAATTTTAGTGATTATTAGACCTAATTCAATTTTATTAAGTTACCACTCCTAAGTCAAATTTTAGTTCATTAGTTATAAGGTTTCAAAACTAAGATTTGCAGGGCTAATATTATTTATTCCAACATTGACGGTGCAAGATCATGTTGCAATTAGGAGTATCTTGCGAACAAGGTCAAGAGTGGCAATCTTGAGGCTGTGTTATTTCTTCAACTCAATTGCTCAGAAGGTCATCGATCCCCAAGGACTAGATGCTCTGCAGGCCGAGGTAGTGACGACTCTGTGTCATCTTGAGATGTATTTCCCTCCGTCATTTTTCGATATCATGGTCCATCTCATTGTTCACCTTGTGAAAGAGATAAAGATATCGACCACAATGTTTCTCGTCATATGTACCCGTTCGAGAGGTACATGGGAATTCTCAAGTCCTACGTGCGGAATCGATCTCGTAGGAGGGCGGCATCATCGAAGGTTATGCAGCGGAAGAGGTCATTGAGTTACTGCGTCGACTACATGGCTCAGTGGATCCGATTGATGTGCCTCTATCTCGTCATGAGGAAATTTGGATGGTATCGGGACCATCGGAAGAAATCAATCACTCCCGATTTGGATCGTGCGCTCAAGCCCATTTCACGGTCTTGCAACACATGACCCAAGTGTCCCCATACATCGGCGAGCACAAAGACATGAATGCATACGCCAATGAAATCCGGACGGTCGGAGGTTTGGATCACGAGAAACTGGCGTCGGTTCAGCGAATGGTTAAAGGTCGCGAATCACTCGGAGGTCATCAAGTGATGATCTGTTGCTATGGTTGGCAAGAGGGCCACATTTACAATTGTCACATGGCAAGGATCGACATAAATGGGTACACATTTTATCTGGCACTCGGGATAGGAAGAGCCACGGTCACGAGCAGCGGTGTCGCATAGATGCATTCGATGCCGATGGTTTGAGGAGCTCGTACTATGGGCAAATAGAGGAGATATGGGAGATCGACTCGTGCTTTTCAAGATCCCCTTATTTCGGTGCCGTTGGGTCCATCTCCCACGGTGAAGGTCGACAAATGCGGCGTCACTACCGTGGACCTCGAGCGTGTCGGATACAAAGGCGAACCATTCGTCTTGGCTAACCAAGTTGTTCAAGTCTTCTATGTAACCGACCCGGCCAAATAAGAAGCGCCACGTAGTTCTTCATGGAAAAGGAGGATTAGTCGGAGTTGAGAATGTAGTGGGCGAGGAAGAATACAATCAATTTGACGAGTTGCCACCTTTGGAGAGCGGCATCGGGCTCGAGGAAGAACCCGATGAGGAAGCTAGCTATATCTTGCGTCGATCATCATGAAGGGCTGTATTTTAATTAAGAATTTAATTACTCCATTGTAATTAATTTATTTATTCCATTGTCATGTGTTGTGTTATGGACTTGTGATCTTTAATATTGATGTCAATGTGGATATTCATGGTAATGTTGAGTTGAATTAGATATGAACTTTTGAACTCAAACTTGTCATCATCTTGCTTATCCAACGGTCTGGCGAGTTACGGATAGGTCTATCTTCCTTAGGATCTGACCCTTCTCGACTTCACTTCATTGGGTAGGTTCTCTCTTGGAGTCATTTTGAACATACTATTGCGATATGCCAATAACTTTTCCATTGAGATATTCGTGTAGCTTTTGGAATTCTTGTTATGCATTCCTTTTTCCTTTTTTTGCCTAGCATGCTTTAAATCTTGCTAAACTTTTGGGCTTTACATTATAATTAACTAATGCTAAAAACACCATCTTGGAAGTTCATCCAAAAGCGCACCATCTTGGAAGTTCATCCAAAAGCTGCGCCATCTTGGAAGTTCATCCAAAACTTGGAACCATCGAATCTTAATTTGATGATTTTGTATAATGATCTTAGGAAAATTGACATGCGTCAGTGACATATATAGGCAACACGCATCACGAGGCGGTTCTAGAGGCGAGTCTCGATATTCAACATCACGAGACGGTTCCTCTAGAGCCGTCTTCGTGATCATCTTTATCCTGAGCGGTTCTTGGGAAACATCACGGTGTTCCTTTTGCATGCTACACTTCCAAATGCAACGCTACCTCTATATATCTATTCAATTGGCCATTGAGGTGTCTTTTTTGTGATCTAGCTACAGACATTCAAGAACAAAACAATTTAAGTTTTGAGGATGCGTTCAAAGGTGTTGCCTAAGTGTCAATTCATCTCCAAAAGAAATGATAAGTGCAATTGATCACAACTAAGCAAGCATTAAAAAAGAAAAAAAGTCAAGTACCTTGCCAATGTAATTAAATACCACAGGCACTCAAATTGCTCAACAAGCGATCACATGTACATCAATATTTGGAATGAACATGTGCGAAACCTCTGAGTGATAAAAAGTTAGGAAATCGAAACCTAAAAGAAGGAAAGAGACAACTAAATCACTAAGTCAAGTAGTACTTCATTGGTGGTTATGGACATCAACTATTTGCCACTCCAAAAATCAAATATAGCTAAAAACACAAAAGAGATTGTGAGACGAGGTTGTAATACAACCTTTTCAAGGAACCGTCATGTTGGAGTGCATGCGGGCTATCTTTTGTGTGCTTAGTTTGTTTAGCTTTTTGTGGTTATGCGTGTTGACATTTTGTATTATTTATGATGATAGGAATGGAAAGCCACATCTTGTGATAAATCGTCGTAACTTATATAGATAGGAAGTACTATGCAATTTCCCATATATTATATACTATGTAATAATTGCGTCGTAACTTATATAGATAGGAAGTAAGCGAGATGGCGAGAGCACCGTCTTCGCCCGCCGTCACCGAACGCCGGACATGGCGAGCGCCGTCTTCGCCGCCGTCACCGGCCGCCGCGAGATACATAAGAGATGGTAGAGGAATATCGAAATTGCCTCTTGGTAGGTGACCATCACGGAGTCGATGGCGTTGGGGTCCCTATGGTCCCGGCATCGTGGCGATCCGGACCATCTGCGGGATACTGCAAGGAAAAGGTCCTATCACCATACCAAAGTGGAAGTCTCGACAAAGATCGAGGCGCGTCTTTGTGGGAAGACCTTTCAAGCGGGTTCACTATCGAAACACACATGAATCGCGTCGAGCGGCATGCCTTGCTCTCCATGTGTCACGCGTGGAGGACCTTCAAGAGCGTTCTTGTCACGCGATGCGTGAACAAGAGTGAGGCGCCCTTCACGAAGTTTCCATTCTTGTGCGGAAACATGGAGCGCCTTTGTGGCTATGAAGGCGAAGGATGAATTTAAGGAGCAAAGTGCGGCGCACAAAGCAATCGAACGCGAAACACTCACCCCCCGGACTTCGGCACGGCTAGTGCAGCGGCTAAATCCAGCGCAATGGGAGGCGGGAGGAGAATCTATTTCTGATATCACACACCCGCGTTCCGTGCACAGTTAAGCGAGGGCAAAGTCTCGTCGATGGCGTCACTTTCCCAAACCAGCGGACGGGAAGTGTCCCAGCGTGTGGTAAATATGTCGAACTACCTACTTGTTTACAAGTCCATAACTTAATAGTGACTATAATAACATGATGACCTCTTGCGGCGTGAATTGATTGCCCAAACTTCCGGCTCCTTCCAGAACACGGGAGAAGGATATACTATCTCGGCCCTAGGAAACAAGGAGCACCGGGTGCATACGAGAGCAAGGGTTAACGTACCTTGGGTACATGGATTCATGACGACTACTTCATGTATAGAAGTAGGAAGAGATCCAAGGCAAATCGACAATCGATTGGAGCGCTTAAGCGAAATTTCAGAACGAGATAGCAAGTTTGCGGGATCAAGCTGAATCAAGTACTCGCAACGATGCATAAGCCGCCCGTTATTGCGGGAACGGTCCTCCTCGACATCGGAGTAGTGTCGGCGTCCACGCATAATTTTGAGCGTGATGGCGACCAATTACGATAAACGACATCAAGGTAATGTACATCTATGGAATGCACCAAAGATAGACCTATAGGGCGCCTTAGCTAATTGCGTGTCGTTTTGTAGGGCCGACGGCTGCAAGCTCAAGCGAGGTTAGTTGGGTCCATTCCTATTGAATTTGGGCGGGGATGGTGCATCCATACCGGAAGGAAGCGATGCGACCTGCGGTGTCGGTGGCGCATAGTTACGCAAGGGTGGAGGTGGACATGGTACATCAACATTTCATGGCCGTCATTTGGACATTCGCCCGACGAAGAGATCACAACACTAGGGGATGCCGTGCGGTTTTATCCGATGGCCCAAGGCGGACATCGTCACGGACCCAGCGATCGCCAATCTCGGCGAGACCATTCCTCTCCAGCGGAACCCTCCATGACTCCACCTCATATTTACGCCTCGAAGGCCACCTCGCCGGTTCCGTGGAAAAGGCGAAAGGAACAACAAAAGCGTGCTACGTATCGGTTCGAGTCGTCTCGCGGAAAAGCAGCGCCAATCGTTAAGGCCAAATCGAAATCGGCGAACATTAAGCCGCCTCCCAAGTCCCGAAGCACGGAAGTACTCCATCGGAAAACCGTTGTGCTCTAACGCACAATTAGCCTGTTGGATTTGCTTGTCGGGCTTTGCATGCACGTACTTGCGAATACCGCAAAGAAGGGTGCGATCTTTGGAATCACCGTCGCATACAAGGATTAGCATTTCTTCAGCGGTAGGGCAACCGTGGTGGGGTTCAACGACTTATTCAACCTATTCAATCTCGAAGCCCTCGGCGCCTCGCTTCTACGATGTTGGACCTTTGTAAGTGTGTACAATCAAGTTCTACATTCATGTAATCTGGATAAATATCGCAACTCATTGCTTATGTATAGATACATGATGAAAAATGCGGGAAGGCGAGAGCAGTGGGTTTCCTCGACCCACCGTGGTATCTATGCAAACCATCCAAGCGAGGCGCGACCTTAAATAGAAACTATATAACGACGTCATTGCTTCTTCAGAATCGCAAGGACTACATCTTGGTGCCCTACAACCGGGGTAAGTGCTTCACTATTTGCTATTCAAATTTCATTTGTACTTAGGTTTAATAGTTATAGCGACATACATGAGTAGGTACCCTTGGATCCTTTTAGTCATTATACCCAAGAGGAACAACATGATATATCTTGATTCCCTAGTCGAAAGCGATCACGACTTGACGTGCAAGGAATACTCGACAAGTATGATCATTTCCTCTATACATAACTCTATTGTAGTCTTCCTTCGTTTGAAATGCAGAGGATAACTTTTTCAATTATGTAGTTCGTTCATCTCCTATGTTAGCCAACAAGGAAGATCAGTGGATCAGGCCTTAACTAACACGGGGCCGAAATTTCGATGCAGCTACAACACAATAATCCTATATATATCATACTTCATAAAATTTGTCTTCAATGACTATCACGTACATATGTAATTCTATTTTTGCGGTCTGCTTGACAAAAAATGATGAGCTATGTGCATTCTCGTTGCCATCATATCACGACAAATCATTAGTGCTAAGATGAAGAATCAGGAGGTTTGTCAATCTCGAAATAATTTTTTGTAATTGTAAATTCAAATATATATCCTTACCATTTTTCTTGACCTAGCGGCGGGTTTGATAATAGATTTATATGGACTCGTTGCGCAAGAGCTTCGTGGAAGTTCGAGGCGACTATGCACCTTTATCATGGCGAAATAGTTAACAAAGGAGAGTTTCACTCCATCATGACCAGAGATTCACGCAAACAATTGATTTAATTGTAATCCAATTGTACAACTATAGCAAAAATACTTCAACAAATTCGATCTTTATTAATTTATTTTGAGTAATGGTAAATTTGAGTTGTCAACAATTGATTCTCTGCGATGTATCATTTTTTTGTACATGCTTGTTTTGGAGGGCATGGCTAGCAATTCACGAGGCCAAAAAAAGCGACAAACAATGTAGCTAGGGTCGCTCGGTACCACGAGCGGTTTTATGTTGAAGCGAAATGCAGTGAAAACTATTACCACGAGCGGTTTCAACATAAAACCGTGCGTGGTAATAACTTCTGACGATTTTAAAAAAAATGCGTGATATAAACATATCACGAGCGGTTTTCTTTAAAAACCGTGCAGCGATAACTCACTATCACAGATGGTTTTTAAAGTAAACCGTGCGTGATAAGTGATATCCTGAGCGATTTTCAGCGTAAACCGTGCGTGATCATCACTATCACGAGGCGGTTTACGTTAAAACCGTCTGTGATAAATGTTATCCTGACGGTTTTGAACCGTGCGTAGTAGCTACTGTTATCACAGGCGTATAAATATAGGCGGTTGAAAGCGAAATGCGTGATAACGATTAGAACCGTGCAGTGATGGCGTGTTACGTAGTAGTGCCTTTTGGTTTTCTATTTGTAGGGTTTTGGGAAATGCATTTCCAGCAAGCATAATTATTCAAATAAATTGCATGGGATTTTATAAAATCAGAAGAAATATATGAAATAATGAAATAAATTTTAAAAATTTTAGGAGTGTTTTGGAAGGTTTTGGTTTTATAAAGTTTCAAATTTTGGGCTGCAACATTAGACTAGGGAAGAAAATTTCTTGCTATTATTCGATTTCTCGGAGGATTGTAATTAACAGCCAAAATTTTTTAGTTGTATTTGAATTTTAAATTTGAAATATAAATAAAGCTTCTACAACATGCGCGTTGTTGGACCCCGAGCGTTGAATACCCAAAATCCTCATGTGTGTACCCTACTAGTCTCATAATTAGTGGCTAGTACACACATCCACAACATTAGCATGCATCCATACGATTACCTACATCATGAAATAAATATGGTACATAAAGTTAAGGATTACATAGTTTGTAATACAAGAGCCGCGAGGCCAAATAAAAGTTAAAGTATCAAAAGTACCAGCAAATTCAATAGATTAAACATAAAAGTTCAGCGACTTGCCCATCCAAACCCTTAGGCAATATATAAGGGTAAACCCTAGAAACCCCGTCGCGTACTCCGGTATCGGCACTAAAGAAGGCGTCATTCGGCAATTGATCATCGTCATCATCTGAACAATAATTTAAGTAAGATTAAGTATATTGCGTATTCAACAAGACTTCACTACTACAGAACAGACCTTTGGTCCCGGGCCTAAAGGGCCTCTAGTCCGATTATAGGCCGGGACTAAATGTCTCACCTTTAGTCCGGGTCCCGGGCCCGGACTAAAGAACGACCTAGTCGGTTAGTAATACCAGGGACTAAAAAGTCCATTGAGGCATCTGCAGAAGTAGCCCTTTTAATCCGTTGGTATTACCAGCGGGACTAAATTTTTTTCTTTTTGTTTCCATTTCAATTCATTATTGATTTTGGTTTTAAAATTACATTAGGTTTTCAATGCGTATTCTTATTTGCTAATATATGTATCGCCCACATATAATTTAGTTTGGAACATTATTACACACAAATAAAGTATGAAACTATATATATTATGGAGCTATATATATGTATAATATATATATATATATATGCACATAAAATTTACAACATTATTCATGCATCCTTGGTATTTACAACACAAATGTTGTCCTCCACTTAAATGTCATACAAATGTTAAATCTGGTTTGGCTTCAATTGTTCATACAGGTTAAAGTAGAACTTCGGTCTAGGGCTTGAGGACATGCTCATTAAGAAATCCTGCGATTGTCTCTTGAATTCCTTTGAGGCGGTCCATATCCAACTTTGTTCCTTCAACCATATCTCCTTCAATTTGCATTAAGCGAAAAGTATTAATATACATAAGATTTATTTAATAGCAACAAATAAATAAAATGGATTTATTATATATACTTATTACGTACTTTACGCATCTGTAGATGGGTTCTTTTGCATACACCATGAGGAACTTCATAAGCGTAGTATCCACACAAATTGTTGCACGGTGGTGTAGTAGAACCCAGCATGCGATATAAAAGATAACTCTCGTCATCCAGCGTAGTTTGAAGCATGATAAGGCAAAGATGCGGGAGCTAGTACAACTTACATCCGATCGGTGTGGATCGGGAAGTGGCGCTTTGGATCGGACGGTGTAGTTGAGCGAACCAAGCCCAAACCACCTTAATAATTGGATCGTTAATTAACTATTGCAAAGTTAAAGAGCGGGAATAAATATTTAAAGATCGAAGTTACCTGGATAATGTCTATCATATCTTGGTAATCTTCTGCGGTTTTCTCAACGAGTCATAGATTAGCAAATGACCGTCGGAGATCGAGGACAATCGGTATCCGATGAAAATTGCATTTGTTTATAGAGTCAACATATATATCTTTATGTTGGATTGAGTAAGTAAAGTAAAATGTGCACGATAACAACACTCACCCAAAGTTGTAGGGAAGAGTATAAATCTTTTGTTCTTTTGGTTGATCAAGAACCTCGGAAATTCCTCTCCGTTTGAGGTCTCCATTGATCGTAGGGAGTGTTTGGGTCCTTGAATACGATATATGGATCAACGAAACCAATGTTCTTGTCGTTTCTCGTGTGAGGTCTCTCATCATGTCTCTGCATATGTATAGACATGCTAGCTAGTGTGAGGATAATTACTTATACATATACATATGCTAGAGTGAGATTATTAAAAGAAAGAATCACGTCTGAGACAAAAGCGGTGATGAGAGATTTGTCTAGGCGTTCATGTGGCATATTGGTGTAACTCATTAAAGCGAACCATTATAATGTCATCGCATACGGAAGTAATGATGGTTTCTAATTTTGGCGCAAATATAGTCATCCGCTTTTACTGCGACACGCCGCCATGTACCACTTGTTTAACAAGTACATTTGTGTCTGAAGTTCGATGAGCTTCTCGAGGTTGTATAGACTCTTGCCATATACATATTCCTTCTTCCAATGATCAACTTAGGAGCACTTTTGATGTGTGCTCATGAGCATTAGAAATGCTTAGACCGGTTTCATGAAAAATTCATCAAGTTGATCCAAATGCACATTTCCGTATATCTGTTCTATGCGTTAGTGTTTGAACCATATTCATTCCCAATAACTAAGCGGGGGCAGCGATTGTTGTGATTGTTCCCAGTGTGCAACACCCTTCCGTGCTATCTTCTCTTTCTTCTTCGCCTCCTCAATTGACTTGGTGAGAGTGCGGTCATAGTCCGATAGTGGCGAATCCTTACGAGCATGGCGTAACTTTTTACGGTGGCGTCCACCCTTTGCCTTAGAACTTACGGGCGTCTGAAGAATGCGGCTTCTCGAGTTCGCCGCTTCACTTTTAGCCTTGACTTTCGTGAAAAGCTGTCCACATCTGTTTTCAACTGAAGCATCTATTTCCTCGGCGGTCTTCTCATAGGAAAGTTTAAATGCGTCTTAGAAATAGTGGTGTTCTCCTAAGGCTTTCTTCTTGGCGGCGGTGGGGCCAGCGCCGTTTGTGGTGCGCCTCTTCTTTGGCGGAAGGCGGCGGTGTCGGCGTTGGAGCCCGCCGTGGAGCGATGGGGCGATGGCGGCGTTGGAGCCGCCGTGGAGGCGATGGGGCGATGGCGGCGTTGGAACCCGCCGTGGAAGCGATAGGCGGCGGTGTCGGCGTTGGAGCCGCCGTGGAAGCGATGGGCGGCCGGTGGCGGCGTTGGAGCCAGCCGTGGAGGAGATGGGGCGATGGCGGCGTTGGAGCCAGCCGTGGAGGCGATAGGGCGGCGGTGTCGGCGTTGGAGCCGCCGTGCGGCGATGGGGCGGTGGGGATCGTAGTGTCTTCCACTTCATTGTCATCGCCCATAACACTTTGTGACCGGTGGTGAATGGATAATTGGACTTAGGTTGGGGAGGTTACTGCTTTGTGAAAACAACGTGGTATGAGTAAACCGTTATTTAAGCCAATACATAATTAGTGAAAAAATGGTTCGTTCACTTTCATCCGCACCTAGGGTTAAGTTGTTGAGGAGGAGGAGGTGGCGCCCTAGGAATAATGATATAGCGCTTGCGCAACATATGAATGTCTTCTCAGCTTCTCCTAAAGTCTTCTCCCATCACCTCCTTCAATGTCAAGAGGCACATTGCTTTTACCTTTCACAACTCTATCCACAGAGGCGCTAGCATATCCGGGAGGTATTAATGCCCCATGGCATCTTGGTGTCTTCGTAGGGTCGTCTGAGATACAACACCGATAGCCACCATGGTGTGGCATTCCCCTGCGGAATGTCGGCTCACATGTCGTGAGAGGATCGGTGATGTCATCCACGGGAAGCGCGACCTGCGTCATCTTGAATCTTTGGCACCTCCGTGGAAGCATGGCCCTTTTCAAGCGATTAGGGGTGATGTTGACTCCGGCTCGATGCGGTTTGCCTTTGGATGGAACTTCTTGCTATCTGCACTTGCCTTTTGATTTCCGCATTCATTTTGGCTTCAAGTGTTTTTCTCGCTCTCTTGCTTCACGAGCCACTTCCGTGACTCATGAACCATTTCCTCCATCCTGCGCATCCGCTCTGCCTCCTCGTACTTCTTTCTCTGG